>OZ023214.1:56029521-56715622 GCA_963995525.1 Escarpia spicata | reverse complement strand
TCTCTCTCTCTCTCTCTCTCTCTCTCTCTCTCTCTCTCTCTCTCTCTCTCTCTCTCTCTCTCTCTCTCTCTCTCTCTCTCCTCCCCCTATATATATATATATATATTGTGTATATACATATATTGTTAGTCATAATGACGGTATATTACGAGGTGCACCTGATCCTTTATAATCAATAAAGACATTACGGCAACGGTTAGTAATGACATTTCCTTTGAGACAAAGAGTCTTGCTGACACAACAAAATAGACTTGCGTAACATCATTTCAGACAACAAAAGGGAGATTACAACATAACGGTTGGTATTATTATGCATGTGCTTATATTCCGCCCCTTGCCCATCACATCTGCTTTTCATTACCGACTGTGTGTGTGCGCATATTTTTTAATGTGTCGATGGACCACCTATTCATACATTTCATTTTTTTATTTGAAACCCTCTTTCTGACACAACAAAAATAGTGTTAACGATACACGTGCATAACACACCATTTCAGACAACAAAAGAGATTACGACATAACGGTTGGTCATATTATACGTGTTTATTATAATCGAGTGTGTGGAGTATATATTTTTTCAATCTGTATGATACGATACTTCCAGACAACAAACACTTATTCCGTCAGTTGGTTATCACATCTTTTTTTCCATTACCGACTGTGTGTGAGAGCGTAGTTTTAAATATGTCTATGAACCACTTAGTCTGCTAAGACTAATTCATTTTGAAGAATATGCATTTTTTTCTCTGTATTATAAATTTGAATCAGTGAATAGGCTAATTATATCACTGAATAAATTATCGGAGTTTAAAAAACTTAACAAAACCTAAAATAGTCTTAATAAATTATATACCAACAACAACCAAAAGTAATTACTTACCCTATGCACCATTCACAAGGTCCGTCTTCCGCTTTATTCGGCCATTTACACGAACAGAGACAACCTTCAGCCATTTTCTATCACCACCAATTTCAAATGTATGAAAACTTTGCCGTCCTTCTGTACGCCAGCACCAGTCACCGTATCCATAGCAACCCCCAGTCACCAGGCAGCCAGCGGCACAATGACATCTGACACACGCCTGCCGGGGTAATTGAAAAAACTGTCTAAAACAAAAGCGCTGGCTGCTGAATATGTTCGTTGGGTGTTGGATTACTCTCTACGGTGCTGCAGGCGGCTGGAGGTATCGAGTTACTGTCTACGGCGTGAGTTATTAATCAAAATTATTTGATGTAGTACCGACCTCTTCCATATTCATTACCATCATTGTTCCAAACCAACTCTCCCGTTGGTAAACAAATTGTCGTGCCTATTCATACAACCGCTTCATCAAGTCAATATCGCTTTGTGAGTGAATATGCGAGGTCAAAATGTGCTTAACGGAACTTTAAGGACGCACGCAACGAGTTTGTATATAAACCACCTTCGCATATAGGCAAGTAAATTGTTCTCTCTGAATCAACACAACACGAATTCTCATCCGAAATGGCGACACACCAGAGCGAAGAATCGATGAGTTTGTCCGACCTTCAAAAGGCGGGGAGTGGAACGTTTGTTTTCAACCGTCCTCTAACTATAGTAACTAGCAAGTCAGGATAAATATGTTTATTATTTAAAACTCTGCCAGCGCAAGGTTACGATCGATGGCAAGGGATATAATTGTGACGTACTTCGACGGCAGACAGGTCCAGTCGCTTTCACTCTGCGTGTCATGTTGACCGACTGGAAAGGCACATAAATTTGGGATTGCGTCTTTGACAATCTGGTGGCCAGAACATTCTGTTTCTCAGCCGCCGCGTACGCGTTCATAAAAATCCAGAAGAACGGTATGCATCTTTGTCAAATCTCCGCGGGGCTCGGACGAAAGTGACTATCAAAAAACATCCAACACCGGCTTTGACAACTATGTTCTGTCATCGCTGCTACACATTCAGTCCTAAATGTCTTAAACTCACTCAGTCCTGATTCTGTTTTAGGAGGGAGCCATCTTCTCTGATCCCGTTCAAAGCAACCTGTCATGGATTCACGAACAGAACGCCCTCCATCAATCAGAAGTAGGTCAATTGGATTTTCGTGAAGCTATCGAAACGAACTTGTTATACTTAGATCTACTTGGTTGGAGTGTACCATTAGACCCCGTCAGTGTTCGAGTCTTTGGACGACGGAAACATCCGTGTTCCCGAATACTTGCTCTACTACCCCTATCGTGCCACGTTTAACTTCGAGTCTTTGTTTGACACGTCTTCACTTCCATCGGACAGCGACAAAGTCCATTGGATAGCGCGTCACGTGCCATTGAACGACAACATAGCCTCGAACGTTCCCGGACACGAGCAAGTACAATGTCTCGTCACAGATGGAGATAGTTACAAGTTAGTGGGGAGATGATGGACATCCTTCGCGCGATGAGCGACGCTGTGTACAAAAACATCAAAGACGATTGCGAGGACGTGTTGCAGCAACTCGCGGAAGAAAATTCGGTATGGGACGAAAACGAAGACGAGGGGCGGTCATCCCTCAACAACAGGTGAGGACAATTAGTCGCGACACAGACAGTCGAATCCCTACCAAAAAATTCACGAGACAATTTGCAGGCCGATAAAGGAGTCGAATTCCTGAATCGCGATGTTCAACGACTGTTAAAAAAGTACGGAATCGAACATTTTTCCACACACAACGAGGAAACCAAGGCGAACATCGTCGAACGATATAATCGCACGTTAAAAACGCGTACGTGGCGTTACCTTACGAAACGTCACATGTGACGATACATCGATGTCCTCCAAGACTTTATATGATCCTACAACGACAGTAATATGTAGGTACCACATGGCCTCGCCCCGCCCCCTTTTAGGCCTAACTACATGCATAAAAAACGTCCTTATCTTTTTCGGGAACCTACTTATAAAAAAAGATCAAAGGGTTTTGTGTAACCTGAGAGAAATCGGGAACCTACTTATAAAAAACGTGATTGATGGCCTGTCACTTTTGATTGATGATATTGAGGTGCCACCTAGCGATTATCCCAGTAATTAGTTTAGCCCTAGCAGATATAACGGCGTCCCTAGTTACGTTAGCAGCGTCCCTAGTTACGTTCTTTATATAACCATACGGTTATAGTTAAAACCACCGTGGTTATAAATTAATTAATTAATTAATAATTAATTAATTAATTAATTATATATATATATATATATATAGGCCTGTCACTTTTTGATTGATGACCCTTCCCTTGAGGTGTCACCACCTAGCGGTTATCCCAGTGACTAATTCCCTAGCGATCAACGTAGGACCTACCGTTGTGCTTACGTAAGCACTTATATAGCGTCCCTAGCGACCGTTGTATATATTTATATATATATACGTAATAGGCCTTTATATAACCACAACGGATGGGAGAGGAAGTGGCAGATGAGTTTCAATATATCCAAGTGTCACGTCCTAACTGTCACAAAGAAGCGCAAGCCCATTATAGCAATGTATTCACTCCATCAGCAGCCCCTGGAGAGAGTCACCAGCGCCAAACACCTAGGTGTAGAGCTGACCTCCACTGGAGAAACCACATACAGACCACCACTGCCAAGGCAAACCGTACAAGTGCTTTCATATACAGAAACCTTAAAGGGTGCCCTCCACAGGTGTACTGACATTGCTACAAAGGACTGGTCTGCCCCGTGTTGGAGTACGCCTCTGTCGTGTGGGATCCCCACCAGCAACACCTGGTAAACACCATCGAAGCTGTCCAGCGCCGTGCCGCGAGGAGAATCTACCATGATTTGAACCACTATACCAGTGCCACAGAACTTGTAAACAGACTACAACTACAGACCCTCCAAGAAAGAAAAACTGTCAACAAGGCCACCTTTATGTACAAGATAATGAGTGGACTTGTGGACATCACGCCAACTGAGGGCACACTGACAACAAACAACCGCATCACCAGGGGACAGCCCAACAAGCTCCTCCTGCCTCACTCCAGAACAAACACGCACCTCCATTCCTTCTTCCCCGACAAAGCGTCTTCGGCCAGCACCGTCACAGCCTTCAAAGCGGCAGTTGAGGTCTGGGTAAAAAATACTACCTAGACACACCTTAAAAAAAGAATAAAAAAATAAACGCTGTTTTTATCAACCCTGTTTTTATCAACCCTTTTAAACCGCGCATGTGCAACAAACTGTGGAATATTCTTCTGGATGCCAGGATGTAAATGTAATAGTATTGATAGGTTTAACATTGGCTAGTGCATGCAGCATAGTCATGTCCGTAGTGATACTCACACAGTCACATACCCGGTACTCACGTAGTCGAATAGAGTCGACGGACTACTGACTAGTGGTAATGCCACAGGCATAGCCATAGCATAGCCACCAAATGAAATATAAAATAGTCTATGAAATACCGGTAATGTATTTAGCCATTATTGATGTGGACTTCTATCAGTACGAGTCATACATAATATTAAAATAATATGTGTAGACCCCCTTGGTATATACAATTAATTTAATTGAAATGTAATATTTAACAACTGTTTATAATTATTGTATATAATAGGCCATATTGATACTATGGCTTGATTGTTTTCTGCAAGTCTTAATTTACTTTTGTAACAACATATATATAATATATACATATATATAAACCTACCACATGATATGCACTATTATTTTAGTCGCAAATCTTCTGTCCATGTAGTATCCATCTGTGAAAGAGCCAACTGGTGCTTAAAGGTAAGTTCCAATAATATAGCTGAGTGTGTTCTTGGATATCCTAACAGCACAAAAGTTTGTAACCCTGCAGGTGACCAATGGTAAACTTCCACGGTGTACACAATTTGGAGCTATTTGTAGGGGTGTTTTAAAAAATCACAACTTCGCTAATACGTATTGCAAAAATATGATTGAGCTATAATTTTGTTGGCAAAAAGACCCTTTATTATTATGCAGTGATGATATTTGCATAACATCAAATAATCATGAAGATATAACTGTTTAAAGTTTACATAAAATAAATGCAAAACAAATATTTTGTTTGTTCTACTACTAGCTAATTTCCGAGTGGTTGTATGTGTCAATGTCCAATTAGAGAAATGTAGCCATGTATATAAGCTAATGAGTAAAAAAAATTAATCAAATATACTCAGAAGTTTTTTATGTGATTTTTTTTAGGTAGACCCATGTAAAATTTAGACTATTCTTCATGAACGTCAGAACGAGGGTAAAGTAGAAACCCAAGTTTGCCCAGTGACAAAATAATTATTGTGCGGTTGTATGTTCATGCATGTAGTGTGACAAATGTAACTGTACATTTTGTATGTATCAATGGTTAAGTTGAAAATTGAATAGGTGTACCATATAGACTACTAGAGTTCCCAATAGACGCTCAGAGCGTGTGCTAAGACTTGGGTGCACGACTATTTGTTTCTCAAAAGTGGTACCAGGCAACACTTTTTCAAACATACATAGTCAGCAGTGCACATCTACCAAACTGACTGGTGCAACATCGACACATGACAAGAATGCAACATGTTGCAGCTAAAGGCACACACGCACACTATGAATGACCTATCAAGCATCTGCAAAGTGGCGCTAGCAACAGTATTGCCATCAGTTATGTCCAGCCTGCATTCATTCATGAAAAATCTACTTTTATACGTTTCCCTAATGAAAAACAGTGTGTGCTTCTATGCCATTAGTCTAGATGGATAGTGTGTTTCTATTGGGATCTATACTGTATATGAATTACACATTCTGCACAAAAGCTATTCATTCGTTTCAACCATTCAGCATGCATTGAGAGAAACTGCACAGCACAATGTTTCGTATAATATTGCACAATCATGTTAATGAATGTATTTTTTTATGATTGCAGGGCAACTGGACCAACTGGGAACATGCAGTCAGAAGATGGATGTGACATAATTTATAATGGCTATGCAGTTCAAACCTCAAGACACACATTACTTAAGAGCACTGATAAACTTTAACAGTTTTGTATTATTAAATTTTACTTATGAATGAAGTTTGGAAATTTTGGTAATGTCAGTGAGAAAAATATAACTGTCACTGGGGATGCTCCTGTCACTGGGGATGCTCACTGCAACACCAACAGTCTCCGGGAAGCATTCAGCAACACTCACTCACAGATTCAATGGTGCCTATAGTTTTGTACTCATTTATATAGCTGTGTATATATGTGTGCATTGTGAATAAAACCTGTGTGAATTTGGTTTCATGTACTAGTCTTGTCTTACCATGCTCTTACGATGTCTTGTTCAGGTGAAGCAAGTGCATAACTCTGTGTTACCAATTTTAGAAATAGGTAACATCTTCCATAGTATATCTCGATCAAACAGCTGACTTTTGTCCACACTCGTCATATAGATAGTTATAATTTCTTTGTATACTTCAACAATCGAATGCAATATATCAGTGTTTTGTGGCTGGTTCAAATCCAGCTGGTATGTCACTAGATGCACAATATACTCCTGGTTTATGGACATCTCACTGAGTATTGCAATCGTCTGTTGTTTAGTTCTTCCAATATCTATAAAAGGGTTACCTTTATTGTGGTGGGATTTTGTCCTTTATATAACTACTAGCATTCTGTGGAGGATGAGTATTTCATCAATTTGTTTGGTAAATAGTACTGCATTGAAACACCTTACTGGTGATTTAGTGATTAATTATTCTGCACACGAGCCAAAAATACACGTCTAGGTGATGTCCCATCAATGTTGTCATGTCAGAAATGTACACTTTATAATCTCATCTTTCAATTTCCAGTTTATTTTCCTCAACAAATAATACCCAAATATTATAAAATACTAACTGTATAGTTGTTATTAGCATTGATTTTTTAACACAGCCCAATTTTAAAAACTAAATTAAGTTATTATTATAAAGTAAATGTCTCTTCAGTAGTATTTACCATTTATTAAAATGCTACAATATAGATATTATTAATAAATTTAATATTGCTATAACTTGGAAAACAAATGAACTAGATAAACAAACCTGCACATATAAAGTTATAAGATATAACGAGCCTTATACAGTACATATAGACAATATATACCAAACATTGTCTTGCAATATGGCTATGGCTGAATAAAACATGTATCTGTTGCAGATGAGATGTGACTGGTGCCACTGGCAGTACCACATCACATGTGCCCAGAATCAGACCAAGCAGCGACAGTGTTCTGCTGCGGTCAATAACTACTTTGTGTGTGATGTCTGTGTGGATAATGAGTGATTATTGTGTGCTATGTTTCTAAACAGGTGTATTGTATGTTGTTTGCTGCAGCTGAAAGGAATATCTTGTGTTTAACGAGTTATATAAAATTGATTGCAAACTTTGAACACGGTGAACTATATAAAGTGCAGTTATTGTTCTATCAACAAATAGTCTTAGAATATAGTAAAAAGCAATTACAGTGGAACCTAATTATGAAGGTCACCATTGGGTCTGAGCAAAAGCGACCTGGTTAGCGAGGTGATCTTATTAGCAGGACTACTTTCTTATACTTTACTGTATGTAGAATTGTCTCTTTCGCTTTCCTTCTCCACCCCTCTCCCAATCCTTCAAAGTCTCTCTTAAAGCAATCTTCCGAACGCAATCTTAGTCTTCCTGGCCTCCTTTCCCCGTCCACTTTCCGTGTATCCGCTTTCTTCGCTAGCTGTTCTCCCCCATTCGTTCTATGTGTACCGCCCACTTCAGCCGACATCTCACCAAACTCTCTGTCACGTCAACCTCCAGGTATACAAAACTGTCTGTGTGTATCCGTGTCTTCTAATGCCCACGTAATAACATTATCAGACATGTCAATGATTTGTGCAGTAATTAAATATTAATTAAAACACCTAATAAAGCATGTAGCATTAGTATAAACGTACGTTAATTTTATAATCTTTACGCACGCACGCGCGCCTGCACACACACACACACACACACACACACATAATTTACAACAGTGTATGTCGCCGACGACTGACATAACATTTTTATTCAGCCATTTCATGTAAGTACGTAGATCTGTATTCCTCAATATATATATATATATATATATATATAATTGACATAAATTATAAAATGTTTGATTCCCACAGACATAAACAATATCTTCTCCACGCACACGTCACGTGACTTACTCTTATACTTGGGTTATAAATATGAAACAGGAAATTATTATTATGTGCTCTAACTATAAGGATCGTGTTTCGACAACAAACGAAATTATTTATATACTAAATAATAGTTATATCACCACCTGATCTACTGGTGCCAAATAGTATGCCTTACATATGCACATAAACATCACCCGGATAAAATGTAACGCCCGGATAAATGTAAACGTCGTAGGTAGCGTTAAATATATTCCCCTAGATACGCGCACGCGCAGAAACGTCACCCGGATATTATTTAACGCCCGGATAAATGTAAGCGCGACAACGGCGTTAATTTCAGCCGTGGCGCTATCAAAACGAAACGAATCCCATGCATGCGTTTAGCGTTTAAAAGCTGTACTCAGCGGCCTGTTAAAGCAGGATGGTTATATGCGGTGGATAGACGAATGGACGCAAAATGGTGTAAGTTATGTTTTATTAATAGAAG
The DNA here is from genome assembly GCA_963995525.1 of Escarpia spicata. NCBI lineage: Eukaryota > Metazoa > Annelida > Polychaeta > Sabellida > Siboglinidae > Escarpia > Escarpia spicata. The sequence goes on along the minus strand of OZ023214.1, from coordinate 56,707,008 downwards.
TCACGGTGGCGTGAGCCAGGTCTGCGTAATGTTTGCTTGAGAGCATCGTCCCTGCCGTAGCCGAGCGGCGCGTGAGTTGTCCCCGTCAAACTGCCGTTGTAGCATTGTTGAGCGACCGGCTGGAATTAACGGCAAGTTTTCACACGACATACAGGTTTGTTGTAGAGTGTTGTGTGTAGGCAGGTGTATTTCCTTTCCACGTCGAGGCAGGTGGATTCTGTGAAATAATGCATATGAATAATGAGGAGTTTCCCAAGAACTAAATCACTGTTATTAATATAAAAGTAAATAATAAAGAATAGTTTAATACAAGAATAGCATATAAATAATATAAAAAGTAATTAATATAAAACTTACCGATAGGATAAAAGACGAAATACCGCTGTACTAAATAAAATAAATAAAATAAAACTTACCGCTGTTCTTTGCATATGAATAATGGAGGAGAACTAAATCACTGTTATTAATATAAAAGGAGAACTAAATCAATAATTAATCAAGAATAGTAATTAATCAAGAATAGCATATTATTAATATAAAAGTAATTAATAAAGAATATAAAACTTACGGATAGGATAAAAGACGACTTAACGCTCTACTAAATAAATAAAATAAAATAAAACTTACCGCTGATCTTTCGTGGAAGGTTGCTCAGACGTTGTGCTGGCGGTAGCCATGATTGAATGAAAATGAGCAACGACCGTTGCATGCATGCATTATTTCCTAAAGTCATTTATGCATTAAGCGCGCATGCGCGAAAATGTTAAGTGCGCATGCGCGAAAGCGACGTAAAAACAATGAATGCAAAGAGTTCGAAATAGCAATATAAACGGAAATTTAAATACATGAAATGAAGCGTTGTATACGCTTAGCGAGGGATCGGGCATCTTGTGGTGAATTAATAATAGAGACATTCGATGTAAAAGTCACATTTGACAATGAATGTACTAAAGTGACCGCTAATTTTTTTTCCTCCTGAAGCGGAAACCGAATGGTGACGCATAAACAGCTGTGGCGTTAATCGGGGGATCGCATATCACGATCGGAATGTGAAGCTAGAACAATACCATTTCAAAAACGATACACGAACTATAAAAGCATGAATTGAAGCGTTGTTTAGGATCAGTGGGAAATAGGGATCTGTGTAGTGCCATTATATTATTGAAAATCGATGTAAATAACGTTTGTGAACGAAAAGCACTACATGACCGTTCATTTTTTTTTCTTTCCTAAAGCAAAGACATCCGAGACTAGTCAGTTATGCGTTAGGCGAACTGTTGTAATAGAACCGTAAATTACATAATGGCATGGTGCTCAGCTTACGAAGCGAACTTATTTAAAGCATGACATTTTCTTCTGTAGGAGGTGCGTCGCGTACTGCTGTGCTGTGCTGATGGCCAGAGTTGCTAAAAAGGGCGGACTAATCATAATAATGTGTGTTTGTAGGCGGCACGACAGCGCACCAGGCGTGAATGTATTCCTAGATGCTGACGGTGGTCGTAAAGATTAGTAGGATCTGCTTTGTGCTGTAGGGGTGCGTGCGTAGCGATAACGAGTTGGACGTTATCACCGAGGAGGCGCTAGGCGTACCACACATCGAACCGCCGACGTACGAGAGTCTGTACACGGTGTCGCCAACACCGCCGGAAGTGATACAACGTCAAGTCATCGCGACGGGTCGGGGTCAGTTGGCCTTCCGCTATGAGCGGCACGCGATGTCCCCCCCTCGCCGAACACCTCAGTGAGATGATTCTGGAGAGGGCGCGCGAACGATGCGGCGCTGTATCTGGTCCAGTTCGTTTCGGACTGGCTGCTAGACACGGACTGGCGCGACTACATCAACCGCGCTCTGCTGGAGTCGACCGTCCATACGTACATTCAGCGCAGGAGCGGACTCGAATAGAACATTATGCTTGCTTTGTTTGCTATAACATTGGTAACAAAATAAAAGCCGTTGTTTTGAATGTTGTACTACGATGGCGACGCTTAATAAAACGTTGAAAATGTACTTTCCGTTCGACAGTCCCACACAGCTCCCTGAAAGTGCCACACAATTTCCTGACAGTCCCACACAGCTCCTTGACAGTCACACACAGCTCCCCGGCAGTACGTCTAGCTTGTTACATGTTTGCCTTCCGTACATGGTCTAGCTTGTTACACGTCTGCCTTCCATACATGTACTAGCTTTTTACTTATTTGCTATCCATACATGGTCAAGCTTGTTACATGTTTGCCTTCCATACACGGACTAGCTTGTTACATGTTTACCTTCCATACATGGTCTGTCTTGTTACATGTCTGCCTTCCATACATGGTCTAGCTTGTTACATGTCTGCCTTTCATACATGGTCTAGCCTGTTACATGTCTGCCTTCCGTACATGGACTAGCTTGTTACATGTTGGCCTTCCGTACATGGTCTAGCTTGTTACATGTTTGCCTTACGTACATGGACTAGCTTGTTACATGTGTGCCTTCCATACACGAACAAGCTTGTTACATGTTTGCCTTAAGTACATGGACTAACTTGTTACATGTTTGCCTTCCATACACTGACTAGCTTGTTACATGTTTGCCTTACATACATGGACTAGCTTGTTACATGTTTGCCTTCCATACATGGTCTAGCTTGTTACAGGTCTGCCTTTCATACATGGTCTAGCTTGATACATGTTTCCCTTCCGTACATGGACTAGCTTGTTACATGTTTGCCTTCCATACACGGACTAGCTTGTTACATGTTTACCTTCCATACACGGACTAGCTTGTTACATGTTTGCCTTCCATACACGGACTAGCTTGTTACATGTCTGTCTTCCATACATGGTCTAGCTTGCTACATGTTTCCCTTCCATACATGGTCTAACTTGTGACATGTTTGCCTTCCATACATGGTCTAGCTTGTTACATGTTTGCCTTCCATACACGGACTAGCTTGTTACATATTTGCATTCCATACATGATCTAGCTTGTTACATGTCTACCTTCCATATATGGTCTAGCTTGTTACATGTCTGCCTTCCGTACATGGACTAGGTTGTTACACCTCCCTGACAGTCCCACACAGCTTCCGACAGTCACACGCAGTTCCCTGACAGTCCCACACAGTTACCCGACAGTCACACAAAACTCCCGACAGTCCCACACAGCTCCATAACAGTATTACACAGCTTCCTGACAGTCCCACACAGTTCCTGGCAGTCCCACATAGCTCCATGACATTTATTTTATTTAGTTCTTATTATTTAGCAATAGACCGGTAAGTTGCCTTTTACACGAGTCCTATTAATTATCTTTATTAATTAATAAGAAACTCATTAGTCATGTTTTGATTTAATTTGGGAACCTCCTCATTAGTCACAGCGATAGAGCGGTAGGTTCTGGCAGTTCCACACAGCTCCATGACAGTCCCACACACTTCCCGACAGTCCCACACAGCTTCCCGACAGTCCCACACAGCTCCCTGGCTACATGTCTCCCTTCCATACATGGTCTAACTTGTGACATGTTTGCCTTCCATATATGGTCTAGCTTGTTACATGTTTGCCTTCCATACACGGACTAGGTTGTTACATATTTGCCTTCCATACATGAACTAGCTTGTTACATGTCTGCCTTCCATATATGGTCTAGCTTGTTACATGTTTGCCTTTCATACATGGTCTAGCCTGTTACATGTCTGCCTTCCGTACATGGACTAGGTTGTTACAGCTCCCTGACAGTCCCACACAGTTCCCTGACAGTCCCACACAGTTACCCGACAGTCACACAAAACTCCTGACAGTCACACAAAACTCCCGACAGTCCCACACAGCTCCATAACAGTATTACACAGCTTCCTGACAGTCCCACACAGTTCCTGGCAGTCCCACACAGCTCCATGTCATTTATTTTATTTAGTTCTTATTATTTAGCAATAGACCGGTAAGTTGCCTTTTACACGAGTCCTATTAATTATCTTTTTTAATTAATAAGAACCTCATTAGTCATGTTTTGATTTAATTTGGGAACCTCCTCATTAGTCACAGCGATAGAGTGGTAGGTTCTGGCAGTCCCACACAGCTCCATGACAGTCCCACACACTTCCCGACAGTCCCACACAGCTTCCCGACAGTCCCACACAGCTCCCTGGCTACATATCTCCCTTCCATACATGGTCTAACTTGTGACATGTTTGCCTTCCATACATGGTCTAGCTTGTTACATGTTTGCCTTCCATACACGGACTAGGTTGTTACATATTTGCCTTCCATACATGAACTAGCTTGTTACATGTCTGCCTTCCATATATGGTCTAGCTTGTTACATGTTTGCCTTTCATACATGGTCTAGCCTGTTACATGTCTGCCTTCCGTACATGGACTAGGTTGTTACAGCTCCCTGACAGTCCCACACAGTTCCCTGACAGTCCCACACAGTTACCCGACAGTCACACAAAACTCCTGACAGTCCCACACAGCTCCATAACAGTATAACACAGCTTCCTGACAGTCCCACACAGTTCCTGGCAGTCCCACACAGCTCCATGACAGTCCCACACAGTTCCCCGACAGTCACACACAGCTTCCCGACAGTCCCACACAGCTCCCTGAAAGTATCACACAATTCCCTGACAGTCCCACACAGCTCCCTGTCAGTCACACACAGCTCCCCGGCAGTACCACACAATTCCCTGACAGTCCCACACAGCTCTCTGACAGTCCCACACAGCTCCTGACAGTCCCACACAGTTCCATTACAGTCCCACACAACTCTTGACAGTCAAACACAGCTCCCTGACAGTCCCACACAGTTCCGGTCAGTCCCACACAGCTCCCTGACAGTCACACGCAGTTCCCTGACAGTCCCACACAGTTACCCGACAGTCACACAAAACTCCTGACAGTCCCACACAGCTCCATAACAGTATTACACAGTTACCCGACAGTCCCACACAGCTCCATGACAGTCCCACACAGTTACCCGACAGTCCCACACAATTCTCTGACAGTCCCACACAGCTCCCTGACAGTCCCACACAGCTTCCCGACAGTCCCACACAGCTCCCTGAAAGTACCACACAATTCCCTGACAGTCCCACACAGCTCCCTGACAGTCACACACAGCTCCCCGACAGTTCCCTGACAATCCCTGACAGTCCCACACAGCTCCATGACAGTCCCACACAGCGCCCGGCAGTCACACACAGCTCCCTGACAGTCCCACACAGTTACCCGACAGACACACAAACTCCTGACTGACAGTGCCACACAGCTCCCTGACAGTCTCACACAGCTCCCTGACAGTACAACGCAGTTCCTCTTCAGTCTGTATGTATGTAGGTATGTAGGAGCCGTCGCACCACGGCGACGATACTCATCTAACTCGTATAACTAACTAACTAACTCGTCTAACTCGTAGGGGGGTGGCGGGGGGTTCTGTATGTATGTATGTTGGGATGTAGGGTAATAAAAATATACAATTCACACTTGTTTTCAATTTTTTTTTTTTTATTACTACTACTATACACGTAAAAGCGCGCAGTCCCACACAGCTCCATAACAGTATAACACCGCTTCCTGACAGTCCCACACAGTTCCTGGCAGTCCCACACAGCTCCATGACAGTCCCACACAGTTCCCCGACAGTCACACACAGCTTCCCGACAGTCCCACACAGCTCCCTGAAAGTATCACACAGCTCCCTGACAGTACCACACAGTTCGTTCCCTGTCAGTCCCACACAGCTCCCTGACAGTCCCACACAACTCCCTGACAGTCTCACACAGCTCCGCCTGACAGTCCCACACAGCTCCATAACAGTATTACACATCTTCCTGGCAATCCCACACAGTTCCTGACAGTCCTACACAGCTCCATGACAGTCCCACGCAGTTCCCGATAAAAGTATGTTTTTATTACCCTACATACCTACATACATACATACATACAGAACCCCCCGCCACCCCCCTACGAGTTAGACGAGTTAGTTAGTTAGTTATACGAGTTAGACGAGTATCGGCGCCGTGGTGCGACGGCTCCTACATACCTACATACATACATACATACAGACTGACGAGAAACTGCGTTGTACTGTCAGGGAGCTGTGTGAGACTGTCAGGGAGCTGTGTGGCACTGTCAGTCAGGAGTTTGTGTGTCTGTCGGGTAACTGTGTGGGACTGTCAGGGAGCTGTGTGTGACTGCCGGGCGCTGTGTGGGACTGTCATGGAGCTGTGTGGGACTGTCAGGGATTGTCAGGGAACTGTCGGGGAGCTGTGTGTGACTGTCAGGGAGCTGTGTGGGACTGTCAGGGAATTGTGTGGTACTTTCAGGGAGCTGTGTGGGACTGTCGGGAAGCTGTGTGGGACTGTCAGGGAGCTGTGTGGGACTGTCAGAGAATTGTGTGGGACTGTCGGGTAACTGTGTGGGACTGTCAGGGAGCTGTGTGGGACTGTCGGGGAGCTGTGTGAGACTGTCAGGGAGTTGTGTGGGGACTGACCGGAACTGTGTGGGACTGTCAGGGAATTGTGTGGTAGGGAGCTGCGTGGGACTGTCGGGAAGCTGTGTGGGACTGTCGGGAACTGTGTGGGACTGTCATGGAGCTGTGTGGGACTGTCGGGTAACTGTGTAATACTGTTATGGAGCTGTGTGGGACTGTCAGGAGTTTTGTGTGACTGCCGGATAACTGTGTGGGACTGTCAGGGAACTGCGTGTGACTGTCAGGGAGCTGTGTGGGACTGTCAGGGAGCTGTGTGGGACTGACCGGAACTGTGTGGGACTGTCAGGGAGCTGTGTTTGACTGTCAAGAGTTGTGTGGGACTGTAAGGGAACTGTGTGGGACTGTCAGGAGCTGTGTGGGACTGTCAGAGAGCTGTGTGGGACTGTCAGGGAATTGTGTGGTACTGCCGGGGAGCTGTGTGTGACTGTCAGGGAGCTGTGTGGGACTGTCAGGGAATTGTGTGATACTTTCAGGGAGCTGTGTGGGACTGTCGGGAAGCTGGGTGTGACTGTCGGGGAACTGTGTGGGACTGTCATGGAGCTGTGTGGGACTGCCAGGAACTGTGTGGGGCTGTCAGGAAGCTGTGTTATACTGTTATGGAGCTGTGTGGGACTGTCAGGAGTTTTGTGTGACTGTCGGGTAACTGTGTGGGACTGTCAGGGAACTGCGTGTGACTGTCAGGGAGCTGTAACAACCTAGTCCATGTACGGAAGGCAGACATGTAACAGGCTAGACCATGTATGAAAGGCAAACACGTAACAAGCTAGACCATATATGGAAGGCAGACATGTAACAAGCTAGTTCATGTATGGAAGGCAAATATGTAACAACCTAGTCCGTGTATGGAAGGCAAACATGTAACAAGCTAGACCATGTATGGAAGGCAAACATGTCACAAGTTAGACCATGTATGGAAGGGAGACATGTAGCCAGGGAGCTGTGTGGGACTGTCGGGAAGCTGTGTGGGACTGTCGGGAAGTGTGTGGGACTGTCATGGAGCTGTGTGGGACTGCCAGAACCTACCGCTCTATCGCTGTGACTAATGAGGAGGTTCCCAAATTAAATCAAAACATGACTAATGAGGTTCTTATTAATTAATAAAGATAATTAATAGGACTCGTGTAAAAGGCAACTTACCGGTCTATTGCTAAATAATAAGAACTAAATAAAATAAATGTCATGGAGCTGTGTGGGACTGCCAGGAACTGTGTGGGACTGTCAGGAAGCTGTGTAATACTGTTATGGAGCTGTGTGGGACTGTCGGGAGTTTTGTGTGACTGTCAGGAGTTTTGTGTGACTGTCGGGTAACTGTGTGGGACTGTCAGGGAACTGTGTGGGACTGTCAGGGAGCTGTAACAACCTAGTCCATGTACGGAAGGCAGACATGTAACAGGCTAGACCATGTATGAAAGGCAAACACGTAACAAGCTAGACCATATATGGAAGGCAGACATGTAACAAGCTAGTTCATGTATGGAAGGCAAATATGTAACAACCTAGTCCGTGTATGGAAGGCAAACATGAAACAAGCTAGACCATATATGGAAGGCAAACATGTCACAAGTTAGACCATGTATGGAAGGGAGACATGTAGCCAGGTAGCTGTGTGGGACTGTCAGGAAGCTGTGTGGGACTGTCGGGAAGTGTGTGGGACTGTCATGGAGCTGTGTGGAACTGCCAGAACCTACCGCTCTATTGCTGTGACTAATGAGGAGGTTCCCAAATTAAATCAAAACATGATTAATGAGGTTCTTATTAATTAATAAAGATAATTAATAGGACTCGTGTAAAAGGCAACTTACCGGTCTATTGCTAAATAATAAGAACTAAATAAAATAAATGTCATGGAGCTGTGTGGGACTGCCAGGAACTGTGTGGGACTGTCAGGAAGCTGTGTAATACTGTTATGGAGCTGTGTGGGACTGTCGGGAGTTTTGTGTGACTGTCGGGTAACTGTGTGGGACTGTCAGGGAACTGCGTGTGACTGTCGGAAGCTGTGTGAGACTGTCGGGAAGCTGTGTGGGACTGTCGGAAACTGTGTGGGACTGTCATGGAGCTGTGTGGGACTGCCAGAACCTACCGCTCTATCGCTGTGACTAATGAGGAGGTTCCCAAATTAAATCAAAACATGACTAATGAGGTTCTTATTAATTAATAAAGATAATTAATAGGACTCGTGTAAAAGGCAACTTACCGGTCTATTGCTAAATAATAAGACCTAAATAAAATAAATGTCATGGAGCTGTGTGGGACTGCCAGGAACTGTGTAGGACTGTCAGGAAGCTGTGTAATACTATTATGGAGCTGTGTGGGACTGTCGGGAGTTTTGTGTGACTGTCGGGTAACTGTGTGGGACTGTCAGGGAACTGCGTGTGACTGTCGGAAGCTGTGTGGGACTGTCAGGGAGGTGTAACAACCTAGTCCATGTACGGAAGGCAGACATGTAACAAGCTAGACCATATATGGAAGGTAGACATGTAACAAGCTAGATCATGTATGGAAGGCAAACATGTAACAAGTTAGAACATGTATGGAAGGCAAACATGTCACAAGTTAGACCAGTATGGAAGGGAAACATGTAGCAAGCTAGACCATGTATGGAAGACAGACATGTAACAAGCCAGACCATGTACGGAAGGCAAACATGTAACAAGCTAGTCCGTGTATGGAAGGCAAACATGTAACAAGCTAGTCCGTGTATGGAAGGTAAACATGTAACAAGCTACTCCGTGTATGGAAGGCAAACATGTAACAAGCTAGTCCATGTACGGAAGGGAAACATTTATCAAGCTAGACCATGTATGAAAGGCAGACCTGTAACAAGCTAGACCATGTATGGAAGGCAAACATGTAACAAGCTAGTCCATGTATGTAAGGCAAACATGTAACAAGCTAGTCCGTGTATGGAAGGCAAACATGTAACAAGTTAGTCCATGTACGTAAGGCAAACATGTAACAAGCTTGTTCGTGTATGGAAGGCACACATGTAACAAGCTAGTCCATGTACGTAAGGCAAACATGTAACAAGCTAGACCATGTACGGAAGGCCAACATGTAACAAGCTAGTCCATGTACGGAAGGCAGACATGTAACAGGCTAGACCATGTATGAAAGGCAGACATGTAACAAGCTAGACCATGTATGGAAGGCAGACATGTAACAAGCCAGACCATGTATGGAAGGTAAACATGTAACAAGCTAGTCCGTGTATGGAAGGCAAACATGTAACAAGCTAGACCATGTATGGATAGCAAATAAGTAAAAAGCTAGTACATGTATGGAAGGCAGACGTGTAACAAGCTAGACCATGTACGGAAGGCAAACATGTAACAAGCTAGACGTACTGCCGGGGAGCTGTGTGTGACTGTCAAGGAGCTGTGTGGGACTGTCAGGAAATTGTGTGGCACTTTAAGGGAGCTGTGTGGGACTGTCGAACGGAAAGTACATTTTCAACGTTTTATTAAGCGTCGCCATCGTAGTACAACATTCAAAACAACGGCTTTTATTTTGTTACCAATGTTATAGCAAACAAAGCAAGCATAATGTTCTATTCGAGTCCGCTCCTGCGCTGAATGTACATATGGACGGTCGACTCCAGCAGAGCGCGGTTGATGTATTCGCGCCAGTCCGTGCCTAGCAGCCAGTCCGAAACGAACTGGACCAGATACAGCGCCGCATCGTTCGCGCGCCCTCTCCAGAATCATCTCACTGAGGTGTTCGGCGAGGGGGGGACATCGCGTGCCGCTCATAGCGGAAGGCCAACTGACCCCGACCCGTCGCGATGACTTGACGTTGTATCACTTCCGGCGGTGTTGGCGACACCGTGTACAGACTCTCGTACGTCGGCGGTTCGATGTGTGGTACGCCTAGCGCCTCCTCGATGATAACGTCCAACTCGTTATCGCTACGCACGCACCCCTACAGCACAAAGCAGATCCTACTAATCTTTACGACCACCGTCAGCATCTAGGAATACATTCACGCCTGGTGCGCTGTCGTGCCGCCTACAAACACACATTATTATGATTAGTCCGCCCTTTTTAGCAACTCAGGCCATCAGCACAGCACAGCAGTACGCGACGCACCTCCTACAGAAGAAAATGTCATGCTTTAAATAAGTTCGCTTCGTAAGCTGAGCACCATGCCATTATGTAATTTACGGTTCTATTACAACAGTTCGCCTAACGCATAACTGACTAGTCTCGGATGTCTTCGCTTTAGGAAAGAAAAAAAAATGAACGGTCATGTAGTGCTTTTCGTTCACAAACGTTATTTACATCGATTTTCTATAATATAATGGCACTACACAGATCCCTATTTCCCACTGATCCTAAACAACGCTTCAATTCATGCTTTTATAGTTCGTGTATCGTTTTTGAAATGGTATTGTTCTAGCTTCACATTCCGATCGTGATATGCGATCCCCCGATTAACGCCACAGCTGTTTATGCGTCACCATTCGGTTTCCGCTTCAGGAGGAAAAAAAATTAGCGGTCACTTTAGTACATTCATTGTCAAATGTGACTTTTACATCGAATGTCTCTATTATTAATTCACCACAAGATGCCCGATCCCTCGCTAAGCGTATACAACGCTTCATTTCATGTATTTAAATTTCCGTTTATATTGCTATTTCGAACTCTTTGCATTCATTGTTTTTACGTCGCTTTCGCGCATGCGCACTTAACATTTTCGCGCATGCGCGCTTAACGCATAAATGACTTTAGGAAATAATGCATGCATGCAACGGTCGTTGCTCATTTTCATTCAATCATGGCTACCGCCAGCACAACGTCTGAGCAACCTTCCACGAAAGATCAGCGGTAAGTTTTATTTTATTTTATTTATTTAGTAGAGCGTTAAGTCGTCTTTTATCCTATCCGTAAGTTTTATATTCTTTATTAATTACTTTTATATTAATAATATGCTATTCTTTATTAATTACTATTCTTGATTAATTATTGATTTAGTTCTCCTCCATTATTCATATGCAAAGAACAGCGGTAAGTTTTATTTTATTTATTTTATTTAGTACAGCGGTATTTCGTCTTTTATCCTATCGGTAAGTTTTATATTAATTACTTTTTATATTATTTATATGCTATTCTTGTATTAAACTATTCTTTATTATTTACTTTTATATTAATAACAGTGATTTAGTTCTTGGGAAACTCCTCATTATTCATATGCATTATTTCACAGAATCCACCTGCCTCGACGTGGAAAGGAAATACACCTGCCTACACACAACACTCTATAACAAACCTGTATGTCGTGTGAAAACTTGCCGTTAATTCCAGCCGGTCGCTCAACAATGCTACAACGGCAGTTTGACGGGGACAACTCACGCGCCGCTCGGCTACGGCAGGGACGATGCTCTCAAGCAAACATTACGCAGACCTGGCTCACGCCACCGTGACTTCTATTAATAAAACATAACTTACTCCATTTTGCGTCCATTCGTCTATCCACCGCATATAACCATCCTGCTTTAACAGGCCGCTGAGTACAGCTTTTAAACGCTAAACGCATGCATGGGATTCGTTTCGTTTTGATAGCGCCACGGCTGAAATTAACGCCGTTACAGAGCCGGCTAGTCGCATGATTATATTTAGAAACTAGGCCGCCGGATTATAGGTCATGGCTGCTTCTGCTGCTGCTGCTGCTGCTGCGAGCGCACGCCGCTGCTGCTACATAGGGTACAGCGGGGTTATTTTCACACAATGGGTTTAGAGCGCAGCGCCGCTATAACCGTTGTGGTTATATACGGGCTTACATAAGCATATATATATATATATAAATATATATATATATATATATCGTGCTGGCATTAACTGGCACGAAGGTGGAGCTCGGTGTGCGTAAGACGTCGTGGCAAGGCGACTAGGCCGCCAGATCATAGGCCCGCGCTGCTGGCTACTGCTACATAGGGTACAGCGGTGTTATTCTCACACAATGGGTTTAGAGCGCCGTTATAACCACAGTGGTTTTAGCTATAACCGTTGTGGTTATATAAAGGCCTATTACGTATATATATATATATATATACAACGGTCGCTAGGGACGCTATATAAGTGCTTACGTAAGCACAACGGTAGGTCCTACGTTGATCGCTAGGGAATTAGTCACTGGGATAACCGCTAGGTGGTGACACATCAAGGGAAGGGTCATCAATCAAAAAGTGACAGGCCTATATATATATATATATATATATAATTAATTAATTAATTAATTATTAATTAATTTATTTATTTATAACCACGGTGGTTTTAGCTATAACCGTATGGTTATATAAAGAACGGAACTAGGGACGCTGCTAACGTAACTAGGGACGCCGTTATATCCGCTAGGGCTAAACTAATTACTGGGATAATCGCTAGGTGGCACCTCAATATCATCAATCAAAAGTGACAGGCCATCAATCACGTTTTTTATAAGTAGGTTCCCGATTTCTCTCAGGTTACACAAAACCCTTTGATCTTTTTTTTATAAGTAGGTTCCCGAAAAAGATAAGGACGTTTTTTATGCATGTAGTTAGGCCTAAAAGGGGGCGGGGCGAGGCCATGTGGTACCTACATACTACTAACGACACCCTCCAATGCAAAATCGGTATGCTTTCATCACGGGTGAATGCATCGAATCAGAAAGAGGTGTGGCAGCGCTTGTACGGATACGACGGCAAGGGCGTACCCAAATTACACTTGGCGTATCGCGTGCATATCAGCAGGGTCAAGAGTCGGTTCGAGAAAGGGTACATGGCGAATTGGAGTGAGGAAATCTTCACAATACGCGAGGTGCATACCTTGTATCGATTGACGCACGATCTTGGCGAGATGTTGGACAGAACCTTCTACGAACCGGAGTTGCAGAAGGTGTTTTTGTGCCAATCGATAAACTGTACCGCGTGGAATCGGTACTGCGGCAACAGAAGGTACGCAGGCGCGGGGGGTGTTGGTGAAATGGCACGGCTACCCCTACAAATTTAACAACTGGATCGATGCCATGCCCTCATCAGGTATAAAGACTAGCCGCGTCACTTCCGTCTCGTCAGTCGATATCTCATCGGTCAGGTGATGACATGGTTTGGTTAGATTATCGGTATATCTTCATCGTTGTAAGGGAAGTACTGTGGGTTCTACTGCACGTTGGAATAGTCGTCACGCTTAGCCACCAAGAAACGGTCCATGGAGGCAACAACAGCACTACTACCAGCAACACATCGGGAGTATTTTAGTCGTTGAAGATGGTTCAGTACACCGAGTTCAATATGTGGTATCGTTGTAGCAAAACACCGCGCCAAGGGTGTAGGACCAGATAGAAGGGTTGCGCACGACTTCACAAAAGGAGACGTCACCATAAAAACGTGTCCCACGGATCTGGCTTCATGGTTTATATATAAAAGGCAGGTGTACGACCTCCGAATCCAAATCGGACGATGACACACGAGACGACAAGAGAGGTCTCCATCACTGATGCGGAGGAAGACATTACCGACGCGCAGCAACAACAGAGCACCAGCATTCCGTAGCACATTTTCGGTACCGAGTGTCCCAAAGAGGAGATAACCTTTCTCTGTCAGGTCATCGTTTTGTACACGGTCATCTTGGTCAGCATATACAACCTATCGATCGGTCACGATAATCCGACTCTGCGGACAGCCATATTGAGTAGTTTGTTGGGTTACCTCCTACTCAATCAGACGTTGAGACAACAACACCTTAACGACGAATGATTTCTACCTAAAGTTGCTTGGCATCGCTTCCAAGAAGTGGCATCCGAATAACATCTTGGCGCATTACATCAAGGACTTGCCTCGTCTGGTGGCGACTGGGAATGAGGCATAGTAGAATTCCAGTACCCGCACACTTGGTACAACGTTTGCGAGGAGGACACAAGTTCTACCTGTCCGAGTGCTATCGTAGAGGACACACATTGAGTGGCATGATCTAAGTCGGGTATTACTATAACGTGGATCACTTGTTACGTAAGATCAACAAGGCACTGTCTTGTATGTCGACGGGCAGGGTCAGAGCGAAATTGAGCAACAGCGAGATCTCTCAAAGGGTGACTTTACACATGACCTCCGAGACCGAGTTTAACATTCTCTAGAGAGTGCCATGGCAAGCATGCTAGGTTTCCGTTCAAGGGTCACCACCAGTCCCGAAACAACGACCAAACGCGACTACGTCCACTCGGACCTAAGGGGAAACGACATTGACCGCGTTGGTCAGTACACCATCAAGAAAGAGGCCAATCACGTCATGGACATGGATCAAGGATTCGAGAGCCCATACATCTATACGGATGTCGTGGAGTCACGTGTCGTCGGCGAGGGTCTCGCACCCTTGTTGCGGAGCGTTACGGTCTACCGTCTGAACGGCTCCATCGTGTCTTCAAATTTCGATCATGTACAATACGTCCCTCTAATGTGGAAATAATTCTGGACAATAGAGATATATGAGACGACACCGGACGACGCGTGCCATTCGTGATCGGGAAGGTGACGGTGACACTTCATTTCCGACAACAACGGACGGGACTGTTCTAAAAAGGAATTACAACGATTACTACGCTCAGTAAGCGGGTGATGCTCTTCCCTATTTTGCAGGTGCATGATACCAACGAGGTGACGGACTAGGAAGTCTCTTCGGAGGACTACTACGCAGCGCCATGCCGCTCATCGAGAGAGGTACCCTGGCGTTGGGAAAGGTAGCGTTGAAAACCGGTGTGCGCATAGCCGACAGTAGTAATATAGCGGTGATGGTTTCCGTTCCCGGTGCAAATCCCATGTTAAAAGATAGGGATTTCCACCAGTGCGCTCCCGGGTTAAAGGATAGGGAATTTTTACCCCATGTTAAAATATAGGGTTAACGGATAGGGAATTTTCACCATGTTAAAGGATAGGGATTTCCACCAGTACGCTCCCGGGTTAAAGGATAGGGATTTTCACCACATTAAAGGATGGGGAATTTTCACCATGTTAAAGCATAGGAGCTATTATCGTAAAGGTATGCGACCACTTTTTGAATTTTCCCCATATTAAAGGATAGGGATTTTCACGATGTTAAAGGATAGGTATTTTCACCATGTTAAAGAATAGGGATTTCCTCCAGTACGCTCCCGGGTTAAAGGATAGGGGTTGTTTACCATGTTAAAACATAGGAGCTCTTATCGTAAAGGTATCCGACCACTTTTTGAATTTTCTCCGTGCTAAAGCATAGGGAATTTTCACCATGTTAAAGCATAGGAAATGTTCAGGAGCTATTATCGTAACGGTATTCGACGACTTTTTGAATAAAATAAAATATACCAAACAGCATTTGAATATGTCACACACGAGATTGCTTGGCCCGTAGGCCGAGGCTCCGCCAAGGGATCGAGCCCTTATTTGGTTGACGATGACATGTCGAAAATGTGGTGTTATAATAAGGCGTCATTTATAATAAAAGGATTATAAATTCAACGGAGGTCGTTTTATCTGAAGTAATGTATACGAAATGTAGATTATATATAGGACTATGTTATATCAGAACCTATAGCCTCGATTTTTTCGAACAGAGCGACCATCGTGGAATTTGACCTTTGGTATAATTTCCGTACGGTAGTTTTTCTCCATGTTAAAGCATAGGAGCTATTATCGTACAGGTATACGACGATATTTTGAATTTTTGGCGCGGATCAAGCGACGCTACTGGAGACCTGTCTGGACTTGTTTGTTTATTGTGCGCGGGAACCGCTCTGTGATTGTACAATACCAGCGTTTGCGGCTATAAAAACTCGTACGCGGTGACGTGTCTGGACATGTTTGTTTTTGTGCGAGCGCGAGCTCGCGCACCCTGTATGACATCATTAAACTGCTACGTACAGTAATTTTGTGCGCGAGGTGAGTTGGACAAACAGGTAGTGCTTTGGTTAGCCATTGTTTTGAGCTTTCGCCCTTGAATATAATCCCATCATTTGATGTTATGGTCAGTGACGTTATAGCGAGTGAAAAATTTCCCTGTTAACCGGTATAAACTGGTATGAACTCGTAATGAATGCTCTGTGAATGTGTGTAGGAAGAACATCTCGATATTCGGCCCGTGATAAAACATACGAGATACCAGTATTTGTCATACGAGATTTGTACTTACCAGCCGTATCACAGTTGACAGCCTGTTTGTGAACTGTTTTGAAGGGGTATTCCCTGTTCAAGTCTCATCTATTTTCCTCGTTAGTATTAATGAAGTAAACACAATCGAAACGCTATGCGCGATGCACTATCGGCGAGCCACGTTGTCAACTCAGTGCCAGTGGCCTTGACACTAAAGTCGTCAAACCTCTTTTTTGAAACAGGCGCGTAACAAAGTGATGCTTTATGATAGAACAGTACAGGTGTATTAGCTATCGTTTGTAAGAACTATATCGAACACCAGTATAAATCAGTATAATTCAAACAAAACTGTTAACGAATGCTCTGTATGTTCGATGAACAATATACTAGTGTTATTATTATTATATTAGGTAGCGATTAAATTCGTGTCTCTTATAAAACCCGTAATCGAGACGTGTCTGGACATGTTTATTTGTTGCGAGCGTGAGCGCGCGCAACCTGTATGACGTCATCAAACTGCTACGCGCCGTAATTTTGTGCGCGAGGTGAGTTGGTTAAACAAGTAGTGATTTGGTTAGCCATAGTTTTGAGCTTTCGCACTTGAATGTAATCCCATCATCAAGGTTAATTTTAGGACATAGAACTTTTTAGTGTTGGTAGGACTTAGACATTTTTAGTGTTTGTGAAACTTGTACATTTTTTAGTGTTGGTAGGACTTAGACAATGTTTAGTGTTGTCCTATCAACAATAAAAAGTTCTAAGTCCTACCAACACTAAAAAGTTCTAAGTCCTACCAACACTAAAAATGTCTGAGTCGTACCAACTCGAAAAATGCTAAAATTTGCTCCTTTTGAGGGATCTCACGCGATAACCCGTCTATTTGCTCCCTTTTGAGGGAATTTGACGTGGTCGATTGCCTGAATTTGCCTGAAACTGCCTGAAACTGCCTGTGTATCTTGGTCGATTGCCTGAATTTGCCTGCGTATTGGTCAAAGTTTAATGTTTCGTTTGTCCGACTAGTTGGTCTAAGTTCAATTTGTGTAACCTATTGATCAAAGTGTAGTGTTTCGTTTGTCCGTGAGTTCAATTCGTACCACGTGTTCAGCTAAGTTTAGTGTTTCGTTTGTACAACTAGTTGATCTGAGTTCAATTCATGTAGCGTATTGGTCAAAGTTTAGTGTTTCGTTTGTCCGACTAGTTGGTCTAAGTTCAATTCGTGCCACGTGTTTCGTTTGTACAACTCATGTCTATAGTTTGGTTCGTGGAGCGTGTTGGTCTAAGTATTACCAACATTAAAAAATTTCTAAGTCCTACCAACACTAATACCAACTCAAAAAAGGTATAAGTCCTACCAACACTAAAAAGTTCTAAGTCCTACCAACACTAAAAATGTATAAGTCCTACCAACACTAAACAATTTCTAAGTCCTACCAACACTAAAAAGTTCTAAGTCCTATCAACACTAAAAAGTTCTAAGTTCTACCAACACTAAAAAGTTCTAAGTCCTACCAACACTAAAAATGTATAAGTCCTACCAACACTAAAAATGTCTAAGTCCTATCAACAGTAAAAAGTTCTAAGTCCTACCAACACTAAAAATGTATAAGTCCTACCAACACCAAAAAAATGTCTAAGTCCTACCAACACTAAAAATGTCTAAGTCCTATCAACAGTAAAAAGTTCTAAGTCCTACCAACACTAAAAATGTATAAGTCCTACCAACACAAAAAAAATGTCTAAGTCCTACCAACACTAACAATGTCTAAGTCCTACCAACACTAAAAATGTTTGAGTCGTACCAACTCGACAAATGTATGTCTCACCAACACTAAAAATGTCTAAGTCCTACCAACACTAAAAAGTTCTAAGTCCTAAAATTAACCCTGATGATGGGATTACATTCAAGCTCAAAACTATGGCTAACCAAATCACTACTTGTTTAACCAACTCACCTCGCGCACAAAATTACGGCGCGTAGCAGTTTGATGACGTCATACAGGGTGCGCGCGCTCACGCTCGCAACAAACAAATATGTCCAGACACGTTTCGAGTACGGGTTTTATAAGAGACACGAATTTAATCGCTACCTAATATAATAATAATAATAATAACACTAGTATATTGTTCATCGAACATACAGAGCATTCGTTAACAGTTTTGTTTGAATTATACTGATTTATACTGGTGTTCTATATAGTTCTTACAAACGATAGCTAATACACCTGTACTGTTCTATCATAAAGCATCACTTTGTTACGCGCCTGTTTCAAAAAAGAGGTTTGACGACTTTAGTGTCAAGGCCACTGGCACTGAGTTGACAACGTGGTTCGCCGACAGTGCATCGCGCATAGCGTTTCGATTGTGTTTACTTCATTAATAATAACAACGAGGAAAATAGATGAGACTTGAACAGGGAATACCCCTTCAAAACAGTTTACAAACAGGCTATAAACTGTGATACGGCTGGTAAGTGCAAATCTCGTATGACAAATACTGGTATCTCGTATGTTTTATCACGGGCCGAATATCGAGATGTTCTTCCAACACACATTCACAGAGCATTCATTACGAGTTCATACCAGTTTATACCGGTTAACAGGGACATTTTTCACTCGCTATAACGTCACTGACCATAACATCAAATGATGGGATTATATTCAAGCGCGAAAGCTCAAAACAATAGCTAACCAAAGCACTACCTGTTTGTCCAACTCACCTCGCGCACAAAATTACTGTGCGTAGCAGTTTAATGATGTCATACAGGGTGCGCGCGTTCGCGCTCGCACAAAAACAAACATGTCCAGACACGTCACCGCGTACGAGTTTTTATAGCCGCAAACGCTGGTATTGTACAATCACAGAGCGGTTCCCGCGCACAATAAACAAACAAGTCCAGACACGTCTCCAGTAGCGTCGCTTGATCCGCGCCAACAATTCAAAATATCGTCGTATACCTGTACGATAATAGCTCCTATGCTTTAACATGGAGACAAACTACCGTACGGAAATTATACCAAAGGTCAAATTCCAAGATGATCGCTCTATTCGAAAAAATCGAGGCTCTAGGTTCTGATATAACATATTCCTATATGTAATCTACATTTCGTATACATTACTTCAGATAAAACGACCTCCGTTGAATTTATAATCCTTTTATTATAAATTACGCCTTATTATGACACCACATTTTCGACATGTCATCGTCAACCAAAATAGGGCTCGATCCCTTGGCGGAGCCTCGGCCTACGGGCCAAGCAATCTCGTGTGTGACATATTCAAATGCTGTTTGGTATATTTTATTTTATTCAAAAAGTCGTCGAATACCTTTACGATAATAGCTCCTATCCTTTAACATGGGGTAAAAATTCCCTATGCTTTAACAAGGTGAAAATTCCCTATGCTTTAACAAGGTGAAAATTCCCTATGCTTTAACATCGGGAAAATTCCCTATCCTTTAACATGGATAAAAATTCCCTAAGCTTTAACATGGGTAAAAATTCCGTATCTCTTAACACGGGGAAAATTCAAAACGTGGTCGCATACGTTTACGATAATAGCTCCTATGCTTTAACATAGTGAAAATTTCCTATGCTTTAACATGGTGAAAATTCCCTATGCTTTAACACGGGGAAAATTCAAAAAGTGGTCGGATACCTTTACGATAATAGCTCCTATGCTTTAACATGGTAAAAATTCCCTATCCTTTAACCCGGGAGCGTACTGGAGGAAAATTCCCTATCCTTTAACCCGGGAGCGTACTGGAGGAAATCCCTATCCTTTAACATGGTGAAAATTTATATCCTTTAACATGGGGAAAATTCAAAAAGTGGTCGCATACCTTTACGATAATAGCTCCTATGCTTGAACATGGTGAAAATTCCCTATCCTTTAACATGGTGAAAATCCCTATCCTTTAACCCGGGAGCGTACTGGTGGAAATCCCTATCCTTTAACATGGTGAAAATTGCCTATCCTTTAACCCGGGAGCGCACTGGTGGAAATCCTATCTTTTAACATGGGGTAAAAATTCCCTATCCTTTAACCCGGGAGCACACTGGTGGAAATCCCTATGTTTTAACATGGGATTTGCATCTGGAACGGAAACCATCCCCGCTGGACCACTTATATTACTACTGCCGACGACGTATTGTCCAGGCAGAACATCAAAACGGCAACAAAACGACGCGTCACCACTGCTGGTAAGAAGCTATTGATTAACCTTGACCCCAGGCGTGCGAGCTCCTAAGCGAGCAAAACGAGGACACTCAAAGAAACGAACCAGTACAGCGCAAGAAACAGAATGTGGCACAAGGTCACGGGCAGTCACATGAAACCCGTCAAGATAGCCGCGTGAGACACGGCCAACGCGGGCTTCGTGGCTCGACGAGAAAAGATCGTCCGGAATCGCGTCGTTGACATGATGGGTCGTATCCACGTGGACCTTTTCCTCCAGGATAAATTCCTCATCAACGGTGTAGTGGTCAATATACGTCGGGTGCGCAGCAAGAACGCGTTCGCGCTGATTGCCAGCTGTGTCAACCCCGACTTCAATATCAAGTTCTTCAACGCAACCGTGTTCGTCAAGAAGGTCACTCTGAATCTTACCGCTGGCACACGAGTGTGTGTGTGAGTGTGTATGTGTGTGAGTGTGAGTGTGTATGTGTGTATGTGTGAGTGTATGTCTGTGCGTGAGTGTGTGTGTGTGTGTGTGTGTGTGTGTGTGTGTGTGTGTGTGTGTGTGTGTGTGTGTGTGTGTGTGTGTGTGTGTGTGTGTGTGTGTGTGTGTGTGTGTGTGTGTGTGTGTGTGTGTGTGTAGGGGTATGTAGGGGTGTGTGTGTGAGTGTGTGTGTGTGTAGGGGTATGTAGGGGTGTGAGTGTGTGTGTGTGTGTGTGTGTGTGTGTGTGTGTGTGTGTGTGTGTGTGTGTGTGTGTGTGTGTGTGTGTGTGTGTGTGTGTGTGTGTGTGTGTGTGTGTAGGGGTATGTAGGGGTGTGTGTGTGTGTGAGTGTGTGTGTGTGTGTGTGTGTGTGTGTGTGTGTGTGTGTGTGTGTGTGTGTGTGTGTGTGTGTGTGTGTGTGTGTGTGTGTGTGTGTGTGTAGGGGTATGTAGGGGTGTGTGTGTAGGTATGCAATTGTGTATGTGTGTGTGTGTGTGGTGTAGAGGTGTGTATGGGTGTGTGTGTTGTAGGGGTGTGTATGTGTGTGTGTGTGTGTGTGTGTATGTATGTATGTGTGTGTGTGTGTGTGTGTGTGTGTGTGTGTGTGTGTGTGTGTGTGTGTGTGTGTGTGTGTGTGTGTGTGTGTGTGTGTGTGTGTGTGTGTGTGTGTAGGTGAGTAGGTGTGTGTGTGTGTGTGTGTGTAGGTGAGTAGGTGTGTGTGTGCGAATGTGTGTGTGTGTGTGTGTATGTGTGTATGTGTGTGTGAGTGTGTATACGTGTGAGGTGAGTGTGTGTGTGCGTGAGCATGTGTGTTTGTATGTGTAAAGGTAGTAGTAGTAGTAGTAGGTTTTATTTGGAATTGTATAAATCATACATACAAATATAAACAATCCGTAAAACAATTGACAAAATGATATACAATTCCAGGTTGACAGCGGAACCAATTAAGGCTGTAACCAGTTTGTTTGAATTATTCCAATATAAGATGATAATGATTACGTAAACTAGTCGCCGTCATCCCCAAAATAACTATTATTAACAATGATTTCACGTGTAGTGTGTTTGTTACGTTGCTATAATCTATAGATCATATATGTAAATTTAATAACAATAATATTAGATGATAAATGTTCACATAAATAGTCTTGCGAAAAAAAACATTTAATAAATATCATGCAATTTTATTAGATTTAAACATGTAAAGAGGGGATGTGAATGTTCCCAATACTTTGTTTTAAGAATGGAACGAACTATTTTGTTTGCATAATGAATACATTTTCGATATGTGTTTTGTATGTGGATCCCCACAAAATTATTCCGTATGTCAATTAGGGGTAAACTAAAGTGTAATAAATTGTTTTAAGTGCAGCTACTGGAAGGTAGCGGTTAACTTTATTAATTATGTATAAAGCACTAGTTAGCTTGTTTTTGCATGCATTTATATGTTCATGCCAATCAAGTCTGTCGTCTATATGAAGGCCTAGAAATGTTATACATTTTGTTCGCTGATTTATGTTATTAGCTATCGCTAATAATAATTCTTCGTTCTTAGCAGGACGAGATCAAGAAAATAACATGCATTTTGTCTTAGAAATGTTTAAAGGCACGAAACCAGTCAGCTAATATTTCAAGTTCGTTATTCATATCTTTATATATTTCATTAATTTGTTTTCCAGTTTTGTATATAGTAGTGTCATCAGCAAACAATATAATTTTGTACATATTTACACAGAATGTGTGTATTTAGTGGTGTGTATGAGTGTGCAGGTGTGTAGGTGTCATTTTAGTCAAACTTCATTTTATTTAACCAAGCATATTAGAATATTTGTGATAGTTTAGAGGCTAGCCTCTAGACATTCAGGTTGTCTAAGAGAGGCGAAATAAGTGGTATTGTGGCAACGTTGTATTAATTGTGAGGCCTCACACGCCTGCAGTGATCATTCTTAATTAAAGTACAATGTATGTTTTTACAGTTAAACTTTATTTGTTAGTATTTTGCATGACATAAATGATAGGCACTATGTAGATAGCAGTATACCCTCGCGCAAGACAGCGTCATTGCAGCTTACTTCTAATTATAACTGGCGGGGCTGCAAAAGCATCCATGTCATATAGCGTTTGACAATTTTATATGTACTGAAACTGAGCTGCAGCAAACATGAAACCGGGTAGACGTGGTGTGGCGTGTGGCGTGTGGCGTGTGGCGTGTGGCGTGTGGCGTGTGGCGTGTGGCGTGTGGCGTGTGGCGTGTATGTTGTGAATATGTGCATGTCTACGCGCGTGTGTGGTGTTGTACATGTATTGGGATTATGTTGTGTGTGTGTGTGTGTGTGTTGTGCGTACGTGTGTTGGGATGATGTTGTGTATGTGTGTGTGTGTGTTGTGAGTACGTGCGTGTGTTGTGCATAAGTGCGTGAATGAGTGTTGTGCGTGGGTACGTGTTTTGTGCTTGCGTGCATGTGTTGTGCGTGCGAGCGTGCGTGTGTGTGTTGTGTATGTGTGTCTTGTTCGCGTGTGCGAGTGTTGTGCGCTCGTACGTGCGTTGTGCGTATGTGCATGTGTCCATGTGTGCGTGTGCGTGTGCGTGCATGTGTACGCGCGTGTGTGGCGTGGTACGTGTTGTGTGTGCTGGTGTGTGCGTATGCACGTGTGTTCGTGTGCGCGCGTGTGCGTGTGTGTGCGCGCGTGTTGCGTGTATGGTGCGTGTATGTGTGTGTGAGCGTGTGTGCTTATGCACGTGTGTTCGTGTGCACGCGTGTGCGTTTGTGTGTGTGCACGTGTGTGTGCGTGTTGTGTGTGTATGGTGTGTGTGTTGCGTGTGTGTCTTGTGTGTGTCGGTGTGTTGTGTGGGTGTGTGTTTGAGTATGTTTTATTTGTTTGAGTGTGTTGTGTGTGAGTGTGTTGTGTCGGTGTTTATGGTGTGTATGTTGTGTGTGAGTGTGTTGTGTCGGTGTTTATGGTGTGCATGTTATGTGTGAGTGTGTTGTGTCGGTGTTTACGATGTGTATGCTGTATGTTGTGTGTCTGTGTGGGAGTGTGTGTTGTATATTTGAATGTGTTGTGTGAGTGTTATGCGTGTGTGCGTTGTGTGAGTGCGTTGTGTGTGTGTGCCATATGTGTATATTGCGTGCATGTTGTGTGTGTTGTGTGTGTGTTTTGTGTATGTATTCGTTTGTGTGTTCTATGTGTATTGCACGTGTGTTGTATATGTGTTGTATGTGTGTGTTTTATTTGTGTGTGTTGTGTGTTGTGTGTTGTGTGTGTGCGTGCGGTGTATGTTTTGTGTGTGCATGTTTACTCTCGAGTGTGGTGTTGAGAGTCTGTTGTGTGTGTGTGGGTCTGTTGTGCTTCGGTTGTGTATATGTTGCACTGAGGTATTAGTCACTTTGTGTGTTGTGTGTATGTTGCATGTGTGTGTGTGTGTGTGTGTGTGTGTGTGTGTGTGTGTGTGTGTGTGTGTGTGTGTGTGTGTGTGTGTGTGTGTGTGTGTGTGTGTGTGTTGTATTTATGTTTGTGTGTGTGTGTGTTGTGTATATATGTTGTGTGTGTTGTACGTGTTTGTTGTACGTGTGTGTTGTACATGTGTGTTGTGTGTGTTGTATGTGTGATGGTGGACTACAAGTGTAAGAATGTGGTCTACGAGTATGTGAAGGTGGTCTACGAGTGTGTGAAGGTGGACTACAAGTGTAAGAATGTGGTCTACGAGTGTGTGAAGGTGGTCTACAAGTGTTTGGAGGTGGTCTACACGTGTGTGTTGTATGTGTGTTGTGTGTGTTGTATGTGTGTTATATGTGTGTTGGGGGTATTGTTTTGTGAAGGTGGTCTACAACTGTGTAATGGTGAACTACAATTGTGTGAATGCTGTCTACATGTATGTGGATGTGGTCTACCTGTGTGTGTGAACGTGATCTACCAGTGTGTGAAGGTGTTCCTCGATTCCATTAATTGGTTCCTTCTTCCCACTTTCATTCATGAATACATATCCATCTACGCGCTTAAAAATACATGTCCAAACATGCAGACTTAATGTCCACGCCCACACCTTTTACAGAATGGTTCCTTCATGACTAATTCATCAGCCACCTTCACACACACACACCCGTCATATTCACGCATGCGCACATACTGTCCACACCCACACCTACCATTCATATATAGGGTAGTTACCTTCAGCATCGCTTAAACGTTCTGAGACAAGTGACGGAGAAAGCAATTATATGATTTGGTGAGCCAGTGGCGGTTGGGAAGGGCGGTAAGGCTAGGACGGGCTTGGTGGATGTCAAATGTCCGTCTCTTATCCGGTACATCATCGTGTACGAACACGAACGAACGAACGAACAAAACACGGTAGTATACGAATGCATACACATATTTTATTAATCAAAGACACACGCGGTGACATGGCGACAGACGAGACTTGTGGGTGTTTACCACCGTGATGATGTCACATGCTCCATTACAGCACATAGACAACACAACTCACTATACCACATAGAAAACACACGTCACTACTGCACATTCACAATACACCTCTCTAAAGCACACAGACGACATACCTCACTACAAAGTAGACACAACACACCTCACTACATCGTTACAGCGCTACAGCAAACAGACAGCACATATCTCTACAGGACAATGACAACACACATCACTACAAAACAAAGACAACTCACCTCACTACAGCCCACAGACAACTCACCTCACTACAGCTCACAGACAACACACCTCACTACAGCTCACAGACAACACACCTCACTACAGTACGTAGACGACATACCTCACTACAAAGTAGAGAAACACACCTTACTACATCGCTACAGAGCTACAGCAAACAGACAGCACATATCTCTACAGCACAATGACAACACACATCACTACAAAGCACAGACAACTCACCTCACTACAGCCCACATACAACAAACATCACTACAGCACATAGACAACACACCTCACTACAGCACATAGACAACAAACATCACTACAGCACATAGACAACACACCTCACTACATCGCTACAGTGCTACAGCAAACAGTAAACACACATATCTACAGTACAATGACAACACACATCACTACAAAGCACATACAACTGACCTCACTGCAGCACATAGACAACATACATCACTACAGCACATAGACAACACACCTTAGTACAGCACATAGACAACACACCTTACTACAGCTCACAGACAACACACCTCACTACAGCTCACAGACAACACACCTCACTACAGTACGTAGACGACATACCTCACTACAAAGTAGAGAAACACACCTTACTACATCGCTACAGAGCTACAGCAAACAGACAGCACATATCTCTACAGCACAATGACAACACACATCACTACAAAGCACAGACAACTCACCTCACTACAGCCCACATACAACAAACATCACTACAGCACATAGACAACACACCTCACTACATCGCTACAGTGCTACAGCAAACAGTAAACACACATATCTACAGTACAATGACAACACACATCACTACAAAGCACATACAACTGACCTCACTGCAGCACATAGACAACATACATCACTACAGCACATAGACAACACACCTTACTACAGCACATAGACAACACACCTTACTACAGCACATAGACAACACAACTCACTACAGCACACAGAAAACACACTTTGCTACTTCTTATCGAATAAGGATTACGACCAGCAAATCAGTCTGCATAAAATTCAGGGATTTAAGATGCGGACTCACTTCCGGTTACTGAGCTACCCTAGCGAGTGGTATGGTGGACCTCCTCTTAGTGCGTGCGTGTCGTGTGCCTGTGCGTGTAAGGGAGGTGGTGGACGGCTGATGACCTCATCGTATTGGGATCATCGTGTGTACATGCATGCGTGTGTATAAAAAAAACGAACAAAACATGGTACCATACGAGTGAACACGTATTTTATTGACCAAAGATACAAACGTATGTCATGACATGTGGGTGTTTTACGACTGCGCCAGTGGTCGTGGGCATACAAGTGATTAACACCACGGCATTGGCTCGTGCATGCATAATACTTGTGGGTGACTTAACACCGCGGCAGAGGTCGTGAGCTTACGGGTGTCTGACCACCGCGCAATAGGCTCGAACGATGATGATACCTTGTCAATGAAACACAGTACCGAAAACTACAGAAACACGTCATAAGTAAATCGATGTCAAATACGACAACGCAGCGCGACTTGAAACGCGTTTTATCTTCTGCATTTATCACGCATCTCCATCAATTATTTTCCGAATGTGTTTCTATTTTTTTATCACCGTAGCCGACTCCCAAAAAACCTTCATTCGGCGGTATCCTTTCCACCAGTTAAACTTTTCCAGTAGCCAGCAAACACTCTCTCAACTCTTTCGAGGTTGGGAACTTTGTCATCAATAAGTTCCGCATATAATCGACACGGATAGCATCCCACTTGCATGCTCTTCTCGTTTTCCTTAGGGCTCTACTTCTCAATTTCGCCGTGTACGCTGACCTTGCCTGTTTGATACTTTCCGCGCATTCTGCGTCTTTATTGAACATCGCCTTTCTATACTGATAAGCATGTTCAACAGACTTAAACAGAAGAAGCTGACCCACTAAACCGCATAGGCATATATATCTTACTTCCGTCGCTATACCACTGGCTCACCAGCTCGTTTAGACGTTTTGTCCGTCATTTGTCTCAGAACGTTTAAGCAATGGTGAAGGTAATTACCCTATATATGAATGGTAGGTGTGGGTGTGGACAGTATGTGCGCATGCGTGAATGTGACATGTGTGTGTGAAGGTGATTATGAACTAGCCAAGAAGGAACCAATCAGTGGAATGTGTGGGCGTGGATAGCAAATGTGTATGTTTCCACATGCATTCTTGCGCGTGTGGATATATATTCCTGCATGATACTGGGAAGAAGGAATCAATTAATGGATTTGTAGACCACCTACACGCACTTGTAGACCACCTGCGAACAATTGTAGACCACCTTGGCACACTTGTAGATCACCATCACACACATAGCAAGAACACGGTGTCTGGTTACACTGTCTCGCGTCCAGCTGTGCTTCGTTGGAGTGGGTATCAACAATGATTGTGTTTTCCTAAAAATATTCAAAATATGTTCAAAATACTAAAGTTTAACTTTAGTATAGTATGTAGGCCCGATATATATATATATATATATTGATGTAATGTTATTCAAAATAAGATATTGGAGTTGTTCAAAAGGTGTATCTCCCCCCAAAAACCATATATATATATATCATGGTTGAGACAGGTTGTTTTAGGAGATACACCATTTGAACGACCGAAATATCATATTTTGAATAAAACTACATCAACATATATAGGGCCTACATTATATACTAAAGTTAAATTTAGCAACAACAAAAATTATGGCAATTTTATTACAAAGAGAAAAAACTTACAACAATCCCCAGTCTTGCCTAATACGTTAGCTCGATTAAAGTTAACTTAATTAATTATTCGTTTTGTGCATGTTCTAGAATTGTATTATATATAAATGCAAAGGTAATATTCTTGTTGTTCCACATTGCACATATTTGCTTCGTGTTTTCAATGTGTTAAGTTAAAGGAAATAAAAATAAGACACAATAACTAAAATCCTTTTTCCATGTGTACACAAAGTTTAACATTGTATGTAACAATTGACAACATTAAACAAATACAGAAAAATACATTTGTAGCATAAATTCGATTTTAAGCCCGTGTGTGGGCAATATTTTTCAGGTGCATGATTTTTCGCTACACCGGGATTGGTTATTCGTGTGGCGCCACCCGGTGGGCTGGTGATCGAACGTGTCGCCTCCTAGAGTATATTTGACATCTTATAATTTCCCAGTCTCCTTTGCGGCAAACGAAAAGTTACTCCAACTTCCCTGTCGAGTCGCGGTCTAGGCTGCTGCTTTGTTTACCCGAACGATGCGAAGTGTGGATGAGTTATTTACAAAACACGATATTATAACAGTGAACCGTATGTAGCATGGGCAAAATCGTTGTAGGAGTACCCCAAATGGTGTTTTAAACAGTGCGAAATAAGGAAGGATGGGGAATGGAATGGACAAAGTAAGCGAGTTTCAATAATTAATTTGGCATCATATTATTCACTCTGCAGCAAGTTCAGATGATTTCATTTTTAGCAAATCACGCCCACGTCTTTTGTTATTTACGCCGGTCAGAATCGCCATGTCCTAGGCAGACAAGTATGCCTCTATTGGCTCTAACTAAGTTTCACCGAGTATGTCTAAGACTAAGTCTAACTATACTTACTTAGACATAAATGAAGTCGAAGTTCTGACTCAACTCTTGAGTTTGACGTCTCGACTCAAGTAAGGAGTCGGACGCACTTCCAAACTAATCAAACTGATCATTGTCATTAACAGTAATTAATAAGCATAGTCATAGCCTCATATGCTTTGATTCAAATGCATTTGAGCCAACTTGACAAGTAATACAAATTACTTGGATCACATTCGTGTCATTCTTTGCGGCAACTTAGTCTTAGACATGTTCTACCACAGAATACGCACAAAAAATAGTGAGCACTTCATAGGTGACCAAAATGGCCACAAATTTACAAAAGGATTCGTGTTGCACCTATTCCCTAAAGAGGGCTGCTCCTGTCACCGGTGTATGAATCAAGCACTCACAGACCTACACCCCTAGTTGGGAGAAATGTCCCAATAATAATGACATCCAAAGCAGGTTGTTGAACTATGCCTATCTAAGTCCAAGAAATCCTGCATTTCGCCTTGATCCTGTAGTGTCCTCAGATCTGTAGATTATGCTGTGCAATCTGCGGTTCTGCAAATTGACCTTTATATAATGGCGTTTAAAAAATAACCTATGCAACCAATTTAATGAATAAGTACTATAAAAATATGAACGGTTTGGTAGACAGCCAAAGGCAGAGCAGTTATATATATATATATATATATATATAGATATATATATTAAGAACAATATTAGTCTTGATGTACCAACAGTGTTTTGGTGAACGCATGTGTCTTATCACAACAGGTTCATTTCTGTTTTCAAAGCCTAAACTATGAGCCTGCAGTAGAGATGCAACCACTGGCAGAAACCATTTTTTCACATTGTTGTGCTGAATAATGAAACTGAACTGCTATCCCTTGTCATGACACTGGTTGTACTTTTGCACAGGTGTTGGAGGGACTGTATGTTGGCAGCATACGTGACGCGACAAATCGGAAACAACTGGATGAAAACAAAATCACACACATTTTGTCTGTGTACAACAAGCCAAGACCCATGATATCAGTGAGTCATTGCAATGTTGTCTGTTATGTTCATTGTTCCATTCCTAGCAATTTCACCTCTAGATCTTATCAGCATATCAGTCATACCATGTGCAAAACAGCTTTTGACATAGTGTGACTGAATTAGTTGTACATGCACACACACACACACGTATGCTCACACACACACACGTATGCTCACACACTTGGCATTAGTGCATAAATTTATATAAAATAACTGCATATATTTCATTAAAAGTCTTCAAACAATAAATCAATGTTCAGGGTTTCCGAGCATTTTAAATGCACTGCATCCTTTTTTGTTTTTAACAAAAACTCATTCACTGTGCTTCGTCCTTGTATTATACAGGATGTTGCAATATCTGTTTAATATAAAATCATGGCGACTGATGTCAACTTATCAAGGGATGAAAAAGTTGTTGTACATTTAAATTCTAACATTTCCCCTGAGCAAGAAATGTCACCCAAATTAGTATACGTGTTTTATTATGATTGGTACTGAAACCCTTCGTGTTGTTATTTTGTTTCACTGAGGTGGCCTTTAGATGAGCCTGTACTTTCTACTCCAGGACCGAGTGTATCTGTGTATCCAAGCACAAGATAACACAGAACAAGAGTTGGGTCGACATTTCCCAGAATGCACTGACTTTATCCACCAAGCACGGGTCAATGGAGGTCACGTCTTAGTTCACTGGTGAGTAGCCAGCATATGACGCACGTATCTCTTGTAACTGTTTTCAAATATATGACATGTTCCTAGATTATTACTATTGGAGATACAGACAAGGAGGTGCATTAATGTTTTATTAGGTTAAACCAACATAATCACCTAAAATTAACTTGTTTATAAACAAATCTTGCTAATTATAACAATACCATACTTGTGCTGTATGCGTCCTGTCAAACTGACAGTGTGTGGTTGTTTTCAGCCTGGCTGGAGTGTCACGTAGTGTCACGTTGGTGATCGCGTATGTGATGTCAGTGACAGACTACACTTGGCGTGAATGTTACAACATCGTGCATGCCGCACACCGCGCAGCCAGTCCAAACTTTGGCTTCCAGCGACAACTACTTCGCTTCCAGTACGAACAACTTTCAATGGTCAGTAACCCCAGTGTCGCTTCCTTGCAGGGTTGGTTTTCTGCCGGGCAGAAATGTATTTCTGCCATGCCCAGGGTAGAAATAGGAGAGAAAGTATCTCTGCCCGGCAGAAATGGCAGCAATCAGGGAGTACATGCCATTGATAGGAAAGTGCAACTGTTTTGTAGAATATGTTATCAATATCTTTTTGTGCATGTTTATGTGCAATCTGTGTAAAGGTACGGGTACATTCACATGAGCACAAGTACATTAAATTTTGTATAATAACATAGTTTTGTCACTGCCTTTCAATGCTTGCATTTCCCTAGTGATTCCCTGGTTATAATATAGTGGATACGAGTATTGTGTTAGATGTATACTTACTATCTTGTAATATAGGCAAGTCACTGATCTAGTGTGCACAGTAACCAGACATAATCCTTAGGGTCAAAATCCCACCATTTACATGCGTTTTGTTGTGCCCATGCAACATGTATACAGGTCACCTGACAACACATGGGCTGCAGCTTTCCTTTGTTCAGTATTTCTCTTGTCTCTGCTCTTTCAGTTCCTGTGTACCCCAGTTTTATTACCAGACTAGAAGTTGGTTGGCAAATAAAACTAATTATCACCTGGTCATCTTGTGGTCAGTGGAAAGCCTTGTTTTGAAGCACCTGGCCACTGCTAAATCCAACTACCGCTAACTTGTTACAAAAAGCCTATTGTTTCAGTGGTTGGATAAACTAATAAGACTGTCTAGCTGTGTGTGTCTTAATAACTTGTTGGGGCTGTCACCACAAGATGACACAGTACTGAGTAAGAAGGAAACAGGAATGTTGATATTGACAGTAAAATAAATATGTATAAAATTACTATTTTGGGAGTTTCTGCCCATTGACCACAGCATTCTATTGAGCAGACTCACTCACAGATTCTGTGTCACTGGCACTGCGTTTGAGTGGTTTGGATCTTACTTGTTCGGTCGGCATCAAGTCGTTCGCACTTGGAAACATATATAGACCTCCACGAACTTCTAATGATAACTTAAATGCTTTTATAAATGAATTTACTTCTATAATATCATCAGTGGAAAACAACTGTAATAACAATCTCATTATCACAGGAGATTTTAATATAAATTTGCTTAAATTAAATTAAAATGATGCATATAGTAACTTTTTTGACAAAGTTACTATATGCTACTATATCACACAGCCTTTACCCGCAAATTACTC
Source organism: Escarpia spicata (assembly GCA_963995525.1). Classification (NCBI taxonomy): domain Eukaryota; kingdom Metazoa; phylum Annelida; class Polychaeta; order Sabellida; family Siboglinidae; genus Escarpia; species Escarpia spicata. Next base: position 56,674,173 of record OZ023214.1, on the reverse strand, counting down.
TTCCTACTAGATTTACTAGAACAAATGGTACTTTAATAGATAATTTCTTTTGTAAACTTAATAAATCTATATTGGAGAGTACTGCAGGGATTTTAATCAAAACAATTTCTGATCATCAGTCGTATTTTTTAATCATCAACGTCTCATTAAAGACTGAATCTCCACATAAATATGTTAAAATAAGTATACTAAATGAAGAGGCAATGCATAAAGTTAAACACGAAATAAAATGAGATATACAATAAGCTAAATAAAAATATAAATGCAGACACAAATTTAAATTATGATATAATCTATGAAGAAATTATACGTGCAAAAAATAAGCATATGCAAACTAAGCTGGTGAAATTTAATAAATATAAACATAAAAGATCAACGTGGATTACACAAGGATTGCTAAAATCTATTCAATATAGAGACAAACTCTATAAACAATTAAAATTGACACAACCAAATTCGACAAACTATGAAGCTATTAATATTAATCTAAAAACTTATAATACGATATTAAAGAAAAATATTCGTGCAGCCAAACAAGTGTATTTTGAACAAAGATTTAATCGATTTAAATACGATATAAAAAATACCTGGAAAGTTATTAATGAATTTCTTTCAAAAAATCGTACAAACGGTTTTTATAGAAAATGGTACAAAAATAACTGATAAAAAGGATATTGCAAACAAATTTAATAATTATTTTACAAATATAGGTCAGACCATCGCACAAGGTATTAAATATAAAGGTAACAAAAACTATAATTATTATTTAAACAAAAACGTTAATTCTGTATTTACGTTTCAGAGTGTTGATGAAGAGACTATTAGGAAAACTATCAATAATCTTCCCACAAAAAACAGCTCTGGATTTGATGGCATTTCATCAAAATTACTCAAGATAATTGAGCCTGCAATTATAAAATCATTAAAGCTTTTAATAAACCAAGTTTTAAAATCCGGGATATTCCCAGACAAACTAAAAATTGCAAAAGTTATTCCTATATTTAAGAAAGACGATCCATCTTTATTTGAAAATTACAGACCAATTTCCCTTCTTCCCACAATTTCTAAAGTGTTTGAGAAATTAATTTTTATTCAGTTATATTCATATTTCAATGATATGAAGCTTTTATTTGATAATCAGTATAGTTTTAGAGCAAAATATTCAACGGAATTAGCTGCACTTGAGCTAATAGATAGAATTATAACTCAAATGGATAATAATGATGAACCAATTAATGTATTTTCTCGACCTTTCTAAGGCGTTTGATACTATTGACCATAACATTTTACTTAACAAATTAACTTACTATGGCCTAAATGGTTAAACTTTGCAGTTATTCAGAAGTTACTTACAAAACAGGAAACAATACACTGAATTTGAACAAATAAATTCAGACATCTTACCTATAACAATCGGCGTCCCACAAGGTTCAATCCTTGGACCACTATTATTTATCATTTACATAAATGATTTCTCACAAGCTAGTCAATTATTTAATTTCGTCATGTACGCTGATGACACCACATTATCTAGCTCTTTAAAATGTCTTAACAACAACAACACATGCAACAAAAGTACAGAATCCTTAATAAATGAAGAACTTTTTAAAGTTAATGAATGGCTAAACATAAATAAATTATCTTTAAATAAAAGCAAATCAAAATACATGATTTTTCATATGCCTAATAAACGCACGCAGACTCTTACGCTTAAAATAGATAATATAAATATTGAAAGAGTAGATGAATTTAACTTTCTAGGATTGACTTTAGACACTAACCTAAATTGGAAAAAACACACTGAGATAATTTCAAATAAGTGCTCCAAAACAATTGGCATAATAAACATATTAAAATATGTATTACCTTAGATATAAAAGTGTTGTTATATAACACATTAATATTATCTCATATCAATTATTGTACCATGGTTTGGGGATACCAAATAAATAGAATAAAAAAATATATAAAAAAGCCGTGCGAATAATAACCTTAAACAAATACAACTCACACACGGAACCACTTTTTTAAAAACTTAAACTACTAAAAGTAGAAGACATATTAAAGTTACATGAATTAAAATTTTACTTAAAATACATCTATAAAATGTTACCTCCTTATTTACTTAACTGGCAAATTATCCCAAGTGTAAACATACATAATTATAATACTCGTGAAAAAAATTATATACATACTTTTAGAACTAAGCATGAATTTGCAATGAAATATCTCAAATACAGCCTACCACATGCTATAAATTACACCCCCGATATAATCAAAGACAAAATATATACTCACAGTTTGCGAGGCTTCTCATTTTATATAAAAACATACTTGTTACACAAATATAATGATTCATGCACTCTATCAAATTGCTACACATGTCAACAGAACCATTAAATACAATACATTTGATGCTAGCTACAGGCAACCAGCACACATACAAACTTACATTCTCACATAAAACAACCACTCCCAAAAAAAACACCTTGTAAAATGACCACATAAATTATCACGTAAATAGGGTGGCTCCTATAATAGCGACAATTGTGTCTTAATAGGAGTCACTGACCCCGATTGAATAAGCTATATAATTAATATCTATGGTACACCAATACCATAATAGCTGTATATGCGTTTGTATGTATTTTCCGAATAGTATGTTGAACATATAATGATATTCGTTTATGTATGTCTGCATAATGTTTATATTTGTTGTTTATTACATCATAAGTGATGTTCAAAAACCAATTAATTGTGTACCTATATGGGGTCAAATAAACGTTATGTTATGTTATGGTAACGTCATCAAGAAATTTGGCTTGGATTATTTCCTACATGCCAACAACACACAACTTTATGTTTAATTTTGTCCTGGTGGAGATGGCCAACTGAACTCAATGGATCGTCTGTGCTGTTGTCTAGAAGAAATTAGTGAATGGTCTCGGACCAATTTACTGAAATTAAATTAACAGAAGACAGATGTCATGGTGTTTGGTACTAAACAGAAGTTGCCACTGCTAAAGGACATTCGTATTTTTTACTCGACTTTGATTTCATCTTCAAGTGCTCGCAACCTGGGCGTTGTATTCAATCCATCCCTCAACATGACTAACCACATAAGTGCCATTTGCCGAACAGCGTACATGCACCTCCACAACATCAGTCGTATCAGGCGATACCTCACAACAGAAGCGACTAAATCACTTGTGCACGCTTTCGTCATGTCTAGATTGGACTATGGGAACGCGTTACTGACTGGACTACCACGTGACCACATTCACAAATTCCGGCGAATCCGAGACATGGCAGCCAGAATAATCATGTTCACACCGCGCCGTGACCACATAACTCCAGTTCTAAAAGAATTACACTGGCTGCCAATTAAATGTCGAATCAAGTTTAAAATACTCCTTTATGTGTTCAGATGTCTGAACGGGACGGCGCCGTTGTATCTTGCAAACCTGTTAACCAGGCACTGTCCGGGACGCACACGTTCATCTGAACAACTTTTGTTTGATGTTCCATGAACGAACCTGGTCAGTTTCAGGGACCTATCCTGTGATTGGCCCTCGACTATGGAATGCACTGCCCATTTCTATTAAGTGCAGCAGAACTCTGTCGACATTCACACAAAGACACACATGTTCAAAGCTAAATACTGCTGATATTTTTAACATTTCATTTCATTTGATCACACTTTACTGCATATTGGCAGGGATATAATACGCATAGGTGTATAACATGGCCCAGTGTAGGTAGACAAAGTAGATAATTATGCAAACATTGTAATTGTACAACGTTTGTGGAATGGCACAGTTTTGAACACTCATCACTTGGTGATGACCTTGCTTGACCTTCACTCCACACTTACTGCACCACTTAATAGCTCCCTGTGGTATCCTGTATTTCATGGGAGATAGTAGGCTTTCAAAATGTTTATCACATGGCCATGAGTAAGTAGGTAACGTAGATAGGCTATAAGCCACCATAGTACAGTATAACGTTTGCGGGATGGTGCAATTTCGAACATTCATCGCTTGGCGGTGACACTGTTTGGTCACCGCTCCACACAAACTCCATCAACTGAAACCTCCAAGTGATATCTCATTTTGATGGGAAGAAATTGTTATTTTGCGATGTATGTAACATGTCCATAGAAATGAAGTTGATACAGAGTTATTGTAATATAATAACCTTCACAGTATTCCAAAAGTTCGAATATTCATCATTTCATGGTGACCTTGTTTGACCTTGGCTCCACACTTACTATATAGTGTAACAGCTCCATATCGTATCCTGTTTTGACCTGGAGACAATAAGCTTTCCAAAAATATATGGCATGGCTTTTTTGTTATTAATAAAAGTAGATATGGAACCATTGTAATTATAATACGTTAGATACAATTTGGGTTTTTGTATGGGGAGGGAGGCATTTAAATCTGTACATTAAGTAGTGCCTACTGCTTGCCTATTGAGGAGATAAACGAATATCATGAAGTTACATTGGTCAAAGCTAATTTGCATATTCATGCGACAAATATGCATACTATGATTTGTTCACTGACGTAATCAATACCCAGATACCATGAAAACATGTGTTTGGACACATCATTTTGATTGTTTGGAAGTTCACAATTCGAGATATTCAGAAAAGTAGTATATATTTTAAAGGCGATAACTAATTTGCATATTAATGAGTTTATACAAAAACGCTCAAAGGTGCCTAAGTGGCACCCATTGGATTATTGACCTAGAAGGTTATAAGGTCACAAAAATGCAAAAAAACATCATGCTGACCCTAATGCACGGTCTACCTTCTAAAGGGCGTTTGACTGCCGGACTATAAGGTAGTTGTCTTGTCATCAACTATGCTATCAGAAACAACTGCCAGTGAAGTCAGGTGTTTGGATCTCTTCTCAAGCACTTTGAAGTTTGTACATAAACATATACAATTGTTTTTGATCCCAGTGTACAGGCTGCACTTCACGTTTCAGCTGAAAAGGGTAAATTTCTGTAACAAACCTTCTTGAACAATGCAAGAAGATGTTCTTGTATACCGGTTCATGTTACCTGTTTTATATCACAACATTCATGCTGGACAGTGTTGGTGTGTAACCTTGTGAGACCTTTTTTACACAGACATGCCACAAAAGGATCGTAGAAGCCACAGCTTCATCAAGTAACAGTATTAAAAATTATAATTTTCAGAGTGAAACAAAGACAATTTAAAGTGATGTTATGGACATGGCATCTCAGTGTTATTGTATGCCATGTCCATAACTGATGCCATGTCCATACTGATGCCATGCCCATAACTGATGCCATGCCCATAACTGATGCCATGTCCGTAACTGATGCCATGCCCATAACTTATGCCATGCCCATAACTGATGCCATGTCCATAACTGATGCCATGCCCATAACTGATGCCATGTCCATAACTGATGCCATGCCCATAACTTATGCCATGCCCATAACTGATGCCAATTCCATAACTGATGCCATGCCCATAACTGATGCCAATTCCATAACTGATGCCATGTCCGTAACTGATGCCATGCCCATAACAGGCTAATAGACACATTACAATTTTTTATATTTTAATTTACATATGGATGGATACTGTTCATAAAGTTATAATTGCGTACAAAAACAAGGAAATATAAGTTAGTGTCATGAAAATAACACAACTTTTAGAATTTGTTGTTATGGGTGTGGCATTTTGCATATCTTGTGTAAGTAGGTGATAGCAAAGTTGATATTATACAAGAAGCATTTTGTTAAACAAGTTTGTTTTTGCAGTATCTTAAAGAAGCAACCCTCTACGTGCTAGCATACCACTTGTTTCAAATTTGACTCTGTACTAGCCATTGGTAATTGCTGCCATATTATTGTTGTTCTCCTCCTAGTTCCCTGTCATCGGGGTGAGGCTGGCCTTGATTCCCTGTCATCAGGGGTGAGGCTGGCCTTGATTACCTGTCATCAGGGGTGAGGCTGGCCTTGATTCCCTGTCATCAGGGGTGAGACTGGCCTTGATTCACTGTCGTCAGGGGTGAGGCTGGCTTTGATTCCCTGTCGTCAGGGGTGAGGCTGGCCTTGATTCCCTGTCGTCAGTGGTGATGCTGGCTTTGATTCCCTGTCATCAGGGGTGAGGCTGGCCTTGATTCCCTGTCATCAGGGGTGAGGCTGGCCTTGATTCCCTGTCGTCAGGGGTGAGGCTGGCCTTGATTCCCTGTCATCAGGGGTGAGGCTGGCCTTAATTCCACTCCTCGGTTTCAGTTTTCTTTTCTCTCACTTATCTTGCACTACTTTCTCCACCAACGGTCTCCATTCCTGTCTATCTTTTGCTTTCGTTCTCCACCCTTCGCCTAATCCTTCCAAGTCTCTCTTTATATAGTCCTCCCATCGCAGTCTAGGTCTTCCTCGCTTCCTTTTCCCCTCCACTCTCTTGGCATCTGCTTTCTTTGCCAGCCATTCTCCCATTCTCTCCACATGCCCAACCCACTTCAGTTGACTCCTCACCAGCTTCTTCTTAAAGGGAATAAAAACACCTATTGCTTGAATTCATGTTATAATACATCCTGCTATCTATTTCCATGTCCACCAAGCCAAAAAAAATCAAAAAATTCAGTGAATTAGAAATTCCAAATTTTATGCTGTGCATCCGGACATTTTCGAATATGCATAGTTTTGGCGCGCTTTTCGGGATACCGAGATGTGACATCACTTATGACTCAAACTCGCATTAGGCCGACCCTTTCCATGCATTCAGAGCATGTTTACAAGTATAGCTTTTGGGTCGAAACGAGCGTCAGAGTTATTGTGCAATATTCCGATGTAATACAAACACTAGTCATCACAGAGGAACAAGCAGTTATCTTACGGTTCCACATGAATCAAATTTTATTCAAAACAATGAATGCGATTGCGCCTACAACTAGTACAAGTCGAGTAGGTTTTGCCGAGCTTGGGCTTGTTTTCAGAATAATTATATCGAATGCAACCAACAGGAGATAATCTACACCAATAAGCATACATAGCAAACAGATATTGTATCCAGCTACAGAAAGTAACGTGTATAATCTCATAATATCACTAGAATATCGATATCTGAAGGAATTGTACAATTTATCATAACTACTTAAATCAGTCACTGAATTTCCGCTGGTGCTGCTAGCTCAGTTGATAGGCGTGTTGGTTTCTTGTCACTTATTTTACAATCGGGCGATGCCGATTCAATCCTGACACCATGCATTGATTTTCTTTACACTTTTTTGTTTATGTTTTCACCAAGTAATATAAACCAAATCATTTTATACTATAATGCACTGTTTGTAAATAATTTGTTATTTTTGTAATAATTATTTATTCGCCACAAAAATTAAAATATGGTCATTATAAATTATAAAAATGTTTCTAAATTTTATTTATCCAAATAAATATAATGTAATGGATATATAATTTATTAATTGTACATATATTGTACAGTAATATATTGTAATTATAAATGTGAAAACAAATTGTGATCCGTCTGGATAAATAAAATTTAAAAACATCGTTTATATATAATATAATAACCATATTTTCCTTTTTGTGGCAAATAAATAATAACTACAAATTTTTTTTAATATATTTACAAACAGTGCATCATAGTATACAAAATGATTTGGTTTATATTAGTTCGTGAAAACATAAAGAAAAAAGTGTAAAGAAAATCAATGGTTTGCATGGTGTCAGGATTGAACCGGCGTCGCCCGATTGTAAAATAAATGACAAAAAACCAACGCGCCTACCAACTGAGCTAGTGGCACTACCGGAAATTTACAGACTGATTTAAGTTGTTATGATAGATTGTACAACTCTTCCTTCATATATCGATATTCTAGTGATATTATGAGATTATACACGTTACTTTCTGTAGCTAGATACAATATATGTTTGCTATGTATGTATATTGGTGTAGATTATCTCCCGTTGGTTGCATCCAATATAATTATTCTGAAAACGAGACCAAACTCGGCAAACCCTAGTCGACTTGTATGCAGGCCCATTCGATTTCATTGTTTTATAAAATTGGATTCATGTGGAACCGTAAGATAACTGCTTGTTCCTCTATGATGACTACCGGTAGTGTTTGTATTACATCGGAATGTTGCACAGTAACTCATTCTGACGCTCGTTTCGACCCAAAAGCTATCCTTGTAAACATGCTCTGAATGCATGGAAAGGGTCGGCCTAATGCGAGTGTGGGTCATATGTGACGTCACGATACCACATGATCGCCTAACTCATAAAATTTGAATTTTCCACAGGAATTGCTACACAGACGGGTTTAAAATCGAATTTATGCTACAATTTTTTTTCTGTATTTTTTTAATGTTCTCGAATGTTACGTACAATGTTAAAATTTGTGTACACATGGAAAATGGATTTTAGCTAATGCCTTGTTTTTATTTTGTTTAATTGCTACTGTTTTTAAGTAAAAGTGCATGCTATGTATATGTACCTTGTGAACAAATAAATTTGTATCATAGTTCATCTCTTTCTTCTTTCCATTCTGGGGGAGGGTGATAGGGGCAAAATGAGAACAGAAAATGTGTGCACATTTTCTTAAATAACCAGCTCACCAACTCTCCTGCAAGGTTTCTACAACCACTGGAAATCGGTCTAAATAGCAGAGTATTGGGATAACATTCTTCAGTATTTTTAATAACACATTAACTATTACATGTACCGGTATATACAATTTTCACAAAACAGTATACTTGAATATTTTATTTCCAGGTGTATCTTCACCTGCATGCATATAGTCCAGACATGGGGTCAAATATATTTGTATTTAAAAGTATTTGTATTTGACATGAAAGTATTTGTATTTAAATACTTTCCTAGAGTATTTGAAATGTTCAAATACTTTTTTCAAATACATAGGATGTGATTATCAATAAATGACAACTTAAAATTATTCTTGTTTGAATTCTTAAGAGTTGAGCAATTTTGCTATGTCATTTGTCAATTCACCACTTTTCCGCTAAGAAATAATGGCAAGGTAATGCCATTATGTGAGAAGTCATTGAGATCACTGTGTGAGAAGCCAACATCACCTTACTTGTCAGTTGTCACTGTGATGTAATTAGCAAAAAGGAGACTGTTGCACTCGTCTGTCTGTCTTTTGATCATAGTTTCCAAGCCCCAGCTAACCAAACTACCTACCTGGGGCCGGTTTCATGAAGCGTACTTAAAGTTACGCAATTACTTAGCGTCACGTGTTTGCGTAAACTCCTATGCTCGCTTATATAAAAAAATCACGTCATTTACTAAGACAATCATCTTAGCATTAAGAACGTTCTTAGCCGCTTCATGAAACCGGCCCCTGGTACATAACCAAACGCTAAGTCTTTAACTATGTACATTGGCCTTGCATGTCTCAGCAAGGATCTCTCTGGTGACAGATGTTGAAGCCACAAAGACCAACCTGTATACCATAACAGACTTTAGCAGCATAGGATTTGTTTCCAATGGTATAGTTTTACAGTTAATAAGCAGTATGTCTCACCATGGTTGTATATAACATCATAAGAATTATGCCAATAAACTACACATCTCAATATAAAAAACTAGCTAAAAAGTATTTGAAATACTTTCCAATGTATTTGTATTTAAATACTTTTGCATTTCAAAGTATTTGTATTTGACTCCCTCTAGAGTATTTGTATTTAAATACATTTCAATGTATTTGACCCCATGTCTGATATAGTCTCCACTAAACATGTCAATATTTTACTTCCATCATAACCCTTAAAGATCTGTAACTACGATTCACCAAAAAACGTTTCATAAATAATTACAAACTCACAATACAGTCCAAAGGACTTCAGGGCCTCTTGGCCTATTTTTCAGTCCACCATGTCTAGTTTTTGCTCTTCGAGGAAGCTCCTCCCTTGCCAGATATCCTGCCACACAGCTCCTCAGTTGCTCCAATGAAAGCATGTTTAAAGAATTTCCATTCTTCTTCCACTGTTCATACTGTTGGCCATAGTTTCACATACTCTGATGCCACTCTATATGCACTGGCTGTGTCCCGAGACATAGCCACTATTTAATGGTCTTCCGCCCCACACTTTTAACCTCCCTCCTCTTCTGCATACACACAACAAAAACAAGGGGCTTGTGTTGCGTAGTCATGTGTTCCCCAGCTACAACCTTAGTCTTTCACCCGCCTCATCTGCTGTCTCCTCACTACCAGCAGCTCCAGCTCTGTCTTATGATGGCCCCCTCCTATAGGACATTTATGGCTTTCTCTCTTTTGGAAGAACGACCCGGCCACTGCCAGCCTATTTCACATCACTAACTCTCATGTATCACAATGATATTACACTAGTAAACATATCCATCCTCCAAAAGGATAACTTGATCAGAAACCACAAATCTGTGTACTAAATAAAAAAAACTCACAGATCCTCGTTGCCTTGAACTGTTGAACAAAGTAAATGTGTTTACAGGAGCGTGAGCGCGTGAAGAAGAACTGGCCCTCAAGTCCATACAATGACGACGCAATGTGCAAGACGTGGCTGGCTTTACATGATAAGTGGGTGGAGGAGGGAGACAAAGTAGCCTCCGCCTACGAGAGCACTCTTTACCCTCTGCCATACAACTCATTCAGTCTCCAACCGAAAGCGTCTCGTCCACCAACCAATGAGAACATTGCCTCGGAGCATGGCAGCACTTGCACAAAAGGGCCAGACCCAGAGGAAGAGAAGACCTCGGGTTCAGACCGCAGGGAAGGTAGCATGCACAGCCCCGACAACAAACCACCAACGCTTCATTCTATTCAGGTGCACAAATCGCAGCCCTCCCCGCAGGCCAGTGCACCCGAGGTTGTCAGTATGACCACACTGAACGAGCTCTTCAAACCATCATTGAGTTACACGGAAGAACAAGTGAGGAAACTGAAGTGTTCTGCCCAAGCAACACAACATCAATCACGAAACAACACCTGGAATAACAGCAGTGTATCAACATCCATGACAGATGAAGGCAGCAGTGGTCACATGACTGATGATATCCCAGAAAGCTGCAAAGAGCCGGATTCATCAGATAAAGCAAAACTTGATGACCTCTTTGCTGGCTAGCTGGGTTAAAGATGGTTGTACTGAACAAGTCGTGTGTTTCGACTTTATTTATCACACTAGTGCTACTTTGCAATGTTGCCAAAATCCCTGTCAGTATTGTAATGATTTATGCATACATAGTATTGCATCGAACTGAAATCTCACTGTTTTCATTGTACATCTGTAATATCTGCTCGACTCACACAGCGTGTCTTAATATATTTGATGTTACAGGTGTATGTTGGTTAAACTCAGGTTACTGCTGTTGCTGTGGGTATGTTTGATAGAAGTGTTAATATTGTTGACATTGCTTCAATACACCTTCATATTTATTGAGCTTGCAACAGGAGATTGAGTAAGAACTGTTTACTCTCTGTATCAAATTTATGTACAAATTATACAATAATTATACAGCAACAAATGCCTTTGTATACATTTTATGAAACTATAACAATTTGCATTTTCCGATAAATACTTTTGACTGTTCATTGTATGCATTATATGATGCAAACATGCGTGATTAGCCAATGTTCTTTCAAGTTATACAAGAACATTTTCCAACACCATATTTACATGGCAGGCAGTCAATTTGTAAACTACTTTGAAGAAACACTTGGTGAAATCTTCATTGGAATGTCATCATTTGAAGGCTTTACCCTAGAAAACTAAAGTGCATCCTGCCAAACTTGCTGCGTGGCCATAAGGTGACACACACAAGTAAATTCAATTTAGCAAATGTAATAGGCTTCACTCATCAGTGTTTCAAATCACAAAACGTCAAAACTGCTATTGATAGTTAGCGCAATATTTGTCAATTGAGCAAATACACATTGGATGGTAACTTGTATATACCCCGCAGTAACAAAAATATGTGCATCCTCCAGATGGTGATATTTATATATATAGAAAGACACAAGATGGTTTCACAAAGTAGGTATTCGTACTAGACAATTGACAAGGATGACTTGAAACATATGTTCACAGCAATGTTTTCTACGAGTGTTCCAAGCTACATAAACCATTCACTCACAAGTTGGAAACGGTTCAAATACATACACTGTAAGTTGAACAATCCTAGAAAACATGCATAGTGTTGTCAGCAATCCTAGAAAACATGCATAGTGTTGTCAGCAATCATAGAAAACATGCATAGTGTTGTCAACAATCATAGAAAACATGCAAAGTGTTGTCAACAACCACCAAAATTCTGGTACAAAAACGTAACGGCAGAAATGAGATAAATAAATGCCTATAAAGTTTCCTTTGTGAAGGTTTGGCATCCAATTTTCAGTGTCTAGGAAGATTTTTATATCGCATACAAACACACTAGCTTGACTATAAATGGATTATGTGTACATATATTGGTAGTGTTATTTGTAAACCTCAATCACCCACTTGTGCCACTGCCCAGTGATGCTAGTGGTGGTTATGCTGTGAGCTGTACAGATTCAAGTATTTGTGAGCCAACTGGTCACATCATATGGGTTTCCAATATACAATAAGGATTTCTGGAGTTGACACTGGGCCACACACATATCGTTTTAATACAGATTTGTGTCAAATGAAAAAATCTTGATTAAATACATGTCTTGTGTTGATCACCCAAATCTAAAGTCTTTATTTGTGTCTTGTGTTGATCACCCAAATATAAAATCCAAAATATAAAGTATATAAAATCTTTATTAAATACATGTGTCTTGTGTTGATCATACAAATATAAATCTTCATTAAATACATGTGTCTTGTGTTGATCATACAAATATAAAATCTTCATTAAATACATGTCTTGTGTTGATCATACAAATATAAATCTTCATTAAATACATGTGTCTTGTGTTGATCATATAAATCTTCATTAAATATATGTGTCATGTGTTGATCATACAAATATAAAATCTTCATTAAATACATGTCTTGTGTTGATCATACAAATATAAATCTTCATTAAGTACATGTGTCTTGTGTTGATCACACAAATATAAATCTTCATTAAGTATATGTGTCTTGTGTTGATCATACAAATATAAAATCTTGATTAAATACATGTGTCTTGTGTTGATCATACAAATATAAAATCTTCATTAAATACATGTGTCTTGTGTTGATCATACAAATATAAAATCTTCATTAAATACATGTCTTGTGTTGATCATACAAATATAAATCTTCATTAAGTACATGTGTCTTGTGTTGATCACACAAATATAAATCTTCATTAAGTACATGTGTCTTGTGTTGATCATACAAATATAAATCTTCATTAAGTACATGTGTCTTGTGTTGATCACACAAATATAAATCTTCATTAAATACATGTGTCTTGTGTTGATCATACAAATATAAAATCTTGATTAAATACATGTCTTGCGTTGATCATACAAATATAAATCTTCATTAAATATATGTGTCTTGTGTTGATCATACAAATATAAATCTTCATTAAATACATGTGTCTTGTGTTTATCACACAAATATAAATCTTCATTAAATACATGTGTCTTGTTTTGATCATACAAATATAAAATCTTGATTAAATACATGTGTCTTGTGTTGATCATACAAATATAAATCTTCATTAAATACATGTGTCTTGTGTTGATCATACAGAAATAAATCTTCATTAAAAACATGTGTCTTGTGTTGATCATACAAATACAAATCTTTATTAAATACATGTGTCTTGTGTTGATCATACAAATATAAATCTTTATTAAATATATGTGTCTTGTGTTGATCATATAAATCTTCATTAAATACATGTGTCTTGTGTTGATCATACAAATATAAATCTTCATTACATACATGTGTCTTGTGTTGATCATACAAATATAAATCTTCATTAAAATACATGTGTCTTGTGTTGATCATACAAATATAAATCTTCATTAAATACATGTGTCTTGTGTTGATCATACAAATATAAATCTTCATTAAATACATGTGTCTTGTGTTGATCATACAAATATAAAATCTTCATTAAATATATGTGTCTTGTGTTGATCATACAAATATAAAATCTTCATTAAATACATGTGTCTTGTGTTGATCATACAAATATAAATCTTCATTAAATACATGTGTCTTGTGTTGATCATACAAATATTAAATCTTGATTAAATACATGTGTCTTGTGTTGATCATACAAATATAAAATCTTGATTAAATACATGTGTCTTGTGTTGATCATACAAATATAAATCTTCATTAAATACATGTGTCTCGTGTTGATCATACAAATATAAAATCTTCATTAAATACGTGTTGTGTTGATCATACAAATATAAATCTTCATTAAGTACATGTGTCTTGTGTTGATCATACAAATATAAAATCTTGATTAAATACATGTCTTGTGTAGATCATACAAATATAAATGTTCATTAAATATATGTGTCTTGTGTTGATCATACAAATATAAATCTTCATTAAATACATGTGTCTTGTGTTGATCACACAAATATAAATCTTCATTAAATACATGTGTCTTGTGTTGATCATAAAAATATAAATCTTCATTAAATACATATCTTGTGTTGATCATACAAATATAAATCTTGATTAAATACATGTCTTGTGTTGATCACACAAATATAAATCTTCATTAAATATATGTGTCTTGTGTTGATCATACAAATATAAATCTTCATTAAATACATGTGTCTTGTGTTGATCATACAAATATAAATCTTCATTAAATACACGTGTCTTGTGTTGATCATACAAATATAAAATCTTCATTAAATACATGTCTTGTGTTGATCATACAAATATAAATCTTCATTAAATACATGTGTCTTTTGTTGATCATACAAATATAAAATCTTCATTAAGTACATGTGTCTTTTGTTGATCATACAAATATAAAGTCTTGATTAAATACATGTCTTGTGTTGATCATACAAATATAAATCTTCATTAAGTACATGTGTCTTTTGTTGATCATACAAATATAAAGTCTTGATTAAATACATGTGTCTTGTGTTGATCATACAAATATAAATCTTCATTAAATACATGTGTCTTGTGTTGATCACACAAATATAAATCTTCATTAAATACATGTCTTGTGTTGATCATATAAATCTTAATTAAATACGTGTCTTGTGTTGATCATACAAATATAAATCTTGATTAAATACATGTCTTGTGTTGATCACACAAATATAAAATCTTCATTAAATACATGTGTCTTGTGTTGATCATACAAATATAAATCTTCATTAAAATACATGTGTCTTGTGTTGATCACACAAATATAAATCTTCATTAAATACATGCGTCTTGTGTTGATCACACAAATATAAATCTTAATTAAATACGTGTCTTGTGTTGATCATACAAATATAAATCTTCTTTAAATACATGTGTCTTGTATTGATCATACAAATATAAATCTTCATTAAAATACATGTGTCTTGTGTTGATCATACAAATATAAATCTTTATTAAATACATGTGTCTTGTGTTGATCATACAAATATAAATCTTCATTAAATACATGTCTTGTGTTGATCATACAAATATAAATCTTCATTAAAATACATGTCTTGTGTTGATCATACAAATATAAAATCTTCATTAAATATATGTGTCTTGTGTTGATCATACAAATATAAATCTTCATTAAATACATGTGTCTTGTGTTGATCATGCAAATCTTCATTAAATACATGTGTCTTGTGTTGATCATACAAATATAAATCTTCATTAAATACATGTGTCTTGTGTTGATCATACAAATATAAATCTTCATTAAATACATGTGTCTTGTGTTGATCACACAAATATAAATCTTCATTAAATACATGCGTCTTGTGTTGATCACACAAATATAAATCTTAATTAAATACGTGTCTTGTGTTGATCATACAAATATAAATCTTCTTTAAATACATGTCTTGTATTGATCATACAAATATAAATCTTCATTAAAATACATGTCTTGTGTTGATCATACAAATCTTCATTAAATACATGTGTCTTGTGTTGATCATACAAATATAAATCTTTATTAAATACATGTGTCTTGTGTTGATCATACAAATATAAATCTTCTTTAAATACATGTGTCTTGTGTTGATCATACAAATATAAAATCGAATGAGAGACTTATAGCAATAGAAGCACTACTGGTAATATTTTTGTTGCACATTTTAAGTCAAATCTGGTGTATTTTGTTTGATGTGGGTAGGCTACATCTTGTAGCTTGGTAGATCACGACACTCCATGAGAATAGAAATGATTTCCAGTCAAAAATACTGATTTCAACATAAGTGTGGCATGTTTGTGGGGTAAACACAGAGTTAACATATACATAAATCACTGGCGATACAATACATTTGAGACAATATATTTATTTACAAAACGTACATTATCTACAGTGTTTTTACAGTGTTGACATTTAGCTTAAAAATAAATAATTTACAATGCCAAGTACAAGAAATAATCTCCCACGCGATGGTAACACAAAACCAGCAAACACATCAACTATTATAGCAAAACCTGGGAACATGTCCATAACATAGTTTGAAAATGCTAGAAACATATGTATAACTGGAATTGACTGGCAACAAAAAGTTCTATTAAATATAATAAAGTAATGATTTGAAAGATTTGTTATGAATCCAACTGAAGGATTATGCCAGCTTTGTATTGGTCTTTGAACAGTAATAACAATTTTAAAAGTCAGCAAATAGTTACATCTAGTTTGTTGATGCCTGGAAATGGTAAAAGCAGGACATATTTAAAACATGTGTACAACAGAATGATTCTTATTGGATTGCCAATAATACACAAATATAGCACAAACTAGAAATAAATAAATATAATATACAATTTTCAAATGTAGTATTGTAATAAAACATGTAGTATTGTAATAAAACATGTAGTATTGTAATTAAACATTTAGTATTATAATAAAACGTAGTATTGTAATAAAACAAATCTGAAGGAGTTAGAGCCTGCAGGGTAAGTTGGTGTCATATACTGAAGAAATACATATTTTAACATATTTTCTTCACGACACAAGGAACTTGCCAAAAAGATGCCAACATGGATAGATATGGTATTTCAATAACTTAGTTCAATATCTCTTATAGTAGTACACATGTAAAGCCTGGTCCAGGATGGATAGTTCGGTGCAAGCGCAGCAGGTGAAATTTGAAGGGTGCGCATTGTTTATTCGAACAACACAAATAAAATGATACCCAACACAATTAGTACTATGTAGCACCGTATCCAGTCCTTAGAACTGCTTAAGACACTTTGCACTTTACTCCCTGGCAGACCTGTTCAATCTTGCACCATATCAACTTCTCTGGGAACCATTCAGCAATACTGCAATTAATGTGCGAATATTGTACACAAATATCCACTACTGTCTTTAGCTAGGTACTCATTTACACAGCTACTGTACTGGAGCAATGTAGAGTGAACGAAGGAAGTTCGACGGCAGCACAAGATTCAAACCCAGGCTCTCTCGACTGACAGTTTGATGTTCTAGCCACTGCAGCACTGCACTCCACATATAGGCACCATAGCTATACAACCATAGAGAACATGACAGGGAACCAAGACTTACAGGCTCCAAACTACACCATGGATCATGTGTACCACGTGTGCTATGTATGAT
Source organism: Escarpia spicata (assembly GCA_963995525.1). Classification (NCBI taxonomy): domain Eukaryota; kingdom Metazoa; phylum Annelida; class Polychaeta; order Sabellida; family Siboglinidae; genus Escarpia; species Escarpia spicata. The sequence goes on along the minus strand of OZ023214.1, from coordinate 56,656,428 downwards.
CCTACTTATGACACCACATCTAGCTGTCATGCTGCATCGACATAAGTGTGGCTTCTTTGAGAAAACTGTACTTGTACTTTTGCTGTCTACAAATTTTACAGAAACAGTCTTGGGTATGAAAATATAAACATCTATGAATCGTTTCATGATTACAATCGCATCCAGCTTGTAGCACTGTGTTCGTTTTCTTCGTCATTCAACATATTCTGTGAGCTAAGAAATAAGCGTTGGAGACACTAAGCAAACTTGAATACTATGAGACGTCTGTCAGAGATGTCATTAGACAAGACTCTAGCTTGACAGCTGATAGATGACACTGACAAAGTTATGACACCATCAGACATGTCACAGTGACACTACTGTTGTTATGTTACTGTCACACATGTCACAATGACACTGCTGTTGTTATGTTACTGTCACACATGTCACAATGACACTGCTGTTGTTATGTTACTGTCACACATGTCACAATGACACTACTGTTGTTATGTTACTGTCACACATGTCACAATGACACTGCTGTTGTTATGTTACTGTCACACATGTCACAATGACACTGCTGTTGTTATGTTACTGTCACACATGTCACAATGACACTGCTGTTGTTATGTTACTGCCACACATGTCACAATGACACTGCTGTTGTTATGTTACTGTCACACATATCACAATGACACTGCTGTTGTTATGTTACTGTAACACATGTCACAATGACACTGCTGTTGTTAAGTTACTGTCACACATGTCACAATGACACTGCTGTTGTTATGTTACTGTAACACATGTCACAATGACACTGCTGTTGTTATGTTACTGTCACACATGTCACAATGACACTGCTGTTGTTATGTTACTGTCACACATGTCACAATGACACTGCTGTTGTTATGTTACTGTAACACATGTCACAATGACACTGCTGTTGTTATGTTACTGTAACACATGTCACAATGACACTGCTGTTGTTATGTTACTGTCACACATGTCACAATGACACTGCTAAATTATGGCACTCTCACCACACACATCATGTTGACATTAGTGAAACAATGTCACTGTCCATAACAGTACAGATTTTTGTACTTGAAGACATCAGAGTACACATCTGTACTTAGACTCAGGGTATATGAAGACATCAGAGTACACATCTGAACTTAGACTCAGGGTACATGAAGACATCAGAGTACACATCTGTACTTAGACTCAGGGTACATGATGACATCAGAGTACACATATGTACTTAGACTCAGGGTACATGATGACATCAGAGTACACATATGTACTTAGACTCAGGGTACATGAAGACATCAGAGTACTAATATGTACTTAGATTCAGGGTACATGATGACATCAGAGTACACATCTGTACTTAGACTCAGGGTACATGAAGACATCAGAGTACACATCTGTACTTAGACTCAGGGTACATAAAGACATCAGAGTACTAATCTGTACTTAGACTCAGGGTACATGATGACATCAAAGGACACATCTGTACTTAGACTCAGGGTACATGATGACACCAGAGTACACATCTGTACTTAGACTCAGGGTACATGATGATATCAGAGTACACATCTGTACTTAGACTCAGGGTATATGAAGACATCAGAGTACTAATATGTACTTAGATTCAGGGTACATGATGACATCAGAGTACACATCTGTACTTAGACTCAGGGTACATGATGACATCAGAGTACACATCTGTACTTAGACTCAGGGTACATGAAGACATCAGAGTACACATATGTACTTAGACTCAGGGTACATGATGACATCAGAGTACACATCTGTACTTAGACTCAGGGTACATGATGACATCAAAGGACACATCTGTACTTAGACTCAGGGTACATGATGACACCAGAGTACACATCTGTACTTAGACTCAGGGTACATGATGATATCAGAGTACTAATCTGTACTTAGACTCCGGGTACATGAAGACATCAGAGTACACATCTGTACTTAGACTCAGGGTACATGATGACATCAGAGTACACATCTGTACTTAGACTCAGGGTACATGAAGACATCAGAGTACAAATCTGTACTTAGACTCAGGGTACATGAAGACATCAGAGTACACATATGTACTTAGACTCAGGGTACATGAAGACATCAGAGTACTAATCTGTACTTAGACTCAGGGTACATGATGACACCAGAGTACACATCTGTACTTAGACTCAGGGTACATGAAGACATCAGAGTACACATCTGTACTTAGACTCAGAGTACATTATGACATCAGAGTAAACATCTGTACTTAGACTCAGGGTACATGATGATATCAGAGGACACATCTGTACTTGAAGACATCAGAGGACACATCTGTACTTGAAGACATCAGAGGACACATCTGTACTTGAAGACATCAGAGGACACATCTGTACTTGAAGACATCAGAGCACACATCTGTACTTGAAGACATCAGAGGACACATCTGTACTTGCAGGCAAACATCATCCACGTGGCGCAGGCAGACTCCGGATACATGAAGACACGCACCCGCACCGCCAGCCGGACATGGTCACCGCGACAGTTGACTATCTCCTCAAAGATAGGAGACCTACGTCGAGACAACACATGGGAAACACGTGTAGCACATATGTACACCGACACTTGTCACATATGTACACTAACACCTGTCACATTTGTACACCAACACTTGTCACATATGTACACTAACACCTGTCAAATATGTACACCAACACTTGTCACATATGTACACTAACACCTGTCACATATGTACACCAACACCTGTCACAACTGATGCATAATATTGCATAATATTATTAACACTATCCTAGGAGTGACCAATGAAAAAAATGGTTTCTTTACACATCCATTATTAGTTAAATAAAAATCCATAATTATAATATAAGCTTGATGGCATAGTAGTTACTCAGAATATCAGGGTAGTCTCAGTCCATTCATCATCATAGTTATGCACAGCCGCTGTCATGTGACAACCACTAACATGGTCACATGCCACAGGAGAGCAGCTCAAAATTACACTGAGGAAGGAACTGTGAGAGTTCCGAAAGCTCCGTCAAGCAAGAACCCAGGATTCTGAGAGGTAACTGTTCCATTTTTAACATGACTCTAATCGAATCCTGAATGAACAGACATACTGAGATACACATATAAGCCTTTGTATTCTGGAAAGATTGCACATAAATATTCTACAATTACAAAGTACCGGTATCTGAGATTCTAGTTTTCTACTTTTTTTCTTCACAATGAACTCCACTACTGAATGTTTGGTCAGTGACAACAAACCTACACATTGTCATCTAGTTTTACTGAAAGATAGGCCCCATCAAGAGTGAGGAGGAATGGAGAGAATGATGAATTAAAGCACAGGTCTGAGAACAGAGATAATCTGGCAATACAAGATTCAGGCAACATTAAAATTTGACAACATTGTAATGAACAGAAATACAATACATACTTAAGACATGCTGCAAATGCGCGCCTAGCATTTCTGTGCACAAACTGGATGGGGTACCCCTTGAACGTGTGGCCCTCGGGCACTGCCCGACGGATCGCTTGCTGGAACTCCTCATTGCCGGCTGTCAGCCCTGGAACATGCACATGGCCTTCACTGACTGAGGAATCACATCAGTCCTCACATATCAACTGAGTCTCATTCACACGGCCTTCACTGACTGAGGGATCACATCAGTCCTCACATACCAACTGAGTCTCATTCACACGGCCTTCACTGACTGAGGGATCACATCACTCCTCACATACCAACTGAGTCTCATTCACACGGCCTTCACTGACTGAGGGATCACATCAGTCCTCACATATCAACTGAGTCTCATTCACACGGCCTTCACTGACTGAGGGATCACATCAGTCCTCACATACCAACTGAGTCTCATTCACACGGCCTTCACTGACTGAGGGATCACATCAGTCCTCACATATCAACTGAGTCTCATTCACACGGCCTTCACTGACTGAGGGATCACATCAGTCCTCACATACCAACTGAGTCTCATTCACACGGCCTTCACTGACTGAGGGATCACATCAGTCCTCACATACCAACTGAGTCTCATTCACACGGCCTTCACTGACTGAGGGATCACATCACTCCTCACATACCAACTGAGTCTCATTCACACGGCCTTCACTGACTGAGGGATCACATCAGTCCTCACATATCAACTGAGTCTCATTCACACGGCCTTCACTGACTGAGGGATCACATCAGTCCTCACATATCAACTGAGTCTCATTCACACGGCCTTCACTGACTGAGGGATCACATCAGTCCTCGCATATCAACTGAGTCTCATTCACACGGCCTTCACTGACTGAGGGATCACATCACTCCTCACATACCAACTGAGTCTCATTGCACCAACACACATCTTGAGATACTTATACTTTCTACTTATCCTCTTCATGGCACATAATGCTAGCACAAGACAGGGGTTTACCCGGATGTTTGTGTTCAAGGGTCCTTGGTACCCTAGCATTTTTTAGGGGGTCCCAAGCTTGTAGCGAGGGTCCCATTTATTGCTCTTTTTTAATTGTAAGTATTGTTTTCTACATATCACAACTTATACAACCCATGTAAACCTGGTTATTATTAGTTTTATACTAACAAGAACTTAACAAAATAACATGCCTTGTTACAATACACTGTTTTATTTGTTGATGTTTTCCCTTGATAATCGATGTAGTTTTGGAAGTTAGTGCAGGCTTCTTCACTTATGCGTGCTAGTATGCTAGATGCCTTAGCTTGCATATAAATGTCAAATTGGGAGATCTCCTAAGGCAAAGCTAAGGATATCGTGGAAGCCACAAGTCACTTTGGAAGGCTCCTGAATTTGTTTTGGTGGCGGGAAACCTGACCGTGGTGATGACAGAAGCATTGAAATAGTCAATAGGCAGCAGATGGAACTGCGCATTACATTGTGGACACTTAATTGTGACGTTGTGAAGAATCCGGGCCCACCCTGATTTTGCCATTATGATAGTTGTGCCTAAATGTTGTACCTCAACGCATTTATTCCAACAATCCACATTGCTTCAAGAATATAATGTCCCAAATAGCGCTCGCTCAGGTTTGAATCAGTGTGCGCCGCTGCGATCGCGGGTTGCTGCATGCGCTCTTCAAACAAGCAATATTAATAAAACGCTTGTTGCTGCAAACCGGAGCGCTATTTCAGCCTCAAAAGTGCTGTACTGTATATCTGAAACAATGTGGAATGATGGCATAAACACCCTGAGGTATCGAATCAGTTCGATTGTTGGACAACCGACTGGCACGATCGGCCCCGGGATGGGAGCCCGGATCGGAATGACTGCAATCTCTGTTGTCGTTGTAAGGCCCGTCATTTGTTTGGTGATAACAAGTGGTTAGTTATACAAAAGAATGTTCATAATTCGCTTTGCTTTTCATCGATATAGCTCTTAAAACGCACTGCGACTGCGCTCAAACGCTGAAACCTAAACAGACACGTGCATGGATTGGAATGGTATTCTGGTTCGCGAATCAGTCCGTAGAGGCGCTCCGCACAACTATGTGCAGGGCGGCACCACATGGAGGATTGGGCACCCTTCAGAATCGGGAAGCATATGCCTACGAGAATAGTTATTTGGAAGGATTCGTGAAAAGAAATACCAAACAAACTGATTTGGTAATAAACTATCAAGTTAAAGGAATTCATATTCAAAACAAATTGTTGTTATGTCATAGATACGCACGCGTTCCGTGAGATGCAACAATTATTTTGCACGCATCCAGTATTTTTGTTATGCATATAGGGCACAGGTCTTGCGTCCTGTAAACCCCTGACAAATTTTCGCCAGTTCCCCAGATAGAGGCTGAAAATGAAGCCAAGAGGTTGACTGGTTTCAGGATTTTAGCAGCAAATAAAAAATTATATAAACAATGTATTCTGTAATTATATTTTACGGAGAACTGTCTATAAGTATTCAAAATATGCTTTAAAAGTAGAGATCATTCCAGGTATCAGAAGAAACTAAGGCACTGTCCTAATGTTTGTAAAACAATGTTGGTTAGACTGCACATGTTAAACTGGTATTACATCCAACAAGACCATTGATCAACTAGACCATTGATCAACTAGACCATTGAGTAGACTGACCAGTAACTCGCTCTGTTTCGTAGGCAGCCAATGCAGGTGTCAACAGGTAGCTCAGATGGTCGTCCCATGCTGACGTCAAACCTTGATCCTGTCGCAGCAAAACCACATGTTCAGCTAACACGTCACCTATCACTTGACACTAAAAGATGTTAGATTATTAAGAACAACTAAAATTACTTTTAGATGCAGGAATAAGCTGACCCTACACAGATGTAATATTAATATGCAGTGGCCATTATTACATAAACATGCACCTACACTCAAGAATACAATGGCCACCTTTTGGTAAATGGACATCTGTACAGTTCCCTAGATGGAACAATTGGATGCACTATGTAGGCATCCAGAACATACAACTTGCCTTTGATTTTCGAGAAAATGAAAAGGCGATAATAATAATCATAATATTGATTTTATAAAGCACCATATCCATAACAGTTTGCAGGGCTGTCAAGAAACTAATACATCAATTTCAATTTGCTTCATAAAATAAATTTATATATAAAAAAACAATAAATTGATGCTGCTGCTGTCATTTATGTGTGTGTAGTAATAAACATCTTCATGAATTTTGTGAGTTATCATCACTGACCCTGCGGTGTTGTAGTATAAGTGCCCTGAGTTGCTGCTCCAGGTCGTTGCTGACCAGTCCAGCATCCAGGGAGGATGGACAGAGCGGGGGGTGACAGGGCCATGTGATGCTGACATTGCGGCCACACACCGACTTGACCGCATCCTCTGCCATTGCCTTCCACCGTGCGTCATTGACCAGGTCAAAGTCACACAACTCCACCGCATCTGTCGGCTACAAATAATGCAGGATAAAGACCAACCAGGATATTGAGCAATCATGATTATATTAACAGCTTAACCATTGACTTATTGATAATTTTATTTTTGCTCGATAACATACTTAGTTATTTTTTTACAATGACCAAGCCATTGTTCAGACATTGTTTGTAAATTGTCTGTGATTGTTATCAGATACAGGACAACATACTAACTGTTAGAACAGATACAAACAAATCTGATTTTTATTGAATTGACCCATGTTTGACTGTTTGCATCAAAGTTGGGAATTGGGCAACAACAATTTTTAATCGCGACTGTAATCATGATTATGATTACTTTGGCAGTATAATCAAAAACAATTATATTTACTTTATGCCTTTTTGACAAATGTAATTGTGTTCAACGACAATTACAATTTTTTTGACAATTACATACGATTACAATTTCTCCCATGTTTGGTTAGAGCCCAACAATCAGACGTCGAAGCAGATTTTAGTCTTCAAGCAAGCATGCAACGACATTATGCCAAACACAACATACTCAGTTTTAGTATCTTTTAGCAGAGTTCAGTTTACACAGATAAGTTAATTTAATAGCCAACTCTAGCACCTGGTTCAAAACAACATATTTCTGTTCATATAAACAGAACACACATCTACTTGCGTAACCCACCTGACAGTTGGCGAAGAAGTTGTGGTGGTTAAAGACACAGCCGACAGTCTTGTAGGGGTAGGCAGGCTTGGGCTGGGGCACAGCTGGAGGGTCACTGGGATTGATAGCGTGGTGTATATACCTACAAACAGTGCACAAATTCATGTGATATCACAACTTAAAAAGTGGTCTATTTTATGTATGATTGGTGATGTTAAGTTTTGTTAGGCATTGATTGAGTCAGTAGATTCAGAAGAATGTGTTAAATATTTTGGTCAGTTATAAAAACTCTTTGGTTGATCAATTACAATTTCTGCTGGACACGAAAATTAATACAGTACATCAACTGTTAATATATCTTACAACTGTTTAATAAATCTCTGAAAATGGTAGATGCCAAGACAATAAATAAAAACAAACAAAAATCACATAAGTAGACAGACCAATAATTAAATTAGAACATGTTAAAATCCCAGTGATAAATGTCAGTAAGTAAATGCACAGCCTAATTGAAAACATCATACAACAAAAACACTATTAAAAACCAATACATTACCTGTGTCCAGTGAGACTCTCCCAGAAGGTGACCTCGAGGTCAGAGCTGATGGTGACAACCCAGGAGTGAGTTGCCCCCCGTCCCTTGGTGCCCACACAGACGTATGCATCAAGGCCAAAGCCAAGCAGCAGACAACAGAGTAACACGGCATGGTCCTCACAGTCCTGGGGAAACAATGGATTCACTCAATTCTTCACACAGAAACTAATTTGTAATATCCTTTAACCAAGATTAAATTGAGACTTTGTGAGAATCTGGGATTGAATCCTCTTGCTGCCATTTCGACATGTCAGCAATTTGTTAAGTCCACATTGCATCAGTTCACTCAGCTGTATAAACTGAGACTGCGAGAATCTGGGATTGAATCCTCTTGCTGCCATTTCAATATTTCAGCAATTTTATTAACTCCCCATTGCATCAGTTCACTCAGCTGTATAAATGAGTACCTAGCTACAGACAGTGGTGGGTATTTATGAACAAACTGTCTTTATGTATTCATAAAGCCTTAATATTCCAACAAAAGGCTTTTAAAATGTGCAGAAGAAAACAAACAACCACAAGTCAAGACCTTTCTAGAATTTAGCATGATTAACAAATTATTTCAAAAATTTACACCCATGTATTCTCTCATATATGCGAGTTTTGTAGGGTAACCCATGGTCAAAGTGACTCACCCCCTTGTTGCGACAGAGGAAGGCGTGCATGGACGTCCACTGTTCACCCCGCCCTCCACCCCCAAGAGTGGTCACTTTCTCGTAGGCCAGCAGGCTCACAAATCTGGCCGCCTGTCTTGGTGTGTCTAGCATGCGGCCAGCCCTGAGTGGACGCACATAGGAACACACTGGCCTGTTTGTTCCATTCTCATCCTTCAGAAATACAAGACACCATGGTGAACAGATCAGTTTCTTTCAATATGCCGCTTGTAAGATTTCTCCTAGAATTACTCATCATCATTATGAAATGAACATTCATGAAATTCAATTAAATATGAATACTTTTGTTTCAGGTAAAAACCCATATATAGGTAGATACGAATTTGCATGAAAATTTTATAATTTTTAATAATGGAAAAACTTAAATATAAATTTAATAAAAGAATTAAAAGTTCAAATACAATTTGATAATACATAAATTTAATTAGTATATTTAAATATGATATCAAATCACCATTCTACAATTTAACTTTTTTGTCTATCTGTACCATGTGGATCCATCAGCAATATTTGGACAGTTGTACATATATTTTACAAATAACTGTCCTATACATGTTTTCTAAAACCATAAACATTGCACAATAGGACATAATTATTATAAATAAAGCAACATTTTACAATGCACTGGGATAATTCGGACATACATTTTACAATAATAATTTCATGTAATACAATTATTTAACATTGCTAGTGATGTGTGATTTCCCCAGAAAACTGACATGTTTAAAAGCATCCAACAATGTAACGCCTATGAGAGACTATATTTTCAAATGTTTGGTAAACTTTGTGATACGAATAGTTTTAGACCTGTACCTGCGCAAAGATCTTAACAAGCCGCTCCTTGTGGTTGAGTCGGATCTGGAGGAACTCCTTCCACCACTGCTTGGCGTAGACAAGGAAGAGTCGTTCATGCTCCGCCTGCCGACTCCGCTCCACACGCACCTGCTCCGTGATGACATCCTCCGACAGACTGACGGACAGCCGTGGGATCAGCTCCAGCTTCACGTCCAGCACACCCACGGGAACCTTGTTTTCAGACCCTAAACATCACAGGGACCTTGTTCTCAGACCCTAAACATCACAGGGACCTTGTTCTCAGACTCTGAACATCACAGGGACCTTGTTCTCAGATCCTAAACATCACAGACACCTTGTTTTCAGACCCTAAACATCACAGGGACCTTGTTCTCAGATCCTAAACATCACAGACACCTTGTTCTCAGACCCTAAACATCACAGACACCTTGTTCTCAGACCCTAAACACCACAGGGACCTTGTTCTCTGACCCTAAACATCACATGGATCTTGTTCTCAGACCCTAAACATAACAGAGACCTTGTTCTCGGACCCTAAACATCACATGGATCTTGTTCTCAGACCATAAACATCACAGGGACCTTGTTCTCTGACCCTAAACACCACATGGATCTTGTTCTCAGACCCTAAACATAACAGAGACCTTGTTCTCGGACCCTAAACATCACATGGATCTTGTTCTCAGACCCTAAACACCACAGGGACCTTGTTCTCTGACCCTAAACACCACATGGATCTTGTTCTCAGACCCTAAACATAACAGAGACCTTGTTCTCGGACCCTAAACATAACATGGATCTTGTTCTCAGACCCTAAACATCACAGGGACCTTGTTCTCAGATACTAAACATCACAGGTACCTTGTTCTCAGACCCTAAACATGTAAGCCTAACATAGGGACCGTGTTCTCAGACCCTAAACATCACCGGGACCTCACATCACCGGATCATCACATACCTGGGTAACGTAATTGACAAGCAGGGTGGCACAGACGTGGATGTTAGAGAAAGGACTGGCAAGGAGAGAGGAGCATTTATACATCTCAAGAACATCTGGAGCTCCAAAGTGTTGTCATTAAACACGAAGATCCGACTGTTTAACTCCAAAGTGAAGTCAGTCCTACTATTTGGAGCAGATACATGGAGGACAACCACACCACCGTCAAGAAAGAACAGACTTTTATCAACAACTGTCTAAGAAGAATCCTCCAGATCCACTGGCCAGACACGATCACCAACATTGACTTGTGGAGGAGGACACATACCAACTGTCTGCCGAAAATGAAATAAGAAGAAGACAATGAAAATGGATTGGTTAGACGCTCCGGAAACCAGCATCAACTATCACCAGACATGCTCTGACATGGAAGCCACAAGGCAGGAGAAAGAGGCCATCCAAAGAACACGTGGCGAAGGGACCTCGACACCGAGGAGACAGGACACACTTGGAGGCAGCTTGAAACAAGAACCCAGGACAGGACTCTGGAGAGCTGTTGTCGACGGCCTATGCCCCAGGAGGGACGATGGGCATAAGTAAGTAAACATCACAGATGCCTTGTTCTCAGATCCTAAACATCACAGGGACTTTGTTCTCAGACCCTAAACATCCCAGACACCTAGTTTTCAGATCCTAAACATCACAGGGACCTTGTTCTCAGACCCTAAACATCACAACCTTGTTCTCAGTCCCTAAACATCACAGGGACCTTGTTCTCAGACCCTAAACATCACAGGGACCTTGTTCTCAGACCCTAAACATCACAGGGACCTTGTTCACAGACCCTAAACATCACAGGGACCTTGTTCTCAGACCCTAAACATCACAGAGACCTTGTTCGCAGACCCTAAACATCACAGGGACCTTGTTCTCAGACCCTAAACATCACAGAGACCTTGTTCTCAGACCCTAAACATCACAGAGACCTTGTTCGCAGACCCTAAACATCACAGGGACCTTGTTCTCAGACCCTAAACATCACAGGGACCTTGTTCTCAGACCCTAAACATCACAGGGACCTTGTTCTCAGACCCTAAACATCACAGGGACCTTGTTCTCAGACCCTAAACATCACAGAGACCTTGTTCTCAGACCCTAAACATCACAGGGACCTTGTTCTCAGACCCTAAACATCACAGGGACCTTGTTCTCAGACCCTAAACATGACAGGGACCTTGTTCTCAGACCCTAAACATGACAGGGACCTTGTTCTCAGACCCTAAACATGACAGGGACCTTGTTCTCAGACCCTAAACATCACAGGGACCTTGTTCTCAGACCCTAAACATGACAGGGACCTTGTTCTCAGACCCTAAACATCACAGGGACCTTGTTCTCAGACCCTAAACATCACAGAGACCTTGTTCTCAGACCCTAAACATGACAGGGACCTTGTTCTCAGACCCTAAACATCACAGGGACCTTGTTCTCAGACCCTAAACATCACAGGGACCTTGTTCTCAGACCCTAAACATGACAGGGACCTTGTTCTCAGACCCTAAACATCACCGAGACCTTGTTCTCAGACCCTAAACATGACAGGGACCTTGTTCTCAGACCTAACACATCACAGGGACCAGTTCTAGTTGGTTCTTGTAATGGGTAGGCCCATTGGGGTGGCTCATAGATTGTTGCTAGGGGAAACAGTGGGATATGATCTCAGCTAACTACCACTTACTACAGTGATCAAACTGCTTGTCTGTGTGCCACACCATCACTTATTGCTTCTACACAAATACTTCTTCTAGAAGGTTACTATGCACCTACTCCCAACAGTTCTTTCCCACTACCCATTTATTCCCACCTATTCCTGCTACGCTACTACCCACCTATTCCCACCAGCCCCACTTATTCCTACTAGGCTACTACCCACCTATTCCTACTACCACCTATTCCCACCAGTCCCACCTATTCCCACCAGTCCCACCTATTCCTACTACCCACCTATTCCCATCAACTCCACGGCCATGCTGCACCTCATGTGAGGAGCTGTGAGCACGGACCGCCACTCGAGGTAGTGGGAGGCGACGAGGGCCGATTCCCCTGACACCTCCGTCTTGATCAACACCATGTGCACGGAGTCACCCAGAGACAGCAGAGTCGTAGCGTCAGCCATCCTCGTAGCATCACCTGCAACATATGCAGCACAGTCAACACATGCAGCAGTCAACACACGCAGCACAGTCAACACACGCAGCACAGTCAACACACGCAGCACAGTCAACACACGCATCACAGTCAACACACGCAACACAGTCAGCACACGCAGCACAGTCAACACACGCAGCACAGTCAACACACGCAGCACACCAACACATGCAGCACAGTCAACACACGCAGCACAGTCAACAAACGCAGCAGTCAACACATGCAGCACAGTCAACACACGCAGCACAGTCAACACATGCAGCACCTGCAACACAATCATCAATACCCGTGAAAACATAAATATAATATTTTGACCTATTATATCAACCTTGTCTCTTCCTTATATTTTACATAATGTTCTTTAATTATATACTGGTTATATACTATTATTGCTTTAACAGTATCCATACATAGGACGGAACCTCACTATTAAGGTCACCTATGGGGATGGACAAAAGTGACCTCACTAGCAAGATGACCTTATATTTTACATAATGTTCTTTAATTATATACTGGTCTTGTTGATAACCATGTCAATAATATAAATGTCATTTTCATAAAAATCTGAAGAAACATCGGTAACTTTTTTTATCAAAAGATACCAACATTGTAACTCCCTATCACTTATTTGTGCCATGTTATGCAAATAAATTGTCAGAAAAGTTGGTTTTAGTTAAATACTTATTTTCCATACGAAAAACACAACATCCCACGAGAACTTTGCTAACAGCATTATGGAAGAAGAAATGTGTGAGAGGCAAATAACCAATGAGAAACACATGTCATGCTCAATTCTTGTAAGTCATACACAGAGATTAGTGGCTAGATCTCGCGAGATTCGAAGCGATGCATTTTGGAACGGGTCGGAAAGCAACCCAGTGACTATAATAATAGCATAAATATATTCAAGGTACATTGCCACACAACATTGTGTTTAAACTGCTAGAAACTTGCTAATGCAAAGTGTTCTAACTGTAGACAAAACACTCAGATTGTAAATACCAGTTTTTGGCAACATTACACTACCAATTACCACAATAGGCTTGTAGGGGTGATTCCAGGTAATGGAATAGACAAGGTCTCTTCAAGAATATATACCCTGATAAGAATAATAATAATGTTATTGTTTTTGTTCACCCAAGTTTCAATCCATCTGAGATAATCCTTTCAGGGAACCGAGTAACATTCTCAGATAAGAGTTACCCAAGTTTGTAAGCCACAAAATATAGTGACACTTGTGCGTGAATAACTGTTGCATGCAACGTCTTCATCAACACCTGATGTGTCCTTGTATAGTTCTAGTAGGAAGATCTCCTGTAGATCTAACTGACCTGATGTGTCTTTGTGTAGTTCTAGTAGAAAGATCTCCTGTAGTTCTAAATGACCTGATGGTCTCTTTGTATAGTTCTAGTAGGAAGATCTCCTGTAGATCTAACTGACCTGATGTGTCTTTGTGTAGTTCTAGTAGAAAGATCTCCTGTAGTTCTAAATGACCTGATGGTCTCTTTGTATAGTTCTAGTAGGAAGATCTCCTGTAGATCTAACTGACCTGATGTGTCTTTGTGTAGTTCTAGTAGAAAGATCTCCTGTAGTTCTAAATGACCTGATGGTCTCCTTGTATAGTTCTAGTAGGAAGATCTCCTGTAGATCTAACTGACCTGATGTGTCTTTGTGTAGTTCTAGTAGAAAGGCCTCCTGTAGTTTTAACTGACCTTGATGGTCTCCTTGAATAGTTCTAGTAGGAAGATCTCCTGTAGACCTAACTGACCTGATGGTCTCCTTGTATAGTTCTAGTAGGAAGATCTCCTGTAGATCTAACTGACCTGATGTGTCTTTGTGTAGTTCTAGTAGGAAGGCCTCCTGTAGGTCTGGCTCGCAAGCACACGGCACAGGCCTGGACTTGAAGCGTTGGGCGCGGAAGTTGATGTGTAGAGTGAAGGTGGAGGTGACTTGACCGGGCAGAGCGTCTATCTCCTGCAGGTGCTCCAGGAAGGCCTTGCCACCTAGGAACTGCACATACAAGTAGCGCCTTGTCGGGTCAATGTTAGCTGAAAGCAGAATGTGTCAAGTATTAGTCTATTATTGCTTTAACAGTATCCATACATAGGATGGAACCTCACTATTAAGGTCACCTATGGGAATGGACAAAAGTGACCTCACTAGCAAGATGACCATATTAGTGGGACTAATATCCTATATTATACTGTGTGGGGAAATAATATTACCATGGTGACCGCATTAGTGGAACTAATATCCTATACCGTACTGTCTGTGGAAATAGTATTACCAAGGTGACCGCATTTGTGGGACTAATATCCTATACTGTACTGTATGTGGAAATAGTATTACCAAGGTGACCGCATTAGTGGGACTAATATCCTATACCGTACTGTACGTGGAAATAGTATTACCAAGGTGACCGCATTTGTGGGACTAATATCCTATACCGTACTGTACGTGGAAATAGTATTACCAAGGTGACCACATTAGTGGGACTAATATCCAATACTGTACTGTACGTGAAAATAGTATTACCAAGGTGACCGCATTAGTGGGACTAATATCCAATACTGTACTGTACATGAAAATAGTATTGACAATGTGACTGCATTAGTATGACTAATATCCTACACTGTCTTGTACGTAAAAATAGTATTAACAATGTGACTGCATTAATATGACTAATATCCTATACTGTACTGTATATGGAAAAAGTATTACCAAGGTGACCACATTAGTATGACTAATATCCTATAGTGTACTGTATGTGGAAATAGTATTACCATGGTGACCGCATTAGTATGGCTAATATCCTATATTGTACGTTGAAATAGTATCACCAAGGTGATCGCATTAGTATGACTAATATCCTATAGTGTACTGTATGTGGAAATAGTATTACCAATGTGACCGCATTAGTATGACTAATATCCTGTAGTGTACTGTATGTGGAAATAATATTACTAAGGTGACCGCATTAGTGTGACTAATATCCTATACTGTACTGTACGTGGAAATAGTATTACCAAGGTGACCGCATTAGTAAGACTAATATCCTATACTGTATTGTACGTGGAAATAGTATTACCAAGGTGACCGCATTAGTAGGACTAATAATATCCTATACTGTACTGTACATGGAAATAGTGTTATCAAGGTGACCACATTGGTAGGACTAATAATATCTTGTACTGTACTGTACGTGGAAATAGTATTACCATGGTGACCGCATTAGTAAGACTAATATCCTATACTGTACTGTACGTGGAAATAGTATTACCATGGTGACCGCATTAGTTAGACTAATATCCTATACTGTACTGTACGTGGAAATAGTATTACCATGGTGATCGCATTAGTTAGACTAATATCCTATACTGTACTGTATGGGGAAATAGTATTACCAAGGTGACCATAAATTTAGGTTCCACTGTAAAATAATTGATTAGTTTTCACCAGATAACAATACTAACTAGTTACCATTTTTCCTATGTATGGTAAAAATGTCATTTTATAATTATTGCAGTTTGACTTTCATTATCGCCATGGTATATTCTATTTATGTCACAATCACACCAAAATTGACCATTGAACTGTGACTAACATTACATTAAGACACCACTTACTTTTCGCTGCAGCATCTGAACTGGCAAATTTTTGATCTTTGTTGACAAAGTGAGTTGCTTTCTTTGCTAATAATCCATTGAGCGGCTGTCCATTTGTGCTGGTGAACTGCAGTTGTTGCATCAAACTGTCAACAATGCCTGAAAGACACCACAGATTCAATGCGACCAAGATGTCATTTTAATGAATAGAAATTGAGTTTATATATAGAGGGCATGCAATGGTTCTAAAAAAATGGAGGACACAGCAACATAACATAATTTGGATGCTGGACACCAGGTGAACTATTTTAAATGGGTGTACATCAACGAATAATGGTCACATTCATCAAGACTAACCGGAAACCGGCACCTGCATCAGAATACATCACAATATATATATATATATATATATAAAACAGACAATGGAATCTTGAGCTATGTCATATTAAAGTATCTGCTCAGGATGCTGCCCCTTTGACACAGCTTCACTGCTACTCTTTGCAACTTATAAAGAAATTAATCAGTTCCCCCTTTTTTATTATTAATTTGTCCAAGTTCTTTATTAATTTATAGACAACCCAAACCTTTCTCCTTGAGTGCCCTGAGAACTCCATCCTCTGTCAGTCCCTCCTGCTTGCTGTTGCTCTCATTCAACGTCTCAGAAATGACATCCCGGATGTGGGACTGGATGTCCAGCTGTAACATATGGTGGGTTTTGACTCATGTTGTCTGTTTGGTTTTGACTCATGTTGTCTGTTTGGTTTTGACTCATGTTGTCTGTTGGGTTTTGACTCATGTTGTCTGTTGGGTTTTGACTCATGTTGTCTGTTGGTTTTTAATCTGAGTTCATAAATGCATTTATTTATGCAAGTTTGGTATTCTTGGATAAGGAAAATAAACTGGACATTGAAAGTGAAAAGTGAGATTATGAGGAACATGACCTAGACAGCTAGTGTTGGCTCATGCTCAGAACAGACCATTGTGACTTGCCCGGTTCACTGGGGCAACTCACATATCATGTCTATCAAAACAAGATAGATACCTCACAGAATAGACCATTGTGACTTACCCGGTTCACTGGGGCAACTCACATATCATGTCTATCAAAACAAGATAGATACCTCACTGAATAGACCATTGTGACTTACCTGGTTCACTGGGGCAATTCACATATCAGGTCTATCAAAACAAGATAGATACCTCACAGAATAGACCATTGTGACTCACCCGATTCACTGGGGCAACTCACATATCATGTCTATCAAAACAATGTAGATACCTCACTGAATAGATCATTGTGACTTACCCGGTTCACTAGGGCAACTCACATATCATGTCTATCAAAACAAGATAGATACCTCACAGAATAGACCATTGTGACTTACCCGGTTCACTGGGGCAACTCACATATCAGGTCTATCAAAACAAGATAGATACCTCACATAATAGACCATTGTGACTCACCCGGTTCACTGGGGCAACTCACATATCAGGTCTATCAAAACAAGATAGATACCTCACAGAATAGACCATTGTGACTCACCCGGTTCACTGGGGCAACTCACATATCAGGTCTATCAAAACAAGATAGATACCTCACAGAATAGACCATTGTGACTTACCCGGTTCACTGGGGCAACTCACATATCAGGTCTATCAAAACAAGGTAGATACCTCACATAATAGACCATTGTGACTCACCCGGTTCACTGGGGCAACTCACATATCAGATCTATCAAAACAAGATAGATACCTCACAGAATAGGGGGCGCGCGATAGTGTAGTGGTTAGCACATCCGCCTGACATGCCGGCGCCCCGAGTTCGAAACCCGAACCGGGCAGGTATGGTATATTTGGTGTAAAAACCTGGCTCTCAACATTGGGGACTGTGTATCCCTCGTGACTCGGAGATCACGTTAATGTCGGTCCCGTCTCAATTTGGGACGTAAAAGAACCACTGAGGACGACAAGCACCCTGGCAGTGACCACCCTCAGTGCCAGCATAGAAAGGTCGGCTTGGCGATAATGTTCTGAAAAAGGCTGATTAGTTGAATGAGACCTCATAAGATCACTGTAACCACAATATATACAGACTAGTCAGTTAATAGAACGTTGCCGAGTGCTGGAAACAACTAGAACTAGAACTAGAATAGACCATTGTGACTTACCCGGTTCACTGGGGCAACTCACATATCAGGTCTATCAAAACAAGATAGATACCTCACAGAATAGACCATTGTGACTCACCCGGTTCACTGGGGCAACTCACATATCAGGTCTATCAAAACAAGATAGATACCTCACAGAATAGACCATTGTGACTTACCCGGTTCACTGGGGCAACTCACATATCATGTCTATCAAAACAAGATAGATACCTCACAGAATAGACCATTGTGACTTACCCGGTTCACTAGGGCAACTCACATATCAGGTCTATCAAAACAAGGTAGATACCTCACAGAATAGACCATTGTGACTTACCCGGTTCACTGGGGCAACTCACATATCAGGTCTATCAAAACAAGGTAGATACCTCACAGAATAGACCATTGTGACTTACCCGGTTCACTGGGGCAACTCACATATCAGGTCTATCAAAACAAGGTAGATACCTCACAGAATAGACCATTGTGACTTACCCGGTTCACTGGGGCAACTCACATATCATGTCTATCAAAACAAGGTAGATACCTCACAGAATAGACCATTGTGACTTACCCGGTTCACTGGGGCAACTCACATATCAGGTCTATCAAAACAAGATAGATACCTCACAGAATAGACCATTGTGACTTACCCGGTTCACTGGGGCAACTCACATATCATGTCTATCAAAACAAGATAGATACAGGTGCACCTCACAGAATAGACCATTGTGACTTACCTGGTTCACTGGGGCAACTCACATATCGGATCTATCAAAACAAGGTAGAAACCTCACAGAATAGACCTGTGTATGAGACTTACCCAGTTTGCTGTGGCAACGCACATATTATGTCTATCAAACCGAGGTTGATACCTCACCGAATAGACCTATGCGACATACCCGGTTTGCTAGGACAACTCACATAATTATTACTCACATGTCTATCAAAACAAGGTAGATACCTGACAGAATCCAACATTCAGAATCAATAGAGCTTTCGGGATCTTCACTTCCCTTCTTCCATGTCAGTATGAACAACCCGCCACTGTCACGTGACAACCACAAACATCATCACATGACAATAGAGGGCAGCTTACAATGATGCTGAAGAAGAAGAATTTGTAAGCAATGGTCTTCTTCTTCTTCTTCTATTTAATGACTACCTTCATTTGGTTGAAGGTTTATCATTTGAGGAGGTCATCTTTGGCAAGATGAAAGAGAGAAGAATTTAGTGAGGTTAGGGAATATAAAAAGGGATGAAAGGGGATGGGAGAGATGTTTATAGAATTCAGAAGTGGCAGTGGAGCCTGGACTAAAGAAGTCCAGGCTGGTGCTGATTCCACTACTTAGGGCAGGCTATTCTACTTAGTCTGGCCCTAGAGTACTCTTAATTAAATTAGATTACTAAAAAAATGTTGTGAATAGTCTCTGTTGACATATATCGGTACATTGATAATTTAGACAGGCCCTAGTCCAAACCTGTGTGAACAATTCACATATTGTAAGAAAAGTTATGCAAATGTTTGATTGTGTACACAACATATAGCAAGTAGCCGTCTGGCAAATAAAGACATATAGCAAGTAGCCGTCTGGCAAATAAAGACATATAGCAAGTAGCCGTCTGGCAAATAAAGACATATAGCAAGTAGCCATCTGGCAAATAAAGACATATAGCAAGTAGCCGTCTGGCAAATAAAGACATATAGCAAGTAGCCGTCTGGCAAATAAAGACATATAGCAAGTAGCCATCTGGCAAATAAAGACATATAGCAAGTAGCAGCGTTCGCGTTAGGGCTTCGCCATTCGCCATGCACTAATTTTTGTATGGTTTGGCGAAAAGAAAAATGCACATCATCGCCAAATTTGCGAAAACATGAACTACTGATGCAAAATGATGGTTTTAAATCTTTATTTGATTAAATGTCACAGATTTAAAATTGTTCTTCAATTTCTTGCATTCGCCTGATCGTTCAGTTGTGAAGGACGCTTTTATGACAATTTATGTTAACTGAACTGTTATTGGTCAATAGCCGAGGGGTTCTAGCCAATGAGAATCCTTATCACAAATTTGGCCGCGCACAACCAAACTTCCTAAGGCTAGCATAGCGTCTGCACAAGACACAAAGATTGTAAGTTTGTATTTAATTTAAAGAAAACCCTTAAATGACAGGCAAATTATTGTTAAAAGATAACATGGATATCCCTTAAACCATTTAACACGAATCTGTCATGTGACATGTCACAGTCAAGCTGGCTGGAGTCGAAATACATGTACGGTCGGAAGAAAATCAGAAACACGCTGTACTTTAAACTTTAAGTTTTGCAGTTTAGACCCGCACCTCCAAAAAGCCATGAAAACGGTCACCAAACTTCACAGCATATATCTACTATACCTATTCTACACATGTACACTCATCACCTAATTAAACAAATAAACTGACTGTCTTATCGATCAAAATATACAAGAAATTCACTCGCTTTACGTGTACACGTTAGTTCCACCGGAAAATCCGGTAGGTGGCGCAACTTTATCGGTAATTTCAGCCGTGGGATAGATCACAATTCATATTTTTAAAAATTTGCTAAAGAATATTTTATTTGGCTAAAACAAAATGACTCCTTTTAGCCAAATTTGCCCAAGAGAATGTAGGTCTAGCGCTAACCCAGAGTAGCCGTCTGGCAAATAAAGACATATAGCAAGTAGCCATCTGGCAAATAAAGACATATAGCAAGTAGCCGTCTGGCAAATAAAGACATATAGCAAGTAGCCGTCTGGCAAATGAAGACATATAGCAAGTAGCCGTCTGGCAAATGAAGACATAGCAAGTAGCCGTCTGGCAAATAAAGACATATAGCAAGTAGCCGTCTGGCAAATAAAGACATATAGCAAGTAGCCGTCTGACAAATAAAGACATATAGCAAGTAGCCGTCTGGCAAATAAAGACATAGCAAGTAGCCGTCTGGCAAATAAAGACATATAGCAAGTAGCCGTCTGGCAAATAAAGACATATAGCAAGTAGCCGTCTGGCAAATAAAGACATATAGCAAGTAGCCGTCTGGCAAGTAAAGACATATAGCAAGTAGCCGTCTGGCAAGTAAAGACATATAGCAAGTAGCCGTCTGGCAAATGAAGACATAGCAAGTAGCCGTCTGGCAAATGAAGACATATAGCAAGTAGCCGTCTGGCAAATAAAGACATATAGCAAGTAGCCGTCTGGCAAATAAAGACATAGCAAGTAGCCGTCTGGCAAGTAAAGACATATAGCAAGTAGCCGTCTGGCAAGTAAAGACATATAGCAAGTAGCCGTCTGGCAAGTAAAGACATATAGCAAGTAGCCGTCTGGCAAGTAAAGACATATAGCAAGTAGCCGTCTGGCAAGTAAAGACATATAGCAAGTAGCCGTCTGGCAAATAAAGACATATAGCAAGTAGCCGTCTGGCAAATAAAGACATATAGCAAGTAGCCGTCTGGCAAGTAAAGACATATAGCAAGTAGCCCCCTGGCAAATAAAGACATATCACAAAAATAAGATCTAACAACAAAATACCCATCTTTCCTTACAAAGTAACTTAATTTTGCATACCAAATGATTGATTTGTACCAGTTTCATGTGCAAAATACGTATAATGCCAAGCGTTGCACAACATCTGTCACTTAAGACAAGTGTGGTGCAGCGCTTGGCTGTAGCTCTAACAAACACACACCGTCTTTTTGTTACAAGTTTGACGTAGTTCAATTCAAGGAACGTTTTAATATTTCTCAGGTCCATGTATAGAGGTACAGTCATTACTTCAGACGTTTACATTTTACTTGAAAATGATTACTAGTGCCAGACTGTTATGGTTTTTAATCGTCATTCATCTACGCTTGCCTTAAGAACCGGTTGCAAACTTGTCAAACAGAACACTGTGGTCTATTCCTGGATAACACCGGACCATGAACAACTTTTGTGCAACCGCCGATGATATGCACTGATGCAAGACGCACTTCAGCACGCGTATGTGTCAACAATGGCATCTGTGGTGCGTTATTCTAGGACACAGTTGTTATCAATTGTCGCCAATACAACCAGGTATACCAGATCTTCGGTGACCTGCTGTGTGAATCTTCTACTTCACCAACTGTGCATCTTCAAACATTCGTCTATGAGATGTAAACACTGTAGCAACAATAATTCAATACGCAAGAGTACCAACGTTGCCACAACCAAGCCGAAATGTACAAAATTTAATAACTTTACCACTCTATAAACAGGTCACCATACAGTGCGATCAAGGCGTACAAGTATGCTACGTCAACGCACAATCGTGTCGGAACAAAACACTCGCCACAGCGGATCATGTACTTGAAAACCATCTCGATATGCGAAATGTGGTTAAAGCCTTCGAGGGACACCAGTGTGGTTACAGACATTGTACCAAATGGATATTCCATCAAATACATGCCTCGCCCTATCAGCAAAGGGGGCAGTGTCGTTATTATCCATAAATCCAAAATCGTTTTACACAAACAGGATACCGATGCATTTCGATCGTTTGAACACATTGAATGCAGGCTGAAAACACCTACGTCATCCATGAGAATCGTTGTAATTTACCGCCCCCCCGCCATCAATGAAAAATGGCTTGTCAACTACTATGTTTTTTTAAGAATGGGACCGTTTCATCGACCAGCATGCCATAAAACCTGGATCACTGATTATCATGGGAAATTTGAACTTTCATATTGACAACGCTGCAAATGTTGATGCACGGCGACTGATCAATTCTGTGAATGCCACAGGAATGGTGTTGCATGTTCGTGGGCCAACCCACAGGAAAGGACACACGTTGGATGTACTCATGACCCACAGCACGGACGAACACCTTGTTCAAAATGTTACCGTTATGGACATGGGCCTTTCTGACCACTTTGCGGTGAGTTTCAACATAGACATTGTTCAACATCGCACTTATTATTTTTATTATGTGCACTTTCGCGTGTTTCGCTTGTGCCATTCCACACGAAATGTACCATCACAGTTCTTTTGTAGAAGTAGAGTTAATATATATATAAAATAAATAAAATATATAAATAAATAGATACATATATAATTAAAATGTCCATGATTAAAAAAACGTAAAAAATACTTGTTAAAAACTAAGTAGAAATTGCACTAAAATGTAATAAAAATGTAAATAAATAATTTAAAAGGTCAATTCCATGGATTCGTATGCTTTCTTATTTTGAAATAACCAGCCCCAACTCTCACCACGGTGGGGTACGCGCAGACCGTTGATGTTGGCTAGGCAACATAGCGTATGACCTATGCGTTGCAGGTCAGTACTCAACGCCGTCGGCAGAGTCATCCATGTATGGTCGACCCATGTATGTCGTGACACCTGTGTCCACGGCAAAATAGTTGTCGATCGCTCACTGAGCGGGTGCATCGGGTGGCATAGGAGCACGTGCCCGAATAGACGCCATCTTGCAGTTATGACAGCAACATCGCACTGGTTTGATGAAAATCAAATATCGCAAGTTACACACCATTGATGCAGTGTCTTTTCAACAAGACTTTCCACTGTTCCGCTCGAATGTCTTGACTTGCTGAACGTAGAAGAACTGGTTGATCAGTGCGACCATATGCTGATCAGCTTAGTTGATTCGCATGCGCCTATGCAAGAAAAGCATGTCCGATTACGGCAAGATACAGCGTGTTGTACCGATGATCTATGGGCTGCGAAACGAGAGAAGCAGCAGAAAAAGATCCTGGAGAAAATCCAAACTAGAGGTGCATAGACAATTGTACACTGATCAGTGCAAGAGAGTGAATGCTCTACTTATTCAAACAAAATCTGCCTACTATTCCAGCATAATCCGTGACACAGGCAAGAACCAGCAACGACTGTTCCGAATTGTAAACTGTCTGCTGCATCTCAAAGTGGGAACTGTACTCCCTACTCACATGTCAGAAGCTGAAATGACGAGTATATTTTCAGACAAAAATGTGGATACCAACAACTGCTGCACATCGGAGCTGTCTTCCTTCTCCCTACCAACCACCAGATGAAATCAAGAATATCATCATGGATGCACCGCGTAAATCGTGCAACCTAGACCCAGCTCCTACCTGGCTAGTGAGAATCAATCGATGAACTTCTAGTTGTGGCATCTCTGCAGTCGTCCGTTATTCCAGTTAAATATAAGACTGGCTGCATCTCGCCACTAATCAAGAAGGCTGGACTAAATCCAGAATCATTGCAGAACTATCGATCTGTATCAAATCTGCCATTTCCCTCTAAAGTAACCGAGCGCGTTGTAGCAAAACAGCTGAATGTCCACATGCAAGAGAACAACTTGCACGACCAGTTTCAATCGGCATATCGACAAGATCACTCAACTGAAACGGCTCTGCTTAAAGTATGCAATGACATTCTGTCTGCAGTAGACCGTGGCTGTGTTGTTGTGTTGGTTATGCTTGACTTGACCGCAACTTTCGACACCACTGACCACGTCATTCTGCTGAGCAGACTCACTCACAGATTATGTGTCACTGGCGCTGCGCTTCTGATCTTACTTGTCCGGTCGGCATCAAGTCTTTCGTATTGGAAGTGCCAAATCCTCTATAATTGTTGCTCCGTACTCAGGCCATTGCTGTTCACTGCATATATCACACCACTTGGCGACGTCATCAAGAAATTCGGCTTGGATTATCACCTATATGCCGACAACACGCAACTTTATGTTTCGTTTTGTCCTGGTGATGGCCAACTGAACTCAATGGATCATCTGTGCTGTTGCCTAGAAGAAATTGGTGAATGGTCTCGGACCAATTTACTGAAGTTAAATGCCTGTATCAGGCGATACGCCACAACAAATATGACTAAATCACGTGTGCATGCTTTCGTCATGTCTAGATTGGACTACGGGAACACGTTACTGGCTGGACTACCACGTGACCACATTCACAAATTCCAGCGAACCCAAAACATGGCAGCCAAAATCATAACGTTCACATCACACCGTGACCACATAACTCTGGTTCTAAAAGAATTACACTGACTGCCAATCAAATGCCGAATCGAGTTTAAAAAACTCCTTTATGTGTTCAGATGTCTGAACGAGACGGCACCGCTGTATCATGCCAACCTGTTAACCAGACACTGTCTGGGACGCACACATTCATCTGAACAACTTTTGTTTGAAGTTCCACGAACGAACCTGGTCAGTTTCGGGGACAGGTCCTTTCGTGTGATTGTACCTCGACTATGGAATGCACTGCCCATTGCTATCAAGTGCAGCAGAACTTTGTATGTGTTCAGAAAGACACTAAAGATGCACACGTTCAAAGCTCAATACTGCTAACATTTTTAACATTTCATTTGAGGACATTTTATTTTTATACATATACCTAGGGTATATTATTTTGAGTGCATGTATCATTATTTATTTATGTATGTACAGGTATACATATATGTAAATAGAGTAATAATAGGTCTAATTAATAATTTATCTAATTTTATTTATTTATTGTCTTTAATTAATAGTTTTTATATAACTAACTTAATTTGTTCTACATTGTATCTGAAGTTTCTTTTTTTGCAGTTTTTATTAGTATATAATTGAATCGCTTGATTGAATTTTATTGTACAGCGCTTTGAGCATATTATGGACATTGCGCTCTATAAATATTAAATTTTATTATTATAATAAACAAATCCACCAAAATTGCTGTCTCATAGCTATTTTGTGCGCCCATTTTTTTTGTTCGTTTGCGATATATTTAGCGTCACTTATATTCCTGCAAAATTATACATTTCTTGCAACATTGTTTAGTCACTCAGGGCCGGTTAGGATTTACCGCTTGGAATTAACTTCAATGGACAACATGAATGACATCACTTGTCAGTTGTCCAACCACGGAATATTCCCGCGGGATCCCTGGTGTCTCCAATGGTGATACCTTGCAGAGTTTCGACATACTAGAAATCTAGACATTCATGTAACATTTGGGAGACTTGGAGAAAACGAAAAAAACAAAGAAAACGGTAGCTGAACTAAGATATATTTTGCACTCAATTTTACTATTATAATATGTGCCCACATTAAATCAGAATGCTGGTGTTGAATTTCTAGTTTATGACGGTGGTGGGAATAAAAATCGTCCAGGCTGATGACACTACGTCACTAGTCAGCACTTGTGTCAAATCCAGACCCTTTTGACGCAGAAATAAAAAACGTGCATCCTATTCACTCTTGTATCGAATCCGGACCCAAATAGTGACCCGGTTTGTGCTAGTCTGCACAGCTGCGGCCGTTTGTTACCACTCGTAAAATGACCGATATAGCAGTGTATGTTGATACAAACTGACTTATGTCTTACGCTTCAAATGGGCGTAAGACGCAACATTCTTAAAGGTAAACATGCCTAGGACAATGTTGAATGATGGAACTATCTCACCAAGGTATCAATGTTAGGCAAAACTCAAATTACAACGGCGAAATCGAGGTGGGTCCGGATCAGGGTTGGGGCCGAAGTACTCGTTCTCGTTGGTACTCGAGTACTTATTTTTCACGAAGTACTCATTAGTTGTACTTTTACTCGTATATATTAAAGTACTCATACTCGTTACTCATTAAAGTATGAGTATTTACAAGTACTTTGGGAGTACGCTTGGGAATACTTTGTATGTATTTTATCATAACATTATGATCTTCAGTACAAATGTCATGATATGGTCATTGTATAAGAGCTCTGGGTTGTCATGAACACTGTTTACTGACTGGTTCAGATCATTTGAACAAGACTGGGAGACAGGACTGACCATCACATCAATGACCTATACTGGCACTTGAATGTCAAATAAACCCACAATGGCTTCAAACAGTCTCCACACTGTGTAGGCCTGACCAGCTGGTGTTGTCTAATCCAGTCATACAGTCAGAAACTGGCTTCCTTTTGAAGAGCTGCCACATCTCTTGAAAGACATAGCTGTTTACAATCACATTGTCAACAGGCTCAAGACTGCATGATTGTATGACATAGGGTTAGGTGGAATGGGGACTCAGGTGGAATGCTCAGTACAGTGACTAGATTTCTACCAGTCCAAATTTGTGTTGGTGTTACAAAACTTGTCAGAATGCGTGACTGCAAAGCAGGAGGAGCAGTTGGACTCATGAGTAACGAAAATTATATTAAGTACATGTGCTCGAGTACTTTCAAAATTACCCATACGAGTACTTTCAAAAGTAATCGTACTCGAGTACTCTCTCGGATGAAGTACTCGTTACTCGTACAAATCACAGTAAGCAAAATAAGGAATGTGATTCGTAAGATATCTTTGTGCTAAATATATAATACATATTCCCACAAAGGTGTGCACACAAACTTTTGGGAAAGTTGATTTGAGTGAAGTACTTACGAATATAAACCACCGAAGTTCACATCTCATAAAAGACGCCTATTGCCCAAAACCGTGTACACTAACGGGTTATCACTAACTTTGGCTAGACAGTGATATGTTTGCACAGAAATTTGATATACTAAACAACTTATACTGTTTTAAAAGAAAGGAAAACAGAAAGAAACATACTTTTGTGGCATTCCAGAAATGACTGTTTAATTGATTACATAGCATGCTAGCAACAAATAAAATATAATCTTTGGAAGATAAACCACCAATTTATCATAATATTATTATATTATAATCATTTAAAGGTGATGATGAAAGAGTTTTCAGATGATACCACTGGATGCTTCCCAGAGAAGTTGAGATGGTGTTCGACTGAACAGGTCCGCCAGGGAGTAAAGTGTAAAGCGCTTTCAGCAGTCCTTAGGACTGGATACTGCACTATATAAGAACTTACCTTTTACCTTTTGGCTGATTCTGTCAGCATGGTAACAACATGTGCTCACTCCCTTTATGTAGTTGATGCCGATTGAACAGATAAAATGTGTGACCCAGACCTGGGACCGAAGTATTCGGTACTCGTGTACTCAAGTACATTTTTGAAGTACTCGTACTCATAAAACGTATGGGTCATGGACTCGTACTCGTACTCGCTGTACTCAGATTTTATGAGTACATCTGAGTACTTTCTCAACATGTACTGGGAAAACAAATACATTTGGTTATAAAATGAAACTTTCCTGAAATATTTAAATGTTCAACTATTTTTTAAATACTTTGTTATTTCTGATAGAATACCATCTTACCATCCTTACACATAGTACATCCTCATTCTCTGATAACCATGACTATGATACCCAAACATGGCAACAGGCAGCATCTTTTCCCAGTCAGAAACACCCTCTTCAGCAAACAATAATTGTAGGCTATCAGTTCAGGCCATAGACCTGTTTGTTTAATTAAGCCACCAGGATGTCCATAAAGAGCCAATTAGCAGTTAACCCACCAGTTAGACAGGAAATGCCTTTGATGTAGTCTGGAGACCATGCCACTTGATAGAGGCTGACAGTGCTAACTGCTAAGAACAACTGCCAGTCTTCCTCTGTAGAAGTAAGTTGGTTCAAGTCAGACTGCCTCCTACACTAGTATAATCCCATGCCAGCAACCTGGCTAAAAAGTCCAAAGGGGATGCTGAGCCTGTTATGTGGACATGTGCTAACCCTCTCAACAACCAGAAAATATAAATTGCAAACTTATAATATCAGCAAAATGCTGATTGTAGAGGTGAATGAATACCTCAGTCAGCCATGTACAGATCGTCACATTGACCCACTGCAGTTCTGAGTTTTCCAACTCTGCTCAATTGGTCCCTCACTATCTCAGCATTCCAGCCTCATCGGCCCCAGTTGAAAGGGTATTTAGCATAGCCGAGAAAGTATTCTGCCCTGAACGGTGCAGCTTGAAAGACCAACCTGTGAACAACTCATGTTAATTCGGTGCAATGGCAAATAGATGATAACATCACACGATGCCACTAAAACGAATGCCAATGAAGTGAATCTCATTGTTGATGAAATAGAGGTTTTTTAGTTTTCCTCATACAAAATTGATCAACTGCCATTGCATATTCACTTATGCTGAGTTATATCAATTAGATTAATTAATAATTTTAAAATACATTATTATTTAATATATATATTTCTTTTAATGTATTCATACTTTACTCATACTCAGCTTTTAGCAATGTACTCAAAGTACTCGTACTCGTAATTGTACTCATGAAAATGTACTCGGCCCCAGGTCTGGTGACCACACTTTTCAAAGACGCATTGATGGAGGTGTTATTCTACATTTCACAGCTCTATTGTAACGTTTTTTTCCAAGGGCTGTATGATGATGACGAATGTGTCTGCTTTCAAGAATAACTTTTATCCAGGTTTTACAATAGAAGAATTAATAGCACTGTTATTATAATGTGACAAATATTTCTTCAAGGAGGTATACATTACTCCTCTTTATGATTTTATTTCTAATTTTCTTAACGATTTTAATTCCTTTCTTGTACGGTATTTTGGTGGTATCATGTAAAAAAAAATTGTTGTGTCTCCTTTCCAACGTTAAATAATTTATTGCCCAATGTGTCTCCTTTCCAACGTTAAATAATTTATTGCCCAATGTGTCTCCTTTCCAATGTTAAATAATTTATTGCTCAATGTGTCTCCTTCCCAACGTTAAATAATTTATTGCCCAATTAATGTGTCTCCTTTCCAGAATAAATATAATTATTATTGTAAGCTATACATTGAAACATTACGCGTAAATAAATAATAATTTGTCAGCGATAGAAATAAGCCAGAATATTTACTTGTCCACCGGACAAGTAAGTTTTGAAATCTACTTGTCCGCCAAAATTTTAACTTGTCCGAGTGGTTGTCAAGGGGATTTGAAGGTCTGAAAACACCATAAAACAGTCTGTCTTATTTTTATGACAACAAACACAATGTTCCTGCTGTTTCGTTGCATGTACATCTGAGTGACTTGTGATCAAAGGCACAATTTGATTTAATCTGCACATTCTGAAATTGCAAAATTATATTTGCAACTACCAGGTATGTGTTTCGGTCCATTATCATTACTATATATACATATTCATCACGAATATTAAAAGTAGACACATTACATGATGTATACCAATATTTTAGTGATGCCGATATGAACGCTTTTATTAATAACAAATAATTATTACGATGATAGGAATGAGACAATTGTTTTCCTTGCTATTTGTTGTTGTAATGTTGCAAAAACTGTTTTTGTTTAATATGGTATATACATATAACACTGTTGTAAAATTTTGGCATCAGTTTGTCATTGAAGATGCCACTCAACCATCAGGAACACTACCAATGCAAAGCCAGGAAATGTCATAAAAATCATAATAAACTATATAATCTGATATTATTTTTTTCAATCTCTATGAACTTTAATATAGTTTTTATTAACAAAGTTCTGTAATTTACAAACGAAGATAATACTCAATTGATCACCAGCAAACAAACGCATATTTTTACTAAATTTTATATTATCATTTCAATGATGTATAAACAGTTTTAACGGTGCCCGAATCACATCGACCAGGCGGAATATAATTTCTAGATTTAGTTAAATCGTAACGTCGCTGCCATGCGCAGACCGCTGTAGGTGTAGTTGGCGGAAGCCGACATGTCAACGGCGGTTGGCACCCCGGCCGCGCGTCTTGCATAAGATGTTGCTTCGAAAACTTGCAATTTATGGTTAGAATAAATGTTACATAAACACAACACTTCTGAAATTTCATTAATATTCCGTTTATCAACCATCACCATAGATTTACTGGAGAGCCAGTTACAAGTTTTGAATTTTTGTTACCGATTTGGGACTGGATCGGCTAACATTCAATGACTTTGATTGACTGCCGAGTCCGCGTGGGTTAGGCGTAACAATGGTTAAAACTATATAATTATTCAAATAACAGGTAGCGATACAAAGTCTACTATTTCCAAAGTTCGTCAAATATGATCCGTGGGTGGAAGCAAGTTGTACATCGGCCAAACTTAACGATTTACGATTTTATTAAATATAGCCTCGATCAACGATGGCTGACGCGGAGTCTGTCCTACGTGTGTGACAGAGCTAGCTGGGTGCGCTTAGCAGATGACCCTGTTAAAGGAAAACAAAAGGCAACGTTTTGGTGTTAAGCATCTAAAAGAGTTAATACAAACTAACAATTTCCAACTACAATCAAATTTTTAACGTCAGCGGTTTACCAGGAAAACATTTTTGAACACGCAACTATCGAATTTCTATGGACTACGCCATTGTTAGAAGAAAGTGACGTCACACTGTCGTAACTTTTCTGCGTACTATTTGTTCCCAACTCCGTTAGGTGGCGCTATGGTAAGTTTACCAATTAAACTATGTTGTGACTGTGTAAATAAGATGGCTTTCCAATTCTTCGGAAGACAACGAAAACCAAATCGATTTCAAAGCAGCTGGTTACCGGTTTGAACCACAAAAACAATGGAAGATACGGCAGAGGCGGGTGCCGGTGGGCACGAACAGGAAGGCCCACGGGCAGTCGAAATGTCGAGGCGCATACCATGCCGAGATGAAATTGACTGGTGTCGGTGTGGAAAATGCCGCAGCGATCTCCTTGTTCAGGAACAAGAACTGAATATGTCTGCTGCCAGGAGGCGGTTGCTACTCGACAGCAACGCTGTTGGTGAAGGTAATTATTAATCTGTTTAGTTTATTGTTTAAATAACCGATGAGCCTAAGTTCCGGGCTGCGTATGAACAGCGAGAGATGATCGCTCGGGCCGGGACACGCCACTTGTCTTACATTTGGGATTGGTTGACGTTTAACGTTAGATCTCGCTCTCAGTGCCACTGCACTCAGTGTTTGAACTTTGACATGTCCATTTTCTAATACCACCCATGGCTGTACCTTCACTTTTTAAAAGAAATGTAGTTGAATGGTTCCATGATTCATGTGAACCAAAATTGTACAGGTCAGAGCTATGATAGAGTATGAACAATATGTGGCAGTACTACTTTTTAAACACATGGCAGGTAGATAGATTATTTTTAACTTTATGCATACTGCAATTTTTCTGCCAAAAGTTTACATTGGCTCTTATGAATAAAATGTACCTTGAACATTTTTCAGCCAGAAAGTTTTGGTGACAAAGAAAATGACCACCGTTTTGTGCAAATATTGACACATTTCAAAACGGCCTTCCTTAATCTGCATGATATTTGTATGGACCCAGGTATAATACTGGGATGAATACAGTTAGAGGATCGTGATGCATTCTTTGTGAAATTTGTTCAGAATAATAATCCATGTTTGCTTAACATTCGTGTAAAACTATTATTTAAAAGCTTAATTCTTTGTTACAGGTGGATTGCTGTGCATTACAAAGAGCAGGGGATTTAGAATTCTTTGTTTGGAGCAGGTGATGCTGCAGAATGGGAATTATGCCGTCCAACAAACAAGTATGTATATATGTGCATGCATTGTTACAAGACCAGTGAAATGTGTTGTTAAATATTTATTGAAATGTATTAATAATGAACACAATACAACATCATAGTAGCACTAGCAATACAAATATATATATATAGATAATGTTATCAGCAATCTCA
Source organism: Escarpia spicata (assembly GCA_963995525.1). Classification (NCBI taxonomy): domain Eukaryota; kingdom Metazoa; phylum Annelida; class Polychaeta; order Sabellida; family Siboglinidae; genus Escarpia; species Escarpia spicata. The sequence continues at coordinate 56,623,285 of OZ023214.1, read as the reverse complement.
TGCCTGATGCCCAAATTATTAACAATCTTCCAGGGAAATTACTTAGTGGACTTACCATACGTCATCTACAATCCACATGCAAAGCAAATTCACATCATTGAACTGACTACCATTTGAACATAATATCAAGAAAGATCATGTATTCAAAACTAACAAGTATGTCGCGTATGACGCACTAATCCATAATGTAAACAATAACGGAATAAAATCAGAATTAACATGCATTGAAATAGGTTGCAGAGACTATGTATCTGAACCCAACAAATCTAAGACTGACAACCTCCTTAAAATCTCTTGGAATAAAACCACCAACAAAACAACTAATTCAATCGTATGCTTGTTTAAACTAGCCCGGCTAACGTCATTCACCCTTTCTAAATGTAAAGACGAACCACACTGGTTTGACCCCAAGACTAATTTAAATATGATGACCATCACCCTAATATGACAATAATTGCAAAATAAAATTCCCCTCAACAGCAAGTAATCCTACATAAATGTGTTCATTTTCAATACGACGTACCTTAACCATTGGTCATTATTTACCTAAGCCTGCTAAAATATACTACTATACATAGTTATTTACTGTATTCACACATGTACTTGGGTTATCGTTTCACACTTTATTGTATTCTACTGTAAGAATAAAGTGATACTCTCTCACTACAGAACAAATTATAATGGTTCCACTTAAGTTATCATAACGTATAGATACAATGTTTGTTGCACCGTCATAATTTGTTCTGTAGTGCAAAATTATCAATATTTACCTTATTCCAGAAGAACACATGTTTAATGGTAAACAATTTATATAAAGGAATGGTGTCGTTATAGAACCGATTTTTATATGTCATTTATTTACAATGTCAGATGTTTATTTGAGCCCAATTTATTTCAGGTCTCTCAGGTGGGCTGCATACATACAGTTTACCTGGTGGATCCATGGCAAGCTGGGACGGAGGGTACAGAGTTCTACCAGCATGCGCCAGCCATGGAATAAGATCAAGGTTCCAACACGAGGGATACCACGCTGGACTTGACAACTAAACTAGACAATGTACATGTGACCTATGAAGGTGTAGGTGGGTGGCGGCAGTATTTACTGTTTCTCTACAAATTGACTGACTCTTGCTGCCAGCAGATCCTCCTCCTCTGGTTTTGGGATATCTGCCCCAGTGACTGTGATCGCATGCAGTGTGATATATCTTTATAAACACATCTGTCACTCGATCCTTGAGCATTTGTAGGTGGGTACGTGGGTTCACCTGCTGTGGTCTGTTATGCAGCACCCATTGCTTGCGTCTTTTGGACCACATGACACCAGTCTCAACAGGTTTGTCTGGGCTGGGACGTGGTCGGTAGTTCCACGCCAGAGCAGACAGCATCAATCTAGCTTTCATTCCTACAGTGAATAATAGTGCATGCAGTATTCTAATAAAATGTCTGCAAACAACTGGTGTAACACACCAGTCTATATGTTGTTAGTAAGCAGCTGTTATTTACCTTATGACTGTAGCATTCAGTGAACTTTAAAGTGCTTTTCCTGTGTAAAGTGTTGGTTGTTTTTAGTAACAATACAATGGCCAATCATGGTAATCATACTGGTACATTAGTAAACCGATACTGATCCTTACAAATAAGGCATTCCATCATCACATTCCTTCACATAATTTATTATAACTTGTGTTTTCTTCTTAATTTCTGTATCTACTGTATATACAGTCACTGTATTTTGATATCATGTTTTGATTTATATTTCTTTAATAAAATTGGTGATAATGACACAAGTGCTCTTATTTATTTCATTACAGACAATTGCATTCTGGAATGTAATTATTACACGGCGATGTAATTTATTACACTCAAGTAACTGTACTCATAAATGTACACAGCAACTGATTACAAGGAATAGGTAGGGTGATACAGAATGGACACTATCCATCTGTGGATTATTTGCCCCCTCACATCTGAGTAACTAAACTACTGAAAAGTTGGTCATCAGGAACTTTGACTACCGGGGTATGTAACATTTTTGGTCCCATTCATAAGTCGGTGGTCCACATATTAACACATAACATGTAAACAGCATTTACAGTATCACTTTTTTTTGGAAGTCTGAATAAACACATTTACTGATAAGGTAGTAGTCATGCTGGATGGTACTTTTGAGTAGCCATCCTGAAAAAAACGAGTTGGATGCCTATGAAATGCAGTAATTTCGAAAACTTTTTATAATGTTAGTTATGCATAGGAGCTAATTTAGTGTATTTGGGATTCAAGTCGGTGACAGGAATTCACCTTGCACTATTTGGGTCGTGGTCCCTACTCGTCATCTACTGATTGCAAATCTAAAGGTTACTTGTTGCTTTGGACATGCCTCAGGTATAAAATGAATACATATCAAGTTTGGTACTTACTCCAGCAACTGTGCGTCACCGTTGCATGTTGCACAACACCACCACAGATGGTTTGATACATTCTGTATCCAATGAAGGAGGTCCTCGCATCCCTTGCCTTGGACCTTCACAGTAAACTTGCGGTTGATGCCTTTCCCCATGTGCCACATCATGTTGGTGATCGAGCTGAAATGCAAATTACAATAATTTATATTTCTGATCCAAATTCAAGATATTTTCACAACAGCTGTTACCTGTTTTTGCTGTTAGTGTGCAAAAAAAACAAGTTAGTGAAGATATGTGCACATGGTATATTATTAAAGATATTTCAACAATATATGATTATTGAGTGATGCCAGTATTTTTATAATACAAACATGGTGTATCTGGTGAGCTCATTGATAACTATATTTGGATCACATAATTACTCAAGAGATATCCTTCCAAATGCAGAATTTAAATGTTTTTTTTTAGAAAATGGCCATAAAATGTGGCATAATGGATACAAATTACTTGATATTGGCACCCTTATTCCATGGATAAGAGTGGTTTAAAGGTATGTAATTGTTATAAAATTATATCTATTCACAGTAAACATAATCATAATCTGGCATAAAACAAACAATTTTGTATTTTTTTCAAAAAAAACCACTTTCACCTGGGTTGTATCCCCTTAACTAAAATTTAGTAACATTATGGAATTTTACTAAATACAAATGAAGCCAATTTAAACGTTTTACAATAGAGTATATAGTGGTATTCTTCGTCACATAAACAGTAGTCACACATAATTATATACGAAGTCCAATTATATAACATCATGACATAAATAATAGGCCAAACATTTCGATATATGACAATGTCTAAAGCAATATTATTGAATGCAGAACGTATTTTTGTTCATTTAACACAAAATACAGTAAGTTTTGCAATGTTGTTATAAACGACAATCATTCCAGCCCATGTTAATCCGTTACTGTAATATCGCTCACGCGACTTGATTGCCGTTAACTTTTGCTATTCGGCCATCTTCTAAAGACTAAAGTCTAAACTCTTTGTGGTGCAATATAGTACATTCTGGTACTGTTCTGGCTTGGCTCCAGCATATCTTGCATCTCAAATGTCAACAGATTTTAATTGGATACCAAGTAACTCGGTACTAACCTTCTTGCGATCGATTTCGCAGCGGCGGCGCGTTTGACCGAAAATATGCGTCGCTTCGACGGCCGAGGTCCGTGACTAAATATCGTAGGCACTGCACCTGGCTTCAAACATCGACGTCGGCGACGTTTTGTCGGATCTTGTGTCATTAACTGATGATATAGATTTCCTTCGAAGCACGTTTCTTCAAAATGATCTGAACATAGTGCGTTGTATTTCGAAGGCTTCCAACCAGCCCGTCCACAGTTGTGAATCCACTATTTCACTTCTGCCTCGTTTCAAAGGGAAACAAAAAAGACAGCTCCTTATCCTTCGCTGTAGTATTGTTACAACCGTATGTAGAGCAGTGTGGCATATTGCAAGTCACGTTTTCACTGTAAGCTCAACTTATACTAATGTAACGAACCGCATCCCATGAACATGAACCAACTACGCGAACAACACAAGACAGTGTGTCGTACACAGCAAAACTAATGCTGCTCGTTTATTGGTTGCTTTCGGCCAAATGAACGCGTCATCAGTAAGATGGCAGTCTACATGTTATCGCAGATTTCGTTAGAATCTTCCACTTTAAGACTACATTCCGAGTATACCACTGAACTGAAAATTTTTATTGTAGATGCAAATGGTTAGTTTGTGCTAAATCTTTTAGGTGCTAAACACCACAGCGTTCCCTTTTGTTTTCCTTTAACACAGGCACTAAACTTGGTCGAACACTGACGTACAACACACTGGCGGCGGAACGACAAGACGCCGGACACACTAACAAGATTGCAACGTGCGCGATTGCTAGCGAATTTCGTTTACGTTTGAATTTCCTCAAATAAAAAGTTTGCAATGTTGCACGCGTCACTATTTACTGGACATTTTCACTTGTCCACCGGATAACCATGTTGAGTCATTTTACTTGTCCGGGCCAAAAATCACTTGTCCCGGACAAACAGACAAGTGCTATTTCGAATGCTGTTTGTGACACATTTAGCGAAAATATGCAAGTCAAAATAGTTCCATGCAATAAAAGAATTATTTAAACATTTATCAAATCAAATACTTCGATTTCCGCAGCAACTAAAGTCACAAAAGTCAGATTTCTAAACAGAAGCAGGACGGATGGTTCGGCCCATAGAGCCCGCCGACACCGGTTACAGAAACGTTTGGTTAGGACTTAGGCCCACTTCACCGCCGACACCGGTTACAAAAACGGTTGATTCGGCCCACGCGAACGCAAGTAGGTCACAGTTAACCGGTTGCGCGAACGGATGGTTCGGCCCCATGGGCCGAAACCGTCGGGAGCCGAAACATCCGACTCCCCTTTGACTGGCGTGAACGACGCCTGCTGAGGCATGTCCCAAGCCGTTTTCCTTCAAATATCGCCCATCCAACCAACTACCAAAACTTCAAAAGTCCACCGTATTAATAAAATCACCGCATAACACAATTTCACCACCTTTTATAAACAAATTTAGTGAGCTGAAGTAAATGATCATTAATTCGACTGACATTAAATAGATCAACAAACAACTTGTAAGACAAGTCACAACGTCAACGACAATCAACATTTTTACCACATTTTATTTACCTGAGAAAGGTGCGTGTGTATAATCTGTTTCAGTTCGCTAATCTTTTCCGGTGGAAGCGCCATCCCAAAATGTCAATAATGTAATATATCTACAGGGTATAAATATACAATAACACACTCAATGTCCGAGGAAACTTGTTCGTTTAGCCATGACTACCCAATCATGTTGAAAAAGGCGGCGGATAGTCTCGATTGTCCAGGCGGCGTGAGGTGGCGCCACCATTTGACATTCTCACGACTTCGCCTCAGTTTTCGCCAACGCCTTCGTGCATAAGGGCTCAGCACACTGTCAGTTTTCCCATTGGCGACCATGTTAATGTTGTGTGTGATTATAAGAAAACGTGACCTATAAAGTTTCTTAAACTTCTCACCTGCTGTTATTATCATCTCATTGACATGCTGGTCGAGTTTAGTCAAAATCTAATATCTCTAACTCTTGCAAAATGCCTGTATGTATGACACCCGTCAATATTTTCAAATTGATGCAGGCAGTAATCCGGCTAAAGTGTCAACTAGCCAAATTGCTGCCAAATACCCTTCCGCTTAGTAAAATCAGCTAAAAAGACACCATTTTACTTTCAACAGCTTCTACAATCACATCTAGAAATCTGACTACTCAAATGCACTTATGTCAGAGCAAGTGAATATTGTAAAAAGTCATTTCTCAAAAATATACTGCACCTTTTTTTCGTCTGTAATCAAGCAGGAAGTCCAACAAATTTAACTTTCACTGGCAACTTAACAGCATTTGACACACATAGAACTATACAGTGGAATGTGTAAAGTCACTAATAGAATAAGAAGACTATTGAGATTTGCTGGACACTGCTACAGACATAAGGATGAAATGGTATCTAAGACCATCTTGTGACAACCGACTCATGGAAGAACCAAGGTAGGAAGACCAGCAACTTACATCGACTGCTTAAAGGAAGATGTGGGTTTAGAGACAGATGAACTGAAGACGGCAATGCATGGCAGACATAAGGAACTGGAGACGTCTATGGATCTGCATCAGTGCTTCGTAGTGATATAAATAAAATAAACTTGCTAAACCCTCAATGCAACTTAACTGTATAATAAAACGTTCCCGGCCGCTAACACTAAACACTACACACTCTAGTTCACGTCTCCAGCAACACTCCTGATGTCATGCTAAGGCCAAAATAACAACGTCATGGTCAACATGCAAACGTTCAATTATGAGAATAGTACAAAGAAACACGTCAAACACATATGAACGTGATGACTAGGATGAAGCATCTACAAGTTAACACACTTGCCAGTCCGCATTAATCAAGTCTGTACTCATCAGTGTTCATGAAAGTGTCATCATCTGTTGATTTAGACAAACAGTCCGCAAACCCTGGCCCACGGGCGGTTTTCAGTTGGCCCGCAAGACCCTCTCCAAAAGTAGAAATATTGAAATGAAACATATTTTGAATATAAATTTTGATTTGTACATGGAACTGTTTAATACAGCTACAATTATTTGAAGCGGACCTTGAACAAGGTCACCATCAATGTAGTTACCATTTATGCTTTGTAACACCTTGAAAATCAAGCAATTTTCATTTCTTTTTGTATCTGCGAAATATTCAATCATCACAAAGGATTGCAAAGGATTGGTGAGACAATTTGCTGAGGCTTCTAGAAACATTCTACCCACCTTTACTTTCTATTCACTGTCATCGTCGTCATCGTCACATAGAACGTCTTGGTCGCCAGTCGAATGTGGGTTTCCACAGTTTTTATTCACATGACATGTGCACAGCTCTGTTCTGATTGCACGAACAATTGCTTGTGCAACTTGAGCAGGAACAGATCGATGAGTCCTTCCAAGAGCTCTGACGCCATTGGACCTTTGAAGAAGACAAGCACAAGTTTGTCATTCTTTCTCTCCCATCCATGCTGCAGTGGGGACCCAATATCTGGCTTGGCTACATGTGAAGACATCCAAATCTTTGTTTGCTACTGTGTCCGCCTTGCATATTCCTCGAAACTTGCTTCACACGGGGGAAGCTTCGCCAACGACCTGTCCTTCTTGTTGACCAACCTTAGCCGCAAACAGTTGAGGTTGATGTGTGCACTCTTCTGTGTGTCCCTACAACGCTGCTGTGAATGCCCGCGCTGCTGATAGTGCAGCCTCTTTATCGCTGTTTCCTACGTCGGCAAGATTCACGAAGTGGCCTGCCCCTTCTGCATAACAACGTTGAAAACAGTTTTTCCTCAATTCCAAACAGGGAGGAAACTGAGTCACACCCTGTTAGCGAATACATGGCAGGAAGTATGTTGCAGATCTGTGGACCGAGTGCAGCACAAGTCGAATGCACATGTACAAATCGGCGCTAGTCTGTTGTGCTGGTGATGGTGCCAGCTTCAAACCACATGTTGACTGTATTCGCCATTTTGGGAAAGTAGTATGCAGCAAGCACTAATACATCTGTGTCTGGTGACTTAATCATTACGGTTCATAGAACACCACGTGCTCCGAAGTCTGCATCAGCAAAACCAGCATGCAGAATCATCCTGATGTCAGCTTCTTCTTGTGTGCTGGCAAAGTGTACGTCTTCTTCTACACCTCGACTACTGGTGGGTTTCACTACCTCACCATTGACGAAACCTCCAACAACGAGGAGTGTACACGTTGTGTGTGCTTCCAGCCACTAGGATGCATGACTGACCACATATTCACAAAGAAATTGCACTAGTGATTGCTGGTTGGGTGGAACATTGAGGAACCTTTTCCATGGAGGTACTGGGCGCCCACCAATCACCTGGTACTGCATGCAAGCAGATGTTGATCCTGCGCGGCGGTCCCGTTCAACAGTTTTCACAGAGTTATCGTCATCATATCTATCAAACACTTCCACAACTATGTCAGCTCTCTGAAATCCTGTCAGAAGTTGCCTGAACTATGCTACCGCTAATGCATCACATTTAATTGTCATCATTTGAATGACAGCCATTGCAACCCTAATATACACTGTGGTTGCAGTGGTGCTTTTTGGTAGTTCAGATATCCTCTCGCCTTGAGCTTCTAATTGATGGCCCAGTTCCGCTTTGTTAGTTTTCCGCATTGTACGATCAGCATGCAAACTGGCCATCAGCACTGGCCTTATCGGGTGACCGAGAACGGTGGCCATAGAAACATCAACGCCAACGACAGGGCTCTGCGGAATACAATCTCTGGACTAATAGCTGCTGTTACAACATCTCCCTTGACACACTTGAACTTGGTCTTTTTCGCTTCTCCTCCCTAGCACCTACGATGTTGAGGAGCGAATGTTGCACATCCAGCGTTGCATGCAACCTCGTAGATAAGTTTATGATTACACCTGGGTGAGATTCAGGCTCGAACGAATTGGTCATGTTTTAACAGCATGCTTGGTCAAAGCTCTCACATGCTCTTCAGCCTTCTTCAGTGTAGATGCCAGTACTTCTTTGTGATCCGTGTCTTCAGTATTTGTGAACAAACCACTACTTTCTCGCAATGCTTTAGCATATTCACTCATGATGTGCCTCATCAATGTCCACCTGATGAGTGCTGGCTTCTTTCTAGTCAGTCCGACTATACCACTGCTTCCCTTTGCATATCTGATGACTGTTGTCTCCGTGCCGATGTCGCTCCAGATCCCATTGACACGATCTCTTGAATCAAACTGTAGAATGCAGTGTCATCATGTTGTAACTGTTGACGACGTTTCCTTTGCTTTAAGATTTGTTTTATTCAGATAGGATGAAAGACATGTTGAGTGGTACACGGCATCCTTAGCCATCAAGTCCACCTCCGATATTAATAATAAACATTGTTTATTCACGATAACCTTATAAAAGATATAATTTTATCTTCCTAAGGGTCGTGATTGTAAAATATTAGAGTACAGGTAAATTTTATAGAAATGCTAAACACATTATTTAAATAAAATAGTATATTGCAAAATGTAGTTAAGATATACTTAAATACATATTAAAATTTAGAAATTAGAATTGCACAAATAGTATTTGTAAAATATGTAGCATCAATAGAATAAAAAAACGCTGTGTTAAAATGTTCATTACATTGTTTGTCCCTGTTGTCTAATTAAACACGTTCTGCAAATATGCTCTCTTAAACGCACTTAGAGCTGCATTTTCTTATTTCTGGATTTAAAGTATTCCATATTTGTGCGCCATTAACAGCAATGGAATTCTTGAAGATGTTGGTCCGTGCTCTTGTAACATACAAATCCCCTCTTGCATTTGTTGTTGTTCTTGTCGAAACGTTCGAGAGATTTAAATAGCGCACACATGTAGTCAGGAGCCAGTCCCTTTACTGTCTTGAACACCAATTGAGATTGTCTGTATTTCATGCGCTCTGGTAGTGGCAGCCAGTTTAGTTGTTGCAATGGTGTATTCAGAGTCTGTTAAGATTCTGGCAGCACGTTTTTGTATTTTGTAGATGCGTTCCGATGTATTTGCATTGCCCCAGAGTGTGCTGCAATAGTCCATGTGTGGTAGAACGTAGCTGTTGTAGAACGTCTTCCGTGCTTGGTATGGAAGGTATTTCTTTATTCTGCAGAGAAGTGCGAGGTTTCCGACAATCGTGTTGTGTGTCTTGTGCACTTGGGCGTTCCAGGTGAGGAAATTATCTTCTTGAAGCCCAACTAGCCTCTCACTTTCGACCACTTGAAGATTGTCTCCGTTTATGCATATCTCGATATCAGTTTTGTCAAGATGTTGCCACTTTTGTCGGGTCGTGATGATCATGATCTTCGTTTTTTCAGCATTAATAACCATACTGTTTTTGTCACACCACTTGGAGATTTCCTGAAGATCGTTGTTTAGGCTCTGTTCGATTGTCTGAACAGTCTTTCCCGTGGCACTGATGGTGGAATCATCAGCACACATGTCCACAGAGTTTATCGTTCTTGTGCTTAAGGGCATATCGTTCATGAACACAATAAAAACAGTGGTCCCAGTATAGAGCCTTGGGGAACTCCCGTTGTGATCTCAGCTTGTCCAGACAGTTTGCCCTTGAACTGGACAAACTGTTGGCGCTCTGACAGATACGAAGAGAACCATCGCATTGAATGTTGTGAACATCCGTAGATGGCCAATTTCTGCAGAAGGACTGTGCGGTTCACAAGGTCGAAAGCCTTTCGCAGATCTAGCAACACTACGTCATCCACTAGGTCATTGTCAATAGCCGTCGTCCACTTATGGTGTTATCCGGTGGTCGATATACTGTTCCCAACAGGATGCCGCTCGAGCAGGGAAATTTTATTTCAACCCACAGATCCTCCAACTGATCTTTCTCTAGGTAGTGTCGTCGATTGTATGGCACACTGTCATGGAGGTAGACAGCCACTCCTCCACCTCTGCCAGTGGACCTGTCTCTTCGCTCGAGGTTGTAGCCGTCGATGGCCACAGAGCTATGACTGTAAGTCGCATTTAGCCAGCTTTCTGTGATGTCCAGCACGTCAGGCTCACGTTTTGAGTAACTCATTATCAGTCGCAGCTCATCTAACTTAGGATACACACTGAGGGCGTTCCACTGGACAAACTGTATACCGCTAGGCAGGTCCCCGCCAAATTTAGAGTTCTCGCGCCCAGTTCCGCAAATGTTTGTGTTGACAGTAGCCATAGCGATGTCGCGGGAAATATCGTATTGAATGTTGCTCAATATTGTATCAATGTGTCTCTGTTTGTTTATATCATATCTGGGGGTCAGCCGCATTGTCTGCCGTGTCATTGTCCCACCTCGTTGACTCCTTCTGGTTGGCCACATTCTGGAAATGCCATTCACTGTCAGAATGTTCCACACTGGCCTACTGACCGGCTTTCCCAGCACAGCGCCGGCCAACTTGTAGATAGCCATGGCTGAATACTGCGTCTTTCTTGGTCGTCATGCGTTTGCGTAATCCATTAATGGTAAACAGCGTTCCGCTTGACAGTCTGTACCCGGCTGAGCAAACCCGGCTTGGGTAAAAGTCATTCAAAGTTCATCCCAAATCGAGAAACCATGTAGATAAAATTAAAAGACTATAATGTATATGACAACGATGACCTTACACATAACTCCAATAAAATGTTTTAAGATCCAATACGTAGAACACGTCCAAAATGATGAATTTTAGGCATCTATCTTGGGAGCTGCTAACAAGCGCTGCACCACACATGCTGAAGATCTTCTCCCATCAATATTGTGCGTATCATTTCCTCGTCTCCTCTTTGACATGCAGCCTTCTTCCTGTGTGATTTCTTCGAACACACAATACAGACAGACCAATCTGTCGAACCAGTGCCTTTATCGTTGCCACACTGGGTATACGTGATGCTGATTGTTGAGAATCAGTGTCATTTGGTGTTTCTTGTTTGGACAATAGCCTAGTGTGATCCAAATTTGACTTGCTCGTGTATGTTTTGAAGCAACTCCTGTGGTACAGTACATGTGGCATATCTTCAAGGCTAGGCAATGCATCTATTAGACGTACGATGATATAGGCTATCTCTCCTTGTTTCCGCTGCATCCAACAATGATTTCTGCCCAGTACTCGTTGTTTTTGAGTTTTTCATTGTTCAATTGAGAGACGCCTTCTCTTTGTTGTTAGCTTTATGGGGCTTGATTCCATTGCAAATGTTCAGCCTTGTTGAAATAAAACTGGTAGTGTCAGGCACTCTGCCTCCTTTTATTGAATGAAGACTAACGTGACGAACAATGGGTTGAACAGGAATTCGCACTATAATCAACTTAAATTAGATGATAATTTTCCATTATTAAATGTGTCTGTACATTTATGATAGATCTATAGCCAGGATGCCACGTATTCAACAAATATGCATTTGTCCCAATTCTTCACACTTAGCGGCATTGCTATTATCGCTCACGGTTGTCAACGATAAAGGTTGATTTATTCAATAATTACGTTGTTTCGTGACATACATTGTTGCATGCTATTATTTTATGCAGGCACTTATTGTTGAACTAACCTTTATAAGACTTGTTAATTAGATTAAGATTAGTTAAAGTAAAACTTACCAAGCCAAGACTAACTCGAGCACAATTAGGAGAAAACTAACCCTCGATTGCGAGATTTTGTATGTCATGTGGACCATCTCGTATTTATTATGCTTCGTAGAATGTGCAATTTAAAAAAAAACATACGGCGACCATATATATTGATATTCTAAAACTTAAATAATTATACTTTTCATCGTTTGACTTCAAAGCAATTGTTAGAACAATAATGTCTTAACATGAATAGCACAATTTCGAAAATCATCATTTGACATTTACCTTGTTCAACCTTCTCTCCACACTTACAGCACCAGTTGATAGCTTCGTGTCATACCTTCTTTTGACGAGGATACAATAAAGTTTACAATGGTATATGAAGAGGCATCGTGCATGTAGGCAAATAGATACACAACTATTATAAACCTAGGCCTATAACGATTGTTGAAAAGTGCAAATTATTTTGAACAGTTATCACTTGGTAGTGACCTTGTTTGACATTCACTACACACATAATGCTCCATTTAAAAGCTATATGTTATACCTCATTGTAACGGGAAGACAGTAAGCTTCCCAACGGTATATGAAATGGTCATCAGTAAGTAAGAAACGTAGCTCCACAACAATTAAGATTTTGTAAAGCTTGCGGGATGGCACAATTTCTAACATTCATCAATTGACGGTGACCCTGTTTGAACGCCGCTCCACACAAACTGCTTCATCTCACAGCGCCATGTCAAACCGCATTTTGACAGGGAGAAATTGTCCTTTCATACAGTATATGACTTGTCCGTAATCGTGAAGAAGAAACACAGCCGGTGGAACTGTTCGATGTTCGCGGCATTGTAAACTTTCGAATATTCGCCATTTGATGGGTGACCTTGTTTGACCTGGCCGTTACTGTTATCATTCCTGGACACAGCATCATACCGTATTATATCTTGAAGGTGAGACAATATGCTTTCCAACAAATTATGACATTGGTCATTTTCTAATTAACTAAAGTTGCTAGATTGCCATTGTAATATTAAGAAGTTTTCGGAAGCGCCCAATTTATAAAATTGATCGTTTGATGGTGACCTTGTTTAACTTGGATTCACGCTTACTGCACCACTTGGCAACTCTACGACAGGCCTAGTTGTGACGGGGAAATGCAGGGCTTTCCAATGATATAACAGTTGGGTGTGTAGGGAGGCCATTTAAATCGGTCTGTTAGGTGGTTCTACCGCTCGCCTATATAGTATCGTTAACCGTACCGTGCGATGGGCATCGCGATACACCGGTGCTGTTGAATATTTTCCGTCGCGCCGCGCTTACTGTGTCGGGGGGGGGGGCAAAACCATATTACTGCCCTCTAATTGCACCCCACTTTCACGGTCACAAAAAACACAACCACTGATCTGTATATATGTCTTTAATATAGGTCAGTGAACACAACCCAACATTCAACGGGCTGCCATATTCTCATGACAACGTCAGAAATGTCTTCCCCGGACACACCACGGAACGCCAGGGGGTGCAGCTAATTACATAAATATCAGTGCCCCCTAGTAGGTCGTCTTTCGAAACATCGTCTATTCGGCTCGTTTTCGTTTCAGCCAACCGTACGTGGCTCACGTTACGTGTAATGTTTGGGAAGTAGAAGTAATTATTTGAATGCACTATCCCGCTCAGCTGCTCATGACAATAGTCGAACGGGTAATTATATTTGGATTTCCTGGACTGAGTCTTTGAAATGGGACGCGGGCTTCTGCACTGTTCTCACGCGTCGTAGCCTAGACATAGGCTACATTCGCGACCGGCGCAGTCAATTACTAGGACAAAGTACAACTGATTCAGCCAACTTCCACACATTGCGTATTCAGACTACTGGGGCGAGACCACATTAGATTTCCCCATAGGCGGCCATTATAACGTTTCCTTCATTTCCTGTAAATTTTACCCAACAGTTTTCTTTAAATTTCTACACCATATTTACCCTCTGTTCATACACATGCTGTGCAAAATTCGTAAAATTCTCATACCTCAATTTTCCATAAACCACTTTCAAACCTGACACCCCTTCATTTCTGCTAGAACCAGACAGTGATTTGCCCTAATGACATCATACAGCCAAATGACACCTGTGTCTATACGCAGAAAAGCACAATTTGACAACTGTCATAATTTGACAGCTCTGGTACCACGCTGCAGAAAAACATAATTTCTACTCAATCAACACTATACAAGTACTCTCAGAAATTCACACAACCTGCATAATGCCATTTCTATTGGGAACTCTCTCGGAGGGTAATGGCGGACGAATCCTTAATGTGGTCTTACCCCTACTACCCATAGCTTGCGAGAAAGAGTATGCAGGCAATTGATTCGACCTAATGATGTAGGGATCAATACACAGGTGGTTTTCCCATTGGCGACCATGTTAATTGTTTGATTATAAGAAAACGTGACCTACAAAATGGTTTAAACTTCTCACCTGCTGTTATCATCATCTCATTGACATGCTGATAGATTTTAATAAAAATGGCCTACTTCTAGCTCTCGTAAAATGCATGTATGTGTGACACCAATCAATATTTACAAATGCCAGCAAGCATTACTCCGCAAACAGGTCACACAGGCAAATTGCTGCCAAATATCCTTCCGCTTATTAAAATCATCTAGAAATCCACCATTTTACAGTCGACACCTTCCACAATCACATATCACAAACCAAACAGGAAGTCTAACTTGAACATGACCCCTGTACATCTCTGGCAGCGCTTGTCGTTTGTACCAGGTTGGTGGCGCCATCTCGCGTGTCCGTGTAAGGGTGGCTCTGCGTGTGCGACAGAGGACACCACTAGCGACTTAACCTCAATCAGCCAGTCACCTACGCGCCTCAGGTGGAGTGGCCTTGCCCGAACGAACTCCGAAAGTATCTCCAAAATGGGCAACAAAGGCGTAAAGCAGAACAAAGGTGCCAAGGCAATACCCTCGAAATTTAACGAGAAAGAGCAAAAACAAATAAAGGCAATATTTTACAAACTATGCGGTCGTCGATCGTCAAGTACCACAGCATCAAACAACGAAGAAGAGAGAGACTTCGACGAGCAGAAATTAAAGGCAAGTCGTTCCGCCCCGTTGACGTTGCTCGTCAAGGAAATGGCTGAGTCTTGTGTTCTATGTTTCGGGTGTGATCGTCGTCTATATTGCGTCAATTTACGGCAAACACTTGCCTGTGCACTTTTCATCTGGGACTTTTGCTTTGACTGGTTAAATCTAGTTAAACATGACATTTTACATATGGTAGAAGATATTGACCCTCATATAATAGGTATAACCGAATCCTGGACCACCACCGATATATCAGATGCTGAATTGGGACTGACAGGATATGTAATGTTTAGAAAAGATAGAATAGGAAGAAAGGGAGGTGGAGTTATTTTATATATTAAAGAATCTATTCAGGTTTATGAAATAAAATTAGAAAGAGAAGCAGATTGCGAAGAAGCTGTTTGGTGTAACATAGTTACAGGAAACTCAACGTTAACAGTTGGGTTAGTTTATCGAAGTCCAAACATAAGCATAGAAGAGAATGAAAAAATACAAAACGCTATAAGGGAAGTAAGCAAACGGGACTGTATTATTATGGGGGATTTTAACCATGGGCATATACAATGGAAATCTCTACAGAGTATGGGGAGAGAGGACCACAAGTTTTTAGTTTTAGTTCAATATACATTCCTTTCTCAACATGTGCTAGAACCAACCAGGGGTGAGAATGTGTTAGACATAGTTTTGTCCTCACAGAATGAATTAGTTGACAATGTCAAGATATGTGAGCCACTGGGGAGTAGCGATCACAACCAGATACAGTTTACCATCAAAGTAAAATCAGAAAGAAATAGCAAAAAGCAGTATAGTAGAAATTTCCACAAAGGAAGGTATAAGGACATGAGGAAATATTTAGCAAAGATAGACTGGAATAAGACACTGAAAAATAAGACGGCAACAGATTGCTGGAATAAATTAAGTGCATAATCGATAAATTTGTACCCTTCAAAAAACAAGGAAAACGGTCCAAAAAGAAACACTTATCGAAAGAAGCCATTAGAAAAATTAAGTATAAACAAATGATGTGGAAGTCATATAGATGTACTGGAAATGATGAAGACTACAACAATTATAAAGAAGCACTTAACCAAGCTACAGCTGAAATTCAAAGAGAAGCTATGAACAACAATTAGCTAGTAATATAAAACATGACAGCAAGAGTTTTTATGCGTATGTTCGAAGCAAACAGAAAGTTCAAGATAAGGTCGGTCCTCTAGAAGATAGTGCTGGAAATATAATATCAGAGGGATTCATAATGGCAGAAGACCTGAATGAGTACTTTAGTTCAGTGTTTACCAGGGAAGATATTAGTTCACTGCCAATACCAGAGGCTAAGTTCAAAGGGGCAGATTCAGACTATTTAGGACAATTAATTGTAACCCCGGAAATGGTAGCTAAGAAAATAAGGGCTATGAAGGAGAATAAATCACCTGGAGTGGATGGTATTCCACCCAAACTACTATTGGAAATTGTAGAACAAATTAGCATACCACTTGCAACAGTTTTCAACTTGTCATTAGAAGAGGGAGTGGTTCCTTTAGAATGCAAAGAAGCAAACATTATACCGTTATTCAAAAAAGGTTCGAGAAACAAGTCAGAGAACTATAGACCAGTGAGTTTAACATCAGTGATTTGTAAATTATTAGAAAGACTAATTAAAGATCACATGGTGGATTTTCTTGTTAAACAAAACTTGATAAACCCATCTCAACATGGTTTTTTTAAAGCGAGGTCATGCTTAACAAATATGTTATGTTTTTTGGAAGACATCACTAAGTGGGTAGATGAGGGATCACCAGTAGATATCGTCTACTTAGATTTTCAAAAAGCTTTTGACAAAGTACCACATCAAAGATTACTGCTTAAACTAAAGGCCCATGGCATAGGAAATGGTATAATAAACTGGATAGAACAATGGCTGATTGACAGAAGACAACGTGTAGTAGTTGATGGGGAGGCTTCAAACTGGAAATCGGTATTGAGTGGGGTACCACAGGGATCAGTATTAGGTCCTATATTATTCTTAATATACATCAACGATTTGGATGATGAAATAACAAGCAAGGTGTTGAAATTTGCAGATGATACAAAAGTGTTTAGAAGGATTAAAAGTGATGGAGATAGACAGCATTTACAAGATGATCTTGACAGGTTGATCAAATGGTCTGAAAAGTGGCAAATGATGTTCAATTTTGGGAAATGTAAATGCCTCCACATAGGACATGGGAACGAAGAGGTAGAATATACAATGGGGGGTACTGTACTAAGTACTACTGTAAAAGAAAAGGACTTAGGGTTAACCATTAGTGCTGATATGAAGATTTCAGAGCAGTGCGGAATTGCAGCTTCAAAGGGAAATCAAATCCTTGGATTAATTAGGCGAAACATAACGTATAAGGAAAAAGAGCTAATAATACCGCTGTACAAAACAATAGTTAGGCCTCCTTTAGAATATTGTATTCAAGCGTGGAGGCCATATCGCAGGAAGGACATAGATATGCTAGAAAGAGTGCAGAGGAGAGCAACTAAAATGATACCAAATCTGAGGGATCTTAGTTATGAAATACGCCTAAAAAAATGCGGTTTAACAACACTAGAGACCAGGAGATTGAGAGGAGATCAGATAGAAGTGTTTAAAATATTGAAGGGTTATGAAAATATTGATAGATATATGTTTTTCTCAGTTAAGAAAGATAGAAGGACTAGAGGACATGATCTTGCATTAGCAAAGGAGCAGAGTAGATTGGATATAAGAAAGTTTTCATTTTCACAAAGGACTGTAAATGAATGGAACAGATTACCTGCGGATTGTATGGGTGCTTTTAGCGTGAATATGTTTAAAAATAAAATCGACACATACCTCAGACGGGCGGGATACACATAGATAAAAAGGTCGGACTCTCGATAAGCCAAGGGCTTCCTTGTCCACCTGCTACCTAGAGTTAATTCTCTGGGTGGCAATCTTGTTAAATCTTGTTAAATCTTGTTAAAGGTTATTAACCTAACTTGGAGCACTTGTCGTCTTGTGTAGAATTCACGACACAAATTGACAAGTGCCTAACTCTATAAAAGATTGCCATAAAAGATAGCTATTTGAGGAATTCAGAATAGTTCTAAAATAGTTTAATTAATTTATGTGGTCATGTCGTCTATTTCTGCTTCTGCTCGTGAATCTTAAAGTTTAAACAGACCTACGGCTACAGGTGCAGTTTAGTCAGGCATGTGTGGGTCATAATACAGAACAAATACTCATACAAATATGCTCTTCCTGCTTTTTAGAAGCTGTTGGGCCACTAGTTTTCATATTTTTCTGGCCCGACGGGCCATTGACACTGGTTTCAATCTGAGGAGGTGATTGCACCATCGTGTTTCCGGTAACCCAACCCTACTTAGAAAAACGGGACTACCCTAAAGCCTAATCTTTTTATTTTATATTTCAATAAATGTTTGTTTTGTTATATTTTTGTAATAACTAATTAAACAACGGCGTCTGAAATTCATCCATGCGTATACGATGACATGTGAGCAGTGCCGAACCCATTTATGTCTGCACGTGTGATTGGCGAATGGCGGGGGGGGGGGGGTCATTAATTATTCACCAAATAAGTGGTCTTGTTACATGTTCCATTGACTAGGGATGATGGCAGGTGATCTCGACAGTAGCCTGCATAATAAAACGCTAACTAGTGCATATTCCATAATGGAAGAACATCAAGGAAATATGTTATACTGTCAAACGTTGTGTCAAACATTTGATAGCATTGCAAAAGACCATGACTGCAACGGTGGATCTTGTAATACGAGAGCAAAGCGAAACGAGAGTAAGGACACTATAGACAGCATTCACATTGTCGCTCACCGGCACATTGTTTACATCACCACTCACTAAGTGGTATCGGTGTTCACATGCAAATTTAACATGGTATCATGTAAGCCTGATCCTGGCAATACGGGCCTTCACATTGAGCATACGGCACAACAAAAACAAAGAAATGCTTTTGATATACTGATAACATTCAGCTAATGTTTCAAGCCCCAAGCTGATAATAGACATAAGCCTATAATGTTAATAATGTCACATGTATTTTTTTTATATTTACATTTACAATAAATATTCTTTGAATTAAATTGACTTTATTACGTAGTATGTACACAGAAGTGACACAACACTGACTTTGACTGTTGTCGTTGGTGGAGATGGTTTATTTGTTATTGGTGTAATAGAGTGTGTAAATAAATGATTATGAATGACGTGAATCAGATTTTGAATTAATAGAGTGACAGCATGATTAAACATCTTCATTTTCTCACTTGTTATGGTCGTTATCTTGTGTAAATTTATATGCACAAATAAGAACTCATTCAATACAGCTGAGTGAACTGGAACAATGTGGAGTGAACTGGAAGTGGAACAATGTGGAGTGAATCAATTTGCCCAAGGTTCGAAATGACAGCAAGAGAAGTTCAACCCGGAATCTCTCAAAAAATCTTGAGACTCTAATGCTCTACCAACTACTCTACCATATCCCGCATATCAATAGAACAACATTTGTTAGGATTAAAGTACTGGATTAGACTAATGATCAATGGACACATGCAAGAATTCTTAATAATGTATCATTTTAGTATCAATTGTTTCATTGACTTTTCTAGACCAGTTTGACAGCTGTAGACTTTGAACGAGTCATAACAAAAGGCTTCCCTTTAATACATCTTGATATAATGTACTAACAATTGCTGCTGTTTCATAACATAATGTTACATGTTTAGGGTCAGTACAGGGTTATCCAGGGACCAGAGTTTGGCCTCATTAATGACCTATGCCAACTGAGTCACTAAACAGCCTAAAATAGACCAGACCAGTCTAACAATGACATGATACAGTTATGTTACAGGTACAGGGCCCTACATAATCTAATAACAACTACTTCATGCTACAGCATTTGTAACAGTGGTGTTAAGGTTTTAATATGTAGGTCAGAGTTGGAATCAAGTGCTTGTACTAAACAATATTTTGTGGTTTGTGTCCCCCATTTCCCAGCTCTGTCACTGCCCCAGCTGTTCCCACTGGAAACCCAAACTGGCCCACGGTCAATTGATAATTCACCATTCTATAGTCCAGGCTTTTTAGGCCAAAATACCATGGAAACCAAAAAATCGATGATAATAAGCTGAGTTTTGCACCACAAATCCCTGGAAGTGTCTCAAGTAACATATTAAAAATCCCCAGGAATCCTCCTTGAGCTAACCGCAGAATTCAAGATGGCATCCGAAATTGCAGCAACTTGATAAACCAACTGTATTCTTCTAAATCTACAAATATAAGGGACATATGTATGTATGGCAAATGTTGTTCAATTTTGAGAAATGTAAATGCCTCCACACAGGACATGGAAACAAAAAGATGTACAATATACAATGGGGGGTACTGTACTAAGTACTACTGTAAAAGAAAAGGACTTAGGGTTAACCATTAGTGCTGATATGAAGGTTTCAGAGCAGTGTGGAATTGCAGCTTTAAAGGGTAATCAAATCCTTGGATTAATTAGACAAAATATAGCATATAACTAATAAGGAAAAAGAACTAATAATGCCGCTATACAAAACAATAGTTAGGCCTCATTTAGAATGTTGTATACAAGTATAATTTTCACAAAGGACTGTGAATGAATAGAACAGATTATCTGCTAATTGTGTGGGTGCTAATAGTGTGAATATGTTTAAAAATTAAATCGACACATACCTCAGAAGGGCAGGATACACATAGATCAAAATGGTTGCACTCTCGATAAGCCAAAAGGCCACCTAGAGTTAATTCTCTGGGTGGCAATCTTGTTAAATAATAGGGTGGGGTTTTTAGCCATTCTATGTCTGATGACATTTCACCTTCTCTGACATTCACATCCGCCCTTTTCAAGATGGCGGTCATCAATACAAATGTCACCATATCTTAGTAAATACGTTATGTAGAATAGTAATTTGTATGTTGGTGTATAGATTTGTGGACAACGATTTCAAAAAGTTAAAGATGGTACAGGTCAAAGCCTATTAGTGCCATATCTTAAAAAACGACGTAACATTGAGCCACATAGTTAACATCAAAATTTATTTTTTAGGTACAGGGATGTTAAATATATTACTTTTGACCTTCGCTGACATTCATATATCTGCGAGAGAGCAGCCGACAAAGAGACCAACAGAGTGACCGACAGAGCGGCTGACAGAGAGACCAACAGAGCAAGCGACCGACAGACAGAGTGCACTGGCGACAGACAGACAGACAGAGTGACTGACAGAGAGACCAACAGAGCAAGCGACCGACAGACAGAGTGCACTGGCGACAGACAGACAGACAGAGTGACCCACAGAGCGACAGAACAACCGACAGAGTGACTGACAGAGAGACCAACAGAGCAAGCGACCGACAGACAGAGTGACCGACAGAGAGACCAACAGAGCAAGCGACCGACAGACAGAGTGACCGACAGAGAGACCAACAGAGCAAGCGACCGACAGACAGAGTGACCGACAGAGAGACCAACAGAGCGACAGAGCAACCGACAGAGTGACCGACAGAGAGACCAACAGAGCAAGCGACAGACAGACAGAGTGACTGACAGAGAGACCAACAGAGCGACAGAGCGACCGACAGAGTGACCGACAGAGAGACCAACAGAGCAAGCGACCGACAGACAGAGTGCACTGGCGACAGACAGACAGACAGAGTGACCCACAGAGAGACCAACAGACAGATTGCTCTAGCGACAGACAGACAGAGTGACCGACAGAGAGACCAACAGAGCGACAGAGCAACCGACAGAGTGACCGACAGAGAGACCAACAGAGCAAGCGACCGACAGACAGAGTGCACTGGCGACAGACAGACAGAGTGACCGACAGAGTGACCCACAGAGCGACAGAGCAACCGACAGAGTGACTGACAGAGTTACTGACAGAGCGACCGACAGACAGAGTGCTCTAGCGACAGACAGAGTGACAGACTGATCAAGCAACAGAGAGAGACCGAGTGAGCGATCGACAGAGCGGCCGAACGACAGACCGAGGGAGACAGAGAGAGAGAAAGTTCTGGAAAAACTAGCAATAGTACATATGCAGCTCAAATCTGAAGACTGGAAGACCAACTTGGACTGGATGGAATTATGTGAATTTTGAAACCTTGTTTCCGGTGACAACTATCAGAAAACTACCGGCTCCAAAATGGAAAAGTTTTTCAACAGTGTAGTCTGACTCTTTGTACTCCAAAGGGAAGGAATTTCTGTGGAAATACCATGAAGAATTTGTCAGTGTGGTGCTGTCACAAAGGTTAAATTTAATTTTTTGAAATTGATGTCCAAAAATCTATGCCCACACATACAAATTACTGCTTTGCATGATGTATTTACAAGATATGGTGACATTTGTATTGACGACATATATGTACATTTTACTTTTTTTTTTTTACATATGTGCCATATATTTCTAAAGATTGAGAAGAATACAGTTGGTTTATTGAGTTGCTGCATTTTGGAATCCATCTTGAATTCTGCGGTTAGCTCAAAGAGGATTCTTGGGGACATTTACTATGTTACTTTAGACACGTCCAGGGACCTGTGGTGCGAAAATCAGCTTATTATTATCGACTTCTAGGTTTGACCCTAAAATTCAACTTTGTATAGTGAACTACAGTT
Organism: Escarpia spicata; assembly: GCA_963995525.1. Classification (NCBI taxonomy): domain Eukaryota; kingdom Metazoa; phylum Annelida; class Polychaeta; order Sabellida; family Siboglinidae; genus Escarpia; species Escarpia spicata. The sequence goes on along the minus strand of OZ023214.1, from coordinate 56,600,368 downwards.
ACTACACTATGTATCACTGCATGGACTCGGCATTGTGATCAAAATAATTCTATCATAAAAATTATCAATTGCAAAAAAGAAATGGTCACTGCATTTTGCTGTTGCAACAATACGTTTTATAAACAAAGAGAAAACAGATGCGGATAGACTGATTCAAAGATGGGGTGTTGCTTGTTATTTTAACTGAATAAATTTATTATCAATTATATTATGAATATGACATTATTGATATACAGTGTATAGTTGACACAAATTGGTAATATGTCATCACCTTGTGTTATACAAAACAATACTACAGATAAAGCATTTCAAATTGCAAATATGAGCAGAAGTAATAAAAAGTATAGTTTAAATAGAATAATTAGAACATTATTTTTATTTACCAACAAGTGGTAATGTACAATTGATATTATAACATAATATGCAACTATTAAAATTTTGTGATAGTAGTAGACATCCTTCTGTCTTGCACGACAATGATTTATGCTGTGATTGTCAATTTGTTATAGTAATGACACTATTATTTTGTTATTACAGCTAAATTAATAATATTGTTTTGTTGTTTTCAGACGTACGCATCCAAGTACCTGACAGAGGCGCTAATAGAGAAACTCTACCTGTTGATGAAACACATTCCGTCTCCATCGAAGGACAAGGCTTCATCCTGGTGCAGTGAGGGACTAGACATAGATGTGTTGACCAGCACCTTGTCTGTGCTACTGAAGGGTTCTGTGGAAGAGAAGGCCCATGTCATCTGTTTCATGGCCACCTCGGACAACGAAGACACACTTGAGTTGAAGCACCTCCGAATGGTAGGCATCTTTGGGCTGTGTAGTGTTTAGTGCGCAGGGTTTGGTTAACTTTACAGATCCAGTACGTAATGGATTGCCTATGTCACAATCAGGATTGTGTGCATGATCTTCATCAAGCTTTGTCAACCAAAAATGATATGTATACATGCGCATCACACCTACAAGTATGGTGCCACATCTGCCAAATCTATCTTCTCCACATGCAGTTCACCGCACTTCTCTCTTAAGCAATTTTGCCCTGTTTTTTTTTCATAAAGAACCTTTTCGACACATAATTTCAACAAAATATTCTACAGAAAGTCATGATTAGCGTTATGGTTGCACTATGTAACAGATGGATCACTATTATCCCTGTTATGGTTGCACTATGTAACAAATGGATCACTATTATCCCTGTTATGGTTGCACTATGTAACAAATGGATCACTATTATCACCGTTACGGTTGCACTATGTAACAAATGGATCACTATTATCCTTGTTATGGTTGCACTATGTTACAAATGGATCACTATTATCCCTGTTATGGTTGCACTATGTAACAAATGGATCACTATTATCACCGTTACGGTTGCACTATGTAACAAATGGATCACTATTATCCCTGTTATGGTTGCACTATGTTACAAATGGATCACTATTATCCCTGTTACGGTTGCACTATGTAACAACTGGATCACTATTATCACTCTTATGGTTGCACTATGTGACAGATGGATAACTATTATCACTGTTATGGTTGCACAATGTGACAAGTGGATTACTGTTAGCACTGTTATGGTTGCACTATGTTACAAATGGATCACTATTATCACTGTTATGGTAGCACAATGTGACAAGTGGATCACTGTTATCACTGCTATGGTTGCACAATGTGACAAATGGATTAGTGGTATCACTGTTATGGTTGCACAGTGTGACAAGTGGATTACTGTTATCACTGTTATGGTTGCACAATGTGACAAGTGGATTACTGTTATCACTGTTATGGTTGCACAATGTGACAAGTGGATTACTGTTATCACTGTTATGGTTGCATAATGTGACAAGTGGATTACTGTTATCACTGTTATGGTTGCACAATGTGACAAGTGGATCACTGTTATTACTGTTCTGGTTGCACTATGTGACAAGTGGATCACTGTTATTACTGTTCTGGTTGCACTATGTGACAAGTGGATTACTGTTATTACTGTTCTGGTTGCACTATGTGACAAGTGGATTACTGTTAGCACTGTTATGGTTGCACAGTGTGACAGGTGGATCATTGTTATCCTTGTTATGGTTGCACTATGTGACAAGTGGATCACTGTTATTACTGTTCTGGTTGCATAATGTGACAAGTGGATTACTGTTAGCACTGTTATGGTTGCACTATGTGACAAGTGGATCACTGTTATCACTGTTATGGTTGCATAATGTGACAAGTGGATTACTGTTATCACTGTTATGGTTGCACAATGTGACAAGTGGATCACTGTTATCACTGTTATGGTTGCACAATGTGACAAGTGGATCACTGTTATTACTGTTATGGTTGCATAATGTGACAAGTGGATTACTGTTATCACTGTTATGGTTGCACAATGTGACAAGTGGATCACTGTTATCACTGTTATGGTTGCACAATGTGACAAGTGGATCACTGTTATTACTGTTCTGGTTGCACTATGTGACAAGTGGATTACTGTTATTACTGTTCTGGTTGCACTATGTGACAAGTGGATTACTGTTATTACTGTTCTGGTTGCACTATGTGACAAGTGGATTACTGTTAGCACTGTTATGGTTGCACAGTGTGACAAGTGGATCATTGTTATCCTTGTTATGGTTGCACTATGTGACAAGTGGATCACTGTTATTACTGTTCTGGTTGTATAATGTGACAAGTGGATTACTGTTAGCACTGTTATGGTTGCACAGTGTGACAAGTGGATCATTGTTATCCTTGTTATGGTTGCACTATGTGACAAGTGGATCACTGTTATTACTGTTCTGGTTGTATAATGTGACAAGTGGATTACTGTTAGCACTGTTATGGTTGCACTATGTGACAAGTGGATCACTGTTATCACTGTTATGGTTGCATAATGTGACAAGTGGATTACTGTTATCACTGTTATGGTTGCACAATGTGACAAGTGGATCACTGTTATTACTGTTATGGTTGCACAATGTGACAAGTGGATTACTGTTATCATTGTTATGGTTGCACTATGTGACAAGTGGATTACTGTTATCACTGTTATGGTTGCACTATGTGACAAGTGGATTACTGTTATCACTGTTATGGTTGCACAGTGTGACAAGTGGATTACTGTTATTACTGTTCTGGTTGCACTATGTGACTAGTGGATTCAAATATCTCATGTTGGAGAAAGGCCCTCTAGGAAAGCATGTCATATCAGAAACACTAAATAACTATTATAGTGTTTTCTGAAACACATTGCCAGTTGGCAATTGTAGATCAGATGTTGGTGGTGAAAACAAGTGAATAAAAATGGGATGTTTGCTGCAGTATACAAATGAGCTGATAGCGAGCTATGAGAAGATCATGCAGAGAAAGACGATCTGGCAGACATGGTGCATCAAGTCTTGCTCAGAGAGTGCAATCAAACGATTCAGCAGTCTAGTCCTGCATGACATGGCAAACTATGGTAGGATAACAAAATCTTCTTCCTCCTGGTTCCCTTTATATGGCAGTAGCCTGCTTGCCGTCCCTTTATATGGCAGTAGCCCGCCCTCCTTCCCTTTATATGGCAGTAGCCCGCTCTCCTTCCCTTTATATGGCAGTAGCCCGCTCTCCTTCCCTTTATATGGCAGTAGCCCGCTCTCCTCCCCTTTATATGGCAGTAGCCCGCTCTCCTTCCCTTTATATGGCAGTGGCCCGCTCTCCTCCCCTTTATATGGCAGTAGCCCGCTCACCTTCCCTTTATATGGCAGTAGCCTGCTCTCTGTCCCTTTATATGGCAGTAGCCCGCCCTCCTTCCCTTTATGTGGCAGTAGCCCGCTCTCCTTCCCTTTATATGGCAGTAGCCCGCTCTCCTTCCCTTTATATGGCAGTAGCCCGCTCTCCTCCCCTTTATATGGCAGTAGCCCGCTCTCCTTCCCTTTATATGGCAGTGGCCCGCTCTCCTCCCCTTTATATGGCAGTAGCCCGCTCACCTTCCCTTTATATGGCAGTAGCCTGCTCTCTGTCCCTTTATATGGCAGTAGCCCGCCCTCCTTCCCTTTATGTGGCAGTAGCCCGCTCTCCTTCCCTTTATATGGCAGTAGCCCGCTCATCTTCCCTTTATATGGCAGTAGCCCGCTCTCCTTCCCTTTATATGGCAGTAGCCCACTCTCCTTCCCTTTATATGGCAGTAGCCCATCCTCCTTCCCTTTATATGGCAGTAGCCCTCTCTCCTTCCCTTTATATGGCAGTAGCCCGCTCTCCTTCCCTTTATATGGCAGTAGCCCGCCCTCCTTCCCTTTATATGGCAGTAGCCCGCTCTCCTTCCCTTTATATGGCAGTAGCCCGCCCTCCTTCCCTTTATATGGCAGTAGCCCGCTCTCCTTCCCTTTATATGGCAGTAGCCCCCCTCCTTCCCTTTATATGGCAATAGCCCCCCTCCTTCCCTTTATATGGCAGTAGCCCCCCTCCTTCCCTTTATATGGCAGTAGCCCGCTCTCCTTCCCTTTATATGGCAGTAGCCCACTCTCCTGCCCTTTATATGGCAGTAGCCCACCCTCCTTCCCTTTATATGGCAGTAGCCCGCTCTCCTGCCCTTTATATGGCAGTAGCCCACTCTCCTTCCCTTTACATGGCAGTAGTCCACTCTCCTTCCCTTTATATGGCAGTAGCCCACCCTCCTTCCCTTTACATGGCAGTAGCCCGCTCTCCTTCCCTTTCATCTTCCTTTACTTTCTTAGTTGCAAAATTGTAAAATGGAGTTTTGCACATGTTTAAATCTGCAGATCACGAGCTTTAAAACAATACCTCTCTTGTTGAAATATCTTCAGTAGTTTTTGATTTATCGTTAAAATTGAAGCAAAATAAAAAAACCAACATCTAGAGGAATGAGCTCGTTTTGACTAAATTAATATCATCTTTAGATTAAATATGTGTGCTTGTAAATGCTTGTATTTTGTTAGTTTGGGATTATTTGTTGAGGAAGATAAAAAGGACATTGAAAGATGAGGTTATTAGTTAAGCATTTATGACAAAATCAGCAATTTATGAGACATGACCCGGACAGCCACTTTTGCCTCATTTGCAGAATAGGCCTGTGGGACTTAATACCCTGTTGGCTGGAGTGTGTTAGAGTAGGCCTGTGGGACTTAATACCATGTTGGCTGGGGGGGGGGGTTAGAGTAGACCTGTGGCACTTAATACCCTGTTGGCTGGAGTGTGTCAGAGTAGACCTGTGGGACTTAATACCATGTTGGCTGGGGGGGTCAGAGTAGACCTGTGGGACTTAATACCATGTTGGCTGGGGGGTGTCAGAGTAGGCCTGTTGGACTTAATACCCTATTGGCTGGGGGTGTCAGAGTAGGCCTATGGGACTTAATACCCTGTTGGCTGGAGTGTGTCAGAGTAGGTCTGTGGGACTTAATACCCTGTTGGCTGGAGTGTGTCAGAGTAGGTCTGTGGGACTTAATACCCTGTTGGCTGGGGGGTGTCAGAGTAGACCTGTGGGACTTAATACCCTGTTGGTTGGGGGGTGTCAGAATAGGCCTGTGGGACTTAATACCCTGTTGGCTGGAGTGTGTCAGAGTAGACCTGTGGGACTTAATACCCTGTTGGCTGGGGGGTGTAAGAGTAGGCCTGTGGGAGTCAATACCCTGTTGGCTGGAGTGTGTCACAGTAGACCTGTGGGACTTAATACCCTGTTGGCTGGGGGGTGTCAGAGTAGACCTGTGGGACTTAATACCCTGTTGGTTGGGGGGTGTCAGAATAGGCCTGTGGGACTTAATACCCTGTTGGCTGGAGTGTGTCAGAGTAGACCTGTGGGACTTAATACCCTGTTGGCTGGGGGGTGTAAGAGTAGGCCTGTGGGAGTCAATACCCTGTTGGCTGGAGTGTGTCACAGTAGACCTGTGGGACTTAATACCCTGTATGCTGGGGGGTGTCAGAGTAGGCCTGTGGGAGTTAATACCCTGTTGGCTGGAGTGAGTCAGAGTAGACCTGTGGGACTTAATACCCTGTTGGCTGGAGTGTGTCAGAGTAGACCTGTGGGACTTAATACCATGTTGGCTGGGGGGGTCAGAGTAGACCTGTGGGACTTAATACCATGTTGGCTGGGGGGTGTCAGAGTAGGCCTGTTGGACTTAATACCCTATTGGCTGGGGGTGTCAGAGTAGGCCTATGGGACTTAATACCCTGTTGGCTGGAGTGTGTCAGAGTAGGTCTGTGGGACTTAATACCCTGTTGGCTGGAGTGTGTCAGAGTAGGTCTGTGGGACTTAATACCCTGTTGGCTGGGGGGTGTCAGAGTAGACCTGTGGGACTTAATACCCTGTTGGTTGGGGGGTGTCAGAATAGGCCTGTGGGACTTAATACCCTGTTGGCTGGAGTGTGTCAGAGTAGACCTGTGGGACTTAATACCCTGTTGGCTGGGGGGTGTAAGAGTAGGCCTGTGGGAGTCAATACCCTGTTGGCTGGAGTGTGTCACAGTAGACATGTGGGACTTAATACCCTGTATGCTGGGGGGTGTCAGAGTAGGCCTGTGGGAGTTAATACCCTGTTGGCTGGAGTGAGTCAGAGTAGACCTGTGGGACTTAATACCCTGTTGGCTGGGGGATGTCAGAATAGGCCTGTGGGACTTAATACCCTGTTGACTGAGGGGTGTCAGAGTAGGCCTGTGGGACTTAATACCCTGTTGGCTGGGGGGTGTCAGAGTAGGCCTGTGGGAGTTAATACCCTGTTGGCTGGGGGATGTCAGGGTAGACCTGTGGGACTTAATACCCTGTTGGTTGGGGGGTGTCAGAGTAGACCTGTGGGACTTAATACCCTGTTGGCTGAGGGGTGTCAGAGTAGGCCTGTGGGACTTAATACCCTGTTGGTTGGGGTGTGTCACATATATTACACCATGTGGAGAAAAATAGCAGTGCAATTTGTAACAAATGTTATCCCATAAAGGTACAGCATATGTAGTTTGCTAAGTCTATATAGGAAGAAAAATAGCAGTGTGATTTGTAACAAATGTTATCCCACAAAAGTGCTCTATCTGTAGTTTGTTGCGTGTGTGTGTTGAGATGGCAAGAAGCGCGGTGAGTCCGAGACGATGCCCTTCAGTGTGACCCAGCTGGAGAAGTGGCTACAACAGAGCTCCCTCTACCAACATCTCCTCAACAAGGTCTTCTATAGCTGCTTCCCTATCAGTTACGTGAGTGCTCATCTGCTCTCTCTAACCACGCTCAAACTCCAGCATACATCAGACATGTCACATCGTACAGATTTCTGCAACACAGAGATTTTGAATGTTATATCTAATTTTAATAAGGATTTGCTTCAGTTGGGAAAATGTTGATGAATGTAATATTTTCCAGAGTTCATGACATGACAATATAATCGACGACAAACTTATCATGGCCAAAGAGAAAGTAACTTAGATGCTAGGCAGATTCTCTAACAAAACCTAGTGGATTTTTTGATGTAGGTAGGCCTAGAAGTATTTGGTAGCCTGATAGATGCTGGCGTTAGATCATTTCCAGTGAAACCTGGCATGTTTGTTATCATAGTTATGTAGGCATATATCATATCTGGGTGATGATGACATTTGGTGTCTTTGTAAACTTATGCGACAATCCCTTACTTATGCATATCAATGAGTGGATGTTTTCTCATTGCCTCATTGGCCATGCATATAAACAACTAAATGTGTTCTGAACAGCGGGAAGATGGCCATCTGCCAGTGCAGTCTCTGTTGCCATCCTGTGAGGACGTCGACTGGAACAAGACGTCCACCATGCTGGACCTGCCGGCCATGGTGATGTTGAACCACGCAGTGCAGGCCGAGCTGAGGAAGGAATGGCGGTTCCTCTTCAGCACCAACCAACACGGCGAGAGCTTCTCTACCCTCCTCAAACACATCCTCAACAAGGGCCCCACACTGTTGATCATCCGCGACAAAGAGGGACACATATTCGGAGGCTATTCAAGCATATCATTGACACATCGGCCGCAGTTTGTTGGTAAGTTAGATGGGTTTGAGTGGAATATAACCGTACGTGCTGTAAAATATATACACAGGATCTGTTGGGAGAGAATCTAAACGTGAGTTATTAATATTGATTGCTGCTAGGCTGCTAGTGCATATTGTTAGCAATTGTACCAAATGCTGTATTGCCGTACAGCTGTTTATGAATGCTGGCTTATGTTATAGCTTAAATTTAATAGCTTATTTATTTCCACAGGTCAGTACGATGTACCTGCATGATGTACATATGTATGCATGCAATGGATAGACATTGCTACTTTTTATCATTAACTGACATTGTTGTCTGTATGAACAACTCACTGTTAAGGTCACCCTCTGGACTGTCCAAGGGCGACCGTAATTGTGAGGTGGCAGTAATATTGAGGTAACCATCAAGCAAAGTTCAACTGTATTAGCGTTTGGAAATTATTGTTTATAAGAAATGATGTCTGGATGCCATGGTTTCCTGGTTATTAGTTTCTGAATTACCCAGGTTCCACTGTATACAGTGTACAAAACAAACTCTGAGTGGTTTGGAGTGTAAAGTGAGCACAATTAATTATTGCCTAAACCCATCCGTGCTTCGGTCTCAGTACCCCCTGGCAGATCGCACCAGTCTCAGTACCTCCTGGCAGATCGCACCAGTGTCAGTACCCCCCTGGCAGATCGCACCAGTCTCAGTACCCCCTGGCAGATCGCACCAGTCTCGGTACCCCCTGGCAGATCGCACCAGTCTCGGTACCCCCTGGCAGATCGCGCCAGTCTCAGTACCCCCTGGCAGATCGCACCAGTCTCAGCACCCCCTGGCAGATCACACCTGTCTCAGTACCCCCTGGCAGATCACACCAGTCTCAGTACCCCCTGGCAGATCACACCAGTCTCAGTACCCCCTGGCAGATCACACCAGTCTCAGTACCCTCTGGCAGATCACACCAGTCTCAGTACCCCCTGGCAGATCGCACCAGTCTCAGTCCCCCTGGCAGATCACATCAGTCTCGGTACCCCCTGGCAGATCACATCAGTCTCAGTACCTCCTGGCAGATCACACCAGTCTCAGTACCTCCTGGCAGATCACACCAGTCTCAGTGCCCCCTGGCAGATCACACCCGTCTCAGTACCCCTTGGCAGATCACACCCGTCTCGGTACCCCCTGGCAGCAGATCACTTGCCGAAACTTTGAAGATAAGCTCAGCCAATGATATCACTTGCTGTAAAATTCCAGTCGTCTTCTGGGTGGTCTTCATGGACTGTTTGGGCAGTAGACATAATTATTTGAATACATAATACTGGTCAGCGGCTCATGGGAATTGTCAAATGGGTAATTATATTGGGATTCCTGGAAAATCGGCACGAGTCAGTTAACATTATCAGTTTCATTCAGCTAACTTCCATACAATGCGTACGAGATCTGCCAGGGATAGTGTACGTAATCACACCCCTGGCTTGCGAGGATCCATAAACCCCCCAATATACTGGTATATCCAACCACAGATATATTGCACTGATGTTGAATTCTACACTATGTATCCTGCAATCGTTATTACAGAATATACTCATTAATAGACTGCAAACAAACTGTTAAATAAATATTAAAGAATGGAAGTAGAGCGTCTTGAGATATTACATCCTGGTACTGTTACTCCACAGGATCACAACATTGCTTCCTCTTCTCACTGGCGCCCTCTATGGCTGTCTATCACACCACGGGAATCAACGAGAATTACGTATACCTGAACACAGGACAGGAAACACTTCCTAACGGACTGGTAGGTGTACACTAAACACAGGACAGGAGACACTTCCCAAAGGACTGGTAGGTGCACACTAAACACAGGACAGGAGACACTTCCCAACGGACTGGTAGGTGTACACTAAACACAGGACAGGAGACACTTCCCAAAGGACTGGTAGGTGCACACTAAACACAGGACAGGAGACCCTTCCCAACGGACTGGTAGGTGTACACTGAACACAGGACAGGAGACACTTCCCAACGGACTGGTAGGTGCACACTGAACACAGGACAGGAGACACGTCCCAGCGGATTGGTAGGTGCACACTGAACACAGGACAGGAGCCTTGTGACGATTTCAGCGTTTTTCCTATGCTCCTGTTTGTGTGAACTGTGAGTAAATTTTAATCATAAAAATCAGAGCAGAACTTGTTGGACAGATCATAAATTAAAGGTTTTGGCATGGAAATATCTAATGCCAAAATTGGCAAACATGATATAGCATTTTACACACACACACACACACACACACACACACACACACACACACACACACACACACACACACACACACACACACACACACACACACACACACACACACACACACACACACACACACACACACAGACACACACACACACACACAACCATTTTACACAACCATTTTACACAACCACAACATGCATGCACACACGCACGTGCGCATGCGCACACACAGTCACATACACAACCACAACATGCACGCACACACATATACGCACGCGCACACTTATACATGTGTGCACACATGCACACGTACACACACACAGTCACACGTACACACTCACACACACGCGCGCGCATGCACACAGTCACACACACACACAATCTTACTTGCACTGTGTCTATGAGCATATCTGTTTGCGTGCAGGGCATGGGTGGTCAGCTGGAATACTTTGGCCTGTGGCTGGACTCAGAGTTTGGCAAGGGCCACAGCAAGGGCAAGCCGACATGTACAACCTTCGGTAGCCCGCAGCTGTCAGACTCAGAGCAGTTTGAGATAGATGAGCTGGAGGCGTGGGGCATTGGTCCGGAGCCTGATGAGGATGGAGATGGAGACTCGGTAACTACAGATTCTTTTTTTATTGATTTTTTCATATACACGGCTATAAATTTGAAACTTAGTTTTGACAATTAGACTGCAGTCTACATCAGGAACTGTGATTTTCAAATTTATAGTTGTATATAAAAAAAAATTATTTAAAATTATTCTTCCTACTTGATGAATATTTTCACTAAGACAGAGATTCATGTATATACTCTGTGTGTGCATAATACACAGCAAAAGTATCATTAGTTATGTGGGAACAGTTACAGCATTGGTTTTTCAATCAAGGAAACCTGGATTTTAAATGCATTTATCACTTTTAAGTATGTGTATTTACATTTGTCAAACAATTGTTTTAAATAGTGTTCAGTCATTTTGATGGGGTGCTATTTAAGAAATGTACTACTATTTCTATTATGTACCTTTTCTTCCTTGTCTAAATGCTGTTTCTCGTGTACACAGGACTCGGACAGAGAGAAGGTGACGAGCATCCTCGACAAAGACATGGAATCTAAGGCCATGTTGGAGCTGCTGGACCGAGGACCGGTCAGCGAAGGTCTGCGAGAGTCGGACAACATGGCGGATACACCCGGAGTGACCGCACTCAGAAAGTAACGGAGAGTAACATACACTGATGGCGATGAAAACTCAAGATGGACGACATCTCCTATATTTTTATACTGTGCGTTGTAGATATTCCACATCGCTGCTGCCAGCACAGGCACATGACTTTAGCTTCCAGTCTTTACTAAAAAAAAGGTGTTTTATTTACATGCACAAAGGTGGCAGAGCTGCTAAGTTGAATTTAGAAATATGTGTGAGGTTCAATTCCACAAAAGAACAAGAATGTTTCTCAACAGGACACTAGGTGGCAGCACTACTAGTTATAAACCAAATCCGGAAAACAACATTTTATACACGTCACTGACGATGATAAAAATAATGTCGCAGATTCTGTCGATGCTCTGCAATATCCCCCGTGCATATGAATAAATATACCAACAGGTGCATGAAAATAAGCCTGTCTGTATTAATAATTTTTGAAATGGCAAATATGCGTGAGATTTACATGTTTATGAATAAAGCAACTTATTTTTAATATCAGTTATGTATATTTTGCCAATGGAAATTGTTTTGTAAGTCTTGCCGTGTTAAATTTTTACGACCAATCACTGTGCTTGATTTATGACATGATGTGCAAGTGTCTGCAATGCTTTTGAATGAAACTCGGATTTAAAGTTGTAGTAGTAGGTTTTATTTGGAATTGTATAAATCATACATACAAATATTAACAATCCGTAAAACAATTGACAAAATAATATACAATTCCAGGTTGACATCGGAGCCAATTAAGGCTGTAACCAGTTTGTTTTAATTATTCCAATATAAGATGATAATGATTAAGTAAACTAGTCACTGTCATCCCCAAAATAACTATTATTAACAATGATTTTACGTGTAGTGTGTTGGTTACGTTGCTATAATCAATAGAACATATATGTAAATTTAACAACATTAATATTAGATGATAAATGTTCACATAAGTAGTCTTGTGAAAAATAATGATTAATAATAATGTTTAGCTTAATTTATTTAAGTTGGTCATTTTGGAGACATGCCAGTGAAGAATATAACAATGTAGATTTTCTTCCTTGGAGGTTTTTATGAAATGTCCAATTATTAAAACTTACTTCTTCTCATCTGCATTGCAGTGGCTAAATACAACCAGTTAGCTCATATGTGACACACATCTGCCCATTAATGATGTGTACTGTCATTGTAAATCTTAATATTGCTTTACGGTGAACTGTTGTATGGTTAACATAAAACATTGCCAAAGTGATATTTTAGTAGAGCTTGCCATGTATTTTATTGATGGGGTTTGTGGTTCATGTTGCAGCAGACAAGTGTCTTGGATAGAATATAATCAAAATATTCTTTCTTAGATAGCAAGTCAGCCGTATTACTTAACAAAAATTTAATCAAAAAAGCTTTTTGGGTAGATGAAAGTTGTGACGCTTACAAACATTTGTGATAGTTGTGTGTGCATACTTGCTTGGTGCACATGTGTTATGTGTACACACGTGTTATGTGTGCACACGTGTTATGTGTGCATAAACAACTAAAACGAAGGGCGCGGTTGTCTATTATGGCAATGACATAAAACTAAATCTGTATATAATGGTATTTTGTTATATTGGCCACCACCGGTGAATAGGATTTTAATCGATAACATTGATGTCAACAAACAAATTAATGTCCTTACATTCTTACTCTAATGCTACTTATCTGAAGAATTTCTATGTAGGATGTATACATAAAAATGAAATAACTATAAAACTCAGTCTAACTTGAGAATCCTCTTCATTTTGCACTACTATTCCTTTGATTCATGCTGAAAAAAGAAGTACAAATTGCATGAAACAAACTTTTGCCGGTTCTCACATTTGTTCTTGCTTTACGTTTTGCCTTTAATGCTTTTGCATATGATGCTTTGACTTGTTTTAATGGACGAAGATATGTACTTTTGTCAGAGTAGAGCATTTGTGATTGCTGCAACAAAACTGAGAAGTTTTTGCAAATAATTTGAAACGAGGCACATTTTGATGAGACACTGATGAGCAATGTGTGCAATAAAGGTATATGACTGTTTTCATGGAGTAACAACATCCACTAATTAATAATGCACTTCTGCTTGCCACAGTTAACTCGGCTGTGATATGGATCACCTAATTAATTGCAAAAAGTTACTTTTAAAATTGTTAATGTTATACGTGTACAACATTAATGCATGTGTTATAAATGTATCGTTACAGAATATTAAATACTGCCTCATTCTGTGGTTTGCGTATTTATATGTTTGTTGAATAACAAAATACCAAATTACTGAAATTAGTGATGTCGCCTTTTAAAATGTCATAAACTATTCATGTATGCATAAATATAAACTCACGTTGTTAAAAAATTTTAATACGTTCAATGAAATAAAATTTTGGGTCAAACTGCCAGTATAATAATTACTATCAGAAGATGTAAATTGGTCCACATCATTTGTTACTTAGACCAGATGTTGTCTTTGTACACCAGAATTCTCCTATCAGACGTGTATGCTGGTAACATCCAACAGACATATTCTCTAGGATGTTATTTTCGTGTTCATAGGTCTTGGTGAAATAGTTTCACCTTTTATAGTTAACATAACATTGACTCAATGTTTTGCATGTCACATCTTTCCATAAGTTCTACCAGTCAGTAGAGATTTATGGGATTATAAATGATAGTTGCTTAATTTTGCACCATGGCTGTATACCTCCAAGAGTTAGATTGGTGTTTGAGTGAATAGGTGTGCCGGGAAGTGAAGTATTCTTTAGATAGTCCTGGTCACTTACTACAATGCTATACCAAAACATACTGTTCTATTGCACTTAACACGGTGGGGAACAGAAATTAAATTACTGCATGAAACTTTTTTAACTGAAATGAACACAAAACGGGCATGTTTTGATAATGTTTTATAACCAATGTAAATACACATATAATAACAAGATAATAAATATATGCCATAATAACAAAGCCCTGAGCAACAACACATTGAAATGGCATACACTGTATGCATTCAGATAGTACTCATTGGTCAAATATAGGCATGTCACTGCGAATGACATTAATACAATTGCATCATTAATCAAAATAAAAGTATGAAAATACCTTAATGCGTACCAGAGTGCAGCAGTTTGATTTCTCTCTCTCTCCCTAGATGAGGAATCGTCTCAGAATGTTGATGTCCAATATCAAACAAAATTACTTTCGGTTGGAGAAGGTGGGGCGGAAGCAGTTTCATCTGGCATCGGACATTGATATTTTATGCTGTTAATATTAATATATTGGTATTATGATATCAATGTTTACACACTTTCATCAGGGGGATGAGGGGCCGAGGCCAGATGAAAGTAATTTTGTTTGATATTGGACATCGGTGTTCTGACATGATCCCTAAGGTGGCTACATTTATATATTGAAAACAAATTTAGTCTGACTTATACATGGATGCAAACATCAGTTTTCTAATACTGCTAGGATATTTTAACTTTAAGACAGGAAGAGGTATCCGAAAGCATTTTAGATTAGTCTTAAAATTGATTTGAACATTAATCCGCTGTTGGTACAAGTAAAACTAGAGCAATTGAAAGGTAGGTAAAATGATCCACAACAAAATATAAATAAATAACTTAACAATAAACTTTAACAAATTCATAATTTGTAACCAGGTAACTAATTAGTTTTACAGAGTAAACAAATACAATTATGGTAAATAATTGTAGCCTAAGTTAACAATGAACAAGTTGGCCACATGACCATGTAAAATATTTACATGCGTAACAAGATTTCAATTTAGCATGCACTGTGGTAAATCTTTCATACCATATTGATAAATTATTTCCTACGTGCCTTACAGTTGTTTCTCTATATATACAAACATTCATAAATATTATAATTTAGATAATTTAAAACTGGGTGCACAGATAACATATCTCTTTTAACATCATAATTATCATGAGTAAGTTTTTCCATAAAATATAGCATAAACTATATAGATCTCTTGCATAACATCTTAATGGCCAACAAAATATTCTTTAATGAACCACAAAGTTCAAATGTAATTTGATTACTGTTTATGAACATCGACCTAACCGTTTAGCATATATGGTATAAAAAACAGTCCGATTCGAAATATTCAATTTAAACAGAAGATGGTCAAATGATATGAACAAATTGTAGTTCATTAATAGATGTTACAATATGTATATAATGTAATTTATACTATATAACATGATTTTACGACAAAAATGGTCAGATTTTTTGCCTTTAAAGTCGTAAGGTTGAAGTGATATGGTGTGCTTCATGAAGTCCAGTGATGATCATGTAATACAAAGTTATTTAGTCTAGCTTATAAGAAAATTCAAATCTTACAAACTTCAAGCCTGTGCTTGTGCAGATATCTCTTCTGTGCAAAAGCACGATTGCACTTGGGACAGACATAATTTTTTCCATTGGCAGTGTGAATCAACGAATGTGAACGCAAGTTGGATTTATCTGCAAATGCTCTGTGGCATCCTGGGAAGTCGCACCGATACGGTCGCTCCCCCGTGTGGATGCGCATGTGACCTTTCAGTAACCAAGAGCGCGAGAAATACTTTCCGCATATCGGGCACTTATTTTTCTGCTTCATGTGCGTGGCGACATGAGACTTGAATGCAGCAAGGACAGTAAACACCCGTCCACAGATGACACACTTGTGTATGCGATTACCGCTTGAGTCATATGCAAATGAATGTGATTCGTGCTGGAACTGAAGCATATCCAGATCATCATCCACCTGGATCTCCTCCATTTGTCCGGATCCGATCATTATACTCTCCTGTTGTGTATCATTCCCTGGAGCAGTTGAGAGCACTATCTTCCTTTTCTTCCAACACTCTTCCAGTTTAACCCCTCCCTCCAAGTTGTCCTTACCATTACAACAACTGCGTTTGTTGTTGTTCAGTTTCTTGAATCTCTCGAGGAGACATTCAGCCGAGGTGCTGGAGCTTGCAGAACTGCTGCACACAGAAACACTTGATCTCACCGCTGTTGCCATTGACAACAACGTCTCAGCTGCCGAGACAACTCTTGCAGTCTCGCTCTCGTATTCAGTACTAACAACCATGTCAATGGGAGTTCGTGTGTCCTTCTTACTGCTTGTACGTTCTACCTTGCAGAACTGCTGCATGGTGAAGCTGGGTATAGCAAGCCCATTGAGCTTTGGTTTCATCATAGCCATTTCACAGGCATTGTCGATGATTTCAACAAACGCTGCCGGTTGCAGGCCACTCTGGTAGTCATAGTCTTGCACACAGGTGACAATGTTTGTGTCGTCGCTGCTCAAGCTCATGCTGCTGTTGGTTGAACTGCACTGCTGCACTGGAGTCGGCCACCTAAAATAAGTTGTTCAGATTAAAACCTAATCTAAATGTAGCACTTAAATTAAGACATTATTACTTTTCTAAAATATCTGAATAACACAACTTAATAAAACATCAACTATAATACAGAACATATATTCTTGAATGGTTGAAAATTAAACTAGAAAAATATTTTTGATCTTTGCATAATGTTAAAAATTATTACATGTTTAGAAGGATTCTCACCCCGCCCCCCAGACTAATGCATGTTTTTCAGTTATGCCCTCATTTGCCTGTTAATGACTGCTGCCTTTTTCAATGAACACTGTTTGTGCAAAATGTAACTGTTGCCTCACAAGTTTTAATTAACAAACTATAAGCAGTGTTTGTGAATGTCACAAATAGATATGCTCCCACATCAAATCTACTTGGAAATTAAGTTCACTGCATATATGACTATGAGAATATGAACAGCACTGATTCAATAATTGACTTTAACTAGACTAATGTGTTTTAGGTTTACGCAACCACTACCATTGCTTCATCTCTGACAGGTTTGCATCTTCAAATGTTCTACACCTTAGCAGAAAAGCTGAAGGTCAGTCGGACCTTCAACTTTCAAAAGTTGGTGGTCCTACACAAAAGTTGGTGGTCCAAATATTAACATCATTACACGAGTAATATACACACAAATGTATAGTATTCGCTTGGCAATTATTAATATACTAGTTCAGGCCAAGTATGTCTTGTATATTAATTAAAGATATTTAGATTAATGAACCAGCGAATATAAAATGGCAACATAGGCAACAGTTTATTGTTGACTAAAAACATCAATGTTGCAAATTACAACAAACACCACAACACGAATGTCTGCATGGGTCATAAAAAATATCATTATAAAAATATCACGTCTTAGCGTCTTATTGAAGCCCAAACAGCGACCCAATTTGCAACTACACTGCTATATATCGCTCACTGCGGTAACATGTAGGCCCAGCGATGTAGACCGACGCAAACTGGGTCGCTCTTTGGGCCTCCAAAATGTGCTAAGACGCAATATATTGGTAATATAAATATGCCTGAATGATGTTGAATGATATAACTAAACCACTGAGGTATCAAATTTAGACAAATGTGTAGCTATAATGACAAAATCAAAGTTAGCCCAGATACTAGACAAATGCTCCATTATTTATTTTTTTAATCTGCCGATCTTGCAGGCCGGCACTTTTTCAAAGTTATCGGCCCGACGAAATATTTGACGGTCTCGGGCTTCCGGGTCGGCAGTAATTTCGAACACTGCTTCCGACAGAATTACATTGTTTTTTTTTACATGTTTGGAAAAGCAATACATCTACAAAAATATCTCTTCCATTGAACAGAATAAAGGTTATATATCTTTTGATGATAACAAATTTCTTCAGACCATTCTGATGTGGTTCATGCATTCATTTAGTTTAATTTCCTTTAGCAATTCATTATGTATGCCACAACTGAACTACCATTCTGAGATCCAACTTCTAACCACATTCTACCAATTCCTTTTACTGCCATGTGATGTGCCAAACCCTTAGCTATATACCTCTCTTTCTGGTACACATGTGGCATTCCCTCTGTCCACTCCTCTGTGTCCTGTGGATTGCCAAACACATCTAGCATCGTGCCATTCTGGATGAGGTGAAAGCGGGTGACGAAAGAGAGATAGCTCATTGACTTGTAGCGCAGAAGCTGGCTGGATTTCTGCCACTCCTGCTCGCTGTATCGGGACATTTCCGCATCAACCTTGATGTTGAATGTCTGTGAACTGCTAGGACGTACAGTGGGAACCGTCCGAATGACCAGGCCTGATCTAGTCGTCATCACATTCTGACTGTCCGCTGAAACATTTAAATCTGCAATATCATTTCGATTGTTATCTTCCTGGCTTTTCTGACTAATTTCCCGAAAAAGCAAAGCTATCAAGTATCCCCTATAATATCCTAGTTCGTTGGTGCACTTGTGTTACTTCGTTTTGTTGAAATTAATAAACAAACTGCGAACTATTTATAATTTGGTTTTGAGTCGAACGAGTCGAAACTAGCAACACTTACTTGAACATGGACATGCACCTGGAAGTGGAAACTTCATATAATAGTATCGTGTTCGCGAATTTGGGCGAGACTGACCTCTGACCCTCAAGATTGATGCCTCGATCAAGCCGTTTTTGTTGATAGTAGTGTTCGCAAGTGTTTATACAACACGTTCTTATTTTATGGCATTTACGCCGGCGATGGGACATCCTTGGACATATGTCACCGACGCAGCGAAAAAGGGCCAAATTACGCAGACAATTACAATATTCGCGCCAGACGGTTTATTTGGGAAAAACCAGTATGGATTTGTGGAACGACACAAGACAACTGACAAGTCACAAAAGAAACAGCTGGAGTAAGACTGGTCTAAGAACAGACGCTGCGTTTGCAAAACTTTTTCTAGACAGGTTAGTAATTTCAGAGTAGTGAGCCTCAGCCACGCATATATATTCATATGAATATAATATTATGTTGCTTATTATGTTAAGAAAACCACCACCAATCAATACTGTGAAAATGTCCATCACAATAACATGTATCGATAGCTTGCGACTGATTTATGTGAGAGAGCAGAAAATTACCGTTACTATACAAAGAATTGCAGCCCATGTTTTGTTAAGATACAAATCCTTTTGTACATGTAAATTATAGAAGTTCTGTTTTTAGTTTGGTCTTTCAAGAAAAAAAAGCACATCTAAAACACTACAATTTATCAATAACATGCATTTTGTAATTTATACTTCTACATTCATACATTTTGTAGAAAAATGTTTTAAATTTATTTTCCGTTTCATTTAATTAATTAACTTCATCTTACTTTGCGACAGTTGCGTGATACAATTCAAAAACAGTCAGGGTTGACAGCTAAGTTTCTGACAGGACAGTTTACAAATTGTTTGCACGTTGATGACACTGAAGCCACAGAGGCTTCGCTTCATGGAACATACTTTCCCAGTCAGAAACCTCTAGTTAATAACCACAGTTGCAAGTAGTTGAAAGGCCATTATTATCATTTTTGTGTGTTAAATCAAGCCAGGAAATCCATAATAAAATGCCTTTGTTGCTCTCATAAGAGACATGACTAACAGCTGGAATCTTCTTCTAAAGACTTACAGTGGTAATCCACCCTCTGAGTAAACAGTAGAACTTTGTGGACACTGCCAGGGGTTCAACCACTACCAGCCAAATGTCCTCCTCAATAATTAGCAGTGTCAGGTGAATGACACATTGAGATCACAACTAAGGCATTGGGTCTTTTGCATGGTTTACTATTGAATTCCTCAAGCTTTGTTTTGCTGAACTATCAGTGAAAAATTGCAAAACTTTTTATTTATATATTTTTCGAATAAAATTACTTTGTGACTTTATTTCCTGTAACCTTCTTTCCAGCCCATCTATGTTCTACCTGTACTTAGTTAATAAGTTGACACTTGTAAATTGTCCATTTGTTTGTTATGTACTACACTTTTACTATATATATACAATAATAACTTTGGCACTCTCATATCATTGTAATTTTTTTCACAACTGGGCAAATGAACTTTTCACACTTGAGTGCTGAGCGAATGACCATTGGACAAGACCGTGCAACATATTTTTACTTGTTAATGAAATTAAAAAGTTTACAAGTTACATACCACACACACACATATATAATATTATATACTATTATATATATATATATATATTAACAGGTATTAGTGCTGTAAAACCATGTTCATTTTCACAAATAATCTGACTCATTCCATAATCCAATTCATGACTTTGTTTAACAGCTTCAACACAAAGGTGTGAACTACCTCAACACCACTGCAGCTGTCACATATGACAAGATCTGTGGTGGCTCTATCGCGCATCAGTGGTCGTAGCAAAGGCAGCTCAGGTGTCCAGTTACTTCCTGAGGCTGGATGCAGCTCGGGACAGTTATAATAAACGTAAGTATTAATCGATACTGCTATGCAAACATGATATATATATATATATACAAATCATAGCATAATAATTGGAAGATATGCAAACATACGTGATTGGTTTTAACAATTATGTTTTATTCTGACCAATGTTTGTGGGTACATCATCTTTGGTTGATAGGACTTTTGTGAAACTTTCAATTACATTGTACATTTCATTTGCATTTCAATTTTGGAACTTAACATTCTATTGATTTAATTTTGAATATTTCTGTTACAAACATAAATTTGTATATTATACAGTGCAAGTAAATACACGTGAAACAATATAGCCAAGCCTCAGTGATGATTGTACTTTCATTGTAATCATGCCTATGCAGTGGCGAAAATGTTTCAATAGCAACTCCCCCCCCCATCTTCCGATATCACCACTCCAGTCGAGCGGCTGAAGTTATAGTTATGGCGGCTTGGTAGCGACAAAATTTAGACTACACCATTTGGTTCGGCCGCCAGTGGAGGTTTTTGTGCCCCCCAGACTCGATTTCTGGATCCACCCCTGTATGTGATAGTTTTGTTTGTCTGCATGAGGATTTTGCAGTAATGGGTGTCCTCGTTAAATTGCATATTGTTGTTAGAAATGCATGTGAATTAAAGTAAAGACAATGTAAATTAAAAACATTTTATTGAAACTATTTGATGAGATCGTGACATGACACAATACAACTACAGGTACAATCATTGCACTTGATGTGTATAATGTAATAATTTTTATAACACATACACATAAAATGCAAAGCAACAATAGAAAACAAAATTAGGAAGAGGTTGAAAAAAATGTCAGGTACATATAACAAAACAAACGGTTCCTTTTATCACAATTCTTTGTTACAAAAAAACAACACTAGTACATGCGATATCAAATGCAAGTTGTATATTTACAACTCACAAAATTAGTGACTAAACAATTATGTGTATTTACCAAATTTTTATATATAATGCCCATAAAAAATGTAAACCAATGAGAAAAAATTACTTAGGAAGATGTTTAGTTGAACAAATTTAATATGTACATATCAAATAAAAATAACTATATTATGATTTTTTGTTAAAAAAACATCAATAGGATATAAACTTCAAAACTGTTGTAGTTTGTGCAATGCTTGGTTTGTTTACAACTCGCAAAAAATAGTGACTAGACTAGACAGGGTCATCGCCATGTGACTGAGAATTACATGTACAATCGCTACATGCTACATTGCTCCAGTTTACTCAGCTGTATGAAGAGTACCGGCTACAGACGGTTGATATTTTTGTATGAATAATCTTCGCATATTCATTTCAGTGTGGCTGAATTCTTCCCACATAAGTCAAGATGGTGTTTTCGATTTAACAGGTCTGCCAGGGAGTAAAGTTTAAAGCGCTTTGAGTAATCCTGAGGACTGGATACTACACCATATCAGAACTAAACTTACTCAAGTGTTGTTTAATTATCATGCAAAATGAAAATTAATGTAAATTGTTTGTGAAAATATAACAGTGATAAAAAAGAATTATTGAGAAAAATGATACATGGCATGAAAAACATATAACAGTCCTCGTGATACATAGAGAATTTAAACAAGTAAAATGCTGCTGTCAGTGTATCAACAGATTGTTGTTGAAAAATGTGAAAAGGCTTTCAATACTATTACTTCATCACAAACTTGTGCCTGGTGTATGTTGCAAGAACTCAGCTGGCTGCCACTGACTATCAGCAACACAAAGACAATGAAACCCTACCACTGTAACAATTCAGGATAATTAATGTATTTTTTCATGGACACTGCTAACAGTTATAGTTGAATTGAATACAAATACCTTGTATTATTGACTTTTGATAAATGTGTTATCACATATAAAAATATCATACATGTCAGAGCCATCCTAATTGTCACTTTGTCACCGGTATAGGCAGATGCAGACGTACAGCAAAAAGTCAGGAAGCTGGTATGCAGCACCATCAAAGACAGCGAGACATACAGTGATGTCATCGATATCTAAACCGATGCAATTCACCGAAGAATGCTCGACACTGAACCTGTCTGACAGCATCAAAAGTTGTTGCCATATCTGCAGACCCTGGCACCCACCGTTCCATCACCAACTGCAGAGCTAGTCAAGCGTCACCACATTCTTATGTCAAGCAACCTGCAGTCAACATTGGTTTCCAGTCAGTCAAGCTAACTGACTGACCTGGAAGCCAGTGTACACCCCATCAGCACTGGGGAATCTGTCACGGATTCAACATGACACAACTGGGATCACTCAGTGGACATTCATATGACAAACTGTTATTATGCAGCATGTTGCATGGCTGTAGAATCTTGTCCGAGATCTTGGACAAATACAACTGCCCAGTATGCCATATTAACTTGGAGAGCTAGTGGTACTAAGCACACTAGTTCAATCTCCTGTAAAAAAAGCATATATTCAGTAAACGAAAACAGGCATCATAGTAGTGTTGGGAGTAAATAATTATGATGTGTTCATTGTCATAATCGGTATATAATAGTGTTTCATGTATGACCTGCAGCATTTCACAAGAAAAAAGGCAGCAAGAAATGTTCTACTACAGTTGCATCTATACATGTTGATATCTTAGGAACAGTCAGTGTTTACCAGAGTTGTTCCAGGGAAGGGTGGCTTGATACAGCATACAGACATTAGTGGAATATGCAATTTTTCAAAACGGTGAACAATTTTAACTGTTTTTCTTTACTATGTGTTCATTGTCATTACATGAATTTAAAAGTGTTCAATTTCATTACAGTGACGCCTGATCTTAGTCAATATTATAGACTGATTTGAATTCTGCTAATCACTAAAGCATTAGTAAAGCGCATTTATATATTTTGTTTTGTTTTCAGTATACAAATTCATGTCAGCCATGTCTGCCATGTGTAACTACTATACATATTCATGTTTGACATTTTAAGCCCGAGTTTGAATGGTCAAGGTGAATGTTGGAAATGACAGAATGAGGTGTTATTGTGATGCTAACAACATATTTTCCTCGTCAAGTATTCAAAGGTTCATAATACGTATGTCTACCTTCTTCAAGAATGACTAATTTATTTTATAAACTTTCAGAGCCATCGCCATATGCTAAATACTGTTTAAAGGTGTATTAATATATCTGTGTTGATACACCTGTGGGTATAATATACAAGTGCAGAAGTCAATCTAGTTTTCTATGCCCAAGATGTTATTATTAAAATGTGTATGAAAACAAATGTGGTATATTTAAATGTGCACATTAAAATTTGTTGATAACTTATACGTGGTTGATCGTTATAAATTTGAAATTACCTGGATTGATCAAATGCGGGTCTGCCGCAGATTATGTATCATCCCTGTGTCTGCTTGGCCCGGGTGACCGCCTCTAGCTCCTCCTCTCATTCTCATTCATGGGTTGCAGTGTGGTCTCTAGCAATATCATAATTCAAGTTATATTATTATGTATTCATATATTACTGTGGTGAGAATATATACATATATTGGTAAATACATAAGAATAGCTGGCATATGTCAGTTGAAAGGTATTACAGGATACCAATTAATGCATTACATACACTATAGCCAGGCATCAAGGACCCCAATGGAGACAAGTGCGTGCATTTTCTTGTGTAATCCTTATATATGGTGTACTCTAGGTGTGTTGATATTTTATGTATTTACACGTTTACATTTTTATATTGAATAAAATCATCACCATCATGCTTGTCATATAAAAATCTAAATTATTTTGCATAAAATACAATGCAAATCAACAATATTCTGCAGTAATAGTAGAAAAATATGAGTCACAAAAAATGTTTTAATAATTACGATCACCAACATCACGGATGCTCCCTGACTAAGTTATGCACGAACAACAGGGGCCTGCTGCCAAAGCAATGTTACTTGTCATTTCGCACCATCACGTCATCTACTCTCAACATGTATTGTCGGAATGACAGCTTATTAACAACATCCTGCGTAACCAAATACAATACATATGAAATATTAGGTACCAAATATTATGCTCGTTGTCACTCTCTGGCTGATATGGTGACTGTCTTAGACTTAAACTTTTGAGTTAGAACTTAATTAAAGTCAACCTCGACAGGCTCGAGTCGAGTGTAGACGTTCGCAATTTGCAATTCTCGTTGAATTAATACACGGCTACGCATTCTTGTTGCTAACTGCGATAGTGTAATACGTACCTTCGTACAACCACTTTGGAATTATAATCTTCATCTTGATACGCTAAAGCACGTGTGTGTTGTTATTGTTTTTTAATGCCTGGGATGCCGATCTCGCGTAAAGCACGTGACCGAAGTGGCGCAGTAGGCAGACAGCGCAATTGGCTTTCGCCAGCGATACCTGCTGTAACGACAAATCTTTTTTTGACGATTAAAAAAAAGTACGCATTTTTGTTTATTAAACCGACTGTGCGCACTAGTTAAACTATTCACACATTACACATCTGGACATAAAAGAACCGGATTGGCGATGGGCAAACGAAGTGATTGAGCACCTTTAACATAGGCAGTCTAGGGTAAAAATATGTAAAGTACTCAATTAGTCCAAAATTCTTTTGCAAGATTTCATCAGAATGCAACTGTTATACACAATATGTCACATTTACACATTATTTACAAATACGTAGTATAACATTAAATGAGTGCAGTCTGGTGTTGTGTGTGTAGTGTGTACATAAGTGTTACCATGTTGTGTTGGCTGTTTTGTTGTTTTAATGTTTGATAATTTGTCCAGACATGTTCTTGGGTTAAGGAAAACAAACTACATCCAGATTATTCTATCGAGTGTATTTAATTAACTAATAAACCAAAACTTGTAATAAGTTTGGGACAACTGGAATAACATTTATATTTTATGAAGAGGTTTGGTCAGGGTATTTACGAAGTGTGATGCAGGAAGGGGTAGGTGGAAAGTTGGTTCAAAACAATCGGTGGGATGGCCAAAAAATTGGTGGGAGGTTGGTCCCTAAAACAGACCAGTGGGAAATAGGATGATGGTCGCCAGGCTAAACAGGTGGTAGATTGAGGCCCCTACCACAACCCCATTCATAAGTACCATAACTTAATGGTGACTTGATTGGAAAATACAAGCCATAGCGACCATAGCGAATCAAAAGTTAGATACGCGGTAGTTAAAGTTAACCACAATTGACAATGTTCTACATTTTTATTTAAGTAGTTGTCACTTTGTATTGCATTATAATGTACATTATTTATGCCAAGTCCAGGCCAAGGTCAATATGTCCGCGTCAAAGCAAAATCTTGGAATGTCATACATGTAGTTTGGCTGCTTAAATTTAGATGATGAAGTTTCGTCAATACTTGGTGAAATTTATTTTGTTGTAACTGGATGACAATTTTGTTCTTGTCAGTGACGGGAATATTTCAACCCATGGCACAGACTAAAAAATTACATACATACGCCAATAGCATTGGCATTTGAGCTATTTCTGCGCATTTGCTAAAACAGGTGTCTGTTGTAATATGCATAATATAAACAGAAGTCCACTGGTAAACAAACTCGTACAACGCAGATTATAAATGTGACTGCTAAGTGTTCGAGAATGCAGTTTACAAAGAGCGCACCTGCAAAATCATGACAGTTTTCGCGGCTGTGCAACATCCGTTAACAACAAAACTTTACATTTATTTATTTATTTACAACAACATTACCTTTACAACCCCAGTATCGTCCGGATCGATATCCACGAACACAGTTCATGAAAAATCGAGGCATTTTGTCTTTTCGCCGACTTTCAGCGTCATTTTTCAACACTCACTTATTCAGAAGCGGCGCTTGCCTGGCAACTGTCTGCAGCGTCCAAAAGTGCACGCCCTCTGACGTCACTCACGAGCAGCCCTCTCAAGATCTAGTTAACGCATGCGCAACTCCTAATAAACGACGATATATATATATATATATATACATATATATATACATATATACATATATATATATATATATACATATATATATATATATATATATATATATATATATATATATATATATATATATGTATATATATATATATATATATAAAGACGATGCGGAAGTCTGACGCAAAATAACCAATGTGTTGACTTGTTCTAACAAAAAATACGTTTTGCTATAACCACTGTTGTGCTAAGACTAAGACGTAAATCAGTTTACTATGAGATATACGTGATGTTGTTAGTGAATAGTGATTGTCAGATTGAGCAATGCATTGCCATAGCCTTAGGCTTAACCTTAGGCTTACGCTTAGGCATAGGCATAGCCTATGTAATAACCATATGCTACGCCTATAGCCTAAGCCGCATAGCCTTAGCTTAGGCAGCCTTAGGGCCAGCCTCCGGGGTGTTACGATTTAGACCCTTACGTAACAGTATGGGAAACATCCCTCTCCTTGCATTATTGCGCCCCGCAACATTTTGGCATAGAGGGTCTATATTCCATTAAACCGAATGGTCTGAAATTAATTCAACTACTGTCCGCCAGTCCCCTCATGGCTTAGGCCTACTAAGCGCGAAAATACTCACTAGATGGCGAGCCAATTGTAAGATGATGACGTCATTAATAATAATAAGTTTATTTAAGTTGCAGAGATACAAAACAAATTAATACAGTATAGTATATTGTAGTGCAACTAATAATAATAATAATATTTTATTTTGTTAAGCGCCCCATCCAATATTGTTCACAGCGCTTTACAACAATATACAAATGTATGTTGAAATGTATCGTGGTAATGAGTATTGTGGTAGACTAGGCTAGAATTGAAAACACGATGTTGATCGGTTCCATTTAATTTCAACAACAAACCCAACGGGGTTTTCACTTCCGTTCGCACGGGCAAGCTAAACTGCATAGCGTTCAATTACAGTATCAGCGATACACCACATTCCTCCAATTATGAAGAACACTTATGACATAGGCGGGCAGCGCACGGCGTACACCCTAATTATAGATCAAGCCTGATCGGCGGCTTAATTACTCTAGCAGATCGTCGGGGATTGGAGATTGGAGACGACGATTGTGGTGTGGAGATGATTGGAGACGACGATTGGGGTCGACGGTGGTTGTCGACTCTCGGGTTCGGACAGGGGAACGTCGATGGGTGGCGCTGTCGGCGAAACAACGCTCACAGCGCTCGGATCGGGTGGCGGGAACGTCTCGTTGACGTTCTCGTCGGGGAGACGCGGGCGTAGATGGTCGGCGTGGCGTCTCCAGATGCGTCCGTCCGTCATGCTGACGATGAACGAGACCGGTCCGGTGCGATCAGTGAGAACTCCCGGCAGCCACTTCGGTTTGCCAGCGAAGTTCATTGCCCAAACCGCGTCGCCTGCGTAGAATGCGGTTTCTGACGTATCCGTGGACGTGCGGTAGTCACGTGCCTGTTCCTGATGACCAAGCACTCGGTTTTCTCGCTGCGGTAGTAACAGGTCGAGTTTTATGCGCGGCAACTTTGAATTGAGCATCTGAGCCGGCGACTCGCCCGTTGTGGACTGCGGCGTCACTCGGTAGCCCGCCAGATAGTTGTAGAGTCGTGTCTCGAGGTCTGGACCGCTGGTCTTCCTCAAGCCCTGTTTGACGACAGTCTGCACCGCCCTCTCAGCGAGGCCGTTGGTCGCTGGGTGAAACGGCGCACTGCAGATGTGTTTAATGCCGTTACTACGACAGTACGCTCGGAACTCCTGGCTCGTAAAAGCGGTGCCATTGTCGGAGACTATAGTGCACGGGAGACCATGCGTGGCGAACGTTTGACGTAGACTGCGTATTGTCGCTGTAGACGTTGCAGATGACATGACGTGCGCGTCGATATACTTTGAGTGTGCGTCTACGATCACGAGAATCATTTTGCGCGCAAATGGTCCCGCGTAGTCGATGTGCAGTCTGTACCAGGCCTTGCCAGGCCATTCCCACGGATGTAAGACTGCTTTCGCCGGCAGTTTACTGTGCTCCTGGCATGTTCCGCAACTGCGTACTTTGTTCTCGATTTCGGCGTCCAGTCCCGGCCACCAGACATAGCTGCGAGCCAGTGATTTCATACGCACTATGCCCGGATGGCACCCGTGTAGTTCCTCTAGTATACGTTCGCGCCCTGGCGTAGGTATGATTACGCGCGAACCCCACAGTAGACAGCCCTGCTGTATGGTTAGTTCGTTACGCCGTCTGGAGTAAACGTCCTCGGCGTCATCAGTGTTTGACGGCCATCCCTGCCGCACGTACCCCACCACTGCAGACAGCATAGGGTCGCGCGAGGTCCACTGCGCGATCTTAGCAGCGGTGATCGGTGTGTCGTCAACGATCGACAACGAGAGTACCACCTCAGCCGGTACAGGGATGGACGATGGCTCAGTAGGCAAAGGTAGTCTGCTTAGACCGTCTGCATTGCCGTTCTGAACCCCAGGTTAGTAGCGTAGTGTGTACTGATAGTTCGACAGCGTCAACGCCCAGCGTTGTATGCGTGCGCTGGAGAGTGGAGAAATCAGCTTATGTTCCCCCAGCAGACCTAGTAGTGGCCTATGATCTGTTTGTATCTCAAAATTCCGGCCGTAGACGTAGCGGTGGAACTTGGTTACGCCAGGCCCTCACGTTCAACTTGCGCGTAATTCTTCTCTGCCGTGACGAGCGAACGTGACGCGAATGCCACAGGCCTGTCTGCGCCGTTTGCCATGCGATGAGAGAGCACGGCGCCGATGCCGTATGGAGACGCGTCGCAACTCAACAGCAGTGGAAGACTCGGGTCGTAATGAACCAGAAATTGCGACGATTGCAACAACGCTTTTGACTGTTCAAACGCACGTTTTTGAGGCGACCCCAATGCCAGGAAGTGCTTTTCTGCAACAGCTGATGTAGCGGCGCTAGCACAGCGCTCAGGTTTTTCAGAAACTTGTGATAATAGTTCACCATGCCCAAGTAGCTTCGCAATTCTGACATTGATGTCGGCGCAGGTGCCTGCTGCACTGCTTGTAGTTTCTCTGTAGTAGGATGGATGTCCTCGGCGTCTAGACGATGCCCCAGGTACACACACGAGGCCTGCATGAACGCGCATTTCTCTAGCCGTAGCCGTAGCCGCAAACCTGCTGTTTGTAGTCGGCGCAGCACAGTGACTAGATTCGTCTTAGCCTCCTCGTACGTATGACCAGACACCAAGATGTCGTCAAGGTACACTGCTACCATCGGTATATTCTGCATTAGTTGCTCCATCTCCCGCTGAAAGATGCCGGGAGCGGATGCTACGCCATAGCATAGGCGTGTATATGCGAATAGTCCCTTCAGCGTAGTGATAGTTAGTGAGCTTCTGTGAGTCGGCACTGAGGACGACCTGTTGATAGGCGTTGCTCAAGTCTAGCTTAGAATAAGCCACGTCCCCTCACAGTTTAGCGTACAAGTCCTCAATGTTAGGGATCGGGAATTTGTCAATCTTAGCAGCTTTATTGACAGTGAGCTTATAGTCCCCGCAAATGCGTACCTCTCCATTAGCTTCTAGAACGGGTACGATTGGTGCCGCCCATTCAGAGTGCTCAACTGGTACCAGCACCCACTCTGCCTGTAATCTTTCGAGTTCGCTATCGACTTTGCCCCTCAATGCCAGTGGAACAGTGCGTGGTTTGAAGCAGCGTGGCACAGCTTCGCTATCTATGTACAGCTTTGCCTCAACCCCCTTTAGTTTGCCCAAACCTTCACTAAAGAGTTCTGGAAACATGCGCGCGAAATCAAAATTTTCCTCCACCCGATGAACTGTAGACCAGTCCAACTTGAAATGCTCCAACCAGTCTCTGCCGAGCAAGTTGGGAACATCGCCGTCCACCACCAGGCAAGACAACCGGTGTGTCTCGTCTCGGTGGCGCACGTCGACCGTCACGCGCCCTGCCGGCTGAATGAGCTGACCGGCGTAGGTGCGTAGCGTAGGTAGATTGTCGGTGCCTAGCGGTAGCGACTGCGTGCCGCGACGTAGGCTTTCGAGTTGTCGCAGACTGATGAAGCTCGTAGCTGCGCCAGTGTCGATTTCCATCTGGGCTACAACATCATTTAGCATGGCAGCATACATGTATGGTTTTACAGTAGCATTCTTTGTTTGCAAAGTGTTCAAATCGAGAATGTCGTCGCGGTCGCACGATACATGCTGTATCGCCGTTGACAGTTCAGGTTCGATCGCAGTGACGTGTTGAACTTGCGACTTCGAACGACAAACACTCGCGAAGTGATTTTCACGCTGACACAGATTACAGCGTTGGCCCCATGCCGGGCACTGGAGTTGACGTTTGACATGTGGCGCCGCCCCACAGCCATTGCAGAGACTATGGTGTGAACTTGCTCGCCAGTTGTCAGCACCGTCGTTCGGCGACTTTCGATTTCGTTGATGTGAAGTCGTCCTCCAGGTAGCAGCAG
This sequence comes from Escarpia spicata, assembly GCA_963995525.1. NCBI lineage: Eukaryota > Metazoa > Annelida > Polychaeta > Sabellida > Siboglinidae > Escarpia > Escarpia spicata. The sequence goes on along the minus strand of OZ023214.1, from coordinate 56,569,188 downwards.
CAGCTGCGTTTGGTTTCGCCTGCTGGTGTGATCGACTCCGCCAGGTGGAAGCACCTCGCGATTGCGTAGCCGATTTTGTGACTGACAACTTGTTGACAATCGAGCGATCGGTGAAATTGCCAGCGCTATTGCCTGTCATCGATGCGTGGTTGTTAGCCATAGCCTGGCCCTGAGCATTCGTAGCTTCTAGCGTACGCCCAAATTTCAACAGTTCAGACAATGTGATGTGTGCGTCACTCAGTCCCTTATCGCGGACTTTGCCGAGTTGACAGCGTTGACTAATTTGTGAGCGAACTTCCCTGTCTAGGTCGTTGAAGTTACAGTTTTTAGCGAGTTGCCTTAGTCGTGCGTGGAACTTATCCAGACTCTCACTGCCTAGTTGCGCCGCCTGGCGGAACACGTAAACCTCGTACTCGATATTTCTTTGCGGAGCGAAATAGGCCGTAAGTATGTGTTGTTCTCCAGAGACGTGTCATCCACAATGCCTAGTGATTCTGCCAATTCAAACACTTCCTCACCCACGTAGTGTAAGAGGATAGCCTTCATTCGTCGCTCGTCAGTAATGTCCTTCGCGACTGTATAGTTCGTGAAGCGTTTCAGCCAACGCTCCCATCTCGACGCTGCAGAGTCTGCTGGTTCCGCTGCAAAACGCTGGCAGACCTTCTTGATCCATCGTAGCCGTGGATGCATAGTTTGAATTTCTCGTCGCCAATTGAAATGTATCGTGGTAAAGAATATTGTGGTAGACTAGGCTAGAATTGAAAACACGATGTTGATCGGTTCCATTTTATTTCAACAACAAACCCAACGGGGTTTTCACTTCCGTTCGCACGGGCAAGCTAAACTGAATAGCGCTCAATTACAGTATCAGCGATACACCACATATGTTAAACATAATGCATTTGAATAAAAAACAATAATTGTCATATCATAAATAAAATGAACTAATACTAATAGTAATTAAGACAATAAATATGGTAAAAGTAGTTGAGTTCGCCGCAAGCGGTCCACGCGATATCTCTTTTGAGACTTTCCATCAATCGCATGTCTTTGGACTGCAAGGTCCCGGGAACGCCCTCGATGACCTACGCAAACTCTGTTGTGGTGGGAGGGTCCAGCACCGCCGCCGCTCCTGCCCCTGCCCCTGCCCCTGCCCCTGCCCCTGCCCCTGCCCCTGCCCCTGCCCCTGCCCCTGCCCCTGCCCCTGCCCCTGCCCCTGCCCCTGCCCCTGCCCCTGCCCCGCCAACGCTCCTGCCACTGTTTCGATGTTCACCGAGACCACGCGTACCGTTTCTTTGACGCGTTGGCCAACTGTGCTAGGAAAGCCGACAGAAAACCTCCGGTCTGTCCTTCACCGATCTGGTTATTTTCGAGCAAGATTTAACGTCTATTGGCCGCCGGCACGCCTCGTCGTCCCAACTCGCATACTTTCGTTCTATACTTACGCAACCATCGCCTCTGTGCCGGGGTCAAGGCAAGGTTCTTTTTCAATATGTTGTAGGCGCACTTGGCCAAAGCGCAAAGAAAATCGGCGTTGGTGTTGTCGATGATGGCTCTCCTCAATTTCGTGCTCTTGTATTTATTTAACGCCATGCAGAGAATGTGTCTGTTCACGAGCTCAGACATCGTGTAAATGAAGAGACGAGGCGCGTGCGCGGTCTCTTTATACCTTCGGGGGGTACACGTACTGAACGCTGTCGTCTGGAAAGATGGTCGGGCGTGTCCTGTTTGAAATCGACAACCGTACGATACCGACGTGGCGTCTTTGAACGCGTTTTGTACAAACTTCACGCACCCCGGATACATATGTCGTGCCACGTGAGTTGTCTGCGACGCGTCGCTAGGATTCTTTAAGACCACTATATATTGACAATTCTGACTGATGGCGCGACTCTCCTTGTTTTTTGGAAAGAGATTCTGCACGAGATATAGTTCGGACGTGTTCTTGTGATAGCTTTTTTCATGAACAAGGTCGTGACCTGTTCGTTCGTTTCCGCCATCAGATCGTCTGTGACCACGAGGTTCCTCGTTGATGCATCGAGTTCTCGCTCGGTAATCCTGCCACAAACTGCACGTTGGCTACATTCATCGCAGCGTAAGCGCTTTGCAATTCTCCGTAATACCACGTGATCTTTTCGGGTGGCGGATCGATCATAGTGACGGCGTGATGTAGCATAGCCGTCACAAAAGTACGTTTACTGCATTTTGGTCAGCACGTCCATGAAGGCCTGCTTGTGCATGGCGTTGAGACGTTTGTTCAGTCCTTTCGTACTGCACTTGTCAGTGGGTACGGAACAATAGTAGGTTTTGCTGCACAGACCCATGAAAGAATACCCGGCCTATTCAATCTTGAAGAGACCCGGTGTCCTCTTATCGTAGGCTTTGCGTGCCCTACAGCACAACTCGGTGCCGGCCCGCGGTTGTCCGGCGAGGCGACAGCACACCTAATGATCGCTGCAACATTCGGACGGAAGGCATTCGGAGCGGTGCCGGAAGTAATGTTCTCGTAGTTCCGGGGTCACGAGGTCATCGACGGATTCGCCAGTCCAGGTAACTATCAGTGAAACCATGATAACACTGCAACATGCAGTGGGTCTCTCGATCTCGTAGGCATCGTCGACGATGACCTCGAACTGTCGGTAGCGACGATCGTTGATCATGAGCGATGCCCTCGCCTCCTTGCAGTAGGTGACGTCACGGTGGCGATCGAAATTGGTGATACTGCGGCCATAGCTGGAATTGCCCATCAACTTATTGGTTTACGCGATGGTGGCCTTGTCCGGGTGGATATCTCCCCCACGACGCGCCGTGAACGCTGCCTTGTCTAACCGTCGAAAGCACGGATTCGAATTGTATTTGACGACCTAATAGACGTGCGTCACATAGAGTCCGTGCTCCAGGTACCATCGCAATATAGGTGTGACAAGCAAGATCTTATCACCACGATAACGCCCAACGAGCGTACGGCGCGGGGTCGCCATGATGTCGTGTTCTTCGGCGTATCGATGGACGTTCTTGATGATGGGCTGCATCTCGCCAAAGTGCGCGAGCAATTCTTCCGGTACGTTAAGGTCGCACTGAATCGTGCCGAACAAGGTTCCGTTGTGCACACCTGCCAGTATTTGTTGTGGCGTCATCTTCCACTGCACGTGCCGTCGTCGAGGAAAGGTGGCATCCAGAAACTTTTTACGACCGCCTCGCTTCTCGTGATCTTCCATTCACATTCCTACATATTCCCACTCCTATATAGCACCACTCTTCAATCGACTAAAGAAGGCCGATTTCGGAGGAAGAGCGAGCTCGTTGAGTTTCTCCAAGCTGCCCATGTATTCGCACGGGAAATTACCTTTCGTGACCTCGCATCCATACGCTTTCATGTACTTATCGAAAGCGAATCCAGGCGCGATGTAATGGGTCATATCTAGGTATTTCAAGTGATCCGTCAATAGACACATGAAGGTGTTGTTGCGTTTGATAACGAAGAAGCAAGCGACACCCTCTTTGACATTTTCTTCGCCTTCTTGCTCTTCTTTGTCCGCCGCCTCCTCCTCTTCTGCTTTTTCGCGGACAGGAAGTAGGGCACGAGGAACTGTTTTATGGCGTTCAGATCATACTTGCCTGAATTTGATGCCAATGACGGGTAATTGACGAAGCCATCCGTACAATTGTCCCGTGAGTTTTTGTAGGGATTCGACGGTCTACGTGACTCTGTGTGCCCACCCTCGTTGACGGATGATCGCGCCTCGACTTTTTCGTCCCACTCCGAGTGTGCTTCCGCGAGTTGCTGAAACACGTCATCGTAATCGTCTTTGGTGTTTTATTTGTACACAGCGTCGGTCATTGCACGAAGAGTGTCCATCGTCTCCGCCACCAACTTGTTGCTATCGCCGTCCGTGACGAGACATGGTACTTGCTCGTGTCCGGGACGTTCGACGCTACGCTGACGCTCAATGGCACGTGGTGCACTATCCAATGGTAAGAGGGAAGTTGTGACGAGTCAAGCCAACACTCGAAGTCAAACGTAGCACGATAGGGGTAGTAGAGCATTATTCGGGGGAAAAGATCGATGGAGGAGTTCGGCAGTCGTCTTTCCGTCTTCTTCGTCTGACTCGACCAATTTGTGCACGCACTCATTCGTCTCGAAGATGATCTATATACGATAGAGCTTATTCACCGAGGGCCCCGTCAAAGTATTCCACAGACACACCGTCTTGATCGTATCTCTCGTAGAGGGCTTTCACCGCGGGTTCCAAGTGACATCGGTCGCATCCTCGTTACAGAGCCAGGAAGCAGAAGAGACAGAGGTTATCAGTTTACCTCTTGTTATTGTTGTTCTTCTTGGCGTAGACCGGAAGTGTAACGCCCACGCATCCTATTGGATGATCGATGATGTGATTCACGAAGAAAGTGATTGATAGCCCACATCGGTTTGTTGGATGCGTTCGAGAAATATATCAAAGTCTTCGGCGTTTGTGATGAGTCTGAGTTCACACAGGTATCGTCCGGAGCAATTGCAAAAAGAATAATAGTACTTGAATCTTCCTGTGGTCTTGTTCCTAAGGACGAATAAACTGAGATTGATCTTGAAGGCATGGGACTGTTTCTGAAATATGATTTTCAAAGGACCCTCTAGAATACCCGTATCCAGCGTCGTTAACCTATAATCGTACCTGGACTGCAGATGACCTCGCGTCACGCGTGTTCTGATAGTCGACCAATGCTGACGGACAACATCAAGTAGATCCGTCGACATATTTTCATCGAAGGGAAGTCGAGGCAGGGGTTTGATGGGGGTCTTCATTGTTAAGACGCGGTCTGTCTTATTTCAATTTCGAGCGCTTTGGTAATGGTGGCTCGGTGAACTCACCACACGCGAATCGTGCGTGTTTGACGAGGTTGTAACGACTAGTGAATTCCCGGCCACAAGTCGTACACGTGTAAGTGATTCTGCTGCTATTACTATTATTACTACTACTACTACTAATAATAATAATAATAATAATAATAAACACAATAGCATAAGAGTGCACACGTATATTATTTGTTGTGAAACTACTCACGAAACAAACAAAGCTATACTATATACAATTGGTGCCGAAAGTAAACATATAATACATATGAATCAGTGTCGAAACACGGTACTACAGTATACCTTATCTCAATTATTTAAGTCAATCAAACACGTGGCAATTTTTTGCCACCAAATCAGTACCGAAACTATCCACAAAAACAAAGAGTGATTAAAAACAATTTCTCTTGAATGTCCACCATCACCACACAGGTCTCTACCACGTAATTGATCTTTCACCTTTTCTATGATGGTGTTGCGCCATCGCGAAGTGGAACACCGTACATTAAAGTCAATCACCGGCCAACGAAGGTATGTTTCGACCGTAGAGGTATCAATGTCAATGCCATGACATTCTATCTGCTCGAATACACGACACAGCTTATGGTCAACCGTTGGCTGGTCTTCGTGATGTTCATCGTCGGATATCACAATAGGATCGGTGTTCATGTGATATGTGATTGTTGGCGTGTGACATTTTCGTAACGACACGATTTAATAATGGAAACAGGTTTAATCACAAAGCCAACTCCGAATACAAATCAGGCAACCCGCGTCACACTTCTCCTCGTTCACGCTCGTGCATACCGCTCTCCCGTGCCGGAGTCCCGCAGGGGTGTCACAATTTGTACAGACAGGGGGATCCATGTCACATTCCCCCTCCCTTTAACACGTTCGCCCCCGAACGAAACTCAGGGATCCTTTCAAGATCACGATATATAACAAGTAGATAAAATTATGCAGAACAATTCGAGAAAGAAAGAAAGAACAAAAAATTGATTATGCAACGTCCTTCATGAAATATAAATGTTCATAATTGTCCGGAGAATGTTCGCATACGTAGATTAAGTCCTAACACGTATCAAACATCGTTGATGAAAGTAACTGCACCATATATAGCGAATGGTCTGGGGTGATGGTGGCGATATAAGCAACGTCCAATGTCATTTTCTTGACTGTAGCTGCACCCTCGCAAACTGTGACGACGCACGTGATACGGCGAATGTGTACCACCATGGCAGTACATTTTCTGGTGCTGGGATATCTTCAGTATGGAGACATCTCGCCATGTGTAACAAGTTTGAACTTCCTTTTTCCCACATCAGCATGAGTACGAGCGTAGGGACAAGTTGATCGCCAGACGTGTCGTCAACAATTTAGTGTCAAGCAGGGCGGATTCTTCCTCCAGATGACTGCCTCGTGCTCTGTCAACAGTTGCTAGTGCAAGTAGGCAACCGTACTAGAGATGGCCGTGACACTAAAACAAACTAAAATACATGGCATATAACAATGTTTTTTCAAAAAAGCAATTAAACAAGTACATCCACACCATATTTGGCATTGCACTGTCAACCAAGCTTACACACGACAGTAATGTACCAAACAAAATTGATACATAGGTTACTGTCTGCCTGGAAACCAATAACACGGTATTCCGCAGGCGAATGTGTTTCAAATATGGAACTGACGAAGCAGATCACGGTTACTGCATTATCATTCTACCATGTTGAGTGCAACAGATTCTTTAAAAACACCGAGGCGACCAAATTATGGCGTGAGTATCTTTCTTCACTGCTGGCGAGTGATGTCAGACTGCGTGCAACTGCTAACAGAAATCTGCATATCCATCATGTCACCCACAGTTTCTGAGACATCGCTGGAGAAAGTCATGCATCTGTCTTAGCACTCGTTCAAAGACTAACACATTTAGTTTGTTTCGCCCAAGATTACGAGCATGTACTCAGTGATGTATTGACCTATAGGTCAAGCAGAGTGGGTGGGCGACGTGTGCGTAGGCCACGCCGAAGGTTTACATCATCATCGGTAAGTAGTAATAGGGGTGGTGTACCGCGCACCGAATGAGTTGCTCCGGAGGAACCCCATGTTAAGAGATAGGGGTTTTCCCCCAAGACGCGCCAAGCGCGCCCAAATACGGTCACTGGTTAAAGGATAGGGATTTTTAACATGGGAGAGATAGGAATCCCCCGAAATCTTGTAAACGACTTCTCGCATACGGCTCCCGGGTTAAAGATAGGGATTTTTAACATGGGAGAGTTAGGGATTCCCCCAAAACTGGTAAACGAGAAATCTCGTTTACAAATTCCTTCCGATTTGCTCCGAAAACGGTTTTCGAGATACGGATTTTGCGCCAGACCGCGCCCGGGTTAAAGATAGGGATTTTTAACGTGGTAGAGATAGGGGTTCCCCCGAAAATGGTTTTCGAGATTACGCAAGGCGCAGACCGAAGCAAACCCATGTTAAAGCATAGGCCGTTTTTATCCCATGTTAAAGCATAGGGAATTTTATCGCAAAGGTATCCGACCACGTTTCGAATTGTTATCCCATGGTAAAGCATAGGGCGTTTTAATCCCACGTTAAAGCATAGGCCATTTTTATCGCAAAGGTATCCGACCACTTTTAGGGTTTTTATCCCATGTTAAAGCATAGGCCATTTTTATCCTATATTAAAGGATAGGAGCTATTGTCGTAAACGTATCCGACCACTTTTCGAATTTTTATCCCATGGTAAAACATAGGGCGTTTTAATCCCACGTTAAAGCATAGGCCATTTTTATCGCAAAGGTATCCGACCACTTTTTGGGTTTTTATCCCATGTTAAAGCATAGGCCATTTTTATCCTATATTAAAGGATAGGAGCTATTGTCGTAAACGTATCCGACCACTTTTGGAATTTTTATCCCGGGTTAAAGCATAGGCCATTTTTTTCGCAAAGGTATCCGAACACTTTTTGAATAAAATAACATATACCGAACACCATTTGAACAGGCTATTCACGTGATTGCTTGACCTGGAGGCCGAGGCTTCGCCAGGGGTCCGATCCGTTATTTGTTTGACTATGACACGTCGAAAATGTGGTGTTATAATAAGGCGTAATCTATAACAAAAGGCTTATAAATTCAGCGGAGACCGTTTTATCTGAAGTAATGTATACGAAATGAACATTACATATAGGACTATGTTATACCAGAGAGCCTATAGCCTCGTTTTTCGAACAGAGTGACCATTTTGGAATTATACCTTTGGTGTCTGTTACAAAAACCCGTACTCGAGACGTGTCTGGACACGTTTGTTTGTCGCAAGCACGCGCACCCTGTATGACGTCATGGTACGCGCTGTAATTTTGTACACGAAGTGAGTTGTTCAAGCAGATAGTGCTTTGGTTAGACGTCAATTAAATAAGTAATTGCGCATGCGCAATAGTGGCTATTCTTATATGTCGTAGTTTGTCGACCCTTTGATTAGGTGTAGGACGCTCCTTTTTTACAACTTTAACATAGGTCCAAACAACTTACAAACACTGACAAACAACTTACAAACACGGATATACAACTTAAAAACACCGACATGCTATAGCGAGTGAAAAATCTCCCTGTTATTGTTAACCGGTATAAACTGGTATAAATCAAGCGCTCAAGGTTCTGTGTATTTGTCCCGTGTTAAGGCATAGGGAATTATACGAACTTATCTGCTAAAACATTCAAACTACCAGCTATCTGTGTAATATTTTGGTCAAACTGTTTGTCGTGTAACAGTATTTGTCAGAATATCATAGTACTTACCAACGGTCACAGTGGGTATCCTGTTTGTAAACTGTTTTGAACGGGTATTCCCTGTTCAAGCCTCATCTATTTAAATAAAAACGCTATGTGCGATGCACAGGCGATTCGATCGTCTTGATATCAAAGATCATATAGCAATAAAAGACGGCGCAGTGCTCGCTATCTATATTGTTCGAGGCATGACGCTTCACTTTCCTCGATTTCAAGTTCAATACAAGGTCTAACCAAAGCACTATCTGCTTGAACAACTCACTTCGTGTACAAAATTACAGCGCGTACCATGACGTCATACAGGGTGCGCGTGCTTGCTACAAACAAACGTGTCCAGACACGTCTCGAGTACGGGTTTTTGTAACAGACACCAACGGTATAATTCCAAAATGGTCACTCTGTTCGAAAAACGAGGCTATAGGCTCTGGTATAACATAGTCCTATATGTAATGTTCATTTCGTATACATTACTTCAGATAAAACGGTCTCCGCTGAATTTATAAGCCTTTTGTTATAGATTACGCCTTATTATAACACCACATTTTCGACGTGTCATAGTCAAACAAATAACGGATCGGACCCCTGGCGAAGCCTCGGCCTCCAGGTCAAGCAATCACGTGAGTAGCCTGTTCAAATGGTGTTCGGTATATGTTATTTTATTCAAAAAGTGTTCGGATACCTTTACGAAAAAAATGGCCTATGCTTTAACCCGGGATAAAAATTCCAAAAGTGGTCGGATACGTTTACGACAATAGCTCCTATCCTTTAATATAGGATAAAAATGGCCTATGCTTTAACATGGGATAAAAACCCAAAAAGTGGTCGGATACCTTTGCGATAAAAATGGCCTATGCTTTAACGTGGGATTAAAACGCCCTATGCTTTACCATGGGATAAAAATTCGAAAAGTGGTCGGATACGTTTACGACAATAGCTCCTATCCTTTAATATAGGATAAAAATGGCCTATGCTTTAACATGGGATAAAAACCCTAAAAGTGGTCGGATACCTTTGCGATAAAAATGGCCTATGCTTTAACGTGGGATTAAAACGCCCTATGCTTTACCATGGGATAACAATTCGAAAAGTGGTCGGATACCTTTCGTGTGCTACTTTCGCTCGGTACCCCCTCACCCCCAGTGTATATATGATGACATGTGTTACAGAATTGTTCATGCAGCCCTTTCTCTGTTTGTATAAAGTTACACCAACTATTTCATAGGTTGGTAATGGGCAATCCAAATTTATTAATTCACAGGGATTGCCACTGTGCACAGACAATATATACAGTGTATTTCGCATCCTGTGCACAGACAGGTACATAAAGATTACTGATCTATGTACCGCATATGCTATGTACTACAATTTGTACATATATATATATAATAATTTTCCATTCTAGCTAGTTAGTGACTGAAAAAACCCTTGAATGCTGTTATACATATTTACAGCATACGAACTGTCACAGATTTACAATATATAATTCAAGGGAAAAGATACCTCTGTGCATACTGCACACCTTCTATATTACTAGCTAGATTATTTACCGCAATTTGCTATATACAAAAGTGGGGGGCTCAAACCCCCTGGCCCCCATGTTCGCATGTGGTGGCCAAAACCCCCACTAAAGGGCTGCTGATGACTAATAAAACAAGCCAATTCTAACAAAATGTATTTCCTTAGTTGATGGCTTCAACAGGAAAACCCATCGTCTGCTGATAGAAGCAAGTCGGACTCGTGTTAGGTTGTCCCGCTATGCCTGTCCCTCCCTCAACAGAGGGATAGGCCGTCTCACGACCCACCCTCCACCACGAGACGAACAAGGCACTACGAGACCGTCCCACCACACTTGACCACTGCATTCTACGACTTGTAAAGTTTAAAGAGCTCAGCTAGCCTTGAAAGTTCGTCCCATTCAGTGTTGCAGCGCCGTCACATCAGGGGTTGCCGATTGTTGCAGATCTACCGTCCCATTGTGTAGCGACCCGGCGAACTTTTGATTGAATGGGTAGACTCGTCATGAAACACAATAGTTACATGTGGTCAGTTGTATGTTGAGTGGCTGGTACGTCTTATGTGGCTTATTTGCTGGAGATTGATTCTACCCGGATATATTTTTGGTACGAGTTCGAATGCCAGCGACCCATAGCCTTAATTTGTTCTGATGAGAAACCTGCTTTTGCTGCACACGTCGCAGCCCCTATTCTGAATGAGTGTGGTGAAATTTTCTTGCCAGCTAAGTCTGTGTTATCTAGCACTGCTTTAAGATAGTTAGCAAAAGCGGTCTTCTGCACTGGTAACTTATTGGCAGTGCGGAAAAGGGGCCCCTCTTCATGTCACCAACATGAGTCATATTCTGGACGATTTTGTGTTTTTTGGTAAAACATTCCCTGAATGTCATGACAGTCTCTCACGGTTTTTTGAACTCAGTGAGATGGTTAACCTACCCATAAAGCAGACAAAAACGGTGTTACCTTCCACAGTAGTCACACTCCATGGTATTGAAGTTGACACGATTAATCAAACACTCGCTTTACCCTTGGACAAAGTACAGTCGCTACGTCAAAAGCTTAAAAACATGGCCAGGAGAAAGAAAGCCACCCTACGAGAGGTACAATCGATGGTCGGCTCCCTTTCCTTCGCTTGCAGGGCAGTCGCGCCTGGAAGATGTTTTCTAAGACGAATAATCGATTTAACCAGGGGCAAGACGAGACCAAACCACCGCATCCGCCTGACAATTGAAGCCCGGAGAGACATATCTGCTTGGCTTGAATTTCTGCACACGTTCAATGGCACTCTGTCTTTTCTACCTAGCAAATGGACGTCCTTTGCGATAAAATTCCCTATGCTTTAACATGGGATAAAAACGGCCTATGCTTTAACATGGGTTTGCTTCGGTCTGCGCCTTGCGTAATCTCGAAAACCATTTTCGGGGGAACCCCTATCTCTACCACGTTAAAAATCCCTATCGTTTACGACAATAGCTCCTATCCTTTAATATAGGATAAAAATGGCCTATGCTTTAACATGGGATAAAAACCCTAAAAGTGGTCGGATACCTTTGCGATAAAAATGGCCTATGCTTTAACGTGGGATTAAAACGCCCTATGCTTTACCATGGGATAACAATTCGAAAAGTGGTCGGATACCTTTGCGATAAAATTCCCTATGCTTTAACATGGGATAAAAACGGCCTATGCCTTAACATGGGTTTGCTTCGGTCTGCGCCTTGCGTAATCTCGAAAACCATTTTCGGGGGAACCCCTATCTCTACCACGTTAAAAATCCCTATCTTTAACCCGGGCGCGGTCTGGCGCAAAATCCGTATCTCGAAAACCGTTTTCGGAGCAAATCGGAAGGAATTTGTAAAAGAGATTTCTCGTTTACCAGTTTTGGGGGAATCCCTATCTCTCCCATGTTAAAAACCCTATCTTTAACCCGGGAGCCGTATGCGAGAAGTCGTTTACAAGATTTGGGGGGATTCCTATCTCTCCCATGTTAAAAATCCCTATCCTTTTACCAGTGACCGTATTTGGGCGCGCTTGGCGCGTCTTGGGGGAAAACCCCTATCTCTTAACATGGGGTTCCTCCGGAGCAACTCATTCGGTGCGCGGTACACCACCCCTATTACTACTTCGGTAGCCGCCTCTGGGAGGCTGACTACCTCGCTATCGTCACCAACAGTACGATCACCCGGAGCCTGTATTCGATGTTGGGCAGCAGGAAGCTCTGGAGTCTGTGTCCAGCGTCCTGGGTCTGGAGAGCATACCCCGGTGTCCATTGGTAGGTCATTGGTCAACCAACTGGTTAGTGGATCATCATTGTCCTCCACATATTCTTTTAGATGGTCGATGTGATCGACTATTGTTCGGTCCCCTGCAGAGCGTTGTATCGCAACAGTCACTCCAGAAGGACGACCCACCACTAGGTATGGACCAGACCATCTGACTCCACCTTTCATCTTAGCTGTGGCTGTGCTGTAACGCCATACCCAGCTCCCTTTCGGAAAATTTATTGGAGTGGCCTTCATGTCTGACGAAGGGAGGCCTTGCGACTTTCCCGTCGAGCTATGCTGTGGCTTAACTCCATAGCGTCACGAAGCCATTCGCTATACTGAATTGTACATTGTGGGACATGTGCCCTGGGGGGTCCTTCGATTTGTAGATTGAGTGGAAGGACAATCTCATGACCCAACAACATCCGGTATGGGGACACCTTAGTACTGGTGTGTACCGTAGCACGGTATGCGCATAAGGCATATGGAAGATGGTCTTCCCAGTCTTGTGGGTTTAGTCTGGCGTATGTGAAGATCATATCTTGGAGGGTACGGTTAACATGTTCAACCAATCCGTTTGATTGCGGACGGTAAGGTGTAGTTAGCGTCTTATCGATTCGCATCATGCGACACACCTCCTGAAGAATTGTATTATCAAATTCCCTTCCCCGATCGGAATGAAGCTGTCTTGGACAGCCAAATCGACAGAATACCTCTATGACTAGTTTATCGGCTACTGTGAGTGCTTCTTTGTCGGGTATGGGGAAGGCTTCAACCCATTTCGTGAAATAATCTTCGACGACTAGAACGTATTTGTTTCCGCTTACCGAGTTGGGCATTGGACCTATAAGGTCCATAGCTATACGTTCCCAAGGAACTCCTACTGCCATCTGAGTCAGAGGAACGCGGTGTGGAGCCGATGCCGGTTTGCGCTGTCCACAGTCCCTACACAGGGTTAGCCACCGACTGACGTCCTCTGACATCCTAGGCCAATAGTAACGTCGTTGCAGGGAGGCAAGTGATTTGTTATGACCCATGTGCCCTCCAAGGCGGTCGCAGTTTACCGCCTGGAAAAGTCGCCGTCTCATTGGCGAAGGGACCACAAGTTGGATTATCTCTTCGGTGTCACAACTGGCTTTCTTCTTACGATAGAGAATGCCATCCACTATGGTCAACCTGTCCCATTGTTGCCATAAACACTTGGCCATGTAATCTTGGTCCCTGATTTGTGCAAACGGTGGTCTCTGGGTGCGGGTATCCTTGTGACGGAGCATACAATCAGTGCTCTCGTCTTCGCTTTGCCAGCGACGTATGTCCGGTAACGTCACACCTGGGACCCACTGCACTGCAAATACTCCGCTTTCCGCGCCTTTCTCCGGAGATGATGAAGTCATTAAAGTGGCTGTTGGAATCAGATTGACAAGATTTGCAAGAAGTTTTGGGTGGATCCACGATTTGTTCAGCAATCTCGTCCAACAAGAGATTGTCATTGGACAGTGCAGGGACAACATTGTGATTTGAATTGGGCTGCTGTAAGGCTTGTTGCCCACTGCCCGTCACGTGACTTATTCTTATACTTGGTCACAAATCTGAAAGAACAAATTATAATTATGTACTCTAACTAGCTCGTATTGTGACAACAAACGAAACATATTTAACTACTGGATATTATCACTACGTGATCTACTGGTGCCAAATATTAGGCCTTACATATGCACATAAACATCACCCGGATAAAATTTTACGCCCGGATAAATGTAATCGCGACACCGTTAACAGTTCCAATATTTCCCGAAATGCTATGCGACGACCAAGCATAGTCTAACACGTCCGCTGTTCAATCCGACGAATATGATGGCCGAGAAGGGCCATCGCGTTTTTGTGTGGCAATCTGCAGCGCCATGGGGCGATGACGCGATGCGATGGGCGATGCGATGAGCGATGCGCGATGCGATGGGCGATGCTATGGACGATGCGCGATGCGATGGACGATGCGCGATGCGATGGACGATGCGCGATGCGATGGGCGATGCGATGCGCGATGCGATGCGATACGCGATGCGATGCGCGATGCGCGATGCGCGATGCGATGCGCGATGCGATACGCGATGCGATGCGCGATGCGATGCGATGGTATACATTATAAAGGTGCCGCAATGAGCATGCGTACGCCGAAAACGAGACTTAGGCAGCCATTTTTTTTTATTTGTATTAAGCACATTTCTGTTTGTGTTCAGAGCATGTGATGATGGCTGATGACGCTGACTGTACGTATACGGTTACACACTAGTTATTGTGCACAAAAGATTATGTGATTGTACTTCTAAATATTGTCTCGGACATCTACTGGGATTGAATTTAGCCAAACAAAAACGGATGCCAGGCAGGCAGCTTCTTCGCAAAAACTAGACTAGGGACTGAAATAGGTTACTTTATAAAATGAAATATGTACCTATTCAACATTTTATTTGTTAAATAATTATTGTTTCCATCTGGATATCCCTGATCTCAAATATAAACACTATTTTGTGTGCCTGCAGACACGATGAACCAGGGATGGTTAAGGTATTTCTCAGTTTAACATTAACCAACAGTTTTGAAGCCTATTTGTTTATATTGATTAATTAATGACATGTGCAAACATGTTATTTATGTCTTATATAAATTAAAATATAAACTTTTCATAATTTATGCTTCTTGATTTACTCCTCGGTCCCCAATATTTCCATATCTGGAAGAAACTGACACATATTCCGTGAGACGATCTTCGATACAAATGCAGTGATGTTTAATTACTTAATCTGGGTTCCGTAGTAGCACATAAAAGCAGCGTTGCGCCGAAATACAAGTATGAATAACGCGGTGTCAATAAATAGCCCCGCTCAAATCAAGCTACCAGCTCTATTGGACCACGTAATAAACAGCCGAAATTGACAGGAAGTTAACTTGTAGTAGGTCTACTAGGAGGTACACGGTGCGCGCGGTGCGTCTACAATTCGATTCACTTAGGGGTCATCTCAGAACGTCGATGTCCGATATCAGACGAAATTACTTTCATCTTGCCTCAGTCCCCCCACCCACCCAATTTTTTAAACATTATTATATGATGATACCAGTATAATTAAGAGTGTCGGTCGATGTCCGACGCCAGATAAAACTGCCTCAGACCCCAGTCCCCCAAACAAAAATAATTTCGCTTGACATCGGACATCGATGTTCCGAGATGATCCCTTAGCAAAAATGAAACTACACTCTAGGAACAACGATTCGCTACCTCGTTTGTGCATTTTATATGTAATTTTGGTAAAATAATTAGAGACAATACTATTTTAGTTTACGATTTAGATATTTTATTATAAACTAAAGACACTCAAGTTTAGTAGGGTCTAACTGATTATATATATATATATATATATATATATATATATGTGTGTGTGTGTGTGTGTGTGTGTGTGTGTGTGTGTGTGTGTGTGTGTGTGTGTGTGTGTGTGTGTGTGTGTGTGTGTGTGTGTGTGTGTGTGTGTGTGTGTGTGTGTGTGTGTGTTGTTTTATTTATGTAAGGCATAATGAACATGATATGTACACCTATGAAAATATATGATGTCATTAATGAATAAATATTCAAGAAATGTATAGTTCAAAGCCCACGGTTAATGTTCAACTGAAAAATGCCATCAAACATCCCTGTTTTCCATGTGTGGAGGTACATAAATTATCGTTTATATTTTCGATCAAGGATGTTCAGATGAAACCAAAAATGAAATGGGGAGTGGTAAAAGAGGTACACACCTCATGCTATGAAATAATTCATTTTTGGTCTCCGGTTTTGGTGAGAGAACCTAGATTACATTCTTTAAGGTGATTGGTTGCATGCCCCAATTTATCTTAGTCTAAACTCAATCGCATTAGGCTTCTTTCATAATATTTAGAAGTACAATCACATAATCTTTTGTGCACAATAACTAGATGTGTAACCACATACGCACACTCAAAGTCATCAACCATGGACACATGCGTTGGACATAAAAGGCATCCAGTGTTGCCTAAGGTCACGAATTTGTTCAAGCCCAGACAACAAAGCCAAACCCAAAACACTGGCGTCGGAACATGATGGATATTTGGTGGGTTGAGGCTCTCCAAAACCTCGATTTGCATTCCCCCTCTTTGAGGCTCGCCAAAACAGTAACATTAAGGCTCTCCAAAATCACAATTTGCACACCAATTGAGGCTCGCCAAAATAACTCCATCTTCAGGCTCTCTTCAAAAACCTCGATTTACACCCCCCAAATATCTACATTGAGGCTCTCCACAAGCATGAATTTGAACTCCTCATATATCCCTGTCTGTCAGGGGTGAAACTGGCCTCGATTCCGATGCTCGATGTCTGATTTTTTTGTAATTTCTCTCGCTGATCCTGCACAGCTCTCTCACCAGATCATTCGTTCTCGTTTTCCACCTTTCTCCCAATCCTTCAAAATATCTTTTTCCATAGTTTTCCCATCGCAGTCTAGTTCTTCCTCGCCTCCTTTTCCTTTCCCGTCTCTGTACATCTGCTCTCTTTGCCATCCGTTCTTTTCCCATTTTCTCTACAAGCCCTGCCCATCTTAGTTGACTCATGCTTATGCTTGTTCAGAAACAATTGTGTCGACATCAAAGACACAACCACATGCGCAACTACGACCAGACGATGTAAATAAGTAGCATCATTCTAGTCCACTGCTGCAATTTTGGGAGGTGGTGCTGTTCTAATTATAGCTCCTGACCCAGGGATTATCGTCTCCACAGACGCACCGACTTTGACACATCATGTAATCCACTTGCCAGACAAGAGATACAATTAACCAAAAGTGCTACTTAACCCCCACTTTAGTGTATCGGCGCTTCCAGGTGTAAATTACAATTTTGATATACTCGTTTGTGCTGAATCATATAGAAAACGACATTGCTCTCTAGTCTAAAAAATTCTGTTGTGTTACAGCCGTGTAACATAGCTGTTAAGGTGTATCAGAATGGGACGAGGAAAGGCGAATGTGTTTTTGGAGGACAATCGTTCAGATGGGATCACCTTGATGATATGTCGTAAGACATGTTGTTGTTGTTTATGGAAGTTCCCATAGAAACCAAGAGTATACACCTCAACAGTAAAAATATTTAATGAGTATTGGTTTACATTATTTATTCATTGTAAATACGGAGAAATTACATTATCACATAAGTATGTACGGTATCAGCGGTATGCATGGTCATGGTAATTAGCATCACACGTTTTGCTTTCTTAACATCACACGTCAATTATATATATATATATATATACGTATATGTATATATATATATATGTATATATATATATGTGTGTATATATATATATATATGTATATGTGTGTGTGTGTGTGTGTGTGTGTGTGTGTGTGTGTGTGTGTGTGTGTGTGTGTGTGTGTGTGTGTGTGTGTGTGTGTGTGTGTGTGTGTGTGTGTGTGTGTGTGTGTGTGTGTGTGTGTGTGTGTGTGTGTGTGTGTGTGTGTGTGTGTGTGTATACAACAATTACAGTGAAATTACTGTGAAAACATGATGTATATCAGAAGTATCTTTCTTAGAAAACTGAACGATGAAATACTACGAGTTTCAAGGAATCATTTCAATCGACGATTATATTAACATACAATAAGTAATATGTTGTACACACATCTGAAACACCGTGCTTCTTTGTGCATATTCGTTAAATTTGCTTGCACCGCACATTTTAAGAGAAATCATTGACACAGAGTATAGTTGATCAAAAACGAACGAGCGTAAGGCGCACAAGCGATATGGTCATCCGAGGAAAACCAGACCTGCTGTATTTCTTGCCAGAGATTTATGGTAACGTAGCATTTAAATTAATGTACATTAATGCTATGTAATTTACACACATACGTATAAGGCATTTCAAGTTTTTTGTGCATATTTGACGTACGTATTTAATAATTGCATTCATCCTAAAGATCCTAGCGGAGCGATAGGAACCTTTTTCAGAATCACAACAGTACCATTAAGCAAACCGATCATTACAGTATGTAAAATAAAGTGAATATAGTCTATGTTATTAAAACATGCAAAATAGGAGTGAGAGTACATTATGAACAATTAATATACGGTGAGAAAATTATATTTACAAATAAATTGTAAAGTAGAAAATTAGTTCACCTTATTAAGCATGGATATTATAATAATTGTTTGGCAAACAACCTCTGTTTAGTTTTAGACAAGGCTATTGTTCTACAGACAGCATCGATTTAAGGAATGTTTTTAAACACAAACATTGATATTGATAATATAGTTGTTGTCTTCCCTAAGTTTGATTGAAACATTTGTACTGTTATACAATGTATGTTATAAAATTTTACTAGCTTGTGTAAAACGCTATATCTATTGTAGACTACAAAGTCGAAGACGACAAGGAAGACATCAGACACATGAAGAGGATGTGCAGGAAACCCCGTGATTGAGGCTGTAGCGGCGTAACCACTGAGCTAGTCTTCCAGGGACTTGCACCACGTGTCACTGCTGAAACGCAATACATGTCATAAGTGGCGAACTTTAACTCGTAAACATGACACAGATAACAATACAGACATTTTCATGCGGTATTTCAAATCCGCGTTGACAAAACGATTTTTAAAATATTTTTAAAATAATCATACATTTAACATGCGCTTTCTTAGCAATTGTTTGTGATCGTTTCAGTCTGTTTAATTACAAATTGGTCGTCTAAAGAAAATGTGTTGGCCGTTGCACATGGTAGAATGAGAAACCAATTGTCCTTCCGGTGTTTAATTGCAAATCGTTAACCAATAATTATAGGACACGCCATGTGGATCTACTGCATGTACCGATTTCTAAAACCAACGTATTATATAAAACCATTAGACGTCGAGGTGTTAAGCTATGGAACTATATAACAACAACAGTGGATTGTATATATGCACTTGCAACGTCTAAGGGTCAAGAGATTTTTGTGAGTAAATAATGTTAGTGACTTATTTAACTAACAATCATTGTTGCATTCAAATGCGTGTATTCATGACAATAGTATTGCTGTGATTTGTGTTGCTGATTTCTTTTCTTCAATTGCACAATCTGTTTCTTCTTCTTCTTCTTTTTATTAAATTATTTTACGTGCACCATGGAATTACACGACTTCGTGCCGCATGCTATATTGTACAGCATCGTAAATCGCTGCGATTGACGGGCAGTTACAATGTAGCGTATCTACGGTTTGATAAACTGTGCCTCAGCTATTCGATTCACATAACTAAAAAGAAACAATTAAGCTGTAGACAGAAAGAAAAACATGTGACGCAAATGACGACTAAATTTATTGTTTTCGATGATTTAATGTATGTGTTTCTTGTTAAACCGAATATTGTAGCTATTTATAATAACTGAAACATAAACTTGGACACAAATTAACGGCATTTGCAATAAGCGAAAGTTGAAAAAAGTTGTCGTCTCTTCCCATGTATTCAAAACAAGTTTTATATTTTCTACCAAGGATATCCAGACGGAAATAATTAAAACACTGCAATTTGAGCGGAAAATAAGTACATAATTTTATATGTCATGTTATGAAATGTGTTTGACCCAGACTTTCGTCACAACAGTTAGAAGTACGAACACAACAAATTGTGTGCGCAAACCAAATATATATGTAACCGTATACGTACAGTCAGCATCATCAGCCATCATCACATGCTCTGAACACAAAAAGGAATGCGTTTAATAAAATACAAATGGCTGCCAAAGTCTCGTTTTCTGTCTCGTACGCATGCTCATTACGGCATCTTTATAATTTTACCATTGCGCATCGCGCATCGCGTATCGCATCGCCCATCGCATCGCGCATCGCGCATCGCATCGGCCATCGCATCGCGCATCGCGCATCGCATCGCGCATCGCATCGTCCATCGCATCGCGCATCGTCCATCGCATCGCCCATCGCATCGCGTATCGTTCATCGCCCATCGCATCGCGCATCGCGCATCGCTCCATGGCGCTGCAGGTTGCCACACAAAAACGCGATGGCCCTTCTCGGCCATCATAGACGAAACTTGCTTGCTACATGTTTTACCGCCAACCTCGCTGTCATTGTGGAACTGTATCTACATGCACTCACATTACAGTTACAAGGAGATTTGCGATTTAGGTTCCGCCGTTGTAATCTCGTCACATCCATTCGTAATGGACCATATTGTCATAGCTTAGCAGGATGCTCGCTACTCTTCTACCGTTATCTGTATGACCAGGCCAGGTCGTTGGCCATGATTAAACACACTACGTCTATGAACTTTGTCAAGAATGCAGTGGCAATTCCTAATCGAGGGCAGACCTATGTTCATCATCAATGTGGGTCAACCTGTGTATAATAATTATTATATATAACATTACAATAGATCCAATAGCCAAGTAGCTAATGCGAAGATTCATATAAATCTACTTCATTGTGATATTCGTCAGCCTACACCTTGTAATGACAGCTCTCATGTCACCAGGATCGAGCTCTGTTGCAGAGTGGGTGAACAAAAGCATTCGTGCAAGCTACTGGTCCTGGAAAATGTACTGCTGACAGAGCTGGACCAGATTGTGGCGCAATGGCTAAAGCATCTGACTATCAACAGAGAGAAAAAAGGTTCGAACCATATGTTGCCGTGTCGGTCATCTTGCACATCTTGAACTAGCTTGAATCATATAATATTATCATACTGCAGCAAAAAGAGAGACAGATTTTTGTTCCCACAAATACATATTCGGCCATATAACTGTAGAATGTGTGTGTGTTCATCGTTTGAATATATCTATTTGATAAATAGCTTTTACATAAACTAATATGTAATCTAACACAGGACTCACAGAGATAGCTCTTTACGTGTACATTGGAGTCTCAAAGGAAGAATTGAACAGTGTTTACATTTACAAATCGAAGCTTACGTACGCTAATTTTAAATAAAATATAGTATGTACAGTTACTCTTCGGAATGGATGTATGCTATATAAAAGTATATAGATCTACTTTTAAAATAAGTTGTGACGCCATTGTTCACATGGATTTTAGCCGGAAGAAATTAAACGCTGTGAAATGCTAGTTCTTACTTTTATGGATATGGAATGAAAAGATATTCTTCCAAAGTCGCCTTGAGCTAGTACATTAAATAGCATTGTTATAGTTTATTTGCATAGGTTTAATTAGATGCATGGTTTGGCCTTATACATTAAGTATGAAATAGTTCCATATTCAAATCGTGTTTAGCGTTTTATTGCTCTGTGGTATATGTTGATGAGACGTATATGATTTGTCGTAGTGTTTCTTCCCTGGTTCTTTGGTCGACGTCTTCAGTGTAATCATGAAGCTTCGGCACAGACACAAAAGTGCCATCAAAAAGGTGCTGAAGATGACTATAAAATATGGTGGTTGTATTATATTGCTTTGTCTGTGCGGATTCATGATCTGCTTTCCAGACGTTCTGGTTAATCAGTTGTTTCCATCATTAACGAGCTTCGTTGAAGATATGTCAATAAATGCTCATCCTGTCAATGATTGGACAACGCAGTCGCCGCTTGAAACTACCCAAAGCGTCTTCGAGCAGCAGCGCATGGCAGCAGCGTTTCGTAAGCTCGCAAACTTCCCTTTTTTATCAACAGAGAGGAAGTGCGAGAATCTCTTCTCACTGACGCATCGTGGACCCAAACTGACGTACTCGGCCAGCTACTGGGAGTATGTTGACTCATACAAGAACACTCTTAGTGCGGCCGGCGCCCTGAAGGAAGGCCGGACGAACGAAGAGTCGTGGACCATCCACGAAATCGCCAAGTCTCCGTTCGTGCGGACCGTCTGCCTAATGGGATTCAACGGCGGCCTATCGGCGTTCATGTGTCTCACGGCAAATCCGAACTTGAAAGTCTACGCATTCGACGGGCAGCAGTATAATTATTCGAAGGAGCTGGCGACGTATATGTCGTGGGAATTCTTCGACCGGTTCGCGATCAAATTTGGAGACACGCGTCAGACGATTCCAGAGTTCGTGACAACGAGACCGGTTGTCAAGTGCGATCTGCTCATTGTAGATGGTTCGAGGAGTCGGGAAACACTCGAAGACGACTTCAAAAATGTTGCCAGATTGGCGAGTCCTGCAGGAAACATCGTCGTTGTTGAACTGTACGCAACAAACGACGCGGCCCGGTTGTGGGAAAGCTGCAAGGAACGGGGAGACGTGAAGGAACATTTCATGTGCAAATTCAACGTGTTGGACGTGCTTTCGGTGAGGTCGCGGAATCACGTGGGGTTTGCTGTTGGCTCATACGTTAACAAATGACGACCAACAAGCGTAATATTGATAAACAGGTATAAACGCTATCAGTGTTTAGATACTGAGTTGGACATTGCATTGTGAACGTCTACCTTTATGACGTTGAAGGTCCGATTGACCACAAAGTGTTCAGCACAGGTATCGAACATTGTTTTTAGGCGGTTGAAAATTTCCCAAAGATGCGGTTGCATTGTTCAAAGATGTTTCAACTCAGGTTCCATGGTTACCGCGAACGGTTTGTTTCATACTTTCATAACGGATGTTCCAAATTAACCACGTGTAGGTCGCTTAATTTCATTTTGTAGAAGCATAGATTTATAACAAAGGCATAAAGACAAAAGGTTACGGTGCTACACCTATGACCACAATGTGGATAACCAATTGCGGTCATCCACAGAACAGCTGCTTAGTGTTAATGGAGCACAAGGCATACCAACCGATTCACTTTTCGATTTGCATGCACGGACCGGGCTGTGTGTTGTGAGTAGACTACCACTTGTCGGTTCGTCTTAATATGTATGTTGTTGGTATAACTCTGAAATGTGTGTATACACATTATAGGGTCTATACATATTCATTTTAAATATCCGCCTATAATTGTAATAAATGAGGTAGGATACAGAACATACTATCGTTTTGAATAGTTTTAAGACCTACTAACATGGACCTTGCTGCGGAGCTTAGGCATATTCTAGGCTTACTCAGAAACTGATTTTGGAGTGATAGCTTCATTAACCAGGCAGTCTTGCTTGGTTTTGCTGATCATGGCGGGCCGTTTTCTGTAAGCTGTTATATATAATTCGCCCTGAAGCAACGGAAGTACAACCGAAATACAATTAATGACTTGACGTATTTAGTAGCGTCGGATTGTTACGATGTTCATTTTATTACCATAACATGAATACTATCGTATAGTATATGCATAAGTTGCTATAATAGCCGTGTAGTAGGCATGCACAATGCGTCGCAATATTGCTCTTATATGGGCTTATTATTTTCTATAAGGATGACAATTCGGTTGTCGTTACAAGTGGTTACAGGGGTTTATATACACTTGTCGTTTCATGTGGTTACATGTGTCTATGTACATTTGTCGTTACAAGTGGTTACATGGGTATATGTACACTTGTCGTTACAAGTGGTTACAGGGGTGTATGTACACTTGTCGTTACATGTGATTACAGGGGTTTATATACACTTGTCGTTACATGTGGTTACAGGGGTTTATATACACTTGTCGTTACATGTGGTTACAGGGGTCTATATACACTTGTCGTTTCATGTGGTTACATGGGTCTATGTACATTTGTCGTTACAAGTGGTTACATGGGTATATGTACACTTGTCGTTACAAGTGGTTACAGGGGTGTATGTACACTTGTCGTTACATGTGATTACAGGGGTTTATATACACTTGTCGTTACATGTGGTTACAGGGGTTTATATACACTTGTCGTTACATGTGGTTACTGGGGTCTATGTACACTTGTCGTTATATGTGATTACAGGGGTCTATATACACTTGTCGTTACATGTGGTTACAGGGGTCTATGTACACTTGTCGTTACATGTGGTTACAGGGGTTTATATACACTTGTCGTTACAAGTGGTTACAGGAGTCTGTATACACTTGTCCAGAAGTTCTGAACAAAAAAAACTTGTCGGGATCTGACACAAGGTTTGAGATCATTAAAGCAGTCGCAGAATGAAAATATATATATAGAATTGAAGAACAGTGCACTCACTATCCGCACTAGGTAGTGACTTGGATGTGTGTGTGCGTGCGTGTGTGTATGTGCGTGTGTGCATGTATGTATGTGTATATTGAAGGAGTAGGCCCTTTACTTAAATTGGAAGATGAAACAAAAGAAACTTAAGGAGTGCCTGTATCTTAGAAGTTAAGTGGACTATATATGAAGGACAGTGAATCACTTTTGAGTAACCGCAGGACGCGGCAGAAGAATCAACATTCCATCGCGTCCTCGTGTCAGGTAGTCCGCTGAATCCACGACACAGCCCCTTCGTGGACGCTACTGCCCAGACCCGAGTAGTAGAGAGATGGAATCCACAGCATGGTATTATACGTTTTATTAATCAGATCTCACAAACACATATACGTTTGTTGGATCTAAGTTTTCGTTTCGCGTAAATATCTATGACCATATAAAAGGAGCCAACGGCCTTTAGAGTCTCTGGGTGATGTGGTGAACAACGTTACCCAAGTTTTGAAACAGCAGCATGACCATAATATGTTGAATCAAACAAAAGATACGTGTTACAGCTATTTCAGTAGCATACATATCATAGCGGAATGGGCAGAGGATACCAGAGAATCGAGGCACAAAATCGTGAACAATGGGACGAGGTTCAATGCTATGGGCAGGAGATACATTGCTGCATTGACAGAGGCGATGACAAGGCTTAAAACTATTGAATGCAATAGTTTCTATTTTGTATAAAAGTGGGTCTAAATTATATAATATCCACCGCACATAAGAGTATGACCTACCAGCCGCCAAGTAAAATAGTTGGATTTCCATATTATTCTATGTACCAGACACTCATGCTTATGCATACATAATGGCAATAGCACACCTGATCTAAAAACAAAGAGTATTTAAATCGATATGGCGTAACGAATGTGTATAAATTGAAACTCACAGTACACATGCTCTGTCGGTGCATATTTTAAGTGCAACATTTGGCATGTTGATCTGTACCGAGCGTCCAGAGTCCACTCTGTACCTTAGTGGACAGTATATACGTAAGAGAGGACCCGTCATCCAGCCACGTACAACCTCCCCTAGGCAATGGGCGCGCGGTCATAAAGGGCTCACGGTGGAATGCAGCGTTTCCAGAAGTGGTCTACGCTCTTTGCTAGTGCAGAGACGATGGATCGTAGTTACATGGCCGACGAATTACGGCCACAACGACGTCGGGACAGGTTCATGCCTTGGGTGAAGTTGAGGAAACGGTGAGTTGGCCGCACATACAGTGTCGGTGTCGCTCTGACGATATACATGTAACATTTATTGTGTGATGAACACCCGAGGTTATATAGACGATGAACGCATAACAATATGCGTGAATGGGCGTTTGTCGACTGCTTGCCTCTCAAACTGTATAAATAGTAGTCATTGTTATGTAAATAGAGTAGCACTGGGTAGTGACGGTGTCTCCCGTCGACAACAATAGATCCTACTTAATCGTCATCTTTAAACGGAAACAGGTTTCGCCGAAACAAATTCTACAAGATAACAACATGATCTAATCAAACAGTCGTATGCCTACACCAGCTTTTAGTTTGCCTTCTCATATGATATGGCACAAATAATATTGCACATGGTAGTGCCGTGGGCCCTTTTCGTTGCTTCTGTCGCACCTCTTCTTCTTCCAGTAATCCACCACCGTCATTACTGACGACTTCGTGGATGGTGTGGTGTTTGTTGCGTGCGCCAGGTGTGCAGGTGTTCAGTGCTGGTTGTAACTGTTTATAAAATCATGTGCAAGTGCAAGTTAAAAAACAAACAGGGGTCACTCTTAGTTAAACTTTGTTTGCGGCAGTGTCGGGAAGGCACTGCTTGAAAGCATCCATAGGGAGGGGGATTGAACTGATTGGGCGGTTAGGGTATTCCAGGGTACTAGTGTGGCTATAAAAAAAGGAATGTTGGAAAGCCTGTGTTCGGGTACGTTGAACCATTAATTGGAATGGATGCCCTCTACGCCCCTCAGCTAAGAGTTCTGTGGCGCAGTGGGTACGGGCTGGCTTTGTGTAAAGGCTGGCATGGATGTCGACTAGGCCGTTTTGAATTGTATACATCATATTAAGCCTCGCAAGACATCTGCGCTGTTCCATGGACTGTCACTGCAATTGGTGGAGCATGGAGGTTGCGGAATATTAATTACAATGCCGCTCTATACAACGAGTTGGTCAGGACGCCCAATAAAATTGAATTAATAATAATAATACGAAATATGCCGCTATATAAATGTTACATAAATGCTCATAATGTGTTGTTGTAGTGGCTGTGGGTGACTGCATGCACTGGTTGGTACGAGTGCTTGCTGTTTGTACACTTGAGCAAGTCACGCACAATGCAAATGTCTGTCAACAAATACGTTCACCTTTGACCACACAAACGGTCCGCGTACATGGCAAATTCAATTAAACGTGTTGTAATAGTAACAATTAATAGTACCGATTCGTAGCCCCTTTAAGTAAATTATTTAAATTATTTATCAAAGCGCTTCACAGTTGTCAGTAATAAAAAAACTTCCATAAGCTTACAAGAACTATTTAAACAGATACAGTACAGTTTAAACAATATTTCAAAACAGACGGATACCTTAGTAACGTGAGATTACAAGCTGAACTTCCCAACAATAGAACTGACACCAACCGGAATAACAGGGGTACGATTAACGACGTTGGACTACAAATAGCTAAAGGGCTTCTGTCCGTAGATATCTACCACGAAATCCTACTGTATCTTCGTCCCGCGTGAATAAATTCCAGAAATAAAAAGAAATAACCTAATTCTAAACATAATTCTCCAACTGCTCAGCGTGGTAGCTGTGGAGAGATGTCTAGATCGAGAGTAGGCATATCATCGTTCTCGTTGAAGGCCCGGGGAATACACACGTGTATCCAATCGCACCTGCATCGAGACACTGCAGATGGATTAATTTCACGCTTAGACTATATCCGTTGTTGCGAGATAAGACACGTGATAACACGCATGAGTAAACAAATCATTACCTGCATTCAGCGAAGTAAAAAAATCAACATAATCAACATAAAAGTTCAACGCATTCTCAAAGTGCTACTGCACTGAGCTGTTACAATAATATCATGGTACTGCAGAACAGTCAAATTCACTAATACATCTGCAGAACTGCCAAACGCATAAACAAATTAAATAACATTACTATGTCATTCTCCCCTTGCTAGAAAAATAGTCATTATTAGTCCACTTAAAAGTCCAGGCGTACAGGGGTTCGACGAACACGCTCAGAGCGTCGAAGCTGATGGTCGCCTTCTCCCTCAGGATGTTCAACTGGAATTTCAATGGACACGGGTCGTCGTGGACTGTCGACAGAAGCGGGAACTCCTTCGGGTTGATGTAGCCGTTCATCTGCTGACGACTCGCCTGTCGGGGCCAAATGTCGGAGGGACACAGTCGTTTCCAGGCCATCGGGGTAGCGGACATGAGCGTACTGAGGATTCGCTTGAAGAAGTTCTACTTGGTCCACGAGTGGTTCGACTTTGCTGTGACGTACATGCCTTTTGAGTAAGATGGGTCCCGGCGTACATAGCCAAGTCGGTACGGACCCTCCGGTTGTAGAGCGTCTAGCACAATTTAACAGCCTCTCATGAGGAGTCACGTTGGTTGCTGTTGACAATAGCGAGTGAATAGAGTGCAACGCATCAGGCAGTACAATTTGCCAGCATTTGGGAGGCAAATTACGCGACTTCAGTGCCATGGTGATCGCCTTCCAGACTATTCCATTGTATCTCTCCGTCTGGCCATTTCCTTGAGGATTATAGCTTATAGTTCTGCTGCTAGCGATGCCTTTACTCATTAGGAACTCCAGAAGCTCTCTGCTCATGAAGGAGGACCCACGATCAGAATGTAGGCGGGCGTTCCAAATAGTGCGAACAATTGACATAGACAGCTGATGACAGTAGGCGTAGTCATTTCTGCACACGGAAACACAAAGGGGAACCTAGAGTACTCATCTACAACAGTCAGAAAGTATAGATTTTTTGTCAGTACTTGACAGAGGTCCTTTAAAGTCCACATTAAGTCGTTCGAATGGCTGTGTGGCTTTAATGAGATGCGTGTTTCTGGCTGATAGAATCTAGGTTTACTCTCTGCACAGACTTTGAATCAGCTGGTCACTATGTCACTCCAGGGTGACATAGTGACTCATGGAGTTCGATTAGTTGACGAAGGTCCGTGCCTATAGATGAACAAAACGACCTCGAGAAAGTGTGAGAAGGTGTTTTCCTTTCCTGGACAATACATAATATCGAAGTCGAAGCAAGATAGCTCCATGCGCCAACGCATAATTTTGTCGTTCTTTATCTTACTTTTCTGTCGTTTGTCGAACATGTAGCTGACAGATTTTTGATCAGTTTTCAGAGTGAAATGTTTTCCAGTTAAATAATGTCTCCAATGACGAACTGATTCAATGATTGCCTGTGCCTCTTTTTCAACTGATGCGTGACGCGTCTCGGGCCCCTGAAGCGTGCGAGAAAAGAAGGCTACAGGACGTCCAGCCTGATTTAGTGTAGCAGCTATAGCCGATTCAGATGCGTCAGTCTCAACCTCGAACGGTAGGGCCTCATCAATTGCAGTCACCACAGATCCTTCAATATCACGTTTGAGTTGTAGAAATGCCATTTCAGCTTCCTTCGATGCCGGAAACGTTGTCGTGATACTAAGAGGGCGAATCTTGTTCGAGTATTCGCGAATCCACTGTGAGTAAAAGGCGAAGAACCCAAGGACCCTGCGGAGAGACTTCATGTCGTGAGGCATAGCGAGCTGACGTAGATGTCGAAGACGCTCAGGATCGGGCCGCATGTTACCATCCTCTACAACATAGCCAAGTATGCTCAGTTTTGTTGTGGAGAGCACACATTTGTCCTCGTTGTAAACGATGTTCTTCATTTCAGCTGCCTTCAGGAACCGTTCCAAGTTTGCATCGTGTTCGGCTTGCGTCATACCGCAAATAGTGATGTCATCTAAGTATGCGAATGTTCCATCAAGTTCTGCCTCCTTAATGAACGAGTCCATAATACGCTGGAAGCAAGCCACGCCGTTTGTGACGCCGAATGGAATGCGGGTGAACTGATAGAGGCTTCCACCAGATTCGAATGCCGTATATGGTTTGTCTTCATTTCTTATGGGCACCTGGTGATAAGCGCTGCGCAGATCTATGGTGCTAAACACACGGTACTGAGCTATTTTGTTGACCGTCTCATCGATGCGAGGGAGAGGGTACCCATCGAGTAGCGTGAACCTGTTGACCGTCTGAGAGTAATCAATCGCGAGACGCTTCTTATGATTTTCGTCCTTTGTGACAACAATTTGCGCACGCCAGGGGGAATTACTGGGTTCTATAATCCCTTCACGTAATAGTCGCCGAGTTTCTTTTTCAATGAACTTACGATCGTCAAAGCCGTGGCGACGCGATTTTGAAGCAATGGGATGACAATCAGCTGTCGGATTAGTGAACAGTTCTGGAGGATCAACGCACAAAGTAGTTAGTCCGCAAAGTGTCAGGGGTGGCTGATCTCCCCCGTATTTCAATGTGACACTCTCATGCTGCTGCTGAAAGTCTGACCCGAGGATAACGTCTACGCATAGCTCGGGAAGTATGTACAATCGAACGTTTTTGTAGTCACGTCCCTTTAATGTTAGGTCAACTGCCAATCTTACACATTGCTTTAGATAGCGCTGATGGGCCAGTTACAGACGTCACAGATGCAATAGTTGGACGATTCAGCGGATTCATCCCAGTTGATGCAACCTTGGAAACAGATTCCGAGCGACACACTTTCGCGAAATGTCCCTTCTTTTGACATTTATTGCATATGGCTTCACGTGCAGGACATTTTGCGCGTGGATGTCTAGCAATACCACAGAAGAAACATTTATTGTTAGCAGCGGCAGACGCAAAAGAACGATCAGTTGAATTCTCCTCAACAGCAGATTTTTGTTCACCGGCAGCGGCACTGAATGAGGGTACAGGTGGAGCACAGTACAGCTCCGAATTCTTCTGCGCCAAGTCTAATGACCTAGCCTGATCAAACATGGCCGCTAAGTCTAACGTCTTATTTTCCAAGAGGCGTTGACGGATCAATGATGATTGTAGACCGCTGATGAATGCGTCTCTGGTGGATTCCTCTCGGTGTAGAGCAGCAGTAACACTTTTGAAGTTACAGTCTTTGCTTAACGTTTTTTGAGCCTGTAGATATTCGTCTAAAGTTTCACCGGCTTGTTGGCGACGTGTAACCAGGAGGTGGCGAGCGAAAATCTAATTCGTAGGTTTTATGTACAAAGCTTCCAAAGTATCAATAGCGTTTTCGTAGGTGGCACATTCCGCGATGCTCTCATAGATCTTCGGCGTCACGTAGACGTAGTTAGTTAACACGCAAAGTTTATCCTGTCCTTCGGCAGGAAGAACAGACAAAAAGTGTTGGAATATTTTCAATCAGTGCGTCCACTCTTTAGATGCTGCTAATGAGTTTGGATCAGTATCAAGACGTTCTGGTCTGAGTAGCCTATCCATAGTAGCAGTGAACCGCAATAGCAATGGGCCGAAGTAGTCGCCCGATTATCGCTCAGTAGAATGATTGCCGAAGGCCAGCGAGTCCACGATTGGAGTTGCCCAAGTACATATTATTTGAGCAACTTTTATGTTGATTAAATTGATGTAATAACACAAAGTCGTTAGGCCTAGTTGTAGGCTTTAATCAACATAAAAGTTCAACGCATTCTCAAAGTGCAACTGCACTGAGCTGTTACAATAATATCATGGTAGAGCAGTTAAACTGCAGAACAGTCAAATTCACTAATACATCTGCAGAACTGCCAAACACATAAACAAATTAAATAACATTACTATGTCACGTGCGTATGTACGTGTCGTGCGTATATGCATGTGTCGTGTATGCGTGTGTGTTTCCATAGCCTTTATATAAATGTAGATCTAATGCGGATGAGAAATTGCTAATGCAACATAACAAATATAGAATAAAATAATTAACTTCCCAGTAAACACAATAATGTTTTTAAACGTCATCGGCCCTGTTACATTCTTGCATCAAACATCGTGAATTTTTGGTTTTAAAATGTGTTGTAAAATATACAAATGTATGGTCTTAAAAACATTTTTAAATGCTAAAAAAACACAGTTGTATGACATTTGAGGAAACATGTTTTCCGATGTTTTAAAAATAATTACTGATTGTGTTTGCCGGGATATTATTGCCATGACATGCATATAACCTTTATAAAATAAGCATTTATAAAAAAAATTATATATTTGCATGCTGTGTGGTTGACGTAATTTATCAACACCAAATAATGGATTTGTTAATGATATATAATATGTTGGCACTAGCCAGAGGGAGGTTGACATCGTTTTTACCTCGCACAATGTGTGCCCTTGGTCCTATTATTAATTGTGAGCTTAATCAAGCTCAACTTGCGAGAAGGGGTCTCAGTGAGAGTCTAGCTACCATCTCCGACCTTTTTGCGGGCCTTCTGCCTACTTCGTTAGAACCAATTTCCTCCCCATCTCTCACTTACTGCAACGCCCCTCTCGAGCCCCACTGGAATCTAACCTTTCTACGTGTTATTAGCCTACAGCCAATAGCTAGGGCTAGGCGTATTATAATTAAAGCCCTACATCAATAATTGCATAACCTCGCGTATATATATATAGAGCACAAGTTAGGCATAGTTGTATTGCCTAGTTGTTTCCAGCACTTGGCAATGTTCTGACTAGTCTGTATATATTGTGGTTACAATGTTATGATCTATGACTTATGACGTCTCATTCAACTAGCCAGCCTTTTTCAGAACATTATCGCCAAGCCGACCTTTCTAAGCTGGCACTGAGGCTGGTCACTGCCAGGGTGCTTGTCGTCCTCAGTGGTTCTTTTACGTCCCAAATTGAGACGGGACCGACATTAACGTGATCTCCGATTCACGAGGGATACACAGTCCCCAATGTTGAGAGCCAGGTTTTTATACCAAATATACCATACCTGCCCGGTCCGGGTATTGAACTCGGGGCGCCGGTATGTCAGGCGGATGTGCTAACCACTACACTATCGCGCGCCCCCGTATATTACCGATACTCGGACAGTGTACAAATGTGACATTAATGGTGGCGTCACTGTGATGATCTGTTTACACATGCGTGTTATCGTGTCTTATCTCGCACTTGCTCGAAGCACATGCAACTTGTTTACAGCTGTTAGTGACAGTCGCCGACGAGAGTTGTCGCTGCTCAGCTACGTCATCCGTGCCACGAAGAGTAAAACATTTCTTCGGTATTACTCCGCAGTGCAAATTGGCTCTACAACAATATTTAAAACAACTCATATGTAATGTTTTCTGTAACACTAAATAAGCATAATTCACCCAAAAGTCTGCACCAACGATATTTCAAAATAAGACTTACCAAGGACTGCTGCAAGTTAATGCGGACTCTTTTATAGCCGGTGTGAGCTTCTACAAAAGGGGTTACGAGGCTACAGGCGCAGCCATTTTGCGAAGTCAGTAAGCAATCTCCACTTTAATTTGGAGGTATTTTCTTCTTAACAGCGCAGGTACGGTCAATACAAACGATTCTCGAATGTTTCTCCTTCCAATTGCTGCGGTGTATCAAACGTGAATATGACACTGCGTTATCTGCTTAGTTTTGTTCTATAATTTGATACCGCCTACCTTCCGCAACCTGGTGTCTCGATGCGGGTGCGATCGGTGTATTTGAGCGATCGTGTAATTTTTTTCACATTACATTTCGTTGGGTATCATCCAGTGTAAATAAACAAATGAATTGCGTTGTGACTTATTCTTTGCAGATTGCCTGACCTTTGTGTGTTTTTTCGTAATAAGCATAAACGATTCGTTTATAGGTGTGTACATCGATGACACTGTCAGAATCAAGAGAATGGGAGTGGTGGTGCCATTTTGACTTTACGTTTATTTTTACAATGGCATTTGCTGTACCCTCGAATGCTTCATGTTGTACTTTTAGACAGTCCTGTTGATGTTCTTGTCTGAAAAGGCTGCATGTCTGTATCGATCATAACGTTAATGGAATGTTATGAACAAAACAGTGCAAACAAGTTGTGCCTTGTGGTGTATGTTTCGGGATAGCATTGTCAAAGGTACTGGGTTGTATATACCATCCAGAATGGCTAGATGTAGGGACGGATACCCCTGGATTACACCAACACTAAAGAAACTTATGCAAAAACGGGACAGAATGTACAAATGTCACAAGCACACTCCAAAATACAAACATCTAAAACAAACTATACGGCAACAACTGAGAACTGCCTACTGGAACTATGTAAATGAAATTGTCACCTCTACTGAAGATAGTCAACAAAAACAAGGTTATGCTAAGAGATTCTGGACTTACATGAAACACTGCCATACAAACCACACAGGGGTATCGCCTCTCAAACAAAATGGAATCCTACACTCAAACCCTAAAGCCAAAGCAGAGATACTAAATCAGCAGTTTCAATCAGTCTTTACAGATGACCCATCTCCCCAAGTAACCAAACTACCCAATCCAACACAAAAGAATTGGCTGTTGAAATTGCGCCATCGCTAACTTTAATCTTTCAGAAGTCATATGCTACAGGAGAAGTCCCAACAGACTGGCTAAAAGCAAATGTCTCATCCATTTTCAAGAATTGTCAAAAATACATAGATTCAAATTATAGGCCCATTTCCCTGACATGCATAGCATCAAAACTAATGGAACATATATTGGTTAGTAGTATAATGAAACATGCACATTCACACAACATTCTTTATCATCTTCAACATGGCTTTCGCTCCCAAGTATCTTGCGAGACACAGCTTATTCAGTTCATACATGACTTAGTTACCCATATGCAGTCTGGCAAGCAAACGGATGTCATAGTGATGGATTTTTCTAAAACATTTGATAAGGTCAGCCATAAAAAAATGATTTACAAACTCAATCACTATGGCATCCAACAAATTCCTGGATTCAATAATTTTTAACAGACAGAACTCAAAGAGTCATAATAGAGGGCGAGGCCTCCTCTGAGGTACCCATAATATCAGGAGTACCACAAGACTCTGTACTTGGCCCTTGTCTATTCCTCTTTTATATAAATGACATCCCAGACAATATTACATCTACAGTTAGACTTTTTGTTGATGACACCATAATGTATATAGCCCTTAAGCCTAAGACAAATACAGCTGTGCTCCAGGAAGATCTTCACAAACTTGGAAAATGGGCCATAACCTGGAATTCAATCTTAAAAAATGCCATGTCGTACCTGTAACAAGAAACAAAACTGTCATTAACAATTAATACATGCTTCATGGTCAAACACTAGAAACTGTTTCACAGTGAAAATATCTTGGTATAACCATAACCTCAGATCTCCGGTGGAATGCCCACATAAATAATATTTGTCTAAAAGCAAATAGATCACTAGGCTTCCTCCGCAGAAATCTCAAAGTTCCGTCAATTCAAATAAAAACTCAGGCGTACTTCACCTTTGTCAGACCCATCGTGGAGAACAGCTGTACTGTCTGGGATCCCTATACCCCTACACAAATAAACAAACTAGAAATGATTCAACGCCGTGCAGCCCGATATGTCTTATATCGCCACCACAATACCTCCAGTGTAACAGACATGCTCCAGACATTAGGATGGAGATCCCTATCAGACAGAAGAACCGATGCAAAACTATGTATGATGTACAAGATAGCAAATGGCCAAGTGGGTATACCAGAAAACCAATACCTTATTCCTGTAAATATAGTCACTAGAAAACAACTTTCCTTATCTTACCTTATCCCTCACCTCAGATGCAACTACCACTTGTATTCTTTTTTCCCCAGTACCATTTGACTTTGGAATTCCCTCCCTCAATATAGTGTAAATCAAAACAGCCTGGATGCGTTTAAAAGCAACATCCAGACTTTGCACTACCCCATGTTTTAGACGTTAACAAGTTCTTCTGCATGTATTTCTGTTTATTTATACAATAATTTGTGTTCTTATATATTGCACTCTAAAAACAAAACAAAAATGGCCTGTTCGCCTGCCATGCCACGCACCGCCTGTATCCTCAGCATGTTGAGGCTAGGTGTGTATTGGAAGAAGAATCCCTAAGGCTAAGCCAAGCCCAAGGGCCAAGGCTAAACCAATTCCTAATCCCAACCCTAACTACAAATTAGTACAATGTAAGCCAATTAAATGGAAGATTGCCCAGTCATATTGGATGTTTAATGGGATCTAATTATGTTAGGACACTTTATTATGTTTGAAATATTCAGATGTTAAGTTATCTCTAAGGGGCGATATGACAGCTAGATAGGACCTTTTTAGTCGTTTGGGCTGAAGGTCCAACAGACTATTGCCATCACTCTGTGTCTGACGTCCGCCATTAGCTGCCGGATTTCAGAAACCGTTGAGTAACTTTTTCTCTAATTTTGCATAGACGTATCTTAGGGTAGTTGCTCTATGCACAAGAAATGTGTATTTGATTAAATCGTTCTTAGGGCCCCCATGCCCCAAAAAACTGGTAATTTTAAAACTGTTCAATAACTTTTTCTCTAATTTTGCATGTACAATTCATGTGGTAGTGTCACTGTACACAAGAAATCTGTATTTGATTGAATCATTCTAAGGGCACCTAATGACCCCCAAAACTGGTAAATTTTCACATTTTGCCAATTTTTTCAAAAACTAACTTTTTCTCTAATTTTGTTTATACATTTCATGTAGTAGCGCCACTGTACACAAGAAATCTGTGTTTGATTGAATAATTCTAAGGGCACCACAGGTCCCCTAAAATGCTAAATTTGCTAACTAAATTGTCTGCTGCATCAGCAGATCTATCTTGCTTACAGTCCTTTCTTTCAAATAATCCCTTTTCCTACAACATCTGTCACACCTCACTGTGGGTGCCTGATGGAACTGTGACTAATCTGTAATTGGTCACTGGCAGAGGCTGGTGTCAATAGACAGGGCCCACTAAACCCCTGGACAGTTCTAAGGGGTGATCTTGAAACAACCAAATGTCAACCATTAGAAGAGTTGACATAGTTCCGCTGTACACAAGAAATCTGTATTTGATTGAATTATTCTAGTATCATCAGCATATAGTAGAACATACATTTGCAAGAAAATGTCTACATCATCATCACTAAGGTTGTTGTAAATTTCACCAGCTACCATGTCAAGTCCCTTATAATTATGACTAATGGTGTTCAACATCATTCAGGTAAATAGCAAATGACAAAGGAGACAAGTTTTCTCCTTGTGATAACTCTACATCACATGAGAAGAAGGCTGACACAGACCCCCAAAATGCAAAATGTTTACACTATCTAGTGATGTGGTTTTGAGAAGGGCCCTTGAGACTATCCCCTAACTGTAGATTTTGTGTATTGTGCCAGAAACAGAACACTATTCCCCTTCCCAAAACATATGTCACATGCGGAGTCTGTCTTGCATGGATATCTATTTTGATGCAGTTGTTTTATATAAGCAGGAAGTGTATGAAATTAGTTATTCTTAGGCCACAGAAAAGTAATTCCCAGTTTCTCATCAATGCATGTATTTAAAAATATGTGCCACAACATTTTATTTTCTATTAT
This sequence comes from Escarpia spicata, assembly GCA_963995525.1. Classification (NCBI taxonomy): domain Eukaryota; kingdom Metazoa; phylum Annelida; class Polychaeta; order Sabellida; family Siboglinidae; genus Escarpia; species Escarpia spicata. The sequence continues at coordinate 56,532,025 of OZ023214.1, read as the reverse complement.
AAGTATTCCTCTAAATGCAAGACATGGTGCAATAAGTGAACAGTAAACATGTCAACATTTTACTTCCATCATAACCCTTAATGATTTGTAACTATGATTCACCAAAAAAACATTTGATTAATAATTACCTAGAGGGTTGTTTGATTTATGCCGGGTAGAAACTGTTTCTGCCCGGCAGAAACGACAGCAACAGGAAATACATGACATTGATAGGCAAACATGTTCTTTTTACAGAAAACATCGGATTCTTTCTGTACCTGTCTACGTATGATAGCCATTTGTCCGCCCTGCTCACAATAAACAAGAAACATCACATGAATGATAAAAGGAATATCACTACCACTTAACTTGTGGATTATTATTATTATAAAACTGCTCTGCTACTGCTTGGTGGACAGTAAGCTGCAACTGTCTTTGAGTTTGTTTACATTTTGACAAACTACTATTATATAGCACTAATTTTTGAATGAATCACATGATCGTCACTATGGAAACATCGTCAGTTTCCAAGAATCTGAAAAGGGACTTTCCACAGACACACTAAAATACTAGTTTTTAAAGGACTGATTGGTGACATATGGTGATAGTGCCTTGGTTTTTTTAATAGCACACATGTTCATACTGACACCTACTAATGTTCTATGAAAAAAAAATCAACTGACAATATTCGGTGCAGCTACCTTAACTTGTGAATTATTATAACACTGCTCTGCTACTGCTTGGTGAACAGTTAATTAGTGGCTCCAGTTCAAATACATCAGGACGTTTTTCACACCTGCATGGTAGTTTAGACTCGGTAGTGTACTGGCAGCCACTAAACCTATAGGCTTGTGTGAAAAGGATAGTTGGCAGAAGAACTAATTTCAAAGCACCATTGCACCATTTAGCCACGCAGCAGTCACACTGTCCCAGTGTCTGATGCTACCTTTTGCTCTCAAATAATCTGTCTTCTTAGTTTTACACATAAAGACATAATCTGGCATAACTTGATAAGTTTTTGTAGCAGCACATTTGTACTTCTATCATTGCAACATGCCAATCATATTGTGTGCCACATTTGAATGTGATGCGTGTAATATTTCTATGCAATCCATTTGCATATATAATGTAACACTTAAACAGCCGTTTTCTTCATTTTAACTTTTATGACCCCTACCATGTTCAATGCTCCATAACTTCACCAATTTTTGTGGCAGTCATAATTTTTAAACCGTGTAAAGCACCCTACCAAACCTTTACAAGGATGTAAGAAAACAATGTTAAAATTTTTCCGTCTTGTCACTCATTTGGTCAGCCATCACATATAGACGTATTAGTCCAAAGGACTTCAGGGCCTCTTGGCCCATTTTTTAAATGTGTTTATACCTTGTTTGAGTTTTGATTTGCCGGGGCTGTAATTGTAAGTAATGTATAACTACCGTCTACAGGGTATGTGAAAATAAATATGATTGCTGATATAAATGTAACTATTATTTATGTCATGATGTTTTACCATGGATGTTACACCTATATATATAACCATTTGCTGATTTACTTACGTTTTTGGTGAGCTATACATAAAAATAATAATACATATATGTTATATATGTGGTGAGCTTCAGGGGGGTGCAGTTGGAGGTCTTCGTGAGCCTCGAGCTCGAGGGGGGGTACAGTTGGTGTTTTTGTGAGCCTCAGGGAGTGCAATTGGAGGGTTTTTTGGTGAGCAAGTGTCCACTGGGACTGTTAAAATTTTGATCCTCCATAAAGGCCTGCTTTCCATTGACCCTCCCCTCCTTCCCTGTTAATAGTCATAAATGTGATGTTTATGGTTTTAATGCACATTTTCAAAGTAAAAAAACCTAAAAACTACACCTCGGTAACAGTTCCCTGCATGCAACAGGGCAGCTGGTAAGATATATTTTTCATGTTTTGACATATTGCACCTCTTATTTATACATGTGTGTTTGAAGTCTCTCTGTGGTTGTCGTATTGTAGAATGCCGGCTCCGAAGCGGCTGCGGGACTTGATCCGGGAGATCCGGGCTGCCCGCACAGCAGCAGATGAGCGGGCAGTGGTGCAGAAAGAATGTGCCGACATCCGCAACATGTTCCGCGAGGAGGATGCCACGTACCGCTGCCGCAACCTCGCCAAGTTGCTCTACATACACATGTTGGGATACCCTGCTCATTTTGGACAGGTGGGTGGTTGTGGACAGATCCAGAAACTTATATCATAATTAAAATTATGTGTGTGACCTCTGTCAAGCTTTTCACTAGGGCGTCATGGCGGTTGCCAGATCAATCTTTCCTGTATACAGTTCTTGCTTAAACAACTTTGTCATAGATGTTTCTTTCACAAAGAATATATTTGTGATCAGAATTTCAGCAACAAATGTAAAGAAATGTCTATTTAAAAGCTTCACATATATGTGTCAATGATTTTGTAAGTTTGACATACCTTGTTGCTAGTTGTATTATTCCAAAATCAAGGTTGGCTTCTTTTGTAATTGTGATTAGTTTGTAAATAATTGCAATTTCAACTAACAGTTACACTGAAATTGTATTAGTGTTTAAACTTTAATAAATCAATTACTACCTCAATATTATTGTCACTTCGAGCCAACCTGACTGAAATGTCAATTGTGCCTAGCGTCCAAACTGGCAGTAGTCTAAATGCGATTCTTTGAGAATTTTAATATCTGTAATGTACGCAATTATTAACAATCTTGTTAATATGATTATTTCATGTAATTCTATGCCTTTATTTCATTATAATTATGTTTTAATCACTAATTACCTTGACAATATATCAAAAAAATAACTGCGCATACACGCAGTTTCCTCTTTGGCCCCACCTTCACAATCCGCATAAGGCTTGCACATGAATATTCAGGATTATCCGTCAGACTTCGATTAGCTACGCTGAATTAATGGATGCAAGAAAAACGTCATTAACTTGTGTGTATTTGGCCATGTGAATGAGTTGTGACCGATAAAATGATCTAAAGGCAACGCGGACCAGCTGCTGTTTATGTCACAGATTCAGCAAAGAAAAGAAATAGATGGAATGAACATAGCGACAGATGGATTTATTTAAAAGAAAAAACACCAGCTCTCCACGCACGAAGGTCGAAGCCGCCGATGACATATTGTATTGAATGATTGGCATTGTTTTTGTTGGAATATAAAAACATACAAAATCTCACCTATGGTACTATCATGTTCCTTTTTCACTAGGTCGATCTGGCTATACTATATTAAAGTTTAGTTTTAATGAAACGTTTAGGTAACAGAAACTTATTGAAGCTGAGAAACATTCAATAATGAAACCATTTTGTTTGCACGATAAATTCAGCTGCTATTTCCATAAGCAGTATAAACACAACATTATACATTGCATGAAATACTGTACAATATTAAAATAGCATAGGTAGTTATGTACTTTCCTATCTACATAAGGTTTACTTTTAGTTTGAAAAATGTAGATCTGTAAAGAGCATAACAACATTATTATCAACAAAATATAAAAAATATATTGCATCCGTGTAAAAACATGTTTTATTTTGTACTTGGAATGCAATTATTATTTGTTTCTATCGAACTCCTGTTTCAATAACAAATAAAATGGCCATTGTATGATGGAAATTAAGTTATAAAATTTCAAAACTTTAAAAGTAACGCATATTTAAAAACACTGTTTTCAGTCATCATTGGTGTAGTTAACTCAAAAAGATCACAAAAACATTTGGAATGTTGTGGAACATATATATTTTAAGAATTTTCAAAATTATTGTAAAAGCACACTACTCCCAGTATAGTTAACTTAAAACAAATTTGTTTCAACAAATTTTGAAGAATATACTGTAGAACACAATCCAAACATAGTGAGCATAACTTTTATTGTGTACTCCTATTTTGTAACATAATGACGGGATGTTGTGCATTTGGATGCACAAATCGATCGATTGCACAAATCCATTTGAAACATGTAGTGAATAAGTGATGTACATATTCCCAGCAGAAGCCACACGGAACTAATATGGCAGAACAAAGTCAGGCATCTTCACTACTGTGTCACTTAACACATTGTCCAATTAATAGCACTGCTATGCATTTTTGATACACAAAGCTATCAGATGCACACATCCATTTGAAACACGAAGTGATGTACAAGTTCCCAGTAGATGTCACACAGAAGAGAATGGGGCAGAGCAAAGTCAGGTACCATCTTATGTCAGGTGACCCATTGTCCAATTAAGGCTAGGGGCTGGTCGAAAAGAAGCATATACCATATCTCCCTTAATATTCAACAAATCTTGACTAAATTTGCTACTCTTGTTTATTATGTGAAATCAAGCCAAAATATGAAATCACAGCTCATTTGCATAATGGTTGCCATGGTAACCAAAAATACTGTGACGACTGGCATACGTTTCCAATAATCACTATTCTGAGAAATATATTAATCCCACATTGATTATTTTCCATTCTATGACAACTAGGATGGTTATCATATATAATAAGGGTGTTTTAGATGATTGATTATGTATTTTCAACATGTTATGACCAAACGTAACATGATTTTATATTTTAGCGAAAGCACACTTTTTTCATTGTCACTGGATACCAGCACCCCATATAACATGACAATACTCCCAACCACCTTATTGTACGTCTTAAAATACAGGGAACAGTTATTGAACATTTCATGACTGTATCTTGTATACTTTTCCTGTTCAGGTTTTTTCCATACGGAACATATGCCGAAAATACAAAGTTGGGAAAAGGGCAAAAAACTAAAACATGTTTTGTAAAGTTGATGTGTCATCATGACGTATATCATTAACTACCCATCAGACATCTTATTGTGTGCACTGCAATACTGTGAATAACCGCTGAAAATGTCATTCATGTATATCTAATAGTTTTATTGTAATAATGTTTATACAATTGACATGTGCTAAAAATTAGTGTCGATAAATATTTGAAAAACAATGACTGGTATCATTTCAATGCATGCTTTTTATTTGATCAGTTGAAAGATTTACCAGATGGCTAGATATCACAATCACATATTTTGTTCGCAACAATATTCTCAAGATTGGATGGAAATCCTGAAATTATTATATAAAACCTGCGAGACTCACTTGAAGTTAATATTATATCAGTATTCCATGAAACATATTTAAACATGCAGTAATGTACTTCAGTGTAACTAACTAACATTGCAATGTAATTGGCATTGTAATGTAGAATACAACAGTTTATACAATGTCCACTATCCACTCTTGCGGCTCATCCTCAATTCCTCCTTTAGTCGACAACGTGCCCGAGTCTCTTCTCATCCATTTGCAGTCCAATAACCAAGTGGTTGCTTGCAAACTCATGCTTCACAACTGAAACAAGAATTAACAGATGTACCAAGTGTAAATAAATGTTCCTGTAGCAAGCTGTGGTACAAAAACAGGTATTATTAGTTGTTTACTTGTGAAAAACAAACAACTTACACAACTCATTGACGAATGACACGATAGTAACCAAAATATACTGAATGAAGAAATATATTTAAACTAAATAATTAATCAATAAAACTGATGTTTTTCAATTTGGAAAATAACTGTCGCAACAATGTTAACGTGACTTGTCATGATAAAAAAATTATTATTGATAACAACTTGCATGTGACTGCATGCCAATGACAGCACTGCAGAGCCAGTGGGCGTAGCTATTGGTTAAATATTACGTTATCGTTTTCGTTCTACTCGCATACCCAATTCAATCCTGCTTTTAAACTGAAACAAGGTAGTATCTTTTATAGCAATATCTGCCGCAATACACCAGCATAATAATCCGATTACCAACAACATCAACATTGTCAACATGAACAACGTGTCAATGAAACGAACACGAATTTATATTAATCTTAGCTTAACTAATACATACTTACACACCTGTCTTCACTAGTTTACTGCCTACTGCCATGTCCCATATGCGCTTTTGAATATCAGATCCATCGGCTTCAACAAACGTAGTGCAGGACAACGCCATTGTTCTGTCTGACCAGTCTGGGGGCGCGGCCCACGGGAACGCCACCGATTGGTTGTCGCGAGTATACACAGAAGCTCATTGGCTAGCTAGTGCATGCATTATGATAATGAGTATTTAAGCGCGTTTCTACATTGTTTTGACACGGGAATGGGGTCAGGCATTACATTATACACATTCAGGGACTGTCCAGACGCAGAGTTGAGACTTTTAGCTGTCTGTTGATGCCCGACATCGTGGCATTGCGCCGTCGCTTCACGTTACAATCGAAGCAAATAAATGGCGTGTTTTGTGGATATCAGTCGGATAACCTGATGATTTTTAAACTTCTGGACCAAGGGGCATGCAACAAAGTACTCGTTTTCGCGTATTTCTTATCGGTAATTTATAGTGAAATTTTCAGTCAGGCCGCGCAAGATATCAAAGTGTACGAAAATGATGACATCCAAAAAGTATCCAAAAAAATGTCTTCGACCCGCGCTTAACCTTAATGGCACTGTTGAGTAGTGCACTTCAATTTCCTCTTTCCATCAGCTCTGCTTAAATTTTAAAACTGTTGATGATCAAAATGTTCCTGCAAAAACAAAGTTTAATTTAGGAAACTGACCATAAATATGTTCGCCGACTCAGAGGGCTGTGGAGAACAGGGAAACGTGGAGAGAGCTGGTTAAAAGTCGTCGGTGGTGCTGCAACGATCCTACGGGTTATGGGCAAGTGAAATGAAGCGGAGAAGCATAAACATGAGTCAACTAATTCAACACTGCAGATTAATTCAGTTTAGATATTAGATTATGGAACTTATCACCAAGTGTACAGCTGGCTAAATGGAAAAGATATTCGAGAGAACCTTGTTATGCTGATTCAGTCAGACTAAAATCCCAATTCATTACTTTGGCCAATTTTAATTTGCTTCTACCTAATTACCTGTATGCATTGGTCATATACAGTGCACTCCAGATAACTTGACCTCACTTAAGTTGATTTTTGCTAAGTTAAGTAAATCTTTTCCCTCGATCCTGGGCATAGGTCCCAATAAGAAGACCTTCTGATAACTTATCAGAAGTTCCACTTATCAGTATTGTTATTCCTTTATTCTTGCACTAATAATTAATGTTGTAGACATACATATGGGCCATTCTCACGAAAAGTGTACAGTAACGGTAAAGTAATGTGTCAAAAATAAATGTTAAATTTTATGTTTTTTAGCGAGTACTATTAATAGAAAATGTCCTGTTCACATGAAGCAGCATAGCTTTATCTGATCTATTAGATTTTTTAAATATATTCATGGATAAAAACTTGTATACTAGAGTGCAGATCTGCTAGTGTCCAAAGTTTTTGTATGCAACTCAAAATTCCGTGGCAACACGGTATTGTGTACTTTTTATCAAACCTAAAACGTTTACATTGAATGATGACAAGCCAGCCAGGTTTACTAACAATCATAGCTGTAGCATTAAAAATAATCTGTGAACGTATAAATCTCACATTTTCATGTTTCAGTTCAAATAAATGGGGAAACAGGGACTTTAAAAAAACGCCTGACTGGAAAGGCAAGACCCGTAGACACACATACCCAACCCGCACTGACTGCTGCCGTTGACCCCACGCAGGCAGTCGGATTGATGGGTCGGATGTTATAATTATACTTAATCGAAAAGTTACCCGATGGACGGCATTAGAAGCAGGATAAATAAACAATGCATAAGCTTCCTGCATTGTTAAAAGTAGCTGTCAATATACATTATGTCTATGAATTGCTTATTTAAAAAGCCATTGCTTGCAACCTCTCACCTCAAATTCTGACATGTTGACTGTGTGTCGTCACCAGTGTTTCACTGCGTGTGCATGAATATTCATTCTACTTGGGCTGCATATTTAATCATCCATGTGGCAGCAAGCTCAAAATTATTAGCATAAACACAATTTTATTTATCTGCTTTTTGTGCAGATAACACTCAAATTATGCATAAACATGCAAGACATAAGTAGCAGAGAAAGTAGTTATGGGAAGTTATCACGTTTTGATACGGTACATCTGAAATGTATATTAGCTTACAAAGAATCACTTTAATTAAACCCTGGTGACAATGCTTGATGTATGTTGGTGACAATGCTTGATGTATGTTGGTGACAATGTATGATGTATGTTGGTGACAATGCTTGATGTATGTTGATGACAATGCTTGATGTATGTTGGTGACAATGCTTGATGTATGTTGGTGACAATGCTTGATGTATGTTGGTGACAATGCTTGATGTATGTTGATGACAATGTATGTTGGTGACAATGCTTGATGTATATTGGTGGCAGCTGGAGTGTCTCAAGCTGGTGGCATCCCCACGCTTCACAGACAAGAGGATTGGCTATCTCGGTGCCATGCTGCTGCTGGATGAGAAGCAGGATGTACATCTCCTTGTCACTAACTCCCTCAAGAAGTAAGTCAGATAATGTACTTCTTGCATTAGTTTTTTTATGACATGCTTTCCACAATGACTTTGTGGCATTGCAACATTTGTACTTAATCTTACCCTCAAAAGGTAAACCAGAGTTGTATTAAAACATGTTTTCATGCCAAAGAATTATTCGGTTATTTGGTTCTTGTGAGATTTAAAGGGTAGTTGACTGTTTTTCACTTTTTATTCCTTTGGGTCCAATGTATTGTCTGTAGAAATCTGTAGGTGACAAATATAGAAAATTAATATTCTGGACAACTATAGAGTGAAATATCCTACACTTTATTGATATCAAATGCATTCTACTGTTCTGTTTATGCTTGCCATGCCTTGTGTAGACCTGGTACTGTGTAAATCAATTGTATCAATGTAGACTAATAATTACAGATTCATAATATAGTTTGACACCTGAAACAACCAAATGTCAACCATTAGAAGAGTTGACATAGTTCTGCTATACACAAGCAAGAAATCTGTATTTGATTGAATCATTCTAGTGTCATCAGCATATAGTAGAACATACATTTTCTATATCATCATCACTAAGGTTGTTGTAAATTTCACCAGCTGCCATGTCATGTCCGTTATAATTGTGACTAACAGTGTTCAAAATGATTCAGGTAAATTAGCAAATAACAAAGGACACAAGTGTTCTCCTTGCCATACCTATACATCACATGAGAAGAAGGCTGACACAGCCTGGCCCTGATTTATACATGATTTAGCATTTTTGTACATGTTGTATACAACTTTCAACACAATACCATTAATACCGCATCAAATTATCTTAGACCACAGGGAGGACCGGTCTACTAAATCAAATGCTTTCTTAGAATTGATGAAGGCACAATAAAGCCTTTTGCGTCGAGACAAATACAATTCAACCAATACCCCTATTTGAACACTGTCTGTTCTTCACCTATTACATTCGCTTTGTTTGGGTATGTGGTCAGTCTGGTGTTCTGAACAATGAATAAGGATAAATGAACACTTGTGCAGAATGTCACCCACTTGGCAGGTTTAATTGTTCTGTTCAGCAATGAGGACACTGCTTAGGCCTGACTCTGGACACTGTCACTCACAGTGTTGTGTATTGTCTTAGTTTGTGCATTGAGCTAATCTACTTGACCATGAATCAGTGATGGCTCCAGTTGTGTATTACACCCAGCTGTGGAGCTAAGATTCTCTGCGTGCTATTGTTTGATGGAAACTATGACTAATCTGTAATTGGTCACTGGCAGTAGCTTGTGTCAACAGACAGCATTAAGCCACTAGACCCCTGTTAAACTGGACAGTTGCCTGTAGGTTTTAAACTGTGTCAAACAGTGAGTCTACCTTTTGCTCTCAAATAATCTGTCCTCTTAGTTTTACACATGAAGACATAATCTGGCATAACTTGATAAGTCTTTGTAGTAGCACATTTGTACTTCCAGTGTATCATTGCAACATAGCATACATATTACAAACTGTGTGCCACATTTGAATGTCATGCATGTAATATTTCCATGCAATCCATTTGCATATATAATGTAAAACTTCAACAGCCGTTTTCTTCATTTTCACTTTTTGACCCCTACCATGTTCAATACTCCATAACTTCGCAAATTTTTGTAGCAGTCATCATTTTTAAAACCGTGTAAAGCACCCTACCCAACCTTTACAAGAATGTAAGAAAACAATGTTAAAATTTTTCTGACTTACCACTCATTTGGTCAGCCGGGGTCATATATAGTCCAAAGGACTTCAGGGCCTCTTGGCACATTTTTTCATTGGCAGGTAGTTTCTTTTAATACAAATTGACACAGACATCTGTTTTTGAGATATCCCCGTGTTTTCCCTGCCAACTAGGCCCTGCAATCTGTATTTGTAATGACTAAATGTTGAACGACTTCATGTTTATGACTGGCCTATGGCCCCACGTTCTAGTGTGTGTTTTGGTGGCACCGATTGGTCAGAGGTCAACCTCGGGTTACTGACAAATGGCGGCATTGTCGTGCATGGAACAGCGTTCGGTTGTTGAACATGGAAGAGTGTTTGGTCGCAAAACAAGTAAACTACCGCCAGCATTGGATATTTAACATTACGATGCAATTACGTAATCTTCATAAAACAAGATATTGTATCGGAATAACCAGACTATATGATATGCGTTCACGGTGATCGAATTTATACTTCCCGGACATCTCTGCTGGCGTGAAACTGACGTCATCATTTCAACGGAAACGACGTTATAGTTTCCAAGAATTTGAAGGGGAATTTTTTAAAGGACGGACTGGTGTCATGGCATTAATGCCATGTTTTCTTTTGTAGTACATATGTTCATACCAACACCTACTAATGTTCTATGAAGAAAAAAGTAAAGAAATCAATTGACACGATAACCGCCGCTCAAACGTTTGATTTACTGTATTTTAGATGTTGAAACCTAAAGGGCATTTCACTGCATTTGTATTGCACCAGAAAGAAGAATATGGTCAACACATTTTGAAATAGAATGTGCTTAGATAGCAAATCAAGGCTATTAAAATATGTTTCTTATTTATCTACCACAGGAAAACAGAGCTCTATGTAGTGGCTAGTCTTATATAAAAAAGAAATAGTGCACAAAAAACTACACATAGATCACTACTCAGCACCAACTGTTGGGTTAAGTCAACAAATGGAATTTGGTCAGTTAGACATAAACACAGTGACAAATGTCTTATGCAGTCTTATCTTTGTTGTTTCATACTGTTGCAGTGATTTGAATCACCAGACGCAATACGTTGTCAGCTTAGCCCTGTGCACCCTGGGAGAAATATGTTCAACAGAAATGAGTCGAGACCTGGCAGGTGAAATAGAGAAACTACTCAAGACGTCCAATGCTTACATTAAGAAGAAGGTAAGAACATTGGCTTCATGGCTTTAAATCAGTCTGATAGTGTTTTTGTCTCATTAACATAGCTGACAAAAGCTTTGTACACTTTGCTGGGCTTGTTGTGAATCTCGAGTTTATGCTCTACAAAACTAGTAAGTTTGTACTGGACTAAATATGCAAGAAAACTTACCTAATGGCCATTTGATTGGTTTTGCTTAATAACAAAATAGAATCATTTCAACAATTGTTGAGCACAGTCATGCAGTGTGTGCCTCTCAAAGGTTGAGCACAGTCATGCAGTGTGTGCCTCTCAAAGGTTGAGCACAGTCATGCAGTGTGTGCTTCTCAAAGGTTGAGCACAGTCATGCAGTGTGTGCTTCTCAAAGGTTGAGCACAGTCATGCAGTGTGTGCTTCTCAAAGGTTGAGCACAGTCATGCAGTGTGTGCCTCTCAAAGGTTGAGCACAGTCATGCAGTGTGTGCTTCTCAAAGGTTGAGCACAATCATGCAGTGTGTGCTTCTCAAAGGTTGAGCACAGTCATGCAGTGTGTGCCTCTCAAAGGTTGAGCACAGTCATGAAGTGTGTGCCTCTCAAAGGTTGAACACAGTCATGCAGTGTGTGCCTCTCAAAGGTTGAGCACAGTCATGCAGTGTGTGCTTCTCAAAGGTTGAGCACAATCATGCAGTGTGTGCTTCTCAAAGGTTGAGCACAGTCATGCAGTGTGTGCCTCTCAAAGGTTGAGCACAGTCATGCAGTGTGTGCCTCTCAAAGGTTGAGCACAGTCATGCAGTGTGTGCCTCTCAAAGGTTGAGCACAGTCATGCAGTGTGTGCCTCTCAAAGGTTGAGCACAGTCATGCAGTGTGTGCCTCTCAAAGGTTGAGCACAGTCATGCAGTGTGTGCCTCTCAAAGGTTGAGCACAGTCATGCAGTGTGTGCCTCTCAAAGGTTGAGCACAGTCATGCAGTGTGTGCCTCTCAAAGGTTGAGCACAGTCATGCAGTGTGTGCTTCTCAAAGGTTGAGCACAGTCATGCAGTGTGTGCTTCTCAAAGGTTGAGCACAGTCATGCAGTGTGTGCTTCTCAAAGGTTGAGCACAGTCATGCAGTGTGTGCCTCTCAAAGGTTGAGCACAGTCATGCAGTGTGTGCCTTTCAAAGGTTGAGCACAATCATGAAGTGTGTGCCTCTCAAAGGTTGAGCACAGTCATGCAGTGTGTGCTTCTCAAAGGTTGAGCACAGTCATGCAGTGTGTGCTTCTCAAAGGTTGAGCACAGTCATGAAGTGTGTGCCTCTCAAAGGTTGAGCACAGTCATGCAGTGTGTGCCTTTCAAAGGTTGAGCACAGTCATGCAGTGTGTGCTTCTCAAAGGTTGAGCACAGTCATGCAGTGTGTGCCTTTCAAAGGTTGAGCACAATCATGAAGTGTGTGCCTCTCAAAGGTTGAGCACAGTCATGCAGTGTGTGCTTCTCAAAGGTTGAGCACAGTCATGCAGTGTGTGCTTCTCAAAGGTTGAGCACAGTCATGCAGTGTGTGCTTCTCAAAGGTTGAGCACAGTCATGCAGTGTGTGCTTCTCAAAGGTTGAGCACAGTCATGCAGTGTGTGCCTCTCAAAGGTTGAGCACAGTCATGAAGTGTGTGCTTCTCAAAGGTTGAGCACAGTCATGCAGTGTGTGCTTCTCAAAGGTTGAGCACAGTCATGCAGTGTGTGCTTCTCAAAGGTTGAGCACAGTCATGCAGTGTGTGCCTCTCAAAAGTTGAGCACAGTCATGCAGTGTGTGCTTCTCAAAGGTTGAGCACAGTCATGCAGTGTGTGCTTCTCAAAGGTTGAGCACAATCATGAAGTGTGTGCCTCTCAAAGGTTGAGCACAGTCATGCAGTGTGTGCTTCTCAAAGGTTGAGCACAGTCATGCAGTGTGTGCCTTTCAAAGGTTGAGCACAATCATGAAGTGTGTGCCTCTCAAAGATTGAGCACAGTCATGCAGTGTGTGCTTCTCAAAGGTTGAGCACAGTCATGCAGTGTGTGCCTCTCAAAGGTTGAGCACAGTCATGCAGTGTGTGCCTCTCAAAGGTTGAGCACAGTCATGCAATGTGTGCCTCTCAAAGGTTGAGCACAGTCATGCAGTGTGTGCTTCTCAAAGGTTGAGCACAGTCATGCAGTGTGTGCTTCTCAAAGGTTGAGCACAGTCATGCAGTGTGTGCCTCTCAAAGGTTGAGCACAGTCATGCAGTGTGTGCCTCTCAAAGGTTGAGCACAGTCATGCAGTGTGTGCTTCTCAAAGGTTGAGCACAGTCATGCAGTGTGTGCTTCTCAAAGGTTGAGCACAATCATGAAGTGTGTGCCTCTCAAAGGTTGAGCACAGTCATGCAGTGTGTGCCTCTCAAAGGTTGTACCTTTTTCTAGGAAATCACATACCCCCATTGTTACACATCATAACACTGGACCAAGTAAATTTCCAAAATGATGTATCAACAACTAACCCCCTCTCCCCATAGGGTTTCTCTGGACTTATTCTTGTGGTGTTTGGAAAATCACCTGTCAAAATTTAGAATGAATTCAGATACTAGACAATTTCTTATTCTTTTTGTACTGATAAAAATAGTGCTTTGAGCTTGTGAAGCAAAATAAAAAGCTCAGTGTTGTTACATAACAGTATTGTAAACACTCCCCTCATAATAGGCATATGCCTCACCCTCTCTCGAATTATGTTATTTTTTAATGATCCATCAACAACCTGTGTGTAATGTTTTTTTGAGTATGTGACAGCTGCATGAATGAGTCACCTACTGACAGTACTTTTTAGTCCTTTGGCCGAAGGTCCAAGGGACTATTGCCATCACTCTGCGTCCGCCGTCTGCGTCCGCCATTAGCTGCCGTATCTCAGAAACTGTTCAGCAACTTTTTCTCAAATTTTGTATAGACATTTCATATGGTAGTGCCACTATACACAAGAACTTTGTATTTGATTCAATCATTCTAAGGGCTCCAAATGTCCCCTAAAATGCTCAATTTGTTAACTAAATGGTCTACTGTAGCAGTAGCTCTAGCAGGCTTTCAGTCCTTTTGTTCAACTAATCCCTTTTCCCACAACATCTGTCATACCTCACTGTGGCTGGCTGGTTAATGTGTGACTAATCTGTAATTGCTCACTGGCAGAGGCTTGGGTCACTGTGGCTGGTGGTAGGAAGTATGACTAATCTGTAATTGGTCACTGGCAGAGGCTTGGGTCAACAAACACAGCACCTTGTACCAGAAATAGAACACTATTCCCCTTCCCAAAACATCTGTCACATGCGGAGTCTGTGTCTTGTATGGATATATTTTATGCAGTTGTTTTATATAAGCAGAAAGTTAATTGAAATTAGTTATTCTTAGAAAAGTAATTCCCGGTTTCTCATTGATGCATGTATTAAAAAATATGTGCCATAACATTTTATTTTCTATTATAATTATTCCTCTAAATGCAAGACTTGGTGCAATAAGTGAACAGTAAACATGTCAACATTTTACTTCCATCATAACCCTTAATGATCTGTAACTATGATTCACCAAAAAACATTTGATTAATAATTACCTACAGGGTTGTTTGATTTATGCCGGGCAGAAACTGTTTCTGTCCGGCAGAAATGGCAACAATAGGAAATACATGCCATTGATAGGCAAACGTGTTCTTTTTATAGAAAATGTCAGTTTCTTTCTGTACCTGTCTACATATGATAACCATTTGTCCATCATGCTCACAATAAACATCACACGAATAATAAAAGGAAGATCACTGCCACTTAACCCTCTCAAGGCCAGATTAATGCAAATATGTGCCTGTTATTGAATCCTATTAAATCGAGAGAATGTGCTGTGAGTGAATCGTGATATACTCGGGTTGCATGAATGCAAATAAATAAATAATTTTTGATCCGAATCAAGTAAAATTTTCACTACATTTGAAGAACTAATTCCTGGTGTAACTAGCCAAGTATGTGACATATATGTCAATTTATTACCCAAATATGAATTGCTAAAGTTTGACAAAAATTAAATACTTAAATAATTTTCAACAATTCACTTTTTTAAATATTTTTCATTCATAATTAGCGGTTACATGCTGCGTATGAAATATTCATAAATTAGTATGCTACAGAATGGAAAACTAATTAAATGTCTATGGTAAATAAAACTGAAATAATTTAAGTTTTTCAGAGTGCATGTATTTTCAAGATTTTATACAAAATGGCGTTCTTTGTGATCATAGCCGTCATCCCGTCTGAACTATTAAGTTTGTGTTATATTTAAAATGCGTAATCATAGTACAAAACATTCCCCTTCGTTTGCAGTGTTCGTTATAAACTCGATTGGAAAATCCCATCAAAGTCCGAATTACTGGAGTTCGACATAATGACAATGTAGAGAATTACAACAAAGCTAAAAAAACACCACCCGCTTCGTTGCGCGGCGCATTAATATTTATTTACAACAAAATAGACCTCAAAAGTTAGCATTTAATCATAGAAATCGCCTGCGGACGCGTGTTTTGGAATAATTCCTGGGTGCTTCCATGTTTATGCCCGCAGCAAATGTTAAACTTTAATCTCATTGGCCCATTTTTTGTGTTGTCTCCTGGGCAGAGGGCCAAGATTATTCACGTCCACTGCCATACCTTTGACAAATTTACATTGCCTGTCTCCAGTCATCTCAGCTGTGAATTTGTCATCAACAACTCTCCTGCCAGTGTGCTTGCCTCATGTTTAGCCCAGCTCATGTGGATACCTCTATTCCAGGCAGCACTGTGTGCAGTACGCATCATCCGCAAAGTGCCTGATTTGATGGAGATGTTCATTCCCGCCGCTCGGTCGTTACTCAATGAGAAAAACCACGGTGAGTGTAGCCTGGGTTGACAATTTAAATCAAGTTGATTTACATTTCACAATTATTTTATTTAAAACATTGATTTAATTTTAAATTGTTTTTGTTTTAAGTCATTTGTTTATATATTTAAATTCCATTTGTATATAACCTTCACTGAGTGGATATCACCCTATCACCCTAAGCAATTCATGTACATTCTGCCAACTGATTGTAACATAAAACATACAAATGCCTACACAGTGGCAGGGTTTTATTTTATCAGTTTGTAAAATATGGCAGTATGTAGAACAGAACAGAGAGTTCTCTTTCTACAGTTCTTGAGAGACGTGGTAATCCATAAATTTTGCTAAATTTTTTTGTCACATTTAATACCATCCTTGAGTGGGTAAGTGGTAATATTTTTATTATAAATCCTGGTAGATCTACCCAAATACAGGGTGCATGATGGCTTTAGCTGACAGGCAGTCCGTCGGACTAGCTGACTCAGAAACAACTAGTCCTGATATTGTTTTACTAGTCCTTAAAAATTAATGTGCCTACCTAAATATGAATTGCTAAAGTTTGGCAAAAATAACATACTTAAATCTCAATTTATTTTTTAGTCCTTTGGCCGAAGGTCCAAGGGACTATTGCCATCACTCTGCGTCCGCTGTCCGCCGTTAGCTGCCGTATCTCAGAAACCGTTCAGCAACTTTTTCTCTAATTTTGCATAGACATATCTTAGGGCACTGCCACTATGCATGAGAATCTGTATTTGATTGAATCATTCTAAGGGCTCCATAGGGCCTCCAAGGACCCCAAAACTGGTAAAAAATGTAAGTTTGCCAATTTTTTCAAAAACTTCTACTTTTTCTCTAATTTTGCATATATATTTCATGTGGTAGTGTCTCTGTACACAAGAAATCTGTATTTGATTGAATCATTCTAAGGGCACCAAAGGTCCCCTAAAATGCTAAATTTGCTAACTAAATTGTCTGCTGCACCAGCAGATCTATCATGCTTACAGTCCTGTTCAACTAATCCCTTTTCCTACAATATCTGTCACACCTCACTGTGGCTGGCTCATAGGAACTGTGACTAATCTGTAATTATCAGTTTGTAAAATATGGCAGAGGCTTGTGTCAATAGACAGGGCCCACTAGACCCCTGGACAGTTGTGCCTACATTCTAACATTCTAAGGGGTCATCCTGAAACAACCAAATGTCAACCATTAGAAGAGTTGACATAGTTCTGCTATACATAAGAAATCTGTATTTGATTGAATTATTCTAGTATCATCAGCATATAGTAGAACATACATTTGCAAAAAAGTCTACATCATCATCACTAAGGTTGTTGTAAATTCCACCAGCTGCCATGTCAAGTCCCTTATAATTATGACTAACGGTGTTCAACATCATTCAGGTAAATAGCAAATAACAAAGGAGACAAGTTTTCTCCTTGTGGTAACTCTACATCACGTGAGAAGAAGGCTGACACAGCTCCCCAAAATGGAAAATGTTGACACTATCTAGTGATGTGGTTTTGAGAAGGGCCCTAACTAGTAACAGTAGATTTTGTGTATTGTGCCAGAAACTGCCAGTTTCTTTTGAATTAATGATTTCTAATATAAGTTTTGAAGATAAGCTAACCATTTTTTCTCAGAATTTGCCTCATACTAAACAATACTCCAGACCAAAAAGAATTAATTTTTTATGTTGTTTAGATATATTTAAATGTGTTTAAAGACAATTAAAAAATATGTCAAAAATCACCTTAAAATGGCATTTTATTTCATTTTGAGAAACTCCCCAAAAGAACAATATGTATGGTTGTAAGTACAAACATGTTATTGACATTAAAACGTTTTTTTTTGTAAACAAATGCATATTAAGTTTGATACAGCTTCATAAACATTTTGCTACAATGTTGAAAGACAGCAAAAATCTGTACTGCATTTTTGGCACGACCCCTTCACCAAACATAAAACCATCCTGTGCAATTTTGGGTAAACACAAGTCGAGTTCATATGCCAAGTTATGGCTTTGTAAGTATTGTAGTTTTTTATAAAAAGTTACGTTAAGTAATACTTCCTGGTTGTTACAATTATAAGGGTGTCACCAGATGCTTGTTTTTTGTTTAGAAATGTGACTTTTTAACTGGCATGTGGCTTATTTCAACACAATTTGACAGACACTTCTATTACTGAGATTTCCCCCCAAGGTTTTCCTGCCAAGTTGTCTCATGATATTGTGTTACGAAGGGCCATGTGTTGAACTTGTTGTGGTAGACAAGATTGATTGACACCTGCTGGGGTCAGTCACATGTCATTGTAAATGGCGGCTGAGGCCGAGCATTATCGAAGAATAAACAAAACTACCGCCAGTATTTGGTGATTTGACAGCGTGATGCATTTAGGTAATTATACAACAGCATAGTGGCATGAGAATAACCAGACTATATGATCTGCATTCATGGTGAATGAATTTATGTTTGAACTGGGCTGACGCACACATGATCATCACTATGGAAACATCGTCAGTTTCCAAGAACCTGAAAAGGCACTTTCCACAGACACACTAAAATACTAGTTTTTAAAGGACTGATTGGTGACATATGGTGATAGTGCCTTGGTTTTTTTAATAGTACACATGTTCATACTGACACAATATTCGGTGCAGCTACCTTAACTTGTGAATTATTATAACACTGCTCTGCTACTGCTTGGTGAACAGTTAATTAGTGGCTCAAGTTCAAATACATCAGGACGTTTTTCACACCTGCATGGTAGTTTATGCTCAGTAGTGTACTGGCAGCCACTAAACCTATAGGCTTGTGTGAAAAGGATAGTTGGCAGAAGAACTAACTTCAAAGCACCATTGCATCCATTTAGCCAGGCAGCAGTCACACTGTCCCAATGTCTGCTGCTATGTTTGTAGCTTAATGATCCCAATACACCAATCTGTTGGCACAATGTCAGATAATAGAACTAGGTTAAACATCTTAACAATAACTATAATTAGTTCTGTGAGGCTGTTTTTAAGTATTCATTTATAACATTATCAATTTGTCCTCTTAGTTTTACACATAAAGACATAATCTGGCATAACTTGATAAGTCTTTGTAGCAGCACATTTGTACTTCCAGTGTATCATTGCAACATAACATACACACTGTGTGCCACATTTGAATGTCATGCATGTAATATTTCCATGCAATCCATTTGCATATATAATGTAACGCTCCATAACTTCGCTTATCACTCATTTGGTCAACCGGGGTCACATATTGACGTATTAGTCCAAAGGACTTCAGGGCCTTTTGGCCCATTTTATAAATATTTTTCACTAATGCTACAGGTGACCAATAGTAACTTCCACGGTGTACACAATTTGGAGCTATTTGTAGGGGTGCTTTTAAAAAATCACAACTTCGCTAATACTTATCACAGAAATATGATTGAGCCCTTTATTATTATGCAGTGATGATATTCGCATAACATCAAATAATTATGAAGATATAACTGTTTAAAGTTTATCCAAAATAAATGCCAAAACAACTTTTTCACCCTACTACTAGATAATTTTTTAGTGGTTGCATGTGTCAATGTCCAATTAAAGAAATGTATCCCTGTATATAAGCTAATGTGTACAGAAAAAAAATTATTAAATATGTGCTCAGAAGGTTTTTTTATATGAATTGTTTTAGGTAGACCTGCAATAGAAATAAGCCAGAATAGTTACTTGTCTGCTGGACAAGTAAGTTTCGAAATCTACTTGTCCGCCAAAATTTTAACTTGTCCGAGTGGTTGTCAAGGGGAATCAAAGCTTCGGAAAAAACATAAAAGTCTGTCTCATTTTTGTGACAACAACACAATGTTCCTGCTGTTTTGTTGCATGTACATCTGAGTGACTTGTGATCAAAGACACAATTTGATTGAATCTTCAAATTTTGAAATTGCAAAATTATATTTGCAACTATTTTCCAGTCCAATGTTATTCATCACAACTATTAAAAGTAGACACGTTACATGATGTATACCAATATTTTAGTGATGCTGATAGGAATGCTTTTATTAATAACAAATAATTATTACAATGATAGGAATGAGACAGTTGTTTTCCTTGCTATTTGTATTATAATGTTGCAAAAACTGTTTATGTTTAATATGGTATATATATATATATTAGTATATGTATATATATATATATATATATATAACATTGCTGTAAAATGTTGCCATCAGTTTGTCATTGAAAATGCCACTCAGCCTGGAACACGACCAATGCAAAGCCAGGAAATGTCACAAAAATCATAATAAACTATATAATCTGATATTTTGTTAAACCTCTATGAACTTCAATATTAACAAAGTTCTGTTTTTTACAAACGAAGATAAAATTCAATTGATCATCAGCAAACAAACGCACATTTTTTCCTAAATGTGATATTACCATTTCAATGATGATAAAACAGTTTTAACGGTGCCCGAATTACATTTACTGGGCGGAATATAATTTATAGACTTAGTTACGGGGTCAGCACACTGTTGGTTTTCCCATAGGCGACCATATTAACATTTTGTCTGATTATAAGAAAAAGTGACCTATAAAATATCTTAAAACTTCTTACCTGCTGTTATCATCATCTCACTGACATGCTGATAGATTTAAAAAAAAGCTAGCTCATAAAATGCCTGTATGTGTGACACCCGTCAATATTTATAAATGCCGGCAAGAATTACTCTGCAAACAGGTCACACAGGCAAATTGCTACCAAATATCCTTCCGCTTATTCAAATCATCTAGAAATCCACCATTTTACAGTCAACACTTTCTACAATCACACATGAAAATCTGCCTACTCAAATGCACTTATGTCACAGCATGTGAATTAAAAAAAAAAAATCTTGGATAAAAAATGTTGAAACTAACACATTTTATAGGCTCTCCTATCTCATACATTGTGTGATTTTTTTTGGTAATTCATCCACGTGTTTGTTTTTTATACACATTTCAAAAGAGCCACCCTACTTGACAAGGCACCGTCTGAATAAGCATTTCACTGTCGGACAATTTCTAATCTAGCACAACATTCTCTCTCTCTATGAACTCCTATAACAGTTTTCCAGGAAGTCCAATATGTGTTTTATAAGAATATTCAATACAGCGAGTTGTTATATGTTACATTCAAATTTGTGCAACGAACAGGAAGTTTAACTAGAACATGACCCCTTACGTCGTAACGTTGCTGCCGCTTGTAGACCGCCGTAGTTGGCGGAAGCCGACATGTCAACGACGGTTGGCGCCCCCAGCCGCGCGTCTTGCATAATTCGGTTTCGAAAACTCGCAATTTATGGTTAAAATAAATGTTACTTAGATACAACACCTCTGAAATTTCATTAATATTCCGTTTATCAACTAGCATCATAGATTTACGGGAGAGCCAGTTACAAGTTTTGAAAATTGTCACTGATCTAGATCGGCTAACGTTCGATGACTTGGAAGACTGCAGAGTCCGCGTGGGTTAGGCCTAATAATGGTTAAAACTATCTAATTATTAAAATAACAGGTAGCGATACAAAGTGTACTATTTCCAAAGTTCATCAAATATGATCTGTGAGTGGGAGTAAGTTGTCAGCCAAACTGAACGATTTACGATTGTGTGAAATACAACCTCGGTCAACGATGGCTAATGCAGAGTCTGTCCTATGCATATGACAGAGCTAGGTCGGTGCGCTCAGCGGATGACACTGTTAACGCAGGCATTAAACTCGGTCAAACACTGGCGGCGGAACGACAAGACGCCGATACACTAACAAAATTGGAACGCGCGCGATTGCTAGCGAACTTCATTTACGTTTGAATTTCCTCAAATAAAAAGTTTGCAATGTTGCACGCATCACTAAATAATGTAAATTTCCACTTGTCCACCGGATAACCATGTAGAGTCAGTTTAATTGTCCGGGCCAAAAATCACTTGTCCTGAACAAACGGACAAGTGCTATTTCGAACGCTGTAGATCATATAAAATTTAGACTATTCTTCTTGAACGTCAGAACGAGGGTAAAGTAGAAACCCAAGTTTGCCCAATGACAAAATAATTATTGAGCGGTTGTATGTTCATGCATGCAGTGTGACAAATGTAGCTATACATTTCAGCTGCATGATAATGAAAACTAGACTCAAATATATTAAGAACTTTTCATTTTATTGTATTTTTTGCAGAACGCTCAAATACGATACGGCAATAGGCCTCATAGGCAATAGGTCTCATAGGCAATAGGTCTCATAGGAAATAGGCCTACTGTTGGCGTTGCGCGGCGTGGGACACCAGTCTGATAACATGACGTATCTATTATAAATTTCCTTACATATCAATAAAGTAAATAATACCTACAGTTCCTAATTACATATATATATATATATATATATATGTCATCAGGTTATAGGACATGTTGTATTTGAACTCTGAATGCATCATATCCTTTGCTGGTGGACCGAGTAGGCCGGCCGAATCGGCCCAAGTCCGGGTGCGAGATAGCAATGTCTGGCGACGTTACTCGCCAGAAACTTGCATAATATCCACTTCAAAACAGCCCCCAAAGTCTGTGTAACTGTCTGAACTAGTATAATAACCTGATCCACAAATACTGTCATGTATTTTGCTGATATATTGACGTGGACATTTGAAATAATTCAACTTCATCGAAGCAAGACAAAAAACATGGGACTTTCGTCGTGATGGAATGAAACCAGCGTTAACAAGAAGACGTTTTAGAGTCATGCGCTGATTGGCTGACCGTTGACGTCAATTTATTTGATTAGATCAATCGTTGGGCTTTCCATCGGTACTTCCATTTCCAGGTTTAGACCATATGAAGGGAAATGCAAATTCCTGATGTAGAGCGTAGTAAAATCGGCCATATTTGGGCATCTACTACTACAACATTTGAAAGCTTGGTTGTGATTATCTATTATGGAATCATGACGCGATAAAACTCATTGATAAAAATGCCACAGGAAGAATAATAATTCAACTTTCCAATGATACCCCGTGTTCCCCTGTCAGTTGCTAGTGACGGAAACGGAAATTTTTTAAAAAGAGTTACTGAATACAGTTTTGCACTGATCACGCGGGCCGAATTCGGCCCAGTGGCCAATGGTAGGGTTAATATTTAGCGGTTACATGCTACATATGAAATGTTCATAAATTACTATGCTACAGAATGGAAAACTAATTAAATGTCTATGGTAAATAAAACTAAAATAATTTAGTTTTTTCCAAGTGCATGTATTTTCAAGATTAAAAAAAAAGGCGTTCTTTGTGATCATAGCCATCATCCCATCTGAACTATTATGTCAGTGTTATATTTAAAATGCATAACCATAGTGCAAAACATTCCCCTTCGATGGCAGCGTTCGTTATAAACGTGATTCGAAAATCCCATCAAACTCCGAATCACTGGATTTTGACATAATGACAATGTCAAGAATTACATCAAGGCTAAAAAACACCACCCGCTTCATCGCGCGGCGCATTAATACTTCTTTACAACAAAATAGGCTGCTCAAAAGTTAGCATTTAATTGTAGAAATAGCCTGCGGACGCATGTTTTGGAATAATTCCCGGGTGCTTCCATGTTTATGCCCACAGCAAATGTTAAACTTTAATTTAATTGGCTGAAAATCACCATTAAAATATTCACTGCGTGGCATAAAAGAGGGACTGGAAATTGTATGACGCCAAGTTCAACAACAAAACTGCGTGGTGGTTGGCGCTAATATTTAGCCACGAAAATCGCCAACATTTCTAACTTTTGATGCTTACCAGTGAAACTTCATTATTATCTGCTAACTGCCGAAATAAATTGCTGTTATTGGATGACACGGTTTCGCGGTACCAGTTTAAATGTGCCCCTGTATTCAGGTATATTCAGACCTGACAGCGACGATGGACTGACATTGTCGGACTAGTCATTAAGTTGCATCATTTGGCCTATAATTTTTATTAACGTTTCCTTTCCCGAGGCCAACTAAACAATCAGTAAAAGTGTAGACATTTGGTAACTTGCTAAAATATCACCCGATGTTGGAATAACGCCACTACAATTACAATGTGATAGCACGTAACGATGTCTGTAACCCGCGCATGTATCGTGTTTGTCCATGTCGCTCATCACTCATGGTCGCTAGATGGCACTACCTATCCTGTGCTAACCGGATATAACCATTTAAAATCACTGCGTTCAGCAAGTTTCCCATTCAACGGTCGTATGGAATATTTAGCTGCATGTTATAAAATTTTACCTTATTGTCTTATTTTATTTTATTCCAACACAACACCTAACTAGTTTATACACAGTATAAATTAATTTACCGAATCACAGCTAGTCCGAAGGGACTGCTCCACTAAACATGGACTAGTCCGATCACTGAAACTACTTATCCGGGACGATCGGACCAGCCATATTTCGCAGCCTGCAAATCAAAATGGGGTTGAATGTTGTCCAAGTTGGCTCATTAAAAAGTTAAAAACTGTAACTCATAGCGTTGAAGTCTTTGTGTAGTAATCACAGTATGGCTGAATTCTTTCCATAGAAGTTGAGATGATGTTCAAATGAACAGATTTACAAGGGATAAAGTAGTCGTAAGGACTGGATACTGCACTACATAAGAGTGACTTGTTTATCTATCACTGTGTTTCAGGTGTTCTGCTGACGGCGGTCTGTCTCATTCTTGAGATGTGTCAGTTAAGTCCAGACACACTGAACCACTTTAGAAAGGTGAGTACCTTTCCTCATAAGTACTAACAGAACAGTACTTTTACTTTGTTCTACTCACCTTTTATTGTTGAGCATTAAGAAGACATTTGTTCTGAGATGTCTTGAAGAAAAGATGCAATTTCTTTAGGAAGAATGTTGGAGTATTGGTTCCATTATATAATGCCAGCAATGTTATATCAAAGACAGGTGCTACATCAGGTTTGCGATATTTAATGTAATAATTTGTTGAAGGAAAGCCATAAAAATGAATGTATACAGTGAGGCAAGCAACATGCTCAGCTGAGGAAGCCATATAGTCCATAGCAGCATTGCATAGAAACTCTACTTTCCTATGAAATTAGCTAATTCATAATAAATGACTAAAACACCTGTATGAAGTAGAATAATCTACATTCTGTCACATGGGAGAAATTTTGGAGCTTTATTCTACGGGTAACTATTTTATGTGTAGGAATGGAATGTCTTAATAAAAACCAAACTGTAACAAAATAATTGATACTCCTTAACTTATATCGATATTATTATATCAGGGCAACCGGAAGAATGGAGTAAGCAGATTTTATTTGCTACTATTTATTAACCCTCTCAAGGCCAGATTAATGCAAATATGTGCCTGTTATTGAATCCTATTAAATCGAGAGAATGTGCTGTGAGTGAATCATGCGATATACTCGGGTTGCATGAATGCAAATAAATAAATAATTTTTGATCCGACTCAAGTAAAATTTTCACTACATTTGAAGAACTAATTCCTGGTGTAACTAGCCAAGTATGTGACATATATGTCAATTTATTACCCAAATATGAATTGCTAAAGTTTGAGGAAAAAAAATACTTAAATAATTTTCAACAATTAAAAAAAAAAAATCATTAATAATTAGGGGTTACATGCTGCGTATGAAATGTTCATAAATTACTATGCTACAGAATGGAAAACTAATTAAATGTCTATGGTAAATAAAACTGAAATAATTTAAGTTTTTCAGAATGCATGTATTTTCAAGATTTTATACAAAATGGCGTTCTTTGTGATCATAGCCGTCATCCCGTCTGAACTATTAAGTTTGTGTTATATTTGAAATGCGTAATCATAGTACAAAACATTCCCCTTCGATGGCAGCGTTCGTTATAAACTCGATTGGAAAATCCCATCAAAGTCCGAATTACTGGAGTTCGACATAATGACAATGTCGAGAATTACAACAAAGCTAAAAAACACCACCCGCTTCGTTGTGCGGCGCATTAATATATTTTTACAACAAAATAGACCGCTCAAAAGTTAGCATTTAATCGCCTGCGGACGCGTGTTTTGGAATAATTCCTGGGTGCTTCCATGTTTATGCCCGCAGCAAATGTTAAACTTAAATCTCATTGGCTGGAAATCACCATTAAAATATTCACTGCGTGGCGTAAAAGAGGGACCGGAAATTGTGTGTCGCTGCGTTCGACTACAAAACCGCTTGGTGGTTGGTGCTATTTAGTCACTGAAATCGCCATCATATCTCACTTTTGATGCTTCCCAGTGAAACTTAAATATTATTATATGCTAACTGCCGAAATAAATTGCCGTTATTGGATGACACTGTTTCGCGGTACCAGTTTAAATGTGCCCCTGTATTCGGGTTGATTCGGGCGTTCTGGCCGTGAGGCATACTCGGGTTGATTCGGGCGTTCTGACCACGAGAGGGTTAAGGTGTTCAGGACAGCTATTCTGTGCTTTTTAATGGCATAGTTTCAGTAGACGTTTTAAAAATTAACAAATAATTATGTTTTAGGTAGTAGTTGAAATACTAAGCATTACTCATTTTGACCAAAGTCTATGGTATTTTCTAACATTGACATTTATTTGCTCTTAAACCTACACTTTTACCAAAATGTTACTAATTCTGTACCAGATTGTGACTGACATGTGACCCGCTTGTTGACATTGCTAATACAAGATTGGTGCATCACCCGGTGCAGTTATTTCAAATTGTCACCGATCACTACATATTTTCAGACAGATTGACAGAAGTGAAGATATTGTTACTATTTGCTGCAAGTTTAATTCGTATTGTGCAATTAGATAGACATCGTACATGCATCTGTAGTACTGGTGATGAAATAAACACAAAATCAAAATGTTCCTCGTTCACAGTGAACAAATTTAAACTGGACTGTCTATGGTCTTTGTGTGAAACGTGATCATTGCTATGAAAGTACCGTGATGCTGTTTCCAGGAATTATGAGGGGAAATGAAACATTCCACCATTGCCTAAACTGACCCACTTTAATTTCATGCTTGGCAGAATTTGCATGCCATTAACTTAAAAGAAATTCTTTTTTCGCAGTAATATAACTTCATTTTAAAATTGTCACATGCAAAACACTGAGTATGTTTTCTCAATGTTTTTTGCGGATAAAGAAAACGGAGGTAGGCTATGCATCTTTAAACATTTTGTGGTGGTTTAAAAATTTTGTTCTTTCCTTCTAAACAGTTTCTAACATGGGTATTGAACTGTATAAGTGGTGCTTCTAGAAAGTTTACTTTTATACCTGGTGTAACTTATGTTGGCTTAACTGTATTAACAAGTATAATTGTGTTATTGGTGGTCAAAACCTGTCAATAATTGGTGATTGTGAAGAATGGGGATAGAGTCTGCACGATTAGTCTCATCAATATGTTCTCATTTTATTCACATCTGTTGATGTTCACTGTGCACCATCTGCATGTTGTAATCAGGTTTATTTACCACGTATAAGCTAGGTTGTTTTCTAGGTTTGTATTCACACGGTGTCATACTTACAATTCAAGTTGTAGGAATTAATTTCACACATCTTCTTTCATGCTGTTTTGGATCATTAATTAATTGTAGCTATATTTCATGGAAACAGCTTTGCTGTTTGCATGCTTTTAACCACCTGGCATCCTGTTTGTAATAAGTGTTTAACTAATAACTTTAATTGTGTTCACAGTTAAATGTTCCGATGGTTCTGATGCAAAGCTGAACTATATTTGGACTTTGAAGTGGTGCCTGGTGGATGAGGTTGTTTTTTTCTAGCTGTAACATCTGCTGTGCTTGACTCTGCTTTCTGACCATGTTGGAGACGAAACAGACTTTTCTTATTTCTTAAGTTCTCTGCAATGCTAATTACTAGCTATAGCTGCTATTGTGAATCTGTGTACAGGGTGTATACTATAAATAATAACCTGCTCTGTGTAGAAATTATTAAATTAACTAAATCAGTGTCAATGGTTTCATTGCAAAATATGTCTCTCGGGTATCATTTGACAGATGTTAACATTTCATCATGTCTGTGTTTACCAGAGTTTCAGTTTACTGTGTTTGTCACAAGGTTAAGTTATCACGTAACTATGAGGAGAGAATTTGCTGGTTGCATTGGGGACTGCACAACCGTGTCTCTGGTTGTTATGATGGATGTATTTAGTTGTTCGATGGGGAATTGATACTATCTGGAGTTTAATGTATAAGGGGCTCTTGTTTCTGTGGTGGTTTACATTGTATAGCTAATCACTTACATATGACAGATGTGATTGTCTGTGAACTGTCAAAATGTTCATCTGCAGTCCTTGAGATGGGTAAAAGGTTTCAGTGTCTAAAGTCTGGGAATTTGGAAACCTTCACATTCCAACTGCTGTGGGTTGCATGCATACACTTATATTGTAAATGGCCAGTCTAGAGATGCATGAAGACAAAGATTGTAGGTCATAATCAATCCACCATGGTTGCTATGTTGGTTCACATTAATCTGCACCTTTGTGTTGTGTGTTGAATAAGAACTTACGCTTGCAGCCTGTCTTTGTTTGACGACTCACATCCGTATTGGTGTGCATGCTGTAGGGATGTTTCTTTGTTTGCCCACTAGATGGTGCCGCAGTTGGTGCGTATCTTGAAGAACCTCATCATGGCGGGCTACTCGCCGGAGCACGACGTCTGCGGTGTCAGCGACCCCTTCCTGCAGGTACGTGAACTACTGTCTCTTAGAAGTGTTTGGCTGTATCAATGGTTGTAACTAGTGCTTCCTCAGTGAGCTTCTTTCAGGCATCCATGGAAGGAAATGTTGGCTTTTATTTATCTGCACTCTATAAGCTGTTTTGAATGTTGTTGGTTTGGTTTCTTTTTATTTGTCTTTTTAACTGCTAACAATGAATTTGTTAACGGATTTGTGGATAATTCAACATGAATAATCATGATACAATAGCTGTAGATGATGATGATGGTACAGACCTAAATAATCATGATACAATAGCTGTATATGATGATGATGGTACAGACCTAAATAATCATGATACAATAGCTGTATATGATGATGATGGTACGGACCTAAATAATCATGATACAATAGCTGTATATGATGATGATGGTACGGACCTAAATAATCATGATACAATAGCTGTATATGATGATGATGGTACAGACCTAAATAATCATGATACATTAGCTGTATATGATGATGATGGTACGGACCTAAATAATCATGATACAATAGCTGTCTATGATGATGATGGTACTGACCTAAATAATCATGATACAATAGCTGTATATGATGATGATGCTACATACCTAAATAATCATGATACAATAGCTGTATATGATGATGATGCTACATACCTAAATAATCATGATACAATAGCTGTAGATGATGATGATGGTACAGACCTAAATAATCATGATACATTAGCTGTATATGATGATGATGGTACAGACCTAAATAATCATGATACAATAGCTGTATATGATGATGATGGTACAGACCTAAATAATCATGATACATTAGCTGTATATGATGATGATGGTACGGACCTAAATAATCATGATACAATAGCTGTATATGATGATGATGGTACAGACCTAAATAATCATGATACATTAGCTGTATATGATGATGATGGTACGGACCTAAATAATCATGATACAATAGCTGTCTATGATGATGATGGTACTGACCTAAATAATCATGATACAATAGCTGTATATGATGATGATGCTACATACCTAAATAATCATGATACAATAGCTGTATATGATGATGATGCTACATACCTAAATAATCATGATACAATAGCTGTAGATGATGATGATGGTACAGACCTAAATAATCATGATACAATAGCTGTCTATGATGATGATGGTACAGACCTAAATAATCATGATACAATAGCTGTAGATGATGATGATGCTACACCTAAATAATCATGACACAATAGCTGTAGATGATGATGATGGTACAGACCTAAATAATCATGATACAATAGCTGTAGATGATGATGATGGTACAGACCTAAATAATCATGATACAATAGCTGTATATGATGATGATGGTACAGACCTAAATAATCATGATACAATAGCTGTAGATGATGATGATGGTACAGACCTAAATAATCATGATACATTAGCTGTATATGATGATGATGGTACGGACCTAAATAATCATGATACAATAGCTGTCTATGATGATGATGGTACTGACCTAAATAATCATGATACAATAGCTGTATATGATGATGATGCTACATACCTAAATAATCATGATACAATAGCTGTAGATGATGATGGTACAGACCTAAATAATCATGATACAATAGCTGTAGATGATGATGATGGTACAGACCTAAATAATCATGATACAATAGCTGTAGATGATGATGATGCTACACCTAAATAATCATGACACAATAGCTGTAGATGATGATGATGGTACAGACCTAAATAATCATGATACAATAGCTGTAGATGATGATGATGGTACTGACTTAAATAATCATGACACAATAGCTGTAGATGATGATGATGGTACAGACCTAAATAATCATGATACAATAGCTGTAGATGATGATGATGGTACTGACCTAAATAATCATGACACAATAGCTGTAGATGATGATGATGGTACAGACCTAAATAATCATGACACAATAGCTGTAGATGATGATGATGGTACAGACCTAAATAATCATGATACAATAGCTGTCTATGATGATGATGGTACAGACCTAAATAATCATGATACAATAGCTGTAGATGATGATGATGCTACACCTAAATAATCATGACACAATAGCTGTAGATGATGATGATGGTACAGACCTAAATAATCATGATACAATAGCTGTAGATGATGATGATGGTACAGACCTAAATAATCATGATACAATAGCTGTATATGATGATGATGGTACGGACCTAAATAATCATGATACAATAGCTGTATATGATGATGATGGTACGGACCTAAATAATCATGATACAATAGCTGTATATGATGATGATGGTACAGACCTAAATAATCATGATACATTAGCTGTATATGATGATGATGGTACGGACCTAAATAATCATGATACAATAGCTGTCTATGATGATGATGGTACTGACCTAAATAATCATGATACAATAGCTGTATATGATGATGATGCTACATACCTAAATAATCATGATACAATAGCTGTAGATGATGATGATGATACTTACCTAAATAATCATGATACAATAGCTGTAGATGATGATGATGGTACAGACCTAAATAATCATGATACAATAGCTGTCTATGATGATGATGGTACAGACCTAAATAATCATGATACAATAGCTGTAGATGATGATGATGCTACACCTAAATAATCATGACACAATAGCTGTAGATGATGATGATGGTACAGACCTAAATAATCATGATACAATAGCTGTAGATGATGATGATGGTACTGACTTAAATAATCATGACACAATAGCTGTAGATGATGATGATGGTACAGACCTAAATAATCATGATACAATAGCTGTAGATGATGATGATGGTACTACACCTAAATAATCATGACACAATAGCTGTAGATGATGATGATGGTACAGACCTAAATAATCATGACACAATAGCTGTAGATGATGATGATGGTACAGACCTAAATAATCATGATACAATAGCTGTAGATGATGATGATGGTACAGACCTAAATAATCATGATACAATAGCTGTAGATGATGATGATGGTACTGACCTAAATAATCATGATACAATAGCTGTAGATGATGATGATGATACTTACCTAAATAATCATGATACAATAGCTGTAGATGATGATGATGGTACAGACCTAAATAATCATGATACAATAGCTGTATATGATGATGATGGTACTGACCTAAATAATCATGATACAATAGCTGTTGATGATGGTACTGACCTAAATAATCATGACACAATAGCTGTAGATGATGATGATGGTACAGACCTAAATAATCATGATACAATAGCTGTAGATGATGATGATGGTACAGACCTAAATAATCATGATACAATAGCTGTAGATGATGATGGTACTGACCTAAATAATCATGATACAATAGCTGTAGATGATGATGATGGTACAGACCTAAATAATCATGATACAATAGCTGTAGATGATGATGATGGTACAGACCTAAATAATCATGATACAATAGCTGTAGATGATGATGGTACTGACCTAAATAATCATGATACAATAGCTGTAGATGATGATGATGGTACAGACCTAAATAATCATGATACAATAGCTGTAGATGATGATGATGGTACAGACCTAAATAATCATGATACAATAGCTGTAGATGATGATGATGGTACTGACCTAAATAATCATGACACAATAGCTGTAGATGATGATGATGGTACAGACCTAAATAATCATGACACAATAGCTGTAGATGATGATGATGGTACAGACCTAAATAATCATGATACAATAGCTGTAGATGATGATGATGGTACAGACCTAAATAATCATGATACAATAGCTGTAGATGATGATGATGGTACTGACCTAAATAATCATGATACAATAGCTGTAGATGATGATGATGATACTTACCTAAATAATCATGATACAATAGCTGTAGATGATGATGATGGTACAGACCTAAATAATCATGATACAATAGCTGTATATGATGATGATGGTACTGACCTAAATAATCATGATACAATAGCTGTTGATGATGGTACTGACCTAAATAATCATGACACAATAGCTGTAGATGATGATGATGGTACAGACCTAAATAATCATGATACAATAGCTGTAGATGATGATGATGGTACAGACCTAAATAATCATGATACAATAGCTGTAGATGATGATGGTACTGACCTAAATAATCATGATACAATAGCTGTCTATGATGATGATGGTACAGACCTAAATAATCATGATACAATAGCTGTAGATGATGATGATGGTACAGACCTAAATAATCATGACACAATAGCTGTAGATGATGATGATGGTACAGACCTAAATAATCATGATACAATAGCTGTAGATGATGATGATGGTACAGACCTAAATAATCATGATACAATAGCTGTAGATGATGATGATGGTACTGACCTAAATAATCATGATACAATAGCTGTAGATGATGATGATGATACTTACCTAAATAATCATGATACAATAGCTGTAGATGATGATGATGGTACAGACCTAAATAATCATGATACAATAGCTGTAGATGATGATGATGGTACAGACCTAAATAATCATGACACAATAGCTGTAGATGATGATGATGGTACAGACCTAAATAATCATGATACAATAGCTGTAGATGATGATGATGGTACAGACCTAAATAATCATGATACAATAGCTGTAGATGATGATGATGGTACTGACCTAAATAATCATGATACAATAGCTGTAGATGATGATGATGATACTTACCTAAATAATCATGATACAATAGCTGTAGATGATGATGATGGTACAGACCTAAATAATCATGATACAATAGCTGTATATGATGATGATGGTACTGACCTAAATAATCATGATACAATAGCTGTTGATGATGGTACTGACCTAAATAATCATGACACAATAGCTGTAGATGATGATGATGGTACAGACCTAAATAATCATGATACAATAGCTGTAGATGATGATGATGGTACAGACCTAAATAATCATGATACAATAGCTGTAGATGATGATGGTACTGACCTAAATAATCATGATACAATAGCTGTAGATGATGATGATGGTACAGACCTAAATAATCATGATACAATAGCTGTAGATGATGATGATGGTACAGACCTAAATAATAAGCTTAACTATTACAATATTGAAAAAGCTTAATCTACTCTGTCAATCAAAGTTTGATGAATGTTTGTTATGCCGTGATCATGTAGGCTACTAGTATTTGTCATTGTACGTAGAGTTCTAAGACTATCACTCTTATCTGTTTCAATAAACACAATGTTCTTCACCTGTATGACTAATTGAAGTGTTGTTCAGTGTGTTAGTGTCTCACACTTTCATCTTAGGTGAAAATCCTGCGGTTGTTGCGGGTGCTTGGAAGACATGATCCCGAGGCCAGTGAGGCTATGAATGACATCTTGGCCCAGGCATGTTTCTTTCTCTATTCAATTGGCGGTCTCATATATCTATATCGTAGTGTGTATGTTATTGTTTACATTATGCAATTAATCTGTTGATTGTTCTTGTTTAACAATAAAGTTAAATTTGAAGGGTCTGTATATGTGTATATTATATTAATAATATTGTGTATTATAAGCAAGTTTGTTTACATAAGTTTATATCATTTATTAAACACTAAGGCTAGCATTTGTTATGATGTTTATGTTAGTTGGCACTACCAGTGACACAGTTTTGTGTGAGTCAGTAGTAGCTGTTGTGATGATGTTTTAAGTGCAGTTATTTATGTCCGTCTATGTACTCAGTACTACTCACTAACTTGTGCAGACTTAAACACTTAGTATATGTTGCTGATGGACACTTACCCCAAGAACAGGTATTACGTTTATTCAGGTTCTTCTTGCTTGTACGCTATACATCTCTGATACTGGATACTTTGTATAGCCATTGACCATACAAAGGTTCCAGTCACTGTGCTAGGACAAACAGTTGTTTCACCTCAGATAACTGTTGCGTCTAATAACAATGTTCCACACAATCTCGCACCTAATGTATACTAATGGTAAACCTAAGGTGGATCGTGGGAGTTGTTATGTTGTGATAAACCCCCCCATGTGTGTTTCCCGTAACTTGCTAACATTCACCGACTAACCACTGCATGTTGTCTTGTTTTCTCCCTCCATCGCAGGTAGCAACGAATACAGAAACAAGTAAAAATGTGGGGCATTCGATTCTGTATGAAATAGTGCAAACGGTTATGGGCATTCAGTCGGAGCCAGGCTTGCGGGTACGGTATAAACACGTTGCATTGTGTTTGCGTTGTCCTCGTTGTGTGACACGGCACCAGAGGGCACCACCGTGTGAGCAGATTCGCAGCAACTGGCTTGTCAGATGCAGGGCAGGTTTTTAAAGATTTATTTTACAGTAATAAGCAATACACTGAATCTTGTATACGTACCTTTACATAATCCTGACTGCAGTTATCATAAAAGAAGAATCTTCTGAAAGACGTGTGAACCTGCCCTGTGTCATGTTATTGTACGGGTGCTGCAATCTGTCCGTATCTGTTGTATCGACGTTGTCTTGACTTTTTATTCTTGCTGCATTCAGGTGGCCACAAACACGGAAACAAGCAAAAATGTTGGTAATGCAATTTTATATGAAACGTGCTTGACCATAATGGACATACAGTCCGAGAGTGGACTACGGGTACGTAGCCGAACTCCTGACCTCACAGCGCTACTAACATTACTGGATGTAGGAGCATAGCCCACTGCACGTTTAATTCTTTCCATGACCAGTGGGATAGTCTACTGCATATCATATATCCATGAACAGTAGAGTATAGCCAACTGTGTGTCTAATTCTACCACAGCCTTCAGCATATTATGGTATATCCATGAACAGTAGAGAGTTTAGCCAACTGCACATTTAGTTGTATCCATGATCAGTGGGATAGCCTATTGGTACTGCACGTTTAGTTCTATCCTTGATCAGTAGGATACTTTAGAGTTTGCATTGGTAGAATATGGACTGTATTAAATATGTATCTTGCTTCCATTGTTGCAACTAGTATTTCAACAGTTCAATTAGGCTCCATATTTGAGTTATTTCATTGTTGTAAACTGCAGCAAATAGTATAGATATTGATAAACTGTTGAGATGACATTGAGCTAAATCCAACAGAAGCTGATACTTGCATACACAAAGAAAGCATCAGGCCTTCAAGAAAAGTTAACAATAGAATGGTTTCTATAAAGTGGTTTGTGGTATATAGGAAAACATTTGTGTGTGATGTTAAATTGACAGTTACTTGTTCGGGGTAGCAGTGTGATATCGTAACAGTTTAGTAGCTTCTAACATAATTGGTAAAAATATAATTTGTTACAGCCCTGTCAGTGGAAAGAGAGCATTGGTAATAAAAGGTATCACAGAAGTTGAATTAGTGTCTGTAAATGCTGTGCAGCATGGAAAATAACCAAAACACACGTTGGATGACATCATCAGTTGTGTAATAAACCACGAACTGCACAGCTTTATTGTATCCACAAACATTTTAGTTCATGCCACCTTGGAAGATAGTAAATTATTATTTTTTTAGCAAATCTGTATATATATACTTCAGGATTTTGAACTAGCAACTGCGACAAGATCACTGCTAACCCCAATAACTTGCAGCTGTCACATTTACAATTTAGTGTAGTATTAGTTACCATAGTCTCAACACTTGACTTGTGCATATGTTATTCTGAACTGTTGGTCAACTTTCTGTGAATCATATAATGATTTATGTGCTGGACCACTCACACTGATTTGAATTAATAGTCATCCTATTTAGAAAAAGTGCACTTGATAATGTCTTACACCATTAATTTAATTATTTATTGATTTTATGTATTTATTTGTTTATTAATTTGTGTTTATTATTAATTTATGTATAGTTTTTCTGGTGTGAAAACAGTTCATTTTGTAAAAACAATGCATTTGTGAATCTTACCAGACAATAAAGTAACAGTCTTTTTAATTATGTATTGGAACATTGCAAGTAAGAAAATGGTCTTTATTACTGATATACTGAATGATATAAAGCAACACCATTGACTAATGTGCAGTGAGCTGCCATACTAGATACATATTTAGTAGCATGCTATATTCGGCCTACAGTTTTGATTGTATTATTCAGACGTGTATGTTTTCAGGTGTTAGCTGTGAATATACTAGGTCGTTTCCTACTGAACAACGACAAGAATATCAGGTCAGTCCACAGTGTACTCAGTGACAGTATTTTTATCACAGTTTTTAGTCCTTTGGCCAAAGGTCCAAGGGACTATTGCCATCACTCTGCGTCCTCCGTCCGCCGTTAGCTGCCATATCTCAGAAACCGTTCAGCAACTTTTTCTCTAATTTTGCATAGACATATCTTAGGGCACTGCCACTATGCACGAGAAATCTGTATTTGATTGAATCATTTTAAGGGCTCCCTAGGGCCTCCAAGGACCCAAAAACTGGTAAAAATGTAACATTTGGCCTGTTTTTTCAAAAACTTTTCAACTTTTTTTCTAATTTTGAATAGATGTATCTTAGGGTGCTGCCACTATATACAAGAAATCTGTATTTGATTGAATCATTCTAAGGGCCCCCCAAAGTACAAAAATGTTACATTATCTAATGATGTGGTTGAGACCACCCCCAACAGTAGATTTTGTTTAATGTGCCACAAAGTCAACACCATGACTAAACTCTGCAGCCTAGTGCTACTGTTCCATTGAGACCTTGACTAATCTTTAATTGGTCACAGTGCCCAGGCAGAGTAGACAGACCTCTGTTAGACTGAACAGTTGCCTAACACTTTTTATCTTCAAAACTATTGATTTTCTATCATTGCAAGTTGTGTTTATTTTGATGTTCATTTAATTATTATAAAATGGTGTGACTGTGGTGTCTATTGGTTAAAGATGTAGTGTCTGTACAAACCTGTAGGTGACAAACATAGAAAATTTATATTCTGGTGACAAACATAGAAAATTAATATTCTGGACAACTATAGAGTGAAATATCCTACACTTTATTGATATCAAATGCATTCTACTGTTCTGTTTACACTTGCTATGCCTTGTGTAGACATGGTACTGTGTAAATCAATTGTATCAATATAGACTAATAATTACAGATTCACAATATAGTTGACACCTGAAACAACCAAATGTCAACCATTAGAAGAGTTGACATAGTTCCGCTATACACAAGCAAGAAATCTGTATTTGATTGAATCATTCTAGTGTCATCAGCATATAGTAGAACATACATTTTCTACATCATCATCACTAAGGTTGTTGTAAATTTCACCAGCTGCCATGTCAAGTCCGTTATAATTGTGACTAACAGTGTTCAAAATGATTCAGGTAAATAGCAAATAACAAAGGACACAAGTTTTCTCCTTGCCATACCTATACATCACATGAGAAGAAGGCTGACACAGCCTGGCCCTGATTTATACATGATTTAGCATTTTTGTACATGTTGTATACAACTTTCAACACAATACCATTAATACCGCATGAAATTATCTTAGACCACAGGGAGGACCGGTCTACTAAATCAAATGCTTTCGTAGAATCGATGAAGGCACAATAAAGCCTTTTGCATCGAGACAAATACAATTCAACCAATACCCCTATTTGAACACTGTCTGTTCTTCACCTATTACATTCGCTTTGTTTGGGTATGAGGTCAGTCTGGTGTTCTGAACAATCACTAAGGATTAATGAACACTTGTGCAGAATGTCACCCACTTGGCAGGTTTAATTGATCTATTCAGCAATGAGGACACTGTTTAGGCCTCACTCTGGACACTGTCACTCACAGTGTTGTGTATTGTCTTAGTTGGTGCATTGAGCTAATCTACTTGACCATGAATCAGTGGTAGCTCTGGTTGTGTATTACACCCAGCTGTGGAGCTAAGATTCTCTGCCTGCTATTGTTTGATGGAAACTGTGCCTAAGGTGTAATTGGTCACTGGCAGTAGCTTGTGTCAACAGACAGCATTAAGCCACTAGACCCCTGTTAAGCTGGACAGTTGCCTGTAGGTTTTAAACTGTGTCAAACAGTGAGTTTACCTTTTGCTCTCAAATAATCTGTCCTTTTGGTTTTACACATGAAGACATAATCTGGCATAACTTGATAAGCCTTTGTAGCAGCACATTTGTACTTCCAGCGTATCATTGCAACATAACATACATATTACATACTGTGTGCCACATTTGAATGTTGTGCATGTAATATTTCCATGCAATCCATTTGCATATATATAGTAAAACTTCAAAAGCCATTTTCTTAATTTTCACTTTTTGATCCCTACCATGTTCAATGCTCCATAACTTTGCCAATTTTTTTAGCAGTCATAATTGTTGAAACCGTGTAAAGCACCCTACCAAACCCTTACAAGGATGTAAGAAAACAATGTTACAATTTTTCCGACTTATCACTCATTTGGTCAGCCGGGGTCACATATAGACGTATTAGTCCAAAGGACTTCAGGGCCACTTGGCCCATTTTTTGGATACAAATGATAAATTGCAAAACTATTTTAACATTTTGTTTCAAAAATTGTTCATTGCATGTGACACAGACACTAAGGCCATACCAAATTACAGGTTTCTTATCAGAGCGCTGTTAAAAACAAGTGGTATAAATGTTTTTTACATAAACTTCATATCCACCTTAGCTCCCTGGTGTATTGATCCATCTGTTGACGACTTTAAGATGGCTGAACAATTCTGAGATTGTCTAACCATTTTGTATTGATGTGCCTCTGAGCTTAATTTCCAAAGATTTAGGTGCAAAAGACGTTATTATTCCTCTAAATATGTACTCTGGTGCAATGAAAAAGTGAAAACTTAATCATATTAGCCCAAATAAATTGGTCTTTTTTCACAGTTCTTACGAAAAACTGTAAATGTTTTCATAAGTGTGTGTTTGCC
Organism: Escarpia spicata; assembly: GCA_963995525.1. NCBI lineage: Eukaryota > Metazoa > Annelida > Polychaeta > Sabellida > Siboglinidae > Escarpia > Escarpia spicata. The sequence goes on along the minus strand of OZ023214.1, from coordinate 56,492,158 downwards.
AGATATGTGGCCCTGAACACACTGCTGAAGGTGGTACAGGCGGACTACAATGCCGTCCAGCGACACCGCAGCACCATCGTAGAGTGTCTCAAAGACCCGGATGTCTCTCTCAAGAAGTACGTCTTACATAGGGTGTTTACTGGTTGGAGCTTGGAATGTATGATTAGTTATTTTATACAGTATTTCCTTCATTGAACTGTCCTCATATAATAACTACTTGTCAAATTCATTGTTAAATAACAATGCAAATACTTTTAATGACGATTATTAAAACACCTTTCTAATTTCTATGACATTTTCTTTATATTGTTTATTACCTGTGATGATGCAAAAAGTATAATTATGTGTATAAAAACTGTGCGTAATAATGGCTGGCTAATTAATCACTTGCAAATTAGTATGGTCAACTGCTATTTATTGGCAGCTAAAATATTCACATGCTTTTCCTTGCATATGATAACATCATGTGCAAGTAATGCACATCTGCAATCCGACTGATGTTATGGATGATGTGAGTACTGGTGTGCAGGCATACATACATGCACGCATGTATACATCTGCAGCAGTACCTCCAGTCAGCAGTGAGTATTTACCCCAGACCTGTGTGTATTTGCAGGCGTTCCATGGAGCTGTGTTTTGCTCTCATCAATGTAAACAACATCCGCAGCCTCGTCAAGGAGCTGCTCACCTTCCTTGACAAGTGCGACCCGGAGTTCAAGGCCGACTGCTCTTCCAACCTCGTCCTGGCTGCCGAAAGGTAATTGTTTCACTCAAGTACTTGATGGAAATACTTGCAAATGAAAAATGTTAATACTGGTTTAATTGAAGCCAATACAAATGTGGTGGCATACAGTGGACTCTCACAATGTAGCGGCATACAGTGGACTCACAATGTAGCGGCATACAGTGGACTCTCACAATGTAGCGGCATACAGTGGACTCTCACAATGTAGCGGCATACAGTGGACTCTCACAATGTAGCGGCATACAGTGGACTCTCACAATGAGGACTGCTGATATAAGGAATATCACCGTAAAAGGAACAACTTTGAAGACCCCATTCTGGCCTGCAGTGTGTAGCCATGGATATCAAGAATATTAGATAATAACAGTTTTACCTAGTCCCAACATTTTCCTTATAGCAAGAGTCCACTGTGTGTTAGAATAACAATATGATTCCCAATGGAAAGATATTCATGTAAGAAGATGTAAATGAAAAAGGTTTGACTTGTGTGTAATTTTTTACTTTTGAGAATGTCCAGCTAGTAGTGTAATGTTTGCACCAGTTTGAGTGCTGTCACAAGCAGTAATGTTATTATAGAGATGGCTAGACCAGGTACATACACCATAAATTGTGGTTTCTAAGTGATTTGTTCCCTCTGTTTGTAGACATTCACCTAACAAGAGGTGGCACATCGACACAGTCCTCAAAGTGCTTACTTCTGTGAGTACTGCCACAAGCAGCAACCTGACAACAGGATATTTGCTAACTTACCTAAACCAGACTGATGTATCTGACTGATTTGCCATCAAACAAACTTGATCATTTCCTTATAATTTCACATTGCTTATTACTACAATATTTATCTGCATCTTCCTTTATGCACACTATTCCAAATCTTCAATTATCTATCATATGCTGCTTGATTTATCACTTCTGATTTAAGTAGTTCCAGGAAGAAATACACTTATTGCTCTTGATTTGTAGGCATGTTTGGTTTTAAGTTTTTCACATGTTAAATTGCCATACGTAAAATGGAAAATTATAACATGTGTTTTCTATTTTGCATTATATAACTTTAGTGACACATTGTGACACAAGAATGACATGTTCGTAGGCTGGTAACTACTGCCGTGACGACCTTGTGTCCACAACAATCCAGCTGATCCAGGAGACAACGTCGTTACACGTGTACACAACACAGTGTCTCTTCAAGGCCGTCCAACTCAACACAGTGCAACAACCTCTCATACAAGTGTGTTGTTGGTGCGTCGGCGAGTATGGCGACCAGCTCATCGCAGGCACCTGCAGCGAGGAGGAGCCACTAGAGGTCAGCACTGGTGTCGTAGAAACATTTGGGTGTGATGGTGTCTACAGCAGTGATTGTGCAGTGTTATTAACTAAACTAGAAATGGCAAATGTAAATTTCTTGACTGTTTTAAATTTGTAGTTACATTGGTAACTATATTGTCGATCCTACGTCCACTGCTTCTACTGACCACTCACTACCCATAGTGATGTTTGATGGCCACAGTTGTCATGTATCAAACTAGCTGTGATTTCTTGCATATTTTCATGTGGAAATTCAGTTAATGCATTTTTGAAGTTCAATTTTTGTATATAGTCACTGAAAGGAGTTGGATTTATATATACTTGATGAAAATCAGGTGAATTCATTTTGATTCTAAATCATAAGTTCAGCAACTTGCCACTAGCAATGGCCGTTGTTGTGATAAAAACATGTGGCAGTGGATTAGATTAATCAGATAAACTCCAGTTTAGATGTCTCGAGAGTGAATGAACTAACATGATCTGTGTGTTTTTTCTATAAAATTAGTGAGAAAAGGAAAGAGTTTTAGTTAAAAATAAATAATGTGTCGGTTGATTCTTTCAGTTATCTGAAGACGGTGTCCTAAACATGTTAGAAAAGATAATAGTTAGCAGTGTGTCATCAGCCGTCACGAAAGGATATGCACTGACGGCGGTCGTCAAACTGAGCACAAGGTTTCACAACACGATACCGTATGTAACATTATTGTACTTTATCCTATTTTTTTGCTAGGCTGCGTTCTATCTTTGTCAATGTGAATAAAAAACACAATGAATTTTCTTAACCTTTATTTTAAAAATTAAGTTGTCTGATATTTTATTCTGTTTTGTCCTGTCAGTTCCTTTGTAGTTCCTCGGCATGCCTCAGTCCAAGTGAAATCTTACTGTGTTACAGGAGGATAAGGAAGTTGTTGAGTGTATTTGGTTGTCACACGGATATTGAGTTACAACAGAGGTCCGTTGAGTATTCATCAATGTTCAAGATGCCCGACTCAATCAGGTATGTTCACTGCACAGTATGAACTTGATTTCTGTTTATTTCAGGAGGTTAGTAGAAGTTTGAGACTGATTGAAGGAGAGAGGATGCAAGAATAGTTGGTTGGTTTTATTTATTCATGGGAACACTGTAGGGATGACTGGCAGGACATTAACAACAGCAGTGGTGTGATATTGAGAGTATTCCTCTCTGAACAGAAGAAAGCTTAGAGAAATAATGCAAAGTTAAGAGATAACACCTCAGATGTACTACGCACAATGTTATATTTTTAAAGTTTGGTAATTTGTCACCCACATGACTGGGAAATGTACATAAAAGATTTCTTGGGAGGAACAAAATATGTAGACCAGTGATGTTGGTATTATTTGAGCATTGACAGATATGCCTGGAAGTGATGTATACACTGAAAGCAGGTAAAGACCGACGTATTGTGTATCGTCCCCAGGACGGGTTTGCTGGAGCCAATGCCATTGTTAGAGAAGACAAGTATCGATGCAGCGATGACGAATGGAGACTCAACGGCCGTAGAAGAAGACGACTTTGGAGTGAAGGACGACCAACGTAATGACACCGTCACAAACACTGCAGAAGTATGTCTACACTGATCATACTAGCATGTGTGTGTCACCTAAGAGTCTGCTTTTCCGCCTGTCCATCTGTATGTTTTATTTTGTTTCCAATAAAATTTATTCTAGAGAATCATTCATGTTATACAGTGGAACCTCGCTAACCCAGACGCTTGTCCCCAGTGTTGTGTCCACATTAACAGGTTTTCCGGATAAACGAATTGTGCACACAACGTGGTGTGTGAGTATTTGGAAATGCCATGAAATGATTATCTGGATGCTGAGACTCACATTATTATGATCTGACGAGGTTTCACTGTATGTATTCAGTGAGATTTTATAGCCAAGAAGGTGAAACTGACTGCATCTAATTCTAACATTGTTGCATTGTGACACATCAAACTGTGTGCGTGCATTCGTCCGTACATACTTATGCTGAGTGCTGACATGATAAGTAAGCTAGTTACACTGTGATGATGATGTGCTGACATGGTAAGTAAGCTAGTTACACTGTGATGATGATGTGCTGACATGGTAAGTAAGCTAGTTACACTGTGATGATGATGTGCTGACATGATAAGTAAGCTAGTTACACTGTGATGATGATGTGCTGACATGATAAGTAAGCTAGTTACACTGTGATGATGATGTGCTGACATGGTAAGTAAGCTAGTTTCACTGTGATGATGATATGTTGTTACAGAGCCAAAGCATCCTGGACCTACTGAGTAGTCCCTCAGCGCCTCCCCCTAAGCCAGAGCCCAGCAGTAAGTCTGCAGGCAGTGACCTCTTGGACTTACTGGGGGATGTTGACCTCTCAGCCGGGGCAGGTCAGTCTAGTCCACTGCTAAGGTGGTCAGATGCATACAAATATCATTATATACTTATGTCAAATGTTCTTCATTGTCATGTGGTAGCCTTGGTTTCCTGGTAGTATACCAGTTTGGTTACTTTCAGCTGTTATACAGTGACATCATATTTTTGTTCTCAGCTGTCCGAAAACATAGTGTACAAAAAATTATAATTGTTGGTGTCCGAAAACATACTGGAGAGAAAAAATAATTATGTATAAAAGTGTTTGATTACAGAGTCATTATGAGAGGTGGACTTGTGGTAGCTTGTCCTGGTTTACTGTTTATTTAGAGTCATTATGATAGATCAGTGTAAGAGGTGGACTTGTGGTATCTTGTCCTGGTTTAATGTTTATTTAGAGTCATTATGATAGATCAGTGTAAGAGGTGGACTTGTGGTAGCTTGTCCTGGTTTACTGTTTATTTAGAGTCATTATGATAGATCAGTGTCAGAGGTGGACTTGTGGTAGCTTGTCCTGGTTTACTGTTTATTTAGAGTCATTATGATAGATCAGTGTCAGAGGTGGACTTGTGGTAGCTTGTCCTGGTTTACTGTTTATTTAGAGTCATTATGATAGATCAGTGTCAGAGGTGGACTTGTGGTAGCTTGTCCTGGTTTACTGTTTATTTAGAGTCATTATGATAGATCAGTGTCAGAGGTGGACTTGTGGTAGCTTGTCCTGGTTTACTGTTTATTTGGAGTCATTATGATAGATCAATGTAAGAGGTGGACTTGTGGTAGCTTGTCCTGGTTTACTGTTTATTTAGAGTCATTATGATAGATCAGTGTAAGAGGTGGACTTGTGGTAGCTTATCCTGGTTTACTGTTTATTTAGAGTCATTATGATAGATCAGTGTAAGAGGTGGACTTGTGGTAGCTTGTCCTGGTTTACTGTTTATTTGGAGTCATTATGATAGATCAGTGTAAGAGGTGGACTTGTGATAGCTTATCCTGGTTTACTGTTTATTTGGAGTCATTATGATAGATCAGTGTCAGAGGTGGACTTGTGGTAGCTTGTCCTGGTTTACTGTTTATTTAGAGTCATTATGATAGATCAGTGTCAGAGGTGGACTTGTGGTAGCTTATCCTGGTTTACTGTTTATTTAGAGTCATTATGATAGATCAGTGTCAGAGGTGGACTTGTGGTAGCTTGTCCTGGTTTACTGTTTATTTAGAGTCATTATGATAGATCAATGTAAGAGGTGGACTTGTGGTAGCTTGTCCTGGTTTACTGTTTATTTAGAGTCATTATGATAGATCAGTGTCAGAGGTGGACTTGTGGTAGCTTATCCTGGTTTACTGTTTATTTAGAGTCATTATGATAGATCAGTGTAAGAGGTGGACTTGTGGTAGCTTGTCCTGGTTTACTGTTTATTTAGAGTCATTATGATAGATCAGTGTCAGAGGTGGACTTGTGGTAGCTTGTCCTGGTTTACTGTTTATTTGGAGTCATTATGATAGATCAGTGTAAGAGGTGGACTTGTGGTAGCTTGTCTTGGTTTACTGTTTATTTAGAGTCATTATGATAGATCAGTGTAAGAGGTGGACTTGTGGTAGCTTGTCCTGGTTTACTGTTTATTTGGAGTCATTATGATAGATCAATGTAAGAGGTGGACTTGTGGTAGCTTATCCTGGTTTACTGTTTATTTAGAGACATTATGATAGATCAGTGTCAGAGGTGGACTTGTGGTAGCTTGTCCTGGTTTACTGTTTATTTAGAGACATTATGATAGATCAGTGTCAGAGGTGGACTTGTGGTAGCTTGTCCTGGTTTACTGTTTATTTAGAGTCATTATGATAGATCAGTGTCAGAGGTGGACTTGTGGTAGCTTGTCCTGGTTTACTGTTTATTTAGAGTCATTATGATAGATTAATGTAAGAGGTGGACTTGTGGTAGCTTGTCCTGGTTTACTGTTTATTTAGAGACATTATGATAGATCAGTGTCAGAGGTGGACTTGTGGTAGCTTGTCCTGGTTTACTGTTTATTTAGAGTCATTATGATAGATCAGTGTCAGAGGTGGACTTGTGGTAGCTTGTCCTGGTTTACTGTTTATTTAGAGTCATTATGATAGATCAGTGTAAGAGGTGGACTTGTGGTAGCTTGTCCTGGTTTACTGTTTATTTGGAGTCATTATGATAGATCAATGTAAGAGGTGGACTTGTGGTAGCTTGTCCTGGTTTACTGTTTATTTAGAGTCATTATGATAGATAAGTGTCAGAGGTGGACTTGTGGTAGCTTGTCCTGGTTTACTGTTTATTTGGAGTCATTATGATAGATCAGTGTCAGAGGTGGACTTGTGATAGCTTGTCCTGGTTTACTGTTTATTTGGAGTCATTATGATAGATCAGTGTAAGAGGTGGACTTGTGGTAGCTTGTCCTGGTTTACTGTTTATTTAGAGACATTATGATAGATCAGTGTCAGAGGTGGACTTGTGGTAGCTTATCCTGGTTTACTGTTTATTTAGAGTCATTATGATAGATCAGTGTCAGAGGTGGACTTGTGGTAGCTTATCCTGGTTTACTGTTTATTTAGAGTCATTATGATAGATCAGTGTCAGAGGTGGACTTGTGGTAGCTTGTCCTGGTTTACTGTTTATTTAGAGTCATTATGATAGATAAGTGTCAGAGGTGGACTTGTGGTAGCTTGTCCTGGTTTACTGTTTATTTGGAGTCATTATGATAGATCAGTGTCAGAGGTGGACTTGTGGTAGCTTGTCCTGGTTTACTGTTTATTTAGAGTCATTATGATAGATTAATGTAAGAGGTGGACTTGTGGTAGCTTGTCCTGGTTTACTGTTTATTTAGAGACATTATGATAGATCAGTGTCAGAGGTGGACTTGTGGTAGCTTGTCCTGGTTTATTGTTTATTTAGAGTCATTATGATAGATCAGTGTCAGAGGTGGACTTGTGGTAGCTTGTCCTGGTTTACTGTTTATTTAGAGTCATTATGATAGATCAGTGTCAGAGGTGGACTTGTGGTAGCTTGTCCTGGTTTACTGTTTATTTAGAGTCATTATGATAGATCAGTGTAAGAGGTGGACTTGTGATAGCTTGTCCTGGTTTACTGTTTATTTAGAGTCATTATGATAGATCAATGTAAGAGGTGGACTTGTGGTAGCTTGTCCTGGTTTACTGTTTATTTAGAGTCATTATGATAGATCAGTGTAAGAGGTGGACTTGTGGTAGCCTGTGGTGCCCTACAGTTTATTTACAGTCATGATAGATCAGTGTAAGAAGTGGACTTGTGGTAGCCTGTGCTGCCTTACTGTTTATTTATGGAACGTTTCGCTTTTTGTATTTATTTAATTGCTGCAACACATGTTAGATTTATTTAGAAATTTAAGGCATATGACTTGATTGTATTGATTACCATTGGTACCATTGATATGTGATGACAGTAAATTGACCTGGTGTTGTATGTTGTTTGCAGTGCCTCTGCCAGTCATCGACAACATGCCCATGCCAGCCACCAACCTCCTGGACGGCATCACAGCGACACAGACCCCGGCCCTCAACTCTCAGCCAAACAACAACGTCAGCTGTGAGTATTTCACACATTTGTGCGTCCCACACAATCCAAACAACGTCAGCAGTGAGTAACTCATGCATTCGCTCAATCTCACACAATACAAACAACATCAGCAGTGAGTAGCTCATGCACTCGCTCAATCTCACACAATACAAACAACGTCAGCAGTGAGTAGCTCATGCACTCGCTCAATCTCACACAATACAAACAACATCAGCAGTGAGTAGCTCATGCACTCGCTCAATCTCACACAATACAAACAACGTCAGCAGTGAGTAGCTCATGCACTCGCTCAATCTCACACAATACAAACAACGTCAGCAGTGAGTAGCTCGTGCACTCGCTCAATCTCACACAATACAAACAACGTCAGCAGTGAGTAGCTCGTGCACTCGCTCAATCTCACACAATACAAACAACGTCAGCAGTGAGTAGCTCATGCACTCGCTCAATCTCACACAATACAAACAACGTCAGCAATGAGTAGCTCATGCATTCGCTCAATCTCACACAATACAAACAACGTCAGCAGTGAGTAGCTCATGCATTCGCTCAATCTCACACAATACAACAACGTCAGCAGTGAGTAGCTCGTGCACTTGCTCAATCTCACACAATACAAACAACGTCAGCAGTGAGTAGCTCGTGCACTCGCTCAATCTCACACAATACAAACAACGTCAGCAGTGAGTAGCTCATGCACTCGCTCAATCTCACACAATACAAACAACGTCAGTAGTGAGTAGCTCATGCACTCGCTCAATCTCACACAATACAAACAACATCAGCAGTGAGTAGCTCATGCACTCGCTCAATCTCGCACAATACAAACAACGTCAGCAGTGAGTAGCTCATGCATTCGCTCAATCTCACACAATACAAACAACGTCAGCAGTGAGTAGCTAATGCATTCGCTCAATCTCACACAATACAAACAACGTCAGCAGTGAGTAGCTAATGCACTTGCTCAATCTCACACAATACAAACAACGTCAGCAGTGAGTAGCTCGTGCACTCGCTCAATCTCACACAATACAAACAACGTCGGCAGTGAGTAGCTCATGCACTCGCTCAATCTCACACAATACAAACAACATCAGCAGTGAGTAGCTCATGCATTCGCTCAATCTCACACAATACAAACAACGTCAGCAGTGAGTAGCTCATGCATTCGCTCAATCTCACACAATACAAACAACGTCAGCAGTGAGTAGCTCATGCATTCGCTCAATCTCACACAATACAAACAACGTCAGCAGTGAGTAGCTCATGCACTTGCTCAATCTCACACAATACAAACAACGTCAGCAGTGAGTAGCTCATGCACTCGCTCAATCTCGCACAATACAAACAACGTCAGCAGTGAGTAGCTCATGCACTTGCTCAATCTCACACAATACAAACAACGTCAGCAGTGAGTAGCCCATGCACTTGCTCAATCTCACACAATACAAACAACGTCAGCAGTGAGTAGCTCATGCACTCGCTCAATCTCGCACAATACAAACAACGTCAGCAGTGAGTAGCTCGTGCACTTGCTCAATCTCACACAATACAAACAACATCAGCAGTGAGTAGCTCATGCACTTGCTCAATCTCACACAATACAAACAACGTCAGCAGTGAGTAGCTCGTGCACTCGCTCAATCTCACACAATACAAACAACGTCAGCAGTGAGTAGCTCATGCACTCGCTCAATCTCACACAATACAAACAACGTCAGTAGTGAGTAGCTCATGCACTCGCTCAATCTCACACAATACAAACAACATCAGCAGTGAGTAGCTCATGCACTCGCTCAATCTCGCACAATACAAACAACGTCAGCAGTGAGTAGCTCATGCATTCGCTCAATCTCACACAATACAAACAACGTCAGCAGTGAGTAGCTAATGCATTCGCTCAATCTCACACAATACAAACAACGTCAGCAGTGAGTAGCTAATGCACTAGCTCAATCTCACACAATACAAACAACGTCAGCAGTGAGTAGCTCGTGCACTCGCTCAATCTCACACAATACAAACAACGTCGGCAGTGAGTAGCTCATGCACTCGCTCAATCTCACACAATACAAACAACATCAGCAGTGAGTAGCTCATGCATTCGCTCAATCTCACACAATACAAACAACGTCAGCAGTGAGTAGCTCATGCATTCGCTCAATCTCACACAATACAAACAACGTCAGCAGTGAGTAGCTCATGCATTCGCTCAATCTCACACAATACAAACAACGTCAGCAGTGAGTAGCTCATGCACTTGCTCAATCTCACACAATACAAACAACGTCAGCAGTGAGTAGCTCATGCACTCGCTCAATCTCGCACAATACAAACAACGTCAGCAGTGAGTAGCTCATGCACTTGCTCAATCTCACACAATACAAACAACGTCAGCAGTGAGTAGCCCATGCACTTGCTCAATCTCACACAATACAAACAACGTCAGCAGTGAGTAGCTCATGCACTCGCTCAATCTCGCACAATACAAACAACGTCAGCAGTGAGTAGCTCGTGCACTTGCTCAATCTCACACAATACAAACAACATCAGCAGTGAGTAGCTCATGCACTCGCTCAATCTCACACAATACAAACAACGTCAGCAGTGAGTAGCTCATGCACTCGCTCAATCTCACACAATACAAACAACGTCAGCAGTGAGTAGCTCATGCACTCGCTCAATCTCACACAATACAAACAACGTCAGCAGTGAGTAGCTCATGCACTTGCTCAATCTCACACAGTACAAACAACGTCAGCAGTGAGTAGCTCGTGCAGTCGCTCAATCTCACACAATACAAACAACAACGTCAGCAGTGAGTAGCTCGTGCACTCGCTCAATCTCACACAATACAAACAACAACGTCAGCAGTGAGTAGTTCGTGCACTCGCTCAGTCTCACACAGTACAAACAACAACGTTAGCTGTGAGTAGCTCATGCAGTCGCTCAATCTCACACAATACAAACAACAACGTCAGCAGTGAGTAGCTCGTGCACTCGCTCAATCTCACACAATACAAACAACAACGTCAGCAGTGAGTAGTTCGTGCACTCGCTCAGTCTCACACAATACAAACAACAATGTCAGCAGTGAGTAGCTCGTGCACTCGCACAATCTCACACAATACAAACAACAACGTCGGCAGTGAGTAGCTCGTGCACTCGCTCAATCTCACACAATACAAACAACATCAGCAGTGAGTAGCTCATGCATTCGCTCAATCTCGCACAATACAAACAACGTCAGCAGTGAGTAGCTCATGCATTCGCTCAATCTCACACAATACAAACAACGTCAGCAGTGAGTAGCTCGTGCACTCGCTCAATCTCACACAATACAAACAACGTCAGCAGTGAGTAGCTCGTGCACTCGCTCAATCTCACACAATACAAACAACGTCAGCAGTGAGTAGCTCATGCACTCGCTCAATCTCACACAATACAAACAACGTCAGCAGTGAGTAGCTCGTGCACTCGCTCAATCTCTAACAATACAAACAACGTCAGCAGTGAGTAGCTCATGCACTCGCTCAATCTCACACAATACAAACAACATCAGCAGTGAGTAGCTCATGCATTCGCTCAATCTCACACAATACAAACAACGTCAACAGTGAGTAGCTCATGCACTCGCTCAATCTCACACAATACAAACAACATCAGCAGTGAGTAGCTCATGCATTCGCTCAATCTCACACAATACAAACAACGTCAGCAGTGAGTAGCTCATGCACGCGCTCAATCTCACACAATACAAACAACGTCAGCAGTGAGTAGCTCATGCACTCGCTCAATCTCACACAATACAAACAACGTCAGCAGTGAGTAGCTCATGCACTCGCTCAATCTCACAAAATACAAACAACGTCAGCAGTGAGTAGCTCATGCACTTGCTCAATCTCACACAATACAAACAACGTCAGCAGTGAGTAGCTCGTGCACTTGCTCAATCTCACACAATACAAACAACGTCAGCAGTGAGTAGCTCGTGCACTTGCTCAATCTCACACAATACAAACAACAACGTCAGCAGTGAGTAGCTCGTGCACTTGCTCAATCTCACACAGTACAAACAACAACGTTAGCTGTGAGTAGCTCATGCAGTCGCTCAATCTCACACAATACAAACAACAACGTCAGCAGTGAGTAGCTCGTACACTCGCTCAATCTCGCACAATACAAACAACAACGTCAGCAGTGAGTAGTTCGTGCACTCGCTCAGTCTCACACAATACAAACAACAATGTCAGCAGTGAGTAGCTCGTGCACTCGCTCAATCTCACACAATACAAACAACAACGTCGGCAGTGAGTAGCTCGTGCACTCGCTCAATCTCACACAATACAAACAACAACGTCGGCAGTGAGTAGCCCGTGCACTCGCTCAATCTCACACAATACAAACAACAACGTCAGCAGTGAGTAGCTCATGCACTCGCTCAATCTCACACAATACAAACAACAACGTCAGCAGTGAGTAGCTCGTGCACTCGCTCAATCTCACACAGTACAAACAACAACGTTAGCTGTGAGTAGCTCGTGCACTCGCTCAATCTCACACAATACAAACAACGTCAGCAGTGAGTAGCTCGTGCACTCGCTCAATCTCACACAATACAAACAACGTCAGCAGTGAGTAGCTCATGCACTCGCTCAATCTCACACAATACAAACAACGTCAGCAGTGAGTAGCTCATGCACTCGCTCAATCTCGCACAATACAAACAACGTCAGCAGTGAGTAGCTCATGCACTCGCTCAATCTCACAAAATACAAACAACGTCAGCAGTGAGTAGCTCATGCACTTGCTCAATCTCACACAATACAAACAACATCAGCAGTGAGTAGCTCGTGCACTTGCTCAATCTCACACAATACAAACAACGTCAGCAGTGAGTAGCTCGTGCACTTGCTCAATCTCACACAATACAAACAACAACGTCAGCAGTGAGTAGCTCGTGCACTTGCTCAATCTCACACAGTACAAACAACAACGTTAGCTGTGAGTAGCTCATGCAGTCGCTCAATCTCACACAATACAAACAACAACGTCAGCAGTGAGTAGCTCGTAAACTCGCTAAATCTCACACAATATAAACAACAACGTCAGCAGTGAGTAGTTCGTGCACTCGCTCAGTCTCACACAATACAAACAACAACGTTAGCTGTGAGTAGCTCGTGCACTCGCTCAATCTCACACAATACAAACAACGTCAGCAGTGAGTAGCTCGTGCACTCGCTCAATCTCACACAATACAAACAACGTCAGCAGTGAGTAGCTCATGCACTCGCTCAATCTCACACAATACAAACAACGTCAGCAGTGAGTAGCTCATGCACTCGCTCAATCTCACACAATACAAACAACGTCAGCAGTGAGTAGCTCATGCACTCGCTCAATCTCACACAATACAAACAACATCAGCAGTGAGTAGCTCATGCATTCGCTCAATCTCACACAATACAAACAACGTCAGCAGTGAGTAGCTCATGCATTCGCTCAATCTCACACAATAATGTCACACAATACAAACAACGTCAGCAGTGAGTAGCTCATGCACTTGCTCAATCTCACACAATACAAACAACGTCAGCAGTGAGTAGCTCGTGCACTTGCTCAATCTCACACAATACAAACAACAACGTCAGCAGTGAGTAGCTCGTGCAGTCGCTCAATCTCACACAATACAAACAACAACGTCAGCAGTGAGTAGCTCGTGCACTCGCTCAATCTCACACAATACAAACAACAACGTCAGCAGTGAGTAGTTCGTGCACTCGCTCAGTCTCACACAATACAAACAATAATGTCAGCAGTGAGTAGCTCGTGCACTCGCTCAATCTCACACAATACAAACAACAACGTCGGCAGTGAGTAGCTCGTGCACTCGCTCAATCTCACACAATACAAACAACAACGTCGGCAGTGAGTAGCTCGTGCACTCGCTCAATCTCACACAATACAAACAACAACGTCAGCAGTGAGTAGCCCGTGCACTCGCTCAATCTCATACAATACAAACAATAACGTCAGCAGTGAGTAGCTCATGCACTCGCTCAATCTCACACAATACAAAAAACATCAGCAGTGAGTAGCTCATGCACTCGCTCAATCTCACACAATACAAACAACGTCAGCAGTGAGTAGCTCATGCACTCGCTCAATCTCACACAATACAAACAACGTCAGCAGTGAGTAGCTCATGCACTCGCTCAATCTCACACAATACAAACAACATCAGCAGTGAGTAGCTCATGCATTCGCTCAATCTCACACAATACAAACAACGTCAGCAGTGAGTAGCTCATGCATTCGCTCAATCTCACACAATAATGTCACACAATACAAACAACGTCAGCAGTGAGTAGCTCATGCACTTGCTCAATCTCACACAATACAAACAACGTCAGCAGTGAGTAGCTCGTGCACTTGCTCAATCTCACACAATACAAACAACAACGTCAGCAGTGAGTAGCTCGTGCAGTCGCTCAATCTCACACAATACAAACAACAACGTCAGCAGTGAGTAGCTCGTGCACTCGCTCAATCTCACACAATACAAACAACAACGTCAGCAGTGAGTAGTTCGTGCACTCGCTCAGTCTCACACAATACAAACAATAATGTCAGCAGTGAGTAGCTCGTGCACTCGCTCAATCTCACACAATACAAACAACAACGTCGGCAGTGAGTAGCTCGTGCACTCGCTCAATCTCACACAATACAAACAACAACGTCGGCAGTGAGTAGCTCGTGCACTCGCTCAATCTCACACAATACAAACAACAACGTCAGCAGTGAGTAGCCCGTGCACTCGCTCAATCTCATACAATACAAACAATAACGTCAGCAGTGAGTAGCTCATGCACTCGCTCAATCTCACACAATACAAAAAACATCAGCAGTGAGTAGCTCATGCACTCGCTCAATCTCACACAATACAAACAACGTCAGCAGTGAGTAGCTCATGCACTCGCTCAATCTCACACAATACAAACAACGTCAGCAGTGAGTAGCTCGTGCACTCGCTCAATCTCACACAATACAAACAACGTCAGCAGTGAGTAGCTCATGCACTCGCTCAATCTCACACAATACAAACAACGTCAGCAGTGAGTAGCTCGTGCACTCGCTCAATCTCTAACAATACAAACAACGTCAGCAGTGAGTAGCTCATGCACTCGCTCAATCTCACACAATACAAACAACATCAGCAGTGAGTAGCTCATGCATTCGCTCAATCTCACACAATACAAACAACGTCAACAGTGAGTAGCTCATGCACTCGCTCAATCTCACACAATACAAACAACATCAGCAGTGAGTAGCTCATGCATTCGCTCAATCTCACACAATACAAACAACGTCAGCAGTGAGTAGCTCATGCACGCGCTCAATCTCACACAATACAAACAACGTCAGCAGTGAGTAGCTCATGCACTCGCTCAATCTCACACAATACAAACAACGTCAGCAGTGAGTAGCTCATGCACTCGCTCAATCTCACAAAATACAAACAACGTCAGCAGTGAGTAGCTCATGCACTCGCTCAATCTCACACAATACAAACAACGTCAGCAGTGAGTAGCTCGTGCACTTGCTCAATCTCACACAATACAAACAACGTCAGCAGTGAGTAGCTCGTGCACTTGCTCAATCTCACACAATACAAACAACAACGTCAGCAGTGAGTAGCTCGTGCACTTGCTCAATCTCACACAGTACAAACAACAACGTTAGCTGTGAGTAGCTCATGCAGTCGCTCAATCTCACACAATACAAACAACAACGTCAGCAGTGAGTAGCTCGTACACTCGCTCAATCTCGCACAATACAAACAACAACGTCAGCAGTGAGTAATTCGTGCACTCGCTCAGTCTCACACAATACAAACAACAATGTCAGCAGTGAGTAGCTCGTGCACTCGCTCAATCTCACACAATACAAACAACAACGTCGGCAGTGAGTAGCTCGTGCACTCGCTCAATCTCACACAATACAAACAACAACGTCGGCAGTGAGTAGCCCGTGCACTCGCTCAATCTCACACAATACAAACAACAACGTCAGCAGTGAGTAGCTCATGCACTCGCTCAATCTCACACAATACAAACAACAACGTCAGCAGTGAGTAGCTCGTGCACTCGCTCAATCTCACACAGTACAAACAACAACGTTAGCTGTGAGTAGCTCGTGCACTCGCTCAATCTCACACAATACAAACAACGTCAGCAGTGAGTAGCTCGTGCACTCGCTCAATCTCACACAATACAAACAACGTCAGCAGTGAGTAGCTCATGCACTCGCTCAATCTCACACAATACAAACAACGTCAGCAGTGAGTAGCTCATGCACTCGCTCAATCTCGCACAATACAAACAACGTCAGCAGTGAGTAGCTCATGCACTCGCTCAATCTCACAAAATACAAACAACGTCAGCAGTGAGTAGCTCATGCACTTGCTCAATCTCACACAATACAAACAACATCAGCAGTGAGTAGCTCGTGCACTTGCTCAATCTCACACAATACAAACAACGTCAGCAGTGAGTAGCTCGTGCACTTGCTCAATCTCACACAATACAAACAACAACGTCAGCAGTGAGTAGCTCGTGCACTTGCTCAATCTCACACAGTACAAACAACAACGTTAGCTGTGAGTAGCTCATGCAGTCGCTCAATCTCACACAATACAAACAACAACGTCAGCAGTGAGTAGCTCGTAAACTCGCTAAATCTCACACAATATAAACAACAACGTCAGCAGTGAGTAGTTCGTGCACTCGCTCAGTCTCACACAATACAAACAACAACGTTAGCTGTGAGTAGCTCGTGCACTCGCTCAATCTCACACAATACAAACAACGTCAGCAGTGAGTAGCTCGTGCACTCGCTCAATCTCACACAATACAAACAACGTCAGCAGTGAGTAGCTCATGCACTCGCTCAATCTCACACAATACAAACAACGTCAGCAGTGAGTAGCTCATGCACTCGCTCAATCTCACACAATACAAACAACGTCAGCAGTGAGTAGCTCATGCACTCGCTCAATCTCACACAATACAAACAACATCAGCAGTGAGTAGCTCATGCATTCGCTCAATCTCACACAATACAAACAACGTCAGCAGTGAGTAGCTCATGCATTCGCTCAATCTCACACAATAATGTCACACAATACAAACAACGTCAGCAGTGAGTAGCTCATGCACTTGCTCAATCTCACACAATACAAACAACGTCAGCAGTGAGTAGCTCGTGCACTTGCTCAATCTCACACAATACAAACAACAACGTCAGCAGTGAGTAGCTCGTGCAGTCGCTCAATCTCACACAATACAAACAACAACGTCAGCAGTGAGTAGCTCGTGCACTCGCTCAATCTCACACAATACAAACAACAACGTCAGCAGTGAGTAGTTCGTGCACTCGCTCAGTCTCACACAATACAAACAATAATGTCAGCAGTGAGTAGCTCGTGCACTCGCTCAATCTCACACAATACAAACAACAACGTCGGCAGTGAGTAGCTCGTGCACTCGCTCAATCTCACACAATACAAACAACAACGTCGGCAGTGAGTAGCTCGTGCACTCGCTCAATCTCACACAATACAAACAACAACGTCAGCAGTGAGTAGCCCGTGCACTCGCTCAATCTCATACAATACAAACAATAACGTCAGCAGTGAGTAGCTCATGCACTCACTCAATCTCACACAATACAAAAAACATCAGCAGTGAGTAGCTCATGCATTCGCTCAACCTCACACAATACAAACAACATCAGCAGTGAGTAGCTCATGCACTCGCTCAATCTCACACAATACAAACAACATCAGCAGTGAGTAGCTCATGCACTCGCTCAATCTCACACAATACAAACAACGTAAGCAGTGAGTAGCTCATGCACTCGCTCAATCTCACACAATACAAACAACGTCAGCAGTGAGTAGCTCATGCATTCGCTCAATCTCACACAATACAAACAACGTCAGCAGTGAGTAGCTCATGCACTTGCTCGCTCAATCTCACACAATACAAACAACGTCAGCAGTGAGTAGCTCATGCACTCGCTCAATCTCACACAATACAAACAACGTCAGCAGTGAGTAGCTCATGCACTCGCTCAATCTCACACAATACAAACAACGTCAGCAGTGAGTAGCTCATGCACTCGCTCAATCTCACACAATACAAACAACGTCAGCAGTGAGTAGCTCGTGCACTTGCTCAATCTCACACAATACAAACAACAACGTCAGCAGTGAGTAGCTCGTGCAGTCGCTCAATCTCACACAATACAAACAACAACGTCAGCAGTGAGTAGCTCGTGCACTTGCTCAATCTCACACAATACAAACAACAACGTCAGCAGTGAGTAGTTCGTGCACTCGCTCAGTCTCACACAATACAAACAATAATGTCAGCAGTGAGTAGCTCGTGCACTCGCTCAATCTCACACAATACAAACAACAACGTCGGCAGTGAGTAGCTCGTGCACTCGCTCAATCTCACACAATACAAACAACAACGTCAGCAGTGAGTAGCTCGTGCACTCGCTCAATCTCACACAATACAAACAACAACGTCAGCAGTGAGTAGCCCGTGCACTCGCTCAATCTCATACAATACAAACAACAACGTCAGCAGTGAGTAGCTCATGCACTCGCTCAATCTCACACAATACAAACAACAACGTCAGCAGTGAGTAGCTCATGCACTCGCTCAATCTCACACAATACAAACAACAACGTCAGCAGTGAGTAGCTCGTGCACTCGCTCAATCTCACACAGTACAAACAACATCGTTAGCTGTGAGTAGCTCGTGCACTCGCTCAATCTCACACAATACA
This sequence comes from Escarpia spicata, assembly GCA_963995525.1. Taxonomy (NCBI): domain Eukaryota; kingdom Metazoa; phylum Annelida; class Polychaeta; order Sabellida; family Siboglinidae; genus Escarpia; species Escarpia spicata. The sequence goes on along the minus strand of OZ023214.1, from coordinate 56,473,297 downwards.
AACAACGTCAGCAGTGAGTAGCTCATACACTCGCTCAATCTCACACAATACAAACAACATCAGCAGTGAGTAGCTCATGCGTTCGCTCAATCTCACACAATACAAACAACGTCAACAGTGAGTAGCTCATGCACTCGCTCAATCTCACACAATACAAACACCATCAGCAGTGAGTAGCTCATGCATTCGCTCAATCTCACACAATACAAACAACGTCAGCAGTGAGTAGCTCATGCACTTGCTCAATCTCACACAATACAAACAACGTCAGCAGTGAGTAGCTCATGCACTCGCTCAATCTCACACAATACAAACAACATCAGCAGTGAGTAGCTCATGCATTCGCTCAATCTCACACAATACAAACAACGTCAACAGTGAGTAGCTCATGCACTCGCTCAATCTCACACAATACAAACAACATCAGCAGTGAGTAGCTCATGCATTCGCTCAATCTCACACAATACAAACAACGTCAGCAGTGAGTAGCTCATGCACGCGCTCAATCTCACACAATACAAACAACGTCAGCAGTGAGTAGCTCATGCACTCGCTCAATCTCACACAATACAAACAACGTCAGCAGTGAGTAGCTCATGCACTCGCTCAATCTCACAAAATACAAACAACGTCAGCAGTGAGTAGCTCATGCACTTGCTCAATCTCACACAATACAAACAACGTCAGCAGTGAGTAGCTCGTGCACTTGCTCAATCTCACACAATACAAACAACGTCAGCAGTGAGTAGCTCGTGCACTTGCTCAATCTCACACAATACAAACAACAACGTCAGCAGTGAGTAGCTCGTGCACTTGCTCAATCTCACACAGTACAAACAACAACGTTAGCTGTGAGTAGCTCATGCAGTCGCTCAATCTCACACAATACAAACAACAACGTCAGCAGTGAGTAGCTCGTACACTCGCTCAATCTCGCACAATACAAACAACAACGTCAGCAGTGAGTAGTTCGTGCACTCGCTCAGTCTCACACAATACAAACAACAATGTCAGCAGTGAGTAGCTCGTGCACTCGCTCAATCTCACACAATACAAACAACAACGTCGGCAGTGAGTAGCTCGTGCACTCGCTCAATCTCACACAATACAAACAACAACGTCAGCAGTGAGTAGCTCATGCACTCGCTCAATCTCACACAATACAAACAACAACGTCAGCAGTGAGTAGCTCGTGCACTCGCTCAATCTCACACAGTACAAACAACAACGTTAGCTGTGAGTAGCTCGTGCACTCGCTCAATCTCACACAATACAAACAACGTCAGCAGTGAGTAGCTCGTGCACTCGCTCAATCTCACACAATACAAACAACGTCAGCAGTGAGTAGCTCATGCACTCGCTCAATCTCACACAATACAAACAACGTCAGCAGTGAGTAGCTCATGCACTCGCTCAATCTCGCACAATACAAACAACGTCAGCAGTGAGTAGCTCATGCACTCGCTCAATCTCACAAAATACAAACAACGTCAGCAGTGAGTAGCTCATGCACTTGCTCAATCTCACACAATACAAACAACATCAGCAGTGAGTAGCTTGTGCACTTGCTCAATCTCACACAATACAAACAACGTCAGCAGTGAGTAGCTCGTGCACTTGCTCAATCTCACACAATACAAACAACAACGTCAGCAGTGAGTAGCTCGTGCACTTGCTCAATCTCACACAGTACAAACAACAACGTTAGCTGTGAGTAGCTCATGCAGTCGCTCAATCTCACACAATACAAACAACAACGTCAGCAGTGAGTAGCTCGTACACTCGCTCAATCTCGCACAATATAAACAACAACGTCAGCAGTGAGTAGTTTGTGCACTCGCTCAGTCTCACACAATACAAACAACAATGTCAGCAGTGAGTAGCTCGTGCACTCGCTCAATCTCACACAATACAAACAACAACGTCGGCAGTGAGTAGCTCGTGCACTCGCTCAATCTCACACAATACAAACAACAACGTCGGCAGTGAGTAGCTCGTGCACTCGCTCAATCTCACACAATACAAACAACAACGTCAGCAGTGAGTAGCCCGTGCACTCGCTCAATCTCACACAATACAAACAACAACGTCAGCAGTGAGTAGCTCATGCACTCGCTCAATCTCACACAATACAAACAACAACGTCAGTAGTGAGTAGCTCGTGCACTCGCTCAATCTCACACAATACAAACAACAACGTCAGCAGTGAGTAGCTCGTGCACTCGCTCAATCTCACACAGTACAAACAACAACGTTAGCTGTGAGTAGCTCGTGCACTCGCTCAATCTCACACAATACAAACAACGTCAGCAGTGAGTAGCTCGTGCACTCGCTCAATCTCACACAATACAAACAACGTCAGCAGTGAGTAGCTCATGCACTCGCTCAATCTCACACAATACAAACAACGTCAGCAGTGAGTAGCTCATGCACTCGCTCAATCTCACACAATACAAACAACGTCAGCAGTGAGTAGCTCATGCACTCGCTCAATCTCACACAATACAAACAACATCAGCAGTGAGTAGCTCATGCATTCGCTCAATCTCACACAATACAAACAACGTCAGCAGTGAGTAGCTCATGCATTCGCTCAATCTCACACAATAATGTCACACAATACAAACAACGTCAGCAGTGAGTAGCTCATGCACTTGCTCAATCTCACACAATACAAACAACGTCAGCAGTGAGTAGCTCGTGCACTTGCTCAATCTCACACAATACAAACAACAACGTCAGCAGTGAGTAGCTCGTGCAGTCGCTCAATCTCACACAATACAAACAACAACGTCAGCAGTGAGTAGCTCGTGCACTCGCTCAATCTCACACAATACAAACAACAACGTCAGCAGTGAGTAGTTCGTGCACTCGCTCAGTCTCACACAATACAAACAATAATGTCAGCAGTGAGTAGCTCGTGCACTCGCTCAATCTCACACAATACAAACAACAACGTCGGCAGTGAGTAGCTCGTGCACTCGCTCAATCTCACACAATACAAACAACAACGTCGGCAGTGAGTAGCTCGTGCACTCGCTCAATCTCACACAATACAAACAACAACGTCAGCAGTGAGTAGCCCGTGCACTCGCTCAATCTCATACAATACAAACAATAACGTCAGCAGTGAGTAGCTCATGCACTCGCTCAATCTCACACAATACAAAAAACATCAGCAGTGAGTAGCTCATGCATTCGCTCAATCTCACACAATACAAACAACGTCAACAGTGAGTAGCTCATGCACTCGCTCAATCTCACACAATACAAACAACATCAGCAGTGAGTAGCTCATGCACTCGCTCAATCTCACACAATACAAACAACGTCAGCAGTGAGTAGCTCATGCATTCGCTCAATCTCACACAATACAAACAACGTAAGCAGTGAGTAGCTCATGCACTCGCTCAATCTCACACAATACAAACAACGTCAGCAGTGAGTAGCTCATGCATTCGCTCAATCTCACACAATACAAACAACGTCAGCAGTGAGTAGCTCATGCACTTGCTCGCTCAATCTCACACAATACAAACGTCAGCAGTGAGTAGCTCATGCACTCGCTCAATCTCACACAATACAAACAACGTCAGCAGTGAGTAGCTCATGCACTCGCTCAATCTCACACAATACAAACAACGTCAGCAGTGAGTAGCTCATGCACTCGCTCAATCTCACACAATACAAACAACGTCAGCAGTGAGTAGCTCGTGCACTTGCTCAATCTCACACAATACAAACAACAACGTCAGCAGTGAGTAGCTCGTGCAGTCGCTCAATCTCACACAATACAAACAACAACGTCAGCAGTGAGTAGCTCGTGCACTTGCTCAATCTCACACAATACAAACAACAACGTCAGCAGTGAGTAGTTCGTGCACTCGCTCAGTCTCACACAATACAAACAATAATGTCAGCAGTGAGTAGCTCGTGCACTCGCTCAATCTCACACAATACAAACAACAACGTCGGCAGTGAGTAGCTCGTGCACTCGCTCAATCTCACACAATACAAACAACAACGTCAGCAGTGAGTAGCTCGTGCACTCGCTCAATCTCACACAATACAAACAACAACGTCAGCAGTGAGTAGCCCGTGCACTCGCTCAATCTCATACAATACAAACAACAACGTCAGCAGTGAGTAGCTCATGCACTCGCTCAATCTCACACAATACAAACAACAACGTCAGCAGTGAGTAGCTCATGCACTCGCTCAATCTCACACAATACAAACAACAACGTCAGCAGTGAGTAGCTCGTGCACTCGCTCAATCTCACACAGTACAAACAACATCGTTAGCTGTGAGTAGCTCGTGCACTCGCTCAATCTCACACAATACAAACAACGTCAGCAGTGAGTAGCTCATACACTCGCTCAATCTCACACAATACAAACAACATCAGCAGTGAGTAGCTCATGCGTTCGCTCAATCTCACACAATACAAACAACGTCAACAGTGAGTAGCTCATGCACTCGCTCAATCTCACACAATACAAACACCATCAGCAGTGAGTAGCTCATGCATTCGCTCAATCTCACACAATACAAACAACGTCAGCAGTGAGTAGCTCATGCACTTGCTCAATCTCACACAATACAAACAACGTCAGCAGTGAGTAGCTCATGCATTCGCTCAATCTCACACAATACAAACAACGTCAGCAGTGAGTAGCTCATGCACTCGCTCAATCTCACACAATACAAACAACGTCAGCAGTGAGTAGCTCATGCACTCGCTCAATCTCACACAATACAAACAACGTCAGCAGTGAGTAGCTCATGCACTTGCTCAATCTCACACAATACAAACAACGTCAGCAGTGAGTAGCTGATGCACTCACTCAATCTCACACAATACAAACAACGTCAGGAGTGAGTAGCTCATGCACTCGCTCAATCTCACACAATACAAACAACGTCAGCAGTGAGTTGCTCATGCACTCGCTCAATCTCACAAAATACAAACAACGTCAGCAGTGAGTAGCTCATGCACTCGTTCAATCTCACACAATACAAACAACGTCAGCAGTGAGTAGCTCATGCACTCACTCAATCTCACACAATACAAACAACGTCAGCAGTGAGTAGCTCATGCACTAGCTCAATCTCACACAATACAAACAACGTCAGCAGTGAGTAGCTCATGCACTCGCTCAATCTCACACAATACAAACAACGTCAGCAGTGAGTAGCTCATGCACTCGCTCAATCTCACACAATACAAACAACGTCAGCCGTGAGTAGCTCATGCACTCGCTCAATCTCACACAATACAAACAACGTCAGCAGTGAGTAGCTCATGCACTCGCTCAATCTCACACAATACAAACAACGTCAGCCGTGAGTAGCTCATGCACTCGCTCAATCTCACACAATACAAACAACGTCAGCAGTGAGTAGCTCATGCACTCGCTCAATCTCACACAATACAAACAACGTCAGCAGTGAGTAGCTCATGCACTCGCTCAATCTCACACAATACAAACAACGTCAGCAGTGAGTAGCTCATGCACTCGCTCAATCTCACACAATACAAACAACATCAGCAGTGAGTAGCTCATGCACTCGCTCAATCTCACACAATACAAACAACGTCAGCAGTGAGTAGCTCATGCATTCGCTCAATCTCACACAATACAAACAACGTCAGCAGTGAGTAGCTCATGCACTCGCTCAATCTCACACAATACAAACAATGTCAGCAGTGAGTAGCTCATGCACTCGCTCAATCTCACACAATACAAACAACGTCAGCAGTGAGTAGCTCATGCACTCGCTCAATCTCACACAATACAAACAACGTCAGCAGTGAGTAGCTCATGCACTCGCTCAATCTCACACAATACAAACAACGTCAGCAGTGAGTAGCTCAGGCACTTGCTCAATCTCACACAATACAAACGTCAGCAGTGAGTAGCTCATGCACTCGCTCAATCTCACACAATATAAACAACGTCAGCAGTGAGTAGCTCATGCACTTGCTCAATCTCACACAATACAAACAACGTCAGCCGTGAGTAGCTCATGCACTCGCTCAATCTCACACAATACAAACAACGTCAGCAGTGAGTAGCTCATGCAATAGCTCAATCTCACACAATACAAACAACGTTAGCAGTGAGTAGCTCATGCACTTGCTCAATCTCACACAATACAAACAACGTCAGCAGTGAGTAGCTCGTGCACTTGCTCAATCTCACACAATACAAACAACAACGTCAGCAGTGAGTAGCTCGTGCAGTCGCTCAATCTCACACAATACAAAAAACAACGTCAGCAGTGAGTAGCTCGTGCACTCGCTCAATCTCACACAATACAAACAACAACGTCAGCAGTGAGTAGTTCGTGCACTCGCTCAGTCTCACACAATACAAACAACAATGTCAGCAGTGAGTAGCTCGTGCACTCGCTCAATCTCACACAATACAAACAACAACGTCGGCAGTGAGTAGCTCGTGCACTCGCTCAATCTCACACAATACAAACAACAACGTCGGCAGTGAGTAGCTCGTGCACTCGCTCAATCTCACACAATACAAACAACAACGTCAGCAGTGAGTAGCCTGTGCACTCGCTCAATCTCATACAATACAAACAACAACGTCAGCAGTGAGTAGCTCATGCACTCGCTCAATCTCACACAATACAAACAACAATGTCAGCAGTGAGTAGCTCATGCACTCGCTCAATCTCACACAATACAAACAACAACGTCAGCAGTGAGTAGCTCGTGCACTCGCTCAATCTCACACAGTACAAACAACAACGTTAGCTGTGAGTAGCTCATGCAGTCGCTCAATCTCACACAATACAAACAACAACGTCAGCAGTGAGTAGCTCGTGCACTCGCTCAATCTCACACAATACAAACAACGTTAGCCAAGTGTAGCTCATGCACATTACTGTCTGGTGCTCTAGTTCCATTCAGTTTGCCTCACTCGTGGAGAGATGTGTTTGTGGTGTGGTGTGTGTGTGTGTGTGTGTGTGTGTGTGTGTGTGTGTGTGTGTGTGTGTGTGTGTGTGTGTGTGTGTGTGTGTGTGTGTGTGTGTGTGTGTGTGTGTGTGTGTGGTGTGTCCTGTGTGTGTATATGGATGTGTATATGTCTGAAATGTATTTTAAATTACCATAAAACCATTTGTTTCTGTTTGTCCCTTCTAGCAGGTATCCTTTAAATGTTAAATTATATGTGCTTGGTACATATTTTAATTGTTTAATTGAAGAAATGTGCAAAAATGGTGGGTCTACAAGTATTACCCATTTCTGTGATATTTCCTTCGTTCTGTCATCACAGTGGAGAGGAAATTAAAGCACTTGCAGTTTCTGCTACTCAAAAAATATCTTTTTTTTCTAGTTCTTTGGGTCAAAGGTCCAGCGGACTTAGCCACCACTCTACGTGCGCCGTGCACTGTTAGCTGCCATATCTCAGAAACCGTTCAGCAATGTTTTCTCAAATTTTGCATAGAGATCTTAAGGTACTGCCACTATGCACAAGAAATCTGTATTTTATTGTATCATTCTAAGGGCCTCCAAAACTGGTAAATTTTCACATTTTGCCTATTTTTACAAAAACTTCAGTAACGTTTTCTCTGATTTTGCATAGACATTTCAGTGCCACTGTACACAACAAATCTGTATTTGATTGAATCATTCTAAGGGCACCTCAGGCCCCCCAAAATGCTACATTTTCTTACTGTTTCCCTACTGCTGTAAGCCTTGGCCACTGATCACTATTTATAATTGGATAGTGGACTTTGCCCTAGCTATGATTACTGGGGAGGGTGAGTGGAGCAGCCTGGTGTCAGAGATTATGCTGTAAGCCTGTGTATTGGACTAGTCTCGGTTCACTGCCTGCCATTGTCCCAGTGTCAGTATGTAATGGGAATTCCTACTGGACTGGTAGAACCTGAGAAACTTTAAAACAGCCACTTATGAATATAATTATAACAAGTCTTAGACGAATATAAAATAAGATTTACATTTGTTGTAATTGCAATAAAAAAACTCATATTTTATTCAGGGCTTTTTATTTAAATACAATAATTTAACATTATCATTGACCATTAGTAATAATTATAATGTTGCCTGCTGTGTGTTGTAAATTTGGAAGCTCTTTGGATGATGATTGGCTGTTCACTGGTGCTGTCTTTCCCACAGTGGTGCTCTACAGAAGTAATCACTTGGGCATGTCTGGCCATGCATGCACTTTGACAGTGGTAATTAACACAGTGTAATTTATTTGATGTTGCAAAACAAACATCTCTTTGAAGTGCAAACAACTGGCAACAGGAGTTACAGTATGGCAACACAATTACATTGAAACAAAGTATGTTTAGTAACTTCCTGGATTCCCAAGCACCATGAATGGGCTGGGCGTGTCACTGTATTTACTTCAGAGAAAGGTTTGATTGGCAACTTTGTGGACAGGGATCGCGGGTGCAGTGGCGGGGGGTCATTACGGAAATTGTTTTTGGCAGATTGGCAGCCCTGGAATATTTTGTAATGCATCGTGTGTGTTTCAGTCTTTGCTCCGGTCACGGCGTTTGAGAAGAGTGGCCTGAAGATTGTGTTTGCCTTTGAGAAGCCTGACCCACAGTCGCCTCAATTAACCATTACACTGACAGCAACTAACTCTAACATGGTACAAATGGACAGCTTCATCTTCCAAGCTGCCGTGCCAAAGGTATAATAACACATTTGTGATTCATTAGTACAAATAAGGATTGCTTTATGTGGTCTGCAAAAATTTTCTTTTTTAAACAACTAATTAATAATAAAGTGTTAATGTTGCACTATAGAAGTGTAAAATTAGTGGACATTAATTTTTTTTTAGCAGTTATTGACTTATGTTCTTCATTGAAATTATGCCATCATATCAGAGCTTCTGTGCCGTAACATTACATTATAACCGGTTTTTATTTTTTATAAATTTAATGCCCGAAGTTGCTTTGCCATGCTTACTTAGTCTACTTTACATTATAATTATGGATTTGTAGTGATAAAATGCTAATTTATTTTTTAACCAAACATGACCAACAACCTAAGCTTAATGTAGGCTAGCCCACATTTTATGTAACTATGCCTGTCAATTATCATTAGAAACGAACTTTTGCCAAAAAATTTATATACACTTATTTTTATATTGAACTTACACCGTAAATACTACCCAGGGGTAAGTGGTCCCTCGCTCTGTTGATGACATTTACGTGTCTGTCAACATGATGTTCTTTACAATTCTGGCTTATTGGGCTTTTAAGCTCGAGTCTGGAGGATTTAAATGCCATAGAAGTTTATTATTAAATTCATCCTGAGATATTTTGTTTGTTGCAGTCATTCCACCTGCAGCTGATGTCACCCTCTGGGTCCCTTCTGCCACCCAACAATGCAGGCTGTGTCACTCAGCTCATTCAAATAGACAACCCACAGAAGGTAACACGTCACTGTAGTTACTCCTACTTATGACACCCACAGAAGGTAACACGTCACTGTAGTTACTCTCCTACTTATGACACCCACAGAAGGTAACACGTCACTGTAGTTACTCTCCTACTTATGACACGCACAGAAAGTAACACGTCACTGTAGTTATTCTCCCTACTTATGACACCCACAGAAGGTAACACGTCACTGTAGTTACTCTCCTACTTATGACACCCACAGAAGGTAACACATCACTGTAGTTACTATCCTACTTATGACACCCACAGAATGTAACACGTCACTGTAGTTACTATCCTACTTATGACACCCACAGAAGGTAACACGTCACTGTAGTTACTCTCCTACTTATGACACCCACAGAAGGTAACACGTCACTGTAGTTACTGTCCTGCTTATGACACCCACAGAAGGTAACACGTCACTGTAGTTACTCTCCTACTTATGACACCCACAGAAGGTAACACGTCACTGTAGTTACTCTCCTACTTATGACACCCACAGAAAGTAACACGTCACTGTAGTTATTCTCCCTACTTATGACACCCACAGAAGGTAACACGTCACTGTAGTTACTCTCCTACTTATGACACCCACAGAAGGTAACACGTCACTGTAGTTACTCTCCTACTTATGACACCCACAGAAGGTAACACGTCACTGTAGTTACTCTCCTACTTATGACAGAATTATAGATCCAATATAACCTGACCCCAAATCATTGATTTAAGCTGTATCTGTAATACTGATCTTAAAACATCACTAAGTGGAATCAACATTTTCTGTCAACCATTTTTATGGTGTTAGTTGTTTGAAATAATTCTTAAATTCACAGATTTCTGTTTGTGAAATACAGATACCAGAAGTAGCATTTGCAAACTCCCGGATGGATGACATTATTGTATACATGTGGAAGCTGATAGTTCTGGTCGTCTAAGTAATTGCTGTTTGATATGATTCTCAGTGGTCGTGTGCTCTGTACTCACAGATTGGGAGCGAGTGAAAGTAGTCAATAAGGAGTCCAGCAGAAGGAGATAAAACATAAACGAAACAGTAGGGATGTGAAAAACAAAAACCAATTGACCAACGGAAACTACAAACTGTCCAATGTATATGATCAGCATTTGAAATAAGCGCTTGTCCGGTGGACAAGTGACAATTTATAGTAAATAGTGACGTGTGCAAAAGTATAACTTTCTAATTTGTGGAAATTCTAGTGAAATACGGTTCGCCAGCGATCACGCACATTGCCATTTCGTTAGCATGTTGGCGTCTTTTCTTTCTGCCGCCATCCTACTGATGAATTTTCAGCTCTCCAGAGAACTTGTGGTGGTGGTTGATGCACGGAGTGTTAGTAAACATCTTAAGTGTTGTCATGTCTTCATCACATTTATTTTACCACAAATCGTGAGTTTAGGGACAATGCCTTTTTTGCGAATTTGAAAAACGGACGGAATTAGCATCTGTCAGATGAACATTCCCCGATTGCAGAACCATCAATGTTTTGAAACATGACTTAACTTAATAAATAAAAATTACAATTATATACGCAACATTAACACAAAATAATGGATGCATGACAGGATCTAAACAACTCAAATCCAAATTAATTAAGATGTGCAGCCACTGGGGCTGGCGACATGTACAGCACGGCGACCTACTTTGGCGGTCTAAGCGCGACTGCAACGTTACGACGTCATTTAATCTATACATCATAACTATAAGATGGTCCCTTAGTTAATTTTATTTTGGTACACTTAAAATTGTTTAAATATTACTGACATAATATTATTTATACTGATTTATAAGACTAACAAAGATGTGAATTTATTTGCTGGTGATTAAATTAAATTTTTCTTCAATCGCTTAATTGCCTGGGAAATGTTTGCAGTTAAACAAGTATTTAAAAAATACATTTGAGATCAGGTTGTGCCCAACAGCAGGAAGATTGTTTAAAATAATTTCTTAATGTTTTTTTTAAAAGCTTAACAGTACTTGAACAAGTGAAAATTTTGGTAGATGTGTAGATTTGAAAACTAACTTGTCCAGTGGACAAGTGAAATTTTTTGCTTATTTCTATCGCTGATGATCCGACCGGGATGTCAGTCGTACTGATAAAGAAAATCAAAATGAATCTTAATGTTTCAGATCTGCTGATGATTGTTAGTTGTGATGTTGCTTGTAGCCAAGTTTCTGCTGTTGATCATTGCATGTGTGTTGCAGCAACCCCTGCGGATGCGACTACGACTGAACTACATGATGAATCACACGCCCGTCACAGAACAGGCCGAGGTGAACAACTTCCCTGCACAACTGTGGCAGTAGACACCCCGGAACCCTCACTTCCAGGGGGAACACAAGGACTTGGCAGGCCGTCTCACTGACTCCCAGCTGTGACAGGAAAAAGCACGTCACCGACGTCTGACATGTCATGCATGTACTGTCGGTCAGCGTCACTGCCTCGACACAGGGCACGCAGTGAAGTTATGTGATGAGATAGCCATTGCTTGCAAACAGATGCACACTGTGATCAAAAGTATGTGCGTCTGACGTGTGTATATGTGTATATTTTATGCTGAGCAGCAGTTATGTAACGATGTAAATATGTTTTGACACCAGACTGAATTAGAATCGACTGTGCTAGACAACGTGGAGACTTGGCATATGATCTTGTGGTCACGGTCACCACCCCACTAGGAGTTGCTATGGCAACAGCCAAACATGGATGTGTCCTCCTTATGCTCTGCCCAGTGTAGCGTGACCAGGGGTGAATGGGATGATAGGTGTGATAATACTTTCAGTTGATATCAGTTTGGGTAGTGGAGTCTGAATTGTTCACAATCTCAGTCACCCTCTTGTCTGTTTACGACACAAATGTTTCTTACATCCTTGTACCAAACAAAGTGCTTGAGTAGTGATCCAAAGAGATGATAGATATCTTGTGGGATGGGTAATTTAATCTACATCTGACAGCAGGTAATTGCCGACATTAGATGACGTCGCCAGGAGCTAGGGTGGGGTGACGGAGGGTGCGAGAGAAGCGATTCCTGCCATGTCGCGACTCGGATAGCATTTATTTATGTCACCAACCTATTGTGCTCACCAGTACTGTTGTGGAGTCAGTCCCTGTCTGTGATTACTTGTGGCTCAACATACAGGTGATGAAATAAATGAACTGAGCAAGTAATGAGATGAGTATGTAAGATACGTATGCCAAGTGTGTATTTTGATTCGATGTACAGGCGCTGATATGCTAGACAAATATTTACTGGTGATGCAAATGCTGTTGTTATGAAATTCATCAAATTAGATGGAATCACGTTCGGGAATTAACTAAGGTTATTTCTTAGTTCAGTTAATATGAAGAACTAACCAGGTGCAATTCTCTTGCATTCCATTCATAGTCGCTAATTGCCAATATCTCGATTCAATAAAGTTGCTCCAAAAGATACAATATCCAAGATAAAGAGAGTATATTGTCAGCCAAGTCTAATGTGGGGTTGTCACATTGGTATTCCTTGTTCAGAATGTACGACATCTTTCCGTTTGATAATGAGAACATTGGTGACGAGAAATGTAATACATCTTCAGGGTTTGCTCACTGGGCTGAAGAAAGATTGGCTAGTGGTAGGCACTGGCTACCATTTGAAATGCAATACTTAGTAGCAACATTTTAGATAGCTTTATCAGGTTTATTCTGGGAGTGAGAAAGTACTATCACAACTGTGAAACTTTCTCAGAGGATCTTCATTTGCACAGCCAGGTAATGTAATATAATATATACACAAGTTTTCAGGGGAACAAAATGTTAACAGAAATTTCCTAATGTCTACAGATCCTGTGTAAATATGAAATTGGAAGCACGGATTACTCACAAAGTGTACGAAGAATGGTGAACGCTGGATTTATCCTGACTTGTCTAGAACAGTGTATAACAAAATTAATGTTCTTGTCGGGCAATATTTGTTTTGATCATAATAAAATGAGTGTTGTCACGAAACATGGATTCAGACTATACTTATTGCTGCCTTTTACGAAGTTATAAATACAATACCGTCCACTTCACCGACATAATGTTGTAAACTGATTTCACTATTAAATTTATTTGATTCTGTTATTGTTTTGTGTTTTATCGATTTCGGTAATACTAAATTTCTTTTAAAAACGCCAACTAGTGATCAGTGAAACAATGTGCCAACCAGTGGATCAGTGAAACAATGTGCCAACCAGTGGATCAGTGAAACAATGTGCCAACCAGTGGATCAGTGAAACAATGTGCCAACCAGTGGATCAGTGAAACAATGTGCCAACCAGTGGATCAGTGAAACAATGTGCCAACCAGTGGGTCAGTCAAACAATGTGCCAACCAGTGGGTCAGTCAAACAATGTGCCAACCAGTGGATCAGTGAAACAATGTGCCAACCAGTGGATCAGTGAAACAATGTGCCAACCAGTGGATCAGTGAAACAATGTGCCAACCAGTGGATCAGTGAAACAATGTGCCAACCAGTGGGTCAGTCAAACAATGTGCCAACCAGTGGGTCAGTCAAACAGTGTATCACAGTTCAACATTTTTATGAAGTCCTAATGGTGACAGTTGTTAAAACATTTTGACACTTACAAAAACTAAAATTGCTCAAACTAGTTAGCAGTGACTACATACAGTTGAAGTGCTGTACCAAGTCTTGTCCCTACAAATTGTATCCGCCAACACCACACATTACATTCACATAATTGTCAACACATCTGCCAACACCACACGTTACATTCACATAATTGTCAACACATCTGCCAACACCACACGTTACATTCACATAATTGTCAACACATCTGCCAACACCACACATTACATTCACATAATTGTCAACACATCTGCCAACACCACACGTTACATTCACATAATTGTCAACACATCTGCCAACACCACACATTACATTCACATAATTGTCAACACATCTGCCAACACCACACATTACATTCACATAATTGTCAACACATCTGCCAACACCACACGTTACATTCACATAATTGTCAACTCATCTGCCAACACCACATTACATAATTGCCAGCAATCTGGCAACTTCCTTGCATGCACTTCCCAAGTCTGGGTACAGATACTGATAGTTTGACATGAGTATTCTCTTTGGGCTGACGTGTTGTCCTTCTAGTAGAGCCTTAGCCCTCTCTGGCCCGTACAGCCACTTGAGACTGAACGCAGGCACTGGAAAAAGAGCTGGTCTCCACATGGCGCTGGCAAACGTGTCTGTGAATTCACTGTTTGTTGTTGGCAGTGGGGACACTGCATTCAACACTCCTGAGATATCAGTTTCTATGGCATGAGTGATAATGCCTGCGACATCGTCAACGTGTATCCACGAGAACGACTGTTTGCCAGAACCAAGCTTGCCACCGACGCCAAAGAAGAATGGCATAAACATCTGCTTGATGGCGCCACCATCACGACCAAGGACGATTCCTGCAAAGTATTAAATCCATTCAGTTGATCATGGCATTGATTTTCTAAAGAGAGATTTACACATCTTACAATGTTTAGTAAGGACTTTATGAAACAATCTCCTTACAAATATATTTTTAGTTGGCAATATACAGTATAATGGTAGATGTTGTAGCACTGTAGGTACTTTCTTGTTGCGAACAATTGTCTGTACAACCCCTTAACTGGTAAAAACCCTTAACAGGACATTTCAAAAAGCTACAAATCCCTGCTAGTTTGGCATCCATGATGCAGTATCTAGAAGTAGTAGCCTAATAAACACATACAAACACACATAAGATAGCAGGGTCCGTACGAGGTCTTTAAATCCTTGAAAACTTTGAATTACATCATTCCCAATTCAAGGATTTGATATATTTGAATTCTGGCTTACAGCCTTGAAAAGCATTGATTATGCTCTGCCTTTGTTCATTGGTAGAAAGTGCATTCCCTGCTGATCTCAGCCCGA
This sequence comes from Escarpia spicata, assembly GCA_963995525.1. NCBI lineage: Eukaryota > Metazoa > Annelida > Polychaeta > Sabellida > Siboglinidae > Escarpia > Escarpia spicata. Next base: position 56,457,891 of record OZ023214.1, on the reverse strand, counting down.
GACCCAGCTGACCCTGGTAGCCTTTGTTCACCAGTAGCCCCCCTCTGGCTGGGGAGTACTTCTGCTGCCAATCTGCTTACACATATATTGCACAGCCGTTGCCCATGGACACCCTTTCATGATGCAGCTCTTCTTGTTCATTCAAATTGATCTTCCTTGACCAATCATTTTTTATGGGTATGGATGTTACATGTTTACATTTGGCAGCTCCTGCATCTGTAGATCATGAGGCAGTCAAAGTATTCTACACAGTTAGCAAGCATTTTGATGTCACTCCATCTTTTACTGACCTGCTGTAGGTTATGGTCAATGGTCTGGTGCCAGTTCATTCAGGTTAAATAGCTTTCAATTTTCTTTTCATTAGCCTTGAAATAGCCTTCAATTTGTTGTCTATCCTTGTGTACAGACCCTGAGATAGCTCTCGAGTATAGTGAGATTTTCTCACCTATCCGCACGGTGACATGTCGGACAGGAACACTGGCCGGGAGTTTGGCTGCGTTCTCCCAGTCCACACACAGCTGGGACAGGAAGTCAACTGGTCTACACACACTGTCTTCTGTGTACCTGGTTGTCTCGCTGGGAGGGTAGTACCCTGAAACATGCATGTTATATCCTGTAATACAAATACCTGCCAACTCCACCGGGAAATCTATGAGTTTCCTGGATTTTGGGTGTATCTCCCAGATTTGTTTGTTGAAAATCTCCAAGAGCATGCCCCCACCCCCGTCTTGGAGACAGTGCAACACCATGGCAGACATGTTGAACTGCTGAAAATCTCCAAGAGCATGCCCCCACCCCCGTCTTGGAGACAGTGCAGCCCCATGGCAGACATGGTGAACTGCTGAAAATCTCCAAGAGCATGCCCCCACCCCCGTCTTGGAGACAGTGCAGCGCCATGGCAGACATGTTGAACTGCTGAAAATCTCCAAGAGCATGCCCCCATCCCCGTCTTGGAGACAGTGCAGCACCATGGCAGACATGTTGAACTGCTTAAATTCCAGTGAAAAATTTCCATCAGCACCTCCCCATCTTCGAGACAGCAAACCAGTGAATTCTGGTAAAAACTCCAACAGCACCCCTCCATCAGCGACGATACAGCGTGATACGTGAAGCATGCTGAACTGTTGATGAATCTCCATGATTTTCAACAATAAAAAGTTGACAAGTATACCTGTGGCACACTTGTTATTAAATAAGAAATGTCAAAGTATTTTTAGATTGTTACAACAATTTTTGATACTTATTGAGGAGTGCTCTAATAAGTTTGCAAAGTCAAAAAAATATATTTAATGTTTTGTATTTGTTCGAACAACCACCTACCCTACTAATATCTGGTGTGGAAATTAGATTTTGAGTGATCCAAACTGGCTTCCAAAAACATTGCCAACAACCGCTGGATCCAACAGACAGGACATGGTTGCCATGACATTACTCACCTTGCTGGCTGATTCTGGTATCCACACTAGTGTCAATGTGTATTAATATATGTTCCACAAGTAATCTTTCAAATTCTCTAAATATTAAAAACTGCAAAATAAGATGCCTCTATGATTTCTAGATCCACTAAGAAGTACACTTATAATAGATCATCATCATTGTGCAGCCGTAGTATCCCGTGGTTGGGCAAAGGCCTCAGCATGTCGTTTCCAAATCTGCCTGTCTTGCGCTATCCTCTGCCAGATGGTGCCCTTCCAGTACGCGTCTAGTTCATCTCTCCACCGTCTCGCCTGTCTTCCTTTAGATCGTTTCCTTCCTAAGGTCTCCATGTTGTTATACGCGATGTCCATCAGTTATCTCATAGTCTGCTGATGTGCCCTGCCCAGGTCCACTTCTGTCTTCTGATTCGTTCCATCTCTCTTACCCAGAAGTTTGTTTTTCTCTCCCGATATGTGATGTTTAACATACTTCTTTCCATCTCTGTTTGTGCGGCTGCTAGCTTGTTCTTTGCCTGGATGGTGACTGCCCATGTTTCCGCGCCGTATGTCATCGCTGGAAGTACGCATGAGTTAAATACTCATCTCTTCAAACAGGTTCTAAAGTTACCCTTGAAGATGTCGCGGTGTTTGGCGAATGCTGTCCAGTCGGCAGTGATTCTTCTTTGAATCTCCTTGTCTTAGTTTTTGTCTCTGATACTGTATTGCTGTCCCAGATAGACGTAGCTTTCAACGTTCTCTATTTGCATCGTGTTGATATATATTGGTGTGTAATTTTCTAGCATCACTTTTGTCTTCGAGATGTTCATCTTGAGACCTTGTTTTTTACTTTCATCAGCTAGTGCCTGCAGCATGTTTTGTAGTTCTTGCGGTGTATTGGCGCATATGAGTATCTCGTCAGCAAAGCGAAGAGGGCTGAGATATTCTCCGTCTATCATCAAGCCTCTGGTTTCCCGGGTCAGTCTTCGGAATATGCTTTCGAGTCTTGCCGTGAACAGCTTGGGCGATATGGTGTCACCCTGTCGTACTCCTCTCTTGATGGTGATCTTGTTACTCTTTTTGTGTAGATGGACTGTCACCGGGCTGTTGGTGTAGATGTCTTTCAGGAGTTCGATGTACACATCTTCTATCCCCTGTTCTTGAAGGGAGGTCAGTATTGCTTGAGTTTGCACTGAGTCGAAAGCATTCTCGTAGTCGACGAAAGAGATGCACAGCGGGATATTGTATTCTCGGCACTTCTCTTTCAGTTGGTTTACAACGTGTATGTGGTCTGTCGTTGAGTACATGCTTCTGAATCCTGCCGGTTGGTTTTCGTCCAGTGTCTTCTCTAGTCTATTCGTTAGTATCTTTGTGAGTAATTTGTAGATGTTTGATAACAGACATATCGGTCTGTAGTTCTTTAAGTCTTTCTTGTTTCCCTTCTTGAAGATTATCACCATCTTTGCATTCTTCCTAGCGGTGGGTATTCGTCTTTCTGATAAGCATTTAGTATACAGCTAAGCCAGTGTCTTCGAGATGATATCTTCTCCTGCTTTTAATGTTTCAATGTTTACATGGTCGTTGCCTGATGTCTTCCCATTCTTCATATCTCTTAGCGCAGCTTCCACTTCCCATGGTGTTATCTTTGGTACCTCTTTCGGGTCGGTGTGAATTATGGTACTCTGTTCACTGTCATATAGCTCAGTGTAGAATTCCTCTATTCGTTCCATGATCATATCTTGGTCTTGTGTTTCTCTACCCTGCTTGTCTAGAAGTGTAATCAGTCTGTCTCGGCCTAGTGCCTGCGTTCTTCTGGCTTTCTTCAGGCTCTTTGATGACAATCGTTTCTCGTATGATCTCTTGTTTGTACTCTCTGATGTCCTCCTTCCCTTTCTTTTTGATGGTCTTGCATATTTCGACGTACACTATTTGTTTTTTACAGTCGCCGTTATCTACCATTTCTTGTCGTTTCTTCATTAGTGCTCATGCTGGTGACGTTATTCTCGTCACTACATGCCTGATGATTGCTTTGGCTACACTTGTTGCATTTAGTTGGATCATCTCAGTGATGTTTTCGCTCATGGTGTTGATGTCGCCTAGTTCCTGTAGTGTCTCGATTCGATTTTGCAGTTCGAGTTGGAATTCAATCTTTTTTCTTCCGATTCTTGTGGTATCTACACTAGGTGGTTTCTTGTTTACCAACTTCTTCCTTTCAGCCTTGGCGTCAAGTTTGATGTTGTTCATTACCATTCTGTGGTCACTTCTAATGTTGACTTGGTTGATGACAGTTACGACAATGACCATGTCTGGCTTGTTTGTCAGGATGTAGTCAATTTTGTTCTTTGTTTCTCCATTTGGGTTTTTCTATGTCCATCTCCTCTCTGCTTTCTTCTGGAACATGGTATTCATGTTTTTATACTTTCTTGATGTTGCCCATTCTACCAAGGGGTCGCCTCTTTCGTTTCTCACACCTAGGCCAAATTTGCCTGTTGCCGTTTCCGAAATGTTTGTTCGTTTCCCTACTTGCGCATTAAAGTCTCCCATCACTATCTTGTAGTGGGTTGGCTTTTCTAAAGTCTCATCCATGTGGTTGTAGAAGTTGTCTATATCTTCTTCTGAGTATGATGCTGTTGGTGCATAAACTTTTACTATCTTCAGCTTGTACAGCTTTGTTATGCATAGAACAAGTTCTGTTACTCTGGGGCTGATGCTGTTAACCCTCACTATATCGTCTTTCCATGTCTTGTTTATGAGAAAGCCTGCTTGGCCGTTGTTCGCTTTGGAATGGTATTGTAGATGGCCGCTTTGTAAGGTAGTGAAGCATTCCGCTCTTCTTCTGACTTCTCCGATCCCGATCACATCCTATGCCAACTTGGTTTCCCTCTGCGACAGGTCAAACCCATTAGTTACACTGTGGTCAACACCACCTACACTCTAGCCTACTCAACTCTAATATTATAAATTATAGACGGGGGGGGGGGGGAAAGCGGGTAGCGATGGACCAAAACCATTACATTTACACTGTCATCGACATCGCCTATACTGTAGTACAGTCAGTTGGCCTAACACTACAATACAACACTCACTACATTTTGGCATTACACATTTCTTTTGGGTTGGCGGTGGCGTCGTTTCGCTGTCAGCCATCATTTCGTGCCGCGTGACTTCGTTTTGTTTGATCGCGGAAATGCGATTTTGTCATAACGCTGTTTCCTATTGGTTACATTACGACCAGACTCAGCGAATGAAAAACCATGTCACAACATGCTGCATACATATGCTGCCACCTGTTGAATATAGTGCAACCTAAATTTCAGTGATTACCCAATATGGTCAGTCCATAATATTTTCATCCCTCACCGTAATACCGTAATTTTAGGTGACTTTCCGGAATGATTCCGGACAATCCGGAATGGTAGGCAGGTCTGGTAAGTAGACTCTACTTACCTTCTCTCGGCAGCTCTTCTTGAACCAGAGATTCTTAGCACCCCCTGCACGTAGCCCTACTTAACTTGAACCGCCCCCTTGGTCATACTCTTTCGATGCTGCTGGTGTTGTTGGCCTACCCTTCCACGCTGGCCGGTGCGTGTTGGAAGGGGGGGAGACGTAGGGTGAACGAAATTGCCCAAGTTTCGACACGGCAGCCGAACCAGTACCGAACCACTGCTTAGCCAGCGCCGGGATTTGAACCCCGGTCCCTCCAGTCGAGAGTCCGGCACTCTAATCACTTGGCCACTATGCCCCACATTAATATACGGGTCCTGGTAAAACAAGCTTGATAATGGTTATGGGGTAAACTATAGCAGAACCCATCTGCATACAAGAAACTGATTCACATTTCTCCAGTGGAGTGATACAACCTGGTCCACTTTGCACACAGCACCAACAGGGCACTAGTGCCAATAAAGGCTACAGTTGTTAATTACCGATTGCCGAGGCAGAGATCCACACTTTTGGTGGCTGGTCACACATTTGTATAGCCTCTGCCAGTTGTCGTGTTGTGTCGATTCTGCTCGAAGACACAACTCCTTTTATGTCCTCAAACCTACAGCAGAACTTGTAACATCTACAGGGAATTCTTAGAAGTATAGTAAATAGTGAAAGTGTAGCAATAAAAAAGTGGCTTATAATTAAGAAACTACCTTTGCTATCAGTTGTTTTAAGCCAGAAAAACAGTATTTTTCCAGACATGGTATTTATTATTGAAACCATAAAATTAAACAATTATACTGACAAAATTAGAAACATAAGAAACCATTTAACAAAGTAAAATACCAGAGTAATTATCTGACAACACTTCTGACTTTTCCAGTGGACAAGAAAAAGCTTAAGTAGTAAAACTTAAAAATCTCATAAATAAAAGTTGTGCTAATAGTTACACAATGTTCAAAATAGCTTTTACTACCACATTTTGGAAGTTTTAATATCAGTCAATAAACATAAAATTAAGTGGCCGCTGACAGCAGTATAGGAAATTTTCCTGAGATTGGAATTTCAAAGCAGTTTAAAAAGCTGTGAGGAAACTATTGACACGCATTGACATACTTTCTGGTGGACGCCATCAGGTTGTGTCCAGCCAGATTGACCACAGCAGTCAAGCCTGAGGGGAGCCCATGTCTCTGGAGGTCTTGCTGCAATACATGTTGGTAAAGTCCAGAAAAACACAACACTCAAGCCACCCCCCACCAATACACTCAAACCACCCCAACCAATACACTCAAGCCACCCCCACCAATACATTCAACCACCCCAACCAATACACTCAAGCCATCCCCCACCAATACATTCAAACCACCCCAACCAATACACTCAAGCCATCCCCCACCAATACATTCAAACCACCCCAACCAATACACTCAAGCCACCCCCCCACCAATACACTCAAGCCATCCCCCACCAATACACTCAAGCCATCCCCCACCAATACATTCAAACCACCCCAACCAATACACTCAAGCCATCCCCCACCAATACATTCAAACCACCCCAACCAATACACTCAAGCCATCCCCCACCAATACATTCAAACCACCCCAACCAATACACTCAAGCCATCCCCCACCAATACATTCAAACCACCCCAACCAATACACTCAAGCCATCCCCCACCAATACATTCAAACCACCCCAACCAATACACTCAAGCCACCCCCCACCAATACATTCAAACCACCCTAACCAATACAATCAAACCACCCCAACCAATACATTCAAACCACCCCAACCAATACAATCAAACCACCCGAACCAATACATTCAAACCACCCCAACCAATACAATCAAACCACCCCAACCAATACATTCAAACCACCCCAACCAATACAATCAAACCACCCCAACCAATACATTCAAACCACCCCAACCAATACAATCAAACCACCCCAACCAATACATTCAAACCACCCCAACCAATACAATCAAACCACCCCCCACCAATACATTCAAACCACCCCAACCAATACACTCAAACCACCCCCCCACCAATACATTCAAACCACCCCAACCAATACAATCAAACCACCCCAACCAATACATTCAAACCACCCCAACCAATACAATCAAACCACCCCAACCAATACATTCAAACCACCCCAACCAATACAATCAAACCACCCCAACCAATACATTCAAACCACCCCAACCAATACAATCAAACCACCCCCCACCAATACATTGAAACCACCCGAACCAATACACTCAAGCCATCCCCCACCAATACATTCAAACCACCCCAACCTATACAATCAAAAGCACCCTCACCAATATACTCAAACAACCCCCCTCCTATACATTCAAACCACCCCCACCAATACATTCAAACCCCCCACCAATACATTCAAACCACCACCCCCAACCAATAGATTCAAACCATCACCCCACCAATACACTCAAACCACCCCTCACCAATAATTTCAAACCACCACCCCATCAATACATTCAAACCACCACCACACCAATACACTCAAACCACCCCACCCAATACATTCAAACCACCCCCCACCAATACACTCAAACCACCCCCACCAATACATTCAAAACACTCGGAGTGGTTTGAATGTATTGGTGAGGAGTGACTCCCCACCCCCCACCAATACCTTTAAACCACGCCCCACTAATACACTCAAACCACACCACCAATACATTCAAACCACCCTCCACCAATACATCCAAACCATCTCCCACAAATACACTCAAACCACCACCCCACCAATTCATTCAAACCACCCCCCACCAATACACTCAAACCACCACCCCACCAGTACATTCAAACCACCACCCCACCAGTACATTCAAACCACTACCCCACCAGTACATTCAAACCACTACCCCACCAGTACATTCAAACCACTACCCCACCAGTACATTCAAACCACCAATACATTCAAAAACCACCACCCCACCAATACATTCAAACCATCATCCTACCAATACATTCAAACCACCCCCACCAATACATTCAAACCACCACCCCACCAATACATTCAAACCACCCTCCACCAATACACTCAAACCACCACCCCACCAATTCATTCAAACCACCCCCACCAATACACTCAAACCACCACCCCACCAATACATTCAAACCACCACCCCACCAATACATTCAAACCACCACCCCACCAATACATTCAAACCACCATACTACCAATACATTCAAACCACCCCACCAATACATTCAAACCACCCGACAAATACATTCAAACCACCACCCCACCAATACATTCAAACCACCACCCCATCAATACATTCAAACCACCACCCCACAAATACATTCAAACCACTCCCCCACCAATACAGTCAAACCACCACCCCACCAATACATGCAAACTACCACCCCACCAATACATTCAAACCACCACCCCCACCAATACATTCAAACCACCCCCCCACCAATACACTCAAACCACCACCCCACCAGTACATTCAAACCACCACCCCACCAATACATTTTATATATGCAAACTACCACCCCACCAATACATTCAAACCACCACCCCCACCAATACATTCAAACCACCACCCCACCAATACATTCAAACCACCCCCCACCAATACATTCAACACAATACTTCTGACAATACATGTCAACACACTGCCCAGTTCTGATAGTACAGTACCTGATAGTGTCAATCTGCATTAACCTGTTCTACTCATTATGTGACGCTACTATATCGATCTATTTCCCCGCAATACATAGTGACGACCAATCCACCAGCCACTCGCACACACTACTTCACATTTTGGGAACTTGTTACTTGGCTTACGACCATCTTCCTCACTTACTGTGACAATGTTACCTAAACCAATTATCATTACAGTGTAGTCTGTTAACATACCTGACCACAATCAAAGTCTTCACCAGCCTATTACTGAACGCTGTAACTGTGTAAACAAGATATGGTTGAAGGTATTTCAATGTTCATTATCTAGATAAACACTGGGCCAGACTGTTTTCCAATAGTTACACACATATATATATATATATATACTGTAAATACAATTAAGCTACAAACCGTTATGTCCAGCCACTGCAGTATCCAGAAGAATGACCGGTTCTGTTTCACTTACCCACGTAATGAAGCCATCACCGGCGTGACGAGAAATTATTGTCACTTCATAGCCCTTTTTTGACAGAATCCGGTACAGGTGGGAGCCTATGAAGCCTGTTCCTCCACCTGCAAACATCAGTACAATTCCACCTGACGTACCGATGTTATCATACATAGTAATGAACGCAATAACTGACAATGATTGTCAGCTATTTTTACTGAGATAATGTCAGACAGAGGGTGTTACACCACAGTGATTGGTTTGGTAATCTGTGAATGAACTTTGACATTTTCTACCAGACCTATCAAAACAATGACTCAGTTATTTGCAGAGCACCAAGTACCATAAAATGAAACATGTTCGCAAAGACAAAGAGGATGTGATGCTTTGTAAAAGGTGATAAGCAGAGATGCCAAGTTGGAGTGACATTAGAGCTGGAGATTTTTAATTCTCCCCAGGGCTTTTTAATAATAATAATAATGTATTTATTTCAGACAATCATCATGTCCATATATACAAATACATCAATAAAAGTATGTCAATCAATATAAAAATACATCGATAAGAACAATATGTTTAACATTTTTATAAATCCCGGACCCACTGGTGACGGAGTTTCGAAGTACAATACACGTCGCTAGTCTTATTGCTATCAATAATGGGATTCAAAGACATGTCAATCCTATTCATTAAGCTAAAAAATAGCCTTTCTCATTACACATTTACCCGAGCTGACATTAGCTGTAGCAAACATGTGGATAGCGCAACATCTCTTTGTTCAATATCCTGAAAGAGTTGTTATATGCAACAACGAATTGCTGAAAATTAATTTTTCTAAAGTTCACCCATAACGCACACATATAGATATTACCAAAATACGCTGTAAATAACGTATTTTTTATAGCAGTTGAACAAAAGTGGAATTTTTGACGTCACATATTACTCTTGGCATACAAAAGTCTCACTTTGGATTGCATGTCAGACTCGACAAGTTATTAGAAATGACATGTCCAAGATATTTACAAGAGGTGACAAAGTTTAACTTCTTTCCTCCTAATGTCATTTCTTTAGAAAGATTTGACTTTCTAGATTCAAAGTACATGACCAGGGATTTACCCGCATTGTATTGGACGTCATGCTCACATCCATATGAGTAACACATGTCTAGTAGTGTTTGTATTCCTTTAGTTTAGCAGAAGGTGCAAACAGAAGTAGATCATCGGCATATATAAGGTGATTAACAACCATGTTACCAAGACTACAAACGATTTGTTTTTTGTGCAGTTGTATACTCAGATTATCCATATAAATGTTAAAAAGTAAAGGTGATAACTTCCCACCTTGCTTAACACATTGATTATTGCATACACATTGATTATTGAATTCATTGCTGGGTACTCTTAACCACTTCAGTGTTTCCCCTGGTATATGACAAGCGAGGCCGTGCATCCTATTCACTAATCGGCACTTGTATCGAATCCGGACCCTGTTGAAGCTGAAATAGCGACCCGGTTTGCACTAGTCTGTGCCGCTGTGGCCGTGCGTTACTGCACAGCGTGCATAAAATGAGAGATACAATATACAGCAGCGTATGTTGATACAAACCGGGGTGCTATTTATGCCTCAAATGGACATAAGATGCAATATTCAAATGAAATGATTGAACAACCACAGCCCAAACATAAGAACATACCATTTACAGTACAAGTCACCATGATTTGACAAGTACAGCGTCACGGTATATTTTAAATAATTTTTCAAACGTAGCTACTATCGGCACAGGGCGCCACCATCATGCTCCAGGAGCGTGTGGTTGTACATCCGGTTTGATTGGCGAGAAGTCTCCCAAAGTTGTATACAGCAATTCGATAGGCGACGCAGCATAACTCTCACAAAAACCGACGAAACGCATACAAACACATAAAAACAGAACAATTGATTGCACTGCGTGGCTACTAGATATACTATAAATGTTAGTAAGCAACTTTTCACATACTTCCACAGAAGGTTTCCAACAGAAAAAAACAAGTTATAGATGATGAATTTGATGTGTTCGCCGGCGGCAAGATTGGCGAAAGTCTGCGGTAGTCACTTTCGAACACCGATTGCAAGCCTAAATACGAAAGTGACGAGCATAAAAAGACATTGAACGTCAAAACATAATTCTTAATTAAAGCCGCAGGTCCATCTTCAGTCGATTTGTTTACATATAACTATGCACCGATTAAGTAAAATTAAGCGAAATTGACCTGGAAGCTCGACATCATTGCCTTATTTGGAGGGTGAAGCGGCGCGTAGGAAATGACAAGCCGAAACCAGCTTGTTGTTGCCAAGGTGACTCGGCACTCACGAGTTCCGTTAGGTATCATTACGACTACTATATAGTCCCACAGTTCTATTTCAAAGTCTGCATATATACAAATATGATGTATGCAAAATTGAAATGTATTAAGAAATGTGAATGTAATAAAGTACAAATACATGTGAATACTATGATATAATTTGGAATAATGAGTGCTTGTAATCCGCCGATTTAGTTTACAGCAATTTGTGCCGGCGTGTTGCTACGTCGGAATACCGCAACGTCTACACCTACGAGTCTATGTTATCGACTTAGTTGCTGGTGGGGAAATAAGGGGAAAATAACCGTCAAAATAATTACACAAATGTCAGCTACCGTAGCCAGTATAACGTTTTGCGAAATAATGTCGTCATATATTAGTCAACATTAGTTACAGTCCGGACCAAGCCCTGTCAATCATGTATTGTAGGCATTGCCATTGGAATTATTAAATAAGTGACATTACAAGTATTTAAATCCTTAAAAATATGTGTTTACGATACAGTCAATAGCATACAACAAAACACTATAGTCATATCTGATGTAATTAGTTATTGGCATAGTAAGTAGGTTCACATCAGTCAAGTCAAGTTAATCACCATGTAGGCCTAATACTAATTTATGTATCTCAAATATTGGCTTGTAACAATGGACCCCGAATTGATGCTCCAGCTTTGAGGCGACAGTTTAGCAAGCATGCTATCATACCAAGTTTTTTTCTGATATAGATTGCATGACTGCAAAAACCAATGTATGCTTTTAATAACAAGGATATTGTATTTAATTGATTGACTTTGAATGTAAGCGTAACAAGGAAAAAAGGAAATAACGTCACAGGAAAAAGCCACAAAGATTAATAAATATATATTTTCAAGTTCAAATGTTAAACACATTTGAGTGCACATGCATTTTAATCATGACAATTAAAGATAACACACCACTAAAAAGAAAACATTGAAAAAGTCACTTGTAAATCGCACTTGTGCTCCAATGTTAATGACTATTTGCAAGATTGTCTCATTTTGTTCATAATATATGACGGAAATATCCAAACAACCATAGGGCCTAATACCGAGCACAAGCTTCGAAGGATCCTGCGAAGGATTTAGCATGCAAGATGACATTGTCCCTCATGGTAATACAAATGTCACTTGTAGTGCTGCCACGGCATCGACTTGTAGTGTCAAAACATAAAGGAAGCCGGTGGTCGTGTCGCCAGTGCGACACTTTGTCGATGCAGTAGTTAATACAGACAATAGTGTTTTCCATTGAACATTCATCATGATCATGGGTATGCAAAGTTGCCATCGCAGTCCAGCATGCTTTCTCCGACTGACCCTGACCATGGCAGTTCTGTCAATGTAGACGACCGCATCTAATATTCTGACCTTTGCTTTGTAAGCACCGCCCCCTTCTGGCAACTAAAATCTTCGTTCGGGAAGTGCGATGTTAACAAAACGTTTTCATTGGTTATAAATCGTTGCCATTTAATTTCACCTTTTTATTTCGAACGCATATACAAATTATTTGTTGACCTATAGAACACCTATCGTGTATAATAGGGCACCATATCTTTGTTTTCGCACATAAATGTCTACTAATGAAGTAAACGAAAAAAACCTGAAATTTAACATGGATTAGATAGGAGTAAATCAAACCACTCGTTTGGAACAAAGATGGCGATACGCAGTGCTCTATAGCGACGATTTAGGCATTGAACAAAATCGTTTTTTCAGTTTGTCTTATAAATGAGTACGTTTCTGTTACCATTAATGTATACTTATATAGTATATATTTCAATTTGTAGCATAAAACAGCTGCATTTCATTTCCCCTTTAAGTTATAACGGCAAAATCAAAGTGGGTCCGGATTCGATGCAAATGCCCACAAGTCTATTCAACTAATAACATGTTCTATGCGGTTTTGTTTTAGCAAAATAAGGAATGTGATTCGTAAGATATCTTTGTGTTAAATATATAATACATATTCCGACAAAGTTGTGCAAACAAACTTTTGAGAAAGTTGATTTGATTGAAATACTTACGAATATAATTAAACCATCGAAGTTCGTCTCGTAAAAAAATGCCTACTATCCAAAACCGTGCATACTAACGCCGGGTTATCAACAACTTCGGTTAGACAATGACATGTTTGCACAGCAATTGGATATACTAAACAACTTATATACCGTTTTATAAAAAGGACACAATTTGAGAAACGTTCTTGCGATTAATAGAAACATACTTTTGTGGCATTCCACAAATGACTGTTTAATTAATTGTATAGCATTCTAACAACAAATAAAATACAATCTTTTGAACAAAAAACACCAATTTACCAGAATATTATGATATTAAAATTATTTAAAGTTGATGATGAAAGAGTCTTCAGATGATACCACTGGATGCTTCCCAGAGAAGTCGAAATGGTCTTCGACTGAACAGGTCTGCCAGGGAATAAAGTGTAAATCACTTTCAGCAGTCCTGCGCTATATAATAACTTACCTTTTACTTTTTTATTGACTCTGTCAGCGAGGTAACAAGGCCTAGGTAGGGTTAGTGCAAGAAAAACAACCATAACCAAGTACCAGTGGTCAAGTGGTAACCACACCTCAACACGATGAAACAGTCATGATTACTTACTTTTATCAATCATGATTACTACATTTATAAGTAGTGTCTTGTTGTTTTATATCTTCCCCTCTATATTCAATAGCAAAGGTTAAAATGTACCTCAGAATGCACCATTTTAAAGCTAGTTTAAAAAAAATCTCCGTGGGAGCATGCCCCCGGACCCCCCCCTAGCAACACTTCACACCTGCGGCACTCGCGTGCCCCACCCCTACCACCTCGCCCATCATTTTACCCAGGGGAACACACTGCACTTCAGTAGTACAGCCCTGACCAGCTATGACCACTGAATACTGCATTCCATATGAATATGCGACACAATGGACTACCTCACTTCAAGTCAAGATTTGAGCCACAAAAATGCATTTTATGAATAGGAATGTTACACATTTTCGGAAAGTATGATAATCAGCAAGTATAATGAGCCATATCATTTTACATTCCGTCATCATGGTAACCAGCAATCCAAGATGGCCACCAAGATTTCAATGTTTTTACAGTTGCTGAAAACAGTTGTTTACTAAGTTCGCCGACATCGTTATTTTGTCGATCGTCAACATCCGACAAAGATTCCTTACTAAAACTATCAAATAATCTGTCCAAAACATATGGTAGTAAATCGCTTGTTGAAGTAATGCCGTCCACCATTGCAGCCACCACAGATTTTTATAATCCATTATTAAAAACCTTTAAAATATCCGTAAACTATTATTGAGCGATAATAAATGATGACCACTGCTGAATAACTAATTTATTCGCCTTGACAACCGTACACAACAAGTGACCCACCCTTCGGATGGCGCTACTGAAATAAACTCAAAAATCCGGGCCCGCTTGCATGAAGCACGGATAACTCCTTTATCTGCGTTTAGTGGCTATCCGGCGGATAAACGTAATAAATTGGTATGCATGAAGCGCAGATAGAACTATCCGGTGACGTAAACGCTGATAAAGTTATGCATACATTTTGTTGCGTATAGTGGTCTACCCGCCGGATAAAAATGGCAGCTCTCGTTCTGCATGCTATTGACAGGGGCGAATGCTATGAAGAAATCGGGACCAAAGCCATCATTTTGATGCGTCTGAAGATGAACAACTAGTTATAAAGTTTCGCTGTAGACGACAAGACATCGTAAGTTTCGCTGTAGACGACAAGACGTCGTAAATTTCGCTGTAGACGACAAGACGTCATAGGCATAAATATTACAGACGACATACCAAGAGATAAGCAAGGTTTGGATCGTCGATGCCGCTGCTACAAGTGTTTGTAACACTGCGATATCATGACAGCAGCAGTTTTCAGGACGATTCATTGGGATTTACTAGTCTAACATACATATTGGACTACCAAATCAGGGCCAAGCAGACAGGCAAAGTCACAGTTTTACCAAGTTAATTTTAATGGCATTATTATTTGTTAACAATGAATAATCTGCTGATTGCATTGCGCAGTCTGTACCATTACACCCGGGGCATCGCCTGGTTACTCCTCTACTAGTATCACATAGTTTCAAAAGATGTAACGGATGAATTTGTGCAATATGTAAATTTTATTAAACACAGTTGTTAGATCCGAGGTTTTCACAACATAATCCAGTGCATCTGCAGATTGCACAGATCCAGTAACTGCGCCCAACAACTTTCTTATTGATGGAACACAAAGTTGAATACAAATGTCAAGCTTCATCAGAGAATGAACATGAATTTTTAGGAAGGGATATAATAAAATATAATAATGTCGGCATAGCGTTACTGGAGTCAGTGTAGTCACTGGAACAATTCACAACTACTATGATGTTGTCGGTAAACAGATAAAAGCTGCCAGACGAAAACAACACCAAATAAACTTTGGTATTATGAATATATGTTCACTGTAGTGAGGGTGCACATCATAAAATTAAATGTCATCAAATAAAATTATAACATTTAGGCACCATTCCAACCATCGTTGCTCGGTGTGATGTACACTGTATTCCAAAAGCATGTTTTAATGTTAGTTATAAAAATGTTATCCATTGTTGACCAGTTAACGGAGGACTCTGATCAAAGAATTTTTTGTATTTCTCAATTTTTCTCGTTCAAATTTTCAGATAATGTCGGTGGTAGAAAAGTAGAAAGTGTGTTATAAACACTACATTTTTTAATGCGTTACTATGGAAGCAGCAGACATCTTGAATTTTGTGTGCCCTTCTTGGGAACACGATATCTCTCTAGAGAATGCTCCACAAAGTCAAAATTGGTATGCAGGTAGCTGAGAGTATTCCACAGGGAGAGACTAGTCTATTCTGTCCATATTTGAAAACAGTGATTATATAAAAAATATTTATATGTCATGCTCGAAAAACGTTTGTGTCTGCATTATATAAACACTGTGCAATTTTCTTTAAAAAACAGCCTTTTCTCCCCCTGCAGCACACTCTCAAGATGTACTGTGTGACATTTGAAGTCATTCCATTGAAAATCGGCCAAGATATTACAAAACTAAAGGGCGATTTACTTCAAAAACGTAAATTGGAGAAAACCTTATTCAAAGTTTGCACATGTTTTTAACAACACTTTGCTGTACAACATAATCTGTAGAGTAACAAAACTTGGCACTGAAGTTGAGAAATAAGTTGTGTCAACAGTGTATAATACAAAAAAAATTAGTGCAAATCTACCTGAATATCATAACTAATAAGCAAAAATACATGTGAAAAATGATGCACATTATTTCAGAACAATTACGTTGAAGTTCAGATCAATTCAGTACCCTGAGGTATGTGGTAACTTATATAGTCTGTGATACACTGTCTGTCTACAAGTCTACTGCACAAGTCTACTGTCCACAAGTCTACTGCACAAGTCTACTGTCCACAAGTCTACTCCACAAGTCTACTGTCCACAAGTCTACTGCACAAGTCTACTGTCCACAAGTCTACTGCACAAGTCTACTGTCCACAAGTCTACTGTCCACAAGTCTACTGCACAAGTCTACTGTCCACAAGTCTACTGCACAAGTCTACTGTCCACAAGTCTACTCCACAAGTCTACTGCACAAGTCTACTGTCCACAAGTCTACTGTCCACAAGTCTACTGTCCACAAGTCTACTGTCCACAAGTCTACTGTCCACAAGTCTACTGCACAAGTCTACTGTCCACAAGTCTACTGTCCACAAGTCTACTGTCCACAAGTCTACTGCACAAGTCTACTGTCCACAAGTCTACTGTGCACAAGTCTACTCAACAAGTCTAGGTGATGTCAATGATGCCATTCTCGTCGATGGATGGATCCAGCTCCTTGTAGGCGCCCCGAACAACCTGTGCTGCTTTGTCCAACACATTGGTCGCCAGCTGCATGTTGGCTGAAGTCACTTCTCTCATGTGGTTGTTGAACTTTGAGCAGTGTGTCCACTGTGTCCCACACCCATATCCATCAAGGCAGACACGAAGGACCGTACCACTACAAATGAAGCTGTACTCGACTTCGTGCCTCCCAGTCGATCAGACGAGTACATTTTGTTCAACACCTAGCCACAAGACGTGCAGTATGTCTCCAGCACACAGACGACCCCAAGAGTGCAGTCGACAGCCCAAACAGCAGCCCTCTCACTAGCTTACTGAGGATGCTGGACTGCACGAAGATGGTCGACAACTGTTCCATGGCGTCGTCATCTTCCACTGTTTTGGCCTCACTCAGCAGACGTTTGTATGCAAACTTCTTCTTGGTCGCTGAAGTTTGCATGTCATCTGTCACTTGTGATGTTGATGGCTGTTGATCATCATCACCATCAATTGGTAACTGTAACAAAACAAATGCAATGTTTTACAGTGACTGTAATTATTCAATAAACAGAGAAACAAATTCCTGTGATTAATAAATGCTGTTACAAATAAAAATACTGTATTTGTATATATGTGTGATCTTCATCTTACATAGATAAGTTCTAACTAAGGCAATAACATCGTGGCATGAACTAATAAAAAATGTATTTGCACAATCCATTTCATAGTGTCTAAAGTAACTAAATTACTAGTTGCCAATAACAATAGATGAATCTGTGTATCTATGAACATGTACAACCAGTTGTCTTGACATAGCCTGGCTAAAACAGTGAAACCATGTCCACCCATAGGCATAGCATATAGGCCTACACAGGCTATAGCATAGGCATAGCCAGGCATGTCAGAAAAATCGACAGCTGAGCCGGAACACCTACTAATGAATTTCATCCAAATAAGACGGTATCATAGCATCTAAAGAACATATCAATAAATACCTCTTTGTCGGAATCACCACTGCTGGATGAGCGCTGGAACTGCTCAATGTCAGCATCGCCATCGCCATGTTCCTTTATCTCGGGGGCAGACATGGTGGCTTCGTTGACTTGAATAATCGATGTCCGAACATGACGATATTTTACGATTAGGCATGCTCCATTTAGCAAAAACAAAGAGGGGCATGCCACTAAATTGACATTTTGTCATAGATTCAATTTTATTTCAAGAATAAAACATGCATCAGCGGCAAGTACAATAATATTTTATCACTGAAATGTCAACATGTCAAGTGTGATTAATTTCTTGAAAATTGATACTTTCTTGACCCGAGTCCTCCCTTAAGGCCATATTTGTGTAAAATATGCTGTTTTTCAACAATAAATCATTCGCACTGTACACTGGCATTTGCACGTTTTACTCGCGTCACTGACATTGCCAAAACTTCCTTATATGGCTAATCCACGGTTGTATTTATGACTTGTGTATACGAAGTGGGAACAAAAGTTAAATGCAAATAGCTATCTGCGGATAGCAGCTATCCGCATTTAACTTTATCCAGTCTACATGCATATGGGCCCAAGGTCGGTAAAATACATGTGGTGAAATGATCATTTCTGTGATTAAGTACAAAACCAACTTTGCTTATCGTGTCACTAAGTTATAATGCACTTTTACACTGCGCGGCTTTTGATGTAGGTGTCTTTTACAAGATTTTGATTCCATTGGTCTTTTTTGTAAATATCTCATTCAAAGCAACTTTTCAAAGTTTGCGTACATTTTAACTAATTATATATATTAGAGATTTAGCATGTAGATATATCTTACAAAAAATTTTTTTTTTTTGCTAAAACGGCTCAAAACATTAGGACGCACGATATATACCCCCACCAGTATAACAGTAACAAGCAGTATTCTTTAAGCCGTACATTATAGGGCCTAACCTATGGCAGCGCGCATTATAACTGGATATGTTTAGCGTTAGATTTGCGTATGCATTCAGCGCCCGTCAGCGATTCACTGTCTGCATTGTTATGTAGATTGCATTGTAGTTACATAATTATATACGTATCAGAAACTATCTCGTCTGTAGTTTCTTACAACAAGCAACCTCGTAGCCATCGGACATTTTGGTCGGATTCCGCCTGCTCACTGTCAACTAACGGTAACAGCGCATGGAGGTGGCCATTAGTATTACTCTTCTTCTTCTTCTTCCGTTAAGTGGCCACAATCAATACCTGATTACGGCTCAGCACACTGTTAGTTTTCTCATTGGCGACCATGTTAACGTTTTGCCTGATTATAAGAAAACGTGACCTACAAAATGTCTTGAACTTCTCACCTGCTATTATTATCATCTCACTGACATGCTGGTCGAGTTGAATCAAAATTAGATATTTCTAGCTCTCATAAAATGCCTGTATGTGTGACACCCGGCAATATTTACGAATGGATGCGGGCAGTAATCCGGCTAAAGGGTCAACTACCCAAATTGCTGCCAAATACCCTTCTGCTTAGACTTAGTAAAATCAGCTAAAAAAAATTATTGTCAACAGCTTCTACAATCAAACTGGGAAATTTGATTACTCAAATGCACTTGTCTTAGACTTAGTCTTATTAGTATTAGTTGTGTCAGACTCAGAGCAGGTGAATTTTGTAAAAAATAATTTCAAAAAAATACACCACTTTTTAACCAAACAAGAAGTCTAACAGTGTCCTGACCCCATTATTCTTCCACTATTCGGTATACCCACTTTTCTACTGGGTACGGAAAGCAAACTCGCAGCCAGAGCACGTCTAGACTCATGGTGATCGTCCAAGCGTACTATCACTGACAGTGCGAGTGTCGGTGTCAATAAGAACAACCGTTGAACTTGTTGAACAAGGTTAGGGAACCAGTAAACAAACATGCCCTTGGGCTTTATGTGGAAATGTATCAGCGACATACCTATCAAAACCTTCATGCTGCAACTGTAGGGCAGACGGCGTTGCCTGATAATACGGACACTCTTCCGCTAATTTGTTTTAACTTAATTAAGTATGTTTTCATGCGGTAAAACAAAATGTTGCAGACCCTGTCCAAGGCCGATTCGCGAGTGTCACAGTGAAATGTTTATCCTAATTAAAGGATTTTATTTAATTCAGCTGTTGATATACCAGATTTAACAAGATTGCCACCCAGAGAATTAACTCTAGATGGTAGGTGAACAAGGAAGCCTTTTGGCTTATCGAGAGTCCAGCCCTTTTTATCTACGTGTATCCCGCCCTTCTGAGGCATATCATCCTCGAGGTATATGTGTCGATTTTATTTTTTAACATATTCACTGTAGCGAAACATTTCGTCGTTGAAATATCTGGTCGGCGCAGAAGTCGTATGCGCACGAGCGGAAATAGATAACCGAATATTTCATTACTTAACGAAACATTTGGTTGCTGAAATATTTGGTAGATTTTGACCTATGACCTTTACGTATTGTGTAGTATTAGAACGCACGAGAGGAAACAAATATTTCATTAGGCTACATACACGAAACTGTGAATGCAAGCTTGCTTTTGATAATATTATCATACATGAACTGTGTTATTATTGCATGAATAATTAATTGGGGCTAATGTCACTGCAATTACTGAATTAGCCTACATTTAAGAATATGGGAACGACTGTTTTTTGCTGTTATATAATTCGTGTTCATTATAAGTTGATAACCGTAATTATGGACATGATTGTGCACAGTTAAGTTCAATTAAAAGTTGTAGGCTGCATGCATCAAATAATTTAAATAATAATAAATAATGAATTTACTAAGGATATTCTAATTACTATACTGGGCAAAATCTATAGATTCACCGTCTGATGGTGTTTGTTTTGTAGTGACAATTGAATTGGGAGAGAATATGTGTATTATTAGTCATGAATGAATGTGTACAATTTATAACAATGGCTTTCATAAATCTAATCTACCTCCCAGATAGCATGCAAACGTTAATATAACGTTAATGTAACGTGTGCAGAAACGTTTGTTTAACGTTTAATGCAAACGTTAATTTTGCGTTATTTTGCTCGTTTTTTAAATGTTAATCTAACTTTTAATTTCTAACCAAAACGAAACGTTAAACTAACGCTAATGTAACCGTTACAGAAACGTAAATTTAACGTTTAATGCAAACGTTAGTTTAACGTTATTTTGTTCGTTTCTTTAACGTTAATCTAACAAATATGTAACGTTAAACTAACGTTAATGTAACCGTTGCAGAAACGTTAGTTTAACGTTGAATGGGAACGTTCGTTTACCGTTATTTTGCTCGTTTCTTTAACGTTAATCTAACGTTTCATTTAACGTTTAATTTCTAACCAGAATGTAACAGTAAACTAACGTTTTTGTAACGTTAGCAGAAACGTTAGTTTAACGTTATTTTAGTCATTTGTTTAACGTTTAACTAACGTTTAATTTCTATCGAAATTTTAACGTTAAATTGACGTTAATGTAAATGTTACAGAAACGTTAGCTTAACGTTCATTTAACGTTTAATTTCTAACCAGAATGTAACAGTAAACTAACGTTTTTGTAACATTAGCAGAAACGTTAGTTTAACGTTAGTTCAGTCGTTTGCTTAACGTTTACCTAACGTTTAATTTCTAACGAAAATGTAACGTTGAACTGACATTAATGTATAACCTACGTTCTAACCATAATTTAACGCAATTCAACCCATTTCCTATAGCACCTGCGCATTTGATATATTGTAACACATGGCCATTCTTGGTATACGTACGTGCAACTGTTTTCACTTTATAAACACAAGGAAAGAGTATTTTAAGTGTGACGTTTTATGATGTACCAACTGAATCGTGGCTAGTTTACATAGTAACACAAGACAAGTGTATTTTTGTGTAAAAGCTTTATATAAAGCTGAATTTATTATGAGGGGACCAACCACACATGGGTGGGAGACCCACCAAATAGAAATAATTAAAATTGCAGTATTGGATAAAGAAACCAGTCCTATACATAGTTTCCGTGAATGGCCTTCATGGCACCGTGATTACTTCGGTTCGCTTCCTCTCTTCTTTCTCCTTCCGGCCGACGTCCCTCTCCGTAGCAAACTTTAACCACATCTTCACCTCCTGTTCCACCTCTTTGTCTGTTGCCTTGGCAGTCAAGATGTGTTTGCGCCCAGCTCCTGTGTGTTTAAACAATTATAAAGTAAACGATCCAGATTACAAGTTATGCTGTAGTGATCTACATTACAGTTTATGGCACTCGCTTATAGTTATGGTGCATCATAATCAAAACCATGGAAGTTTTTGATCAACTTACCCCATAAACGCTATAGTTATGTAATCAAAAGTATCATGATGTCATCGAAATTACTTTATATTGCAAATAACCAAACTTATTT
Organism: Escarpia spicata; assembly: GCA_963995525.1. Lineage (NCBI taxonomy): Eukaryota > Metazoa > Annelida > Polychaeta > Sabellida > Siboglinidae > Escarpia > Escarpia spicata. The sequence goes on along the minus strand of OZ023214.1, from coordinate 56,435,299 downwards.
GATAAAATTAATCTTATCTACGTGAATGTGTAAAAATAAAAAAGGTTAATGTATATTTATTGTGCGTGTGCGCATGTGCATGCATGCGCGTGTATCGGTATGCATATTGAACCCCCCTTTTTGTGAACCTCCTTTCTCCAAAATGTGAACCCCCTCAAAATTGCATCTTTAAAATGTGAACCTCTAATTGTATTCCATGTTTCTCAAAAAGCGTTACCCCCCACCTAAAAGCTGCTGGACAATGCATTAATTGTATTAATGTCTAGACGCGCATTAATGACACTGATATTTTTTGCCGCTGTAATTGCTGTTGACTGACAGATGCAGGCATAATAATATGCCCACGTGCCATGTGCCACTGCAGTCATTAGCAGGCTGCTGGCAGTCAAAGTTGTAACTTTGTACACAGGCACAGCATTGGATGACGTCACCATAGACTTTGTAGAAATTGTAGTAGACTAAATATTTGTTGATAAATTGTAACAAGTAAAACTATGACAGTTTCTTCAGGGCATCTCGAGCAGTATTATTTATAGATTAAGCAATTTTTAATGTGTATCATTTTCTGTAGTCAGATATTTGTATTCCCGTAATACGGCGGCAGTTTCCGTAATACATATACTAGATTTAACGAATCTAAACACGATTAAAACAGACTTTCTATGGCTATGCCATTCAAACAACTACTGTCTACTGGCTGTGATCAGCCTCAGAAACCTCATTAATCCTTCTCTACCACCATCTGGTCAGCCGTACACTGCTCCTGAGATCGACATACAATTAGTCTCCGTCTTCCCATTTTCCTAGTTATCAGTAATCAAAGTCATTACTAAATAACTATACCCAAACATGTAAATCAGTTTACATCGAAGGATGCACAATTCTCTTTCCCATATCATGGTACAATTATAAATTGAAAGTATTGCTTTATAATGTATAAAATATAGGTTGGAACGTACCCAACAGCATGTGGTGTTACTGTAACATTAAACGTTGGCACACTGACTGTGGCAGTTGGTGGCAGTTATTCCCGCCCACTGACCACACGTGACCACTGTGCCTTGAGTAAAATTTAGATTTAAACAACTCAGTACTTACTAATAGGACCAGCAACCTGTAAAGTAAGTACAACTAGCTACAGGAGAAATAAGTAGAATAATAAATTATTAATGAAATATATTCTCCAAGATTTGTTAAGTTACCCTGGGTACTGCCACGTGTGATGATTTTTTTAACTAGATCACCTGCCAACTACTATACGGGACGACGTGACAGTATTCCATACGTATACGAATACTATATTTAGAATAGGGCGTATATACCTCATAATTGCATACTACTAAATATTAATAAGTATATTTTGCTAATTACGTCGCCCGGAATTACTTAAATTAGAAGTCCCGTTCTGTCATGGCAGTCTTCCGCACTTGTGGCAGTATATATATATATATATAGTTAAATTCACGCCTTTGGTTCGCTGAAGTAGAATGAGTACGCTATTTACAGATAATTTCACTGAATTTGTCCAGCATTTGAAGACATAGCTACACGGTAATTTGTTAAAATCCAAAGACACAGTTTTTTGCAGTTTGCCAAACAAACTTTTATCCGTATATACACACAGCCTGTGTGGATATAGATACTAATTCGTTTTTATTCTATAATATTTTTTATCATTATAACTCCTGATCATTGAAACCGTGCACACCGTTTCGACATATGTGAATGTCGAAATCCAGAGTGTTTGTTAAAATAATAATTTACTTCCAACATAACTGAAATCCAGAGATGTTATCTAGTTAGACAAATGGGTATTTCATGACTGTCCTCCCCTCAGACACTATCCATGTTGGTGGACACCGATATCACTAGAAGAGCTTCTTCTTTGTTTGTTGTATCCAGTTCTGGTTGATTGCAGAAGCTTGTTTATTGCACTTAATGATGCTCCCCTGCTGACATCAAATGAGTGTTGGAGCTCTGTCCCAGTGGCTCGTCCCATCAGGGCACTGTTCACCCCTTGAGTGGAGTAGTGGATGTGATAATTACCCTAACAAATAGGGCAGTATATTATTTCAGGCCTCTGTCCAGCAGCACTTATAGGGTTAGAATTTGATGAAGTCCTTAGATCAAACTCAGTCTAAGATGGTGTGAGATATAGCTCCTGCCTGGTGCAAGGATTAATGGATAATTGGATTAACAGTTTTCAACTTCTACATGTGATTGCAATTGTACCAGCATTTCCAACACAAATACCACCCGCACACACGCACGCACGTGCGCGCACACACGCACACGCACGCACACACGCACACACACGCACACACACGCACACACACGCACACACACGCACACACACGCACACACACGCACACACACGCACACACACACAATGAATATGCACACATTGGTATAACGTTGGCCCTACATAAATACCACACAAACGTGTAACATGACGCTTGTAGAGTTTCACTGTACAGTAAAAACGCGAAAAAGTGTATATAATTACAAAGGTTTGGTCTCCGTAATATAGCGTCTTCTGTATTGTTGGTAGTTTTGAAAAAGTTGTCCCATCCATATTTTGTCCTTGTAACTATTGCCTAAGACAAGATACGACATATAATGTAACAATAGAAGTGTTTATTTAAAATAGGCAATTTGACGCAACTGTCCGGCAAATATGAAAGACTTTAGTATATGCTACATTGTTTTATTGTGTTGGTTCAAATAGTAGTACAACTTGGTGCAATCTCCGTAATGGATTTGAACCGCACATGACACGGGGAAACCTTTGTGTGAATAAACAAGATACATTACCATGGCAATTGAGATTTATTAACATTTTAATTAAAAGAAAAATATTATCCTAATTACAGCCGGTACTTCTGCAGACTTCGTCAAAGTTGACTTTGACAATTGTGGCAAAACCCGTTACGGAGATGACGCTTTCTTTTCAGGATATTTTTCCAAGGAACAATCTACAGCTGTATTTGTTTTACTTGGCTATTTGATATGTTATTCATCCTAGGAAACTATAGTATTTGGCATATTAATCGATTTCCTGTTGCAACGCAATAATGCGCAATTGCGGATAGCGGGTTGTTTTTCATCTCCGTAACGCATCATCTCCGTAACGCTTCGCTCTTGGAAACCGGATAACCAGAAGACCAGTACTGTTTCTGGCCGTTTCAGTGTAGAAAAACCATTACTGTCAGCAGTTTGACAGTTTATTGATTTTAACTAGTTGTCGTACCTGTAGTAAAATGGAAAGTGATAGTTTGCCATCCTAATGCAGTGATGCTATATTTTATTTATAGTGAAACGATCGATATACCACTTCTCTGTTACACCAACAATATAATTAGAATAATGATACTTTAACACAAGTAGTAAGGCGCCGGAACCGGGGGGGGGGGGGGGGGGCTTTTGGGGAGGGGGTCTTTTGAGGAGGGGGCTGAACCATTTCAATTCAATAACTAACATTCTGAGAACATACAGGCCAGGTTTGTCCTACAACTAGGCCAGTAACCAGGTACAATTTATCAATGTGTGTAGACTAGAAACATCTGGGATTGGTTTGGTCGGTTTGGTGTGGGTGAGATTAAAATGTAGGGCATTTGAGGTTTGGTATAATTTTAGTATTCATAATATTATTATTCATGATTTCAGGATGGATCACATTCCAGTGTACAAGATTGTGGGAGTGCTCCCTAAGATTTTATTTATATATATAATTACACGTGGTTTTATCTGGACAATTTCTTTTTCTCCCGTGCAAAGCCGAGCAACTAGAACATTCATCTGGGGCAGTGGGGATCTCAAGGATTGCAATTTTCAAAACAGTATTTGAGCGAGCGACTGCCGTTTTTCCCTGAGCAACGCCGGGCAACTCGGCTAGTTATAGATGATATCTGACTAGCCGAGTTTAATCTATTTTACTGTTTTAATAGCTTGCATGTATACTTGTGTTCCGGCAACGTTAGTGAGATCAAAACGTTTCTAATCAAATCAAAAACTAACGTTCCAGAAACGATAGAAATCGAACAATTTAAAACCAAACCAAAAACTAACGTCCCGGCAACGTCAGAAATCAAACAGTTTAAAATCAAACCAAAACCTAACGTTCCGGCAACGCTAGAGATCTAACTGCTTAAAATCAAAAAAAAAACGAACGTTTCGGCAACGTTAGAGATCTAACAGTTTCAAATCAAACCTAAAACGAACGTTCCGGCAACGTTAGAGATTTAACTGTTTTAAATCAAACCAAAAAGGAACGTTCCGGCAACGTTAGAGATCTAACTGTTTAACATCAAACTAAAAACGAACGTTCCGGCAAAGTTAGAGATCAAACAATTTAAAATCAAACCAAAAACTAACGTTCCGACAACGTTAGAGATGTAACTGTTTTAAATCAAACCAAAAAGGAACGTTCCGGCAACGTTAGAGATCTAACTGTTTTAAATCATACCAAAAACCAACGTTTCGACAACGTTAGAGATCTAACTGTTTTAAATTAAACCAAAAACTAACGTTCCAGCAACGTTAGAGATTAAACAGTTTCAAATCAAACCAAAAACTAACGTTCCGACAACGTTAGAGATATAACTGTTTAAAATCAAACCAAAACCTAACGTTTCGGCAACGTTAGAGATCAAACAGTTTCAAATCAAACCAAAAACTAACGTCCCGGCAACGTTAGAGTTCAAACCGTTTAAAATCAAACCAAAAACGAACGTTCTGGCAACATTAGAAATCAAGCAGTTTAAAATCAAACCAAAAACGAACGTTCTGGCAACGTTAGAAATCAAGCAGTTTCAAACCAAACCAAAAACTAACGTTCCGGTAACGTTAGAGATCTAACAGTAACCAAAATCGAACTGTTCTAACCAAATGCAAACGTTATATTAACGTTTACCTGCTATCTGGGCTGTAATCATAATAATTTATTATTATGCCCAATGATACATGTTTAGCTTTGACCATATTTAGCCTAGATTGTGAGTAGATGTAAACGTCAAATCAATTGTCACACAGTTTATTCATGCACACCATCTTGATTATAATATTATAACTGGTTTGCTAAACAAATATGACTCGGTCAGAGTCGGTGTCCTTATAGTGTTACAATACAATGTCCCTGGAGTTCTCTAACGCAATGTTCGTGGAGTTCTAGTACTCAACAAGAATAATGCTTTTAACTAAAAGCATATCTATACCAAACGTTCAGTTGTAACTAAAGTTATTCAACATGCCACTACCAACGTTCACAATTTCTTTTCCAATCACTTTCCTACGAGTGATCGTGAATGTCACTTCATAAGTTTCTCACGTGCTCTATGGTTTCTCCCTGATCTACGAAGATTTGCACTGGTTGTACAGTTCTGTTCAGATGTGTGGGGAGATTCCATCTCTGGCCGAATTATGTCATGCGGTACGTCAGGCGGTACATCACGTGGTACGACAAGCGGTACGTCAGGCAGTTATGCATGAACAGGTTCCTCCGGAGGCCGTTTGTGAGACAATTCAAGAGGCAGTTCAGAAGATGGTGTCTTCTCCGGCACCGAGCTATCACCATTCACACAACGACTCCTCACATGGTCAAAGTGTCTATATGCACTACTCTCCCATCCTCAAGGCGAACGTGGACTGAATGACACGGAGCCAGTCTGTTCCACGATAACGTCACTGAGCCATTTTGTTTTGCCACTGAAGTTTATAACTTGTTCTACAACAACACCGGGTGCAACCTGCTGGAGATCGGAAGCGAGGCTCTGTGTAATCGACTTCCAGCGAGGCCAGACCGCAATGTCTTGTGGGCCAACACCACGTTGAAGATTCCTTGACGGTGTCACACCTGCCTAACCTACAATTGCATTGGCTTGTTCTTCGTTCAGGCCGAAGGTTTCAAGGGTTCGCCCAAACAGAAACGGCTCTATAACACGCCTCTTGTACGATGCACTGCAATGGAATGAATAACATATCTAAAGAGAAATCATGTACAGCCTGTTACAGAAGATACATACAATTAACACATAAAAAACACTATTTCCCATTTGCATTATTTAAATCGAGCCAGTAGTCTCCAAGGAATCAGTTAGAATAACACCTCCCTTACAAATGTGTTGCTTAATGAATTTTTTACTTGAAGTTAGTGATGTGTCAATGAAATGCATATTTTTTGCATCCGCTCGTGCACCTTCATTATTCCGACTATTACATTCAAATAGGCTATTAAAATAGTACATGGTTCGGCGCAAAAGAACGTTAGATTTGACGAGCCATTGTATAGAGACAGCATTTTTTTGTAGATTGTAGCGATATGACATCTAGTAAGCATATATCGTTAGATTATACCTACTTTCACCTTAAAAGCTTCACAATCCAGGTGCTAGTAAGACGTAATGTACTGAGTTAAACAAAGTAACGACTGCCATAACTTGGACATACATATATAATTATATCAATTATCCTTATTCTTGTAACTTACAAAGATGACAATTTTATCAAATTGTCTGGCACCAGATATCGCATTTCGGTGGAATATATCGCTGTTGGTGTTGTGGTCTCGCATGCCTGCTTTGCCTGCATAAGCAGTGTTGCCGTAACCTAAAACATGTGAAATGTGTCAGCAATAAATTCATAAATAACACTAGCTTTTAGCACATCTAATCACGTTAACCAATACTTATTATTATTGTATTGACAGTTTCACGCTCTTGACTATGGCCACCAGATGGCAGGAAAATCAAACAGGAAATCTCTAAACTCACAAATAGACAGCCGTGTTCTGTTGATAATGGACAACGGTACTAAAAATCAAGTGCTTTTATCAAAAAGTTTAAACTGCAGTGATTAAGAAGAAATAAAATAGTTTATTTTAATCAATGATTTTAATAAAAAATCATTTGATTTCAATCGTGATTTCAATCAGCTTGCCCTACACATGGGTATGCAACGCCATGGGCAACAAGGCAAATAGTATTACTGCAAGCTATAGTGTACTATTACCATATTCCGGCTCAATAGTTATGTATACAGTACAGTCACTTATAGCATTTTAGTTTTTGGACCAACTATTCACACTGTCACGCTCAATGTTACATTGGAAGATTAACTAACCATTATTGGTCACCAAAAAAGCATTAGGCATACTGTTCCATATGCCAGGGGGAAAGTGTAGGGTTAGGTTTAGCCTTTCTAAAGGTTGTTTGGAAATAATTAAGGTAGCACTATGTTTGTACTTACACTTGCATTGTATATAAATCTATCTGTTCGTGCTGATCATCAGGTGTAAATAGCCTAGACTGCCTATGGGTATGCCTATAGAATAACCATGCCTACGCACATGGCCAAGCCAATGGCTATGCCTTGGGCTTGGCTATGGCAGCTATGACTATGTCTATGTAGGGTGCAGTGGCTCAGGGGTAGAGTCCTTGGCTGCCGTGTCGATCAGTTCACTCAGATGTATGAATGAGTACCTGGCTATAGACAGTGGTAAATATTTGTGTACGATTAGTCTTCGCGCATCAATTGCAGCGTGGCTGGATGCTTCCCACAGAAGTTGAGATGGTGTTCGATTGAACAGGTCTGCCAGGGGAGTAAAGTGTAAAGCGCCTTGAGCAGTCCTGAGGACTGGTCCGGACACTGCGCTATATAAGAACTTACCTTTACTTTTATGTCGTGTATGCTAAATTTTATAGACTGAGACCTTAATTGCATAATTTAGGTATAACCATTGCCATCAGCATGTACCCTACACAGCCATGGTCATGATATAAGGTAATAAATTATAGGTCGAGGCTTGGGAAAAACAAAAATATTGTTGTTGATAACATAACCTTAATTTAACACACAACCCTGAAACTAACCCATGGCTATGTCCCTATGGCTATGCCCATGGCATAGCCATAGCATAGGGACATAGCCATGGCATAGCCATGGGCATGGTATAGGCAATAGCTGTAGCCATGACCAGCCATAGGTAACGTATAGGCATTGCGGGCATAATAGGCAGTCTTAGTATCAGATTAAGACTAGTCTCAAACTCAGCCTAAGCCCCTAAGGCTAAACCTAAACAAAGGGGAATAAGTGTTGCAGCCGGGGGGGGGGGGGGGGGGGCATGGATGTCATGCAAGTGTCAGTCAGTGACAGTGTCAGTGAACACGCTAGAGCCTAGGCCCTAACCCTAGCCTAGGCTATCCGTGTGTGGGCCACAGAATGACAGATCAGCTGGGTACAGCGACCACGTCCAACCATAGCTCTAACCCTGCAAGTGTACATGTAAAAAATACATTAGTCCAATGCAAATGGTAATTCCAATGTCATTCAGAACTTACACTTACACTTACAGTCACCTGGGCACGCTGCAACATCCAACGACAGAATATTTCAGTAAGCTTGCTGGGAAATTTGCACGTGACTCAATATGACCCATATGCGCACAATTGAAAATCGACCATATATTTCAAGACGAAATATTTCAGTACAACGCTACTAGCACCATTGGCATTGCGAGGATGCTAGCACCCATAAAATATCCAATCAGTAGATAATCTGTTCCGTTCATTTAGAGTCCTTTGTGAAAATGATAACTTTCTTAAATCTAATCTACACTGTTCCTTTACTAATGTAACTTCATGTCCTCGAGTCCTTCTATTGATCTTTCTTAACTGAGAAAAAAAATGTCTATCAATATTTTCATAACCATTCAAAATTTTAAACACTTCTATCTGATCTCCTCTCAATCTCTAGTGTTCTTAAACCACATTCGTTTTGGCGTATTTCGTAATTAAGGTCCCTCAGTTTTGGTACCATTTTAGTCGCTCTCCTCGATATACTCTTTCTAGCATAGATCTATATGCCTTTCTTGCGATATGGCCTCCAGATGTGGAAGTGCAGCCCTCCACGATCGGTAGGTGGAAGCACTGGGAGGGAAATTCCCGCTGTGCCGGACCCTAGTCAATCTGCAGTGGTCATTAGGGAAGCTGGGAAGGCTATACATAGGGGCAGTCCCCAGGGTCCGGCGCGCATTACCATCACGGATTGACTGACGTACGTGACAGCGACACTCAAATCCACGGATCTACACGGGAGACGAACAGGTAAGCAAGGCTTACTATTAGTAGTCTTCCACATTGGTGTCAGAAGTGGGATCTGTGTCTACGGCCTGGTATAACCAGAGTGCTGTAAAGGGCTAATTGAGTGATCTCGATAGTCAATTGTCACCTGACCCCGTTTTCGCCTTGTTGTGAAACGCGGTGTCTTGATCGTTAGTTACTTGTAACAAGTATACAACGATCTCAACTAGTTATTCCCAGCTTAAAAAGCTGTGAAATACTAGTATAAACCCCGCCCGACCCATAAAACTCCTGACAACGATTTTGCACGTCACTTTCGTGACTTTCCCAACTGTAACTCCCGCCGGCGATCACCGCGGACCCGCCCTATTCACATTCCGCACATACGCAGCAGTGGAGAGAGGTACACTGACCTCCAACGGAGGCACAGCGCCCGCTCCATTCCAACCCTGCGAAGGAGCGCGAGTATATTATCGCCGTGGCTTTGCCAATTAAAATATAATTAAAACTCCGACTATTATAAGCCGTTTTAGGCGATGAATGTTCTCACCAACCTTTCCCGTCAAATAAGTCTTGCCAAAAGACTTATTTTCCAAGTGGCGTTGTTACTGCATGTGCTCCACATGCAGTAACAACGCCACTTGGAAAACGGCAACAGATAACTCCGTTCTGTTTTTTCCCCACATATGTGTAACTAATGTCCTCGCCTTATCCCCCTGCTAGCATGTTTCTCCAACCCTGTATCACTTTGATGTATTCAATACAATTCTTCCCTACCATTGTGCATTTGGCCCGCGGCCAACTACGACACCACTTTTAAGTAGTATCCCAGCCAGCACGCCACCCTCGGCCCGAGGGCGGATCTGAGCAGCTGGGAAGCGGCACTCGTCGGCACACGACAGCCGCCTGCCAGCCGCTCCCTAGCCGCCGTTGACCTCGTGTAAGAGTCCGTTAGACATTTATCAGCAGTCGGGCCTGCCTCGGCTGGAGCACTGGGGTAGTGACATTTGACACTATGGTGTACTGCCATTTTTTAACAGAGTCCAGACTGACAGTTAGAGGGAACAGTAAAAGCAGAGCTCCTGGGAAAAAGGTACGTTTTTAGACATTCTGTTGTAAATCTTTGTATATTTCTAGATTATTCAAATACATTAACCTGGGCATGACTTTATCAACTGTATTTGATTGTGTGGAAACTTGTTATTTATGCGTAAAACATTAAATAAAATGTGGGGCAGAATAACCTGATGTAATGATTGTGGCCGCCCTATATAGGCTATGGATGACGACAATATGATGAAGATGAACGGATCTTAACAACCACAAATGCTGTCCCTGTGCTGCATGTTCCTGTTTATTAGTGTGACAGGGTAAATGTGTGATAGATGAAGTGCTTACACTAGACGTCTTCTGTCAGTTTATGGCCCAAACAATTTCTGCCATTTATGTCGCTTTACTTTAGGGCTATATAAAACAATTCCAGGTTTCTCATCAGAACTTTATTAATATGTAAATGAGGGGTGCGATTTATTGTAAATGTGTGTATGTTGATCCTAATGACGGTACTAACAATTATCAATGCAACTCATCGTCAACAATTAACAACTTCAAAGTCTTAAGATGTCTACTGAATGTATTTCTTACAAGTAGGCACATTCCTTTGGTTTGGCGTGAAATACAGTTTTCTCTTTTTGCGCAGTATTATTGCATGCATATTTAATCACAGGATAATTATATGTCAAAATAAAGTTTTGTGGAAGCTATTTTAAAATGTTTGTGCTGATGAGAAACCGGGAATTTATTTTTATAAAAGTCAAGTATAATTATTTTATGTGACCTTATTGTGAGACAAAATATATGTTTAATATTTTACACATTTTACAGATACTATATGCATTGTACAATGTGGTACCTTCATTGAAGAAATTAAATATTTGTACGTTAATATTCCAGATGCTGTCAGAGGGAATGAAGTGGCAACACTGCCACTGACGTATACAACATCAGGAGAAAATTCGAAAGTACTCCAAGACTGCCTTTGACGGGAATGGTGTTAGACAGCACCGGATGACAAATGCAGCTGGATGTAGCAGAAAAGAGTTCATGAACACTAATAATTAAGCAGCCTTTTTATATGAATATGGACACTAATTGCAACTTTGCCTTTTGATTTTCTTGTATTAAATTATGTGTTTGTTATGCGCACTGGAGTTGTTTACGTATTTAATTTTAGTTTATAGTAATTGGATGGGATACTCGACACCCATTCTATTTTTGAAGCAGATTACATTTAGGTTCCTAAATAATATATTACTATATTATTTTATTGTTTTGAACTTCCAAATTCCAGGTAACCTCAATAAATTGATGAATGATTATCAAGTAATGTTCATTTTAACATTAGAGTTACAATGCATGATTATTACTATTGAAATGTTCAAGTTATAAGACCAATACACATAAGTGTATGTGTATAATTTGGTCTTATTACTTGAAAACACACACAATACACACATTTAGCCAAATTAGGTACAGTCGGCATATGAGCGGCTAACCATCGGCATAGTATCGGCGTCCGACTAGGAGCCGCCTTCGGCCCGAAGACGAGCCGCCGGACAAAAAATCCCTCGGCCCGCAGGCGGATGCCGACAGCGGGCCGATGACTTTGCCGCCGTCGGCCCGCCGTCGGCCCGCTGTAGTTGTGCTATCTGGGATATTGGTATTTTTAGTTCCCCATAGTCGGCTGGGAAATTAAATTACTTTTAAGTAGTGTTTCGGCATTTTCCGTTTTCTGTTGTTGCACTACTGATTACATTACTTTTCAGTAATATATAGGTATTTTAGCTTTTGGTTTTTAACTTGGCAATCTAGCCATGCCAATAACGAAAAACCGTCCCGCCAAACCTGCTGCCCCATCAGCACCGCCTAAAAAGCAGGAAGTGCCAGACCACATGACCGACACAGACACACCTGCTCCGCTAGACGGAGCCACTGCAGGTTTATTTCCACTTGATGGGTCTCGCTACCCCTGGAACCAACTCGATCCACTTCCCCTGGGTATGCCTAACTTAACTGATGTACCAGAGGCTACACCCGGCCTGCCTACACAGCCTACAGGCATACCTGACTGGTTCATTCAGTTCAACGACAACCTATTTAAAGGAAAACAAAAGGGAACGCTGTGGTGTTTAGCACCTAAAAGATTTAGCACAAACTAACCATTTGCATCTACAATCAACATTTTCAGTTCAGTGGTTTACTCGGAATGTAGTCTTAAAGTGGAAGATTCTAACGAAATCTGCGATAACATGTAGACTGCCATCTTACTGATGACGCGTTCATTTGGCCGAAAGCAACCAATAAACGAGCAGCATTAGTTTTGCTGTGTACGACACACTGTCTTGTGTTGTTCGCGTAGTTGGCTCATGTTCATGGGATGCGGTTCGTTACATTAGTGTAAGTTGAGCTTACAGTGAAAACGTGACTTGCAATATGCCACACTGCTCTACATACGGTTGTAACAATAGTACAGCGAAGGATAAGGAGCTGTCTTTTATTTCCCTTTGAAACGAGGCAGAAGTGAAATAGTGGATTCACAACTGTGGACGGGCTGGTTGGAACACTTCGAAATACAACGCACTATGTTCAGATCATTTTGAAGAAACGTGCTTCGAAGGAAATATATATCGTCAGTTAATGACACCAAGATCCGACAAAACGTCGCCGACGTCGATGTTTGAAGCCAGGTGCAGTGCCTACGATATTTAGTCACGGACCTCGGCCGTCAAAGCGACGCATATTTTCGGTCAAACGCGCCGCCGCTGCGAAATCGATCGCAAGAAGGTTAGTACCGAGTTACTTGGTATCCAATTAAAATCTGTTGACATTTGAGATGCAAGATATGCTGGAGCCAAGCCAGAACAGTACCAGAATGTACTATATTGCACCACAAAGAGTTTATACTTTAGAAGATGGCCGAATAGCAAACGTTAACGGCAATCAAGTCGCGTGAGCGATATTACAGTAACGGATTGACATGGGCTGGAATGATTGTCGTTTATAATAACATTGCAAAACTTACTGTATTTTTTGTTAAATGAACAAAAATACGTTCTGCATTCAATAATATTGCTTTAGACATTGTCATATATCGAAATGTCTGGCCTATTATTTTTATGTCATGATGTTATATAATTGGACTTCGTATATAATTATGTGGGACTACTGTTTATGTGACGAAGAATACCACTATATACTCTATTGTAAAACGTTTAAAATGGCTTCATTTGTATTTAGTAAAATTCCATAATGTTACTCAATTTTAGTTAAGGGGATACAACCCAGGTGAAAGTGGGTTAAAAAAAAAAAAATTGTTTTTATGCCAGATTATGATTATGTTTACTGTGAATAGATATAATTTTATAACAATTACATACCTTTAAACCACTGTTATCCATGGAATAAGGATGCCAATATCAAGTAATTTGTATCCATTATGCCACATTTTATGGCCATTTTCTATTAAAAAAAACATTTAAATTCTGCATTTGGAAGGATATCTCTGGGAGTAATTATGTGATCCAAATATAGTTATCAATGAGCTCACCAGATACATGTTTGTATTATAAAAATACTGGCATCACTCAATAATCATATATTGTTGAAATATCTTTAATAATATACCATGTGCACACATCTTCACTAACTTGTTTTTTTGGCACACTAACAGCAAAAACAGGTAACAGCTGTTGTGAAAATATCTTGAATTTGGATCAAAAATATAAATTATTGTAATTTGCATTTCAGCTCGATCACCAACATGATGTGGCACATGGGGAAAGGCATCAACCGCAAGTTTACTGTGAAGGTCCAAGGCAAGGGATGCGAGAACCTCCTTCATTGGATACACAATACCATCTGTGGTGGTGTTGTGCAACATGCAACAGTGATGCACAGTTGCTAGAGTAAGTACCAAACTTGATATGTATTCATTTTATACCTGAGGCATGTCCAAAGCAACAAGTAACCTTTAGATTTGCAATGAGTAGATGATGAGTAGGGACCACGACCCAAGTAGTGTAAGGTGAATTCCAGTCACCGACTTGAATCCCAAATACACTAAATTAGCTCCTATGCATAACTAACATTATAATAAGTTTTCGAAATTACTGCATTTCATAGGCATCCAACTCGTTTTTTTCAGGATGGCTACTCAAAAGTACCATCCAGCATGACTACTACCTTATCAGTAAATGTGTTTACATGTTATGTGTTAATATGTGGACCACCGACTTATGAATGGGACCAAAAATGTTACATAGTCAAAGTTCCTGATGACCAACTTTTCAGTAGTTTAGTTACTCAGATGTGAGGGGGCGAATAATCCACAGATGGATAGTGTCCATTCTGTATCACCCTACCTATTCCTTGTAATCAGTTGCTGTGTACATTTATGAGTACAGTTACTTGAGTGTAATAAATTACATTGCCGTGTAATAATTACATTCCAGAATGCAATTGTCTGTAATGAAATAAATAAGAGCACTTCTGTCATTATCACAAATTTTATTAAAGAAATATAAAATAAAAACATGATATCAAAATACAGTGACTGTATATACAGTAGATACAGAAATTAAGAAGAAAAAACAAGTTATAATAAATTATGTGAAGGAATGTGATGATGGAATGCCTTATTTGTAAGGATCAGTATCGGTTTACTAATGTACCAGTATGATTACCATGATTGGCCATTGTATTCTTACTAAAAACAACCTACACTTTACACAGGAAAAGCACTTTAAAGTTCACTGAATGCTACAGTCATAAGGTAAATAACAGCTGCTTACTAACAACATATAGACTGGTGTGTTACATCAGTTGTTTGCAGACATTTTATTAGAATACTGCAAGCACTATTATTCACTGTAGGAATGAAAGCTAGATTGATGCTGTCTGCTCTGGCATGAAACTACCGACCATGTCCCAGCCCAGACAAACCTGTTGAGACTGGTGTCATGTGGTCCAAAAGACGCAAGCAATGGGTGCTGCATAACAGACCACAGCAGGTGAACCCACGTACCCACCTACAAATGCTCACGGATTGAGTGACAGATGTGCTTATAAAGATATATCACACTGCATGCGATCACAGTCACTGGGGCAGATGTCCCAAAACCAGAGAAGGAGGATCTGCTGGCAGCAAGAGTCAGTCAATTTGTAAAGAAACAGTAAATACTGCGACCACCAACCTACACCTTCATGGGTCACATGTACATTGTCTAGTTTAGTTGTCAAGTCCAGCGTGGTATCCCTCGTGTTGGAACCTTGATCTTATTCCATGGCTGGCGCATGCTGGTAGAACTCTGTACCCTCCGTCCCAGCTTGCCATGGATCCACCAGGTAAACTGTATGTATGCAGCCCACCTGAGAGACCTGAAATAAATTAGGCTCAAATAAACATCTGACATTGTAAATAAATGACATAAAAATCGGTTCTATAACGACACCATTCCTTTATATAAATTGTTTACCATTAAACATGTGTTCTTCTGGAATAAGGCAAATACTGATAATTTTGCACTACAGAACAAATTATGACTGTGCAACAAACATTGTATCTATACGTTATGATAACTTAAGTGGAACCATTATAATTTGTTCTGTAGTGAGAGAGTATCACTTTATTCTTACAGTAGAATACAATAAAGTGTGAAACGATAACCCAAGTACATGTGTGAATACAGTAAATAACTATGTATAGTAATATATTGTAGCAGGCTTAGGTAAATAATGACCAATGGTTAAGGTACGTCATATTGAAAATGAACACATTTATGTAGGATTACTTGCTGTTGAGGGGAATTTTATTTTGCAATTATTGTCATATTAGGGTGATGGTCATCATATTTAAATTAGTCTTGGGTCAAACCAGTGTGGTTCGTCTTTACATTTAGAAAGGGTAAATGACGTTAGCCGGGCTAGTTTAAACAAGCATACGATTGAATTAGTTGTTTTGTTGGTGGTTTTAAGGAGGTTGTCAGTCTTAGATTTGTTGGGTTCAGATACATAGCCTCTGCAACCTATTTCAATGCATGTTAATTCTGATTTTATTCTGTTATTGTTTACATTATGGATTAGTGCGACATACTTGTTAGTTTTGAATACATGATCTTTTTTGATGTTAGGTTCAAATGGTAGTCAGTTCAATGATGTGAATTTGCTTAGCATGTGGATGGTAGATGATGTATGGTAAGTCCACTAAGTAATTTCCCTGGAAGATTGTTAATAATTTGGGCATCAGGCATGAGATTGCTGATAACATTATCTATATATATATTTGTATTGCTAGTGCTACTATGATGTTGTATTGTGTTCATTATTAATACATTTCAATAAATATTTAACAACACATTTCACTGGTCTTGTAACAATGCATGCACATATATACGTACTTGTTTGTTGGACGGTGTAATTCCCATTCTGCAGCATCACCTGCTCCAAACAAAGAATTCTAAATCCCCTGCTCTTTGTAATGCACAGCAATCCACCTGTAAGTGTAACAAAGAATTAAGCTTTTAAATAATAGTTTTACACGAATATTAAGCAAACATGGATTACTATTCTGAACAAATTTCACAAAGAATGCATCACGATCCTCTAACTGTATTCATCCCAGTATTATACCTGGGTCCATAGAAATATCATGCAGATTAAGGAAGGCCGTTTTGAAATGTGTCAATATTTGCACAAAACGGTGGTCATTTTCTTTGTCACCAAAACAAATGGGGGCTCTGGCTGAAAAAATTTCAAGATACATTTTATTCATAAGAGCCAATGTAAACTTTTGGCAGAAAAATTGCAGTATGCATAAAGTTAAAAATAATCTATCTACCTGCCATGTGTTTAAAAAGTAGTACTGCCACATATTGTTCATACTCTATCATAGCTCTGACCTGTACAATTTTGGTTCACATACATGAATCATGGAACCATTCAACTATAGATCTAACGTTAAACGTCAACCAATCCCAAATGTAAGACAAGTGACGTGTCCCGGCCCGAGCGATCATCTCTCGCTGTTCATACGCAGCCCGGAACTTAGGCTCATCGGTTATTTAAACAATAAACTAAACAGATTAATAATTACCTTCACCAACAGCGTTGCTGCCGAGTAGCAACCGCCTCCTGGCAGCAGACATATTCAGTTCTTGTTCCTGAACAAGGAGATCGCTGCGGCATTTTCCACACCGACACCAGTCAATTTCATCTCGGCATGGTATGCGCCTCGACATTTCGACTGCCCGTGGGCCTTCCTGTTCGTGCCCACCGGCACCCGCCTCTGCCGTATCTTCCATTGTTTTTGTGGTTCAAACCGGTAACCAGCTGCTTTGAAATCGATTTGGTTTTCGTTGTCTTCCGAAGAATTGGAAAGCCATCTTATTTACACAGTCACAGCGCATGCGCACATAGTTTAATTGGTAAACTTACCATAGCGCCACCTAACGGAGTTGGGAACAAATAGTACGCAGAAAAGTTACGACAGTGTGACGTCACTTTCTTCTAACAATGGCGTAGTCCATAGAAATTCGGTAGTTGCGTGTTCAAAAATGTTTTCCTGGTAAACCGCTGACGTTAAAAATTTGATTGTAGTTGGAAACTGTTAGTTTGTATTAACTCTTTTAGATGCTTTACACCAAAACGTTGCCTTTTGTTTTCCTTTAAGAGATGGGACGAACAATTCCATGCGTTGGCCCAACGATTCAATGTTCTCGAAGAAAGAGTCATAACCCAAAGTTGTGAGCAACACGCACAATTCGATTAATTATTTCGAAAGATGCATGAACACGACCTAGGCAAGTCAACAGGCCCAACAACTCAGGCGTCACACGGTCAGCGTGACCCTACAGATGACAGTGCCTCTGCTGCACTACCCTCCGCTCATCCACCACCGGGGGACAGTCAGGGTGCAAGGCCGAAACAGAGTTCAGCGACACTACCCTATGCTTACGATAGGTATGTGAAGCCCGAGATCCCCACATACCGGCCTCCCACGTCACTTCCCGAGTTCCGACAGCAACACCATCACAGAACTGAGACAGAGCAGACCTATTCACGTGGCGCCAATGACACTCAACACCTCAAGTACCAAAATGTTGGTCTTGAGAAGTTTGATGGGAAGCCGGATGAATGGGAAAACTGGGCCCATCAGTTCATGCCAAGGGAGTTGTGCGACAGCTACATTTAACACGTCAACTTATTACCAATGCCACATAAAGATGACACCTGGTTCTCATGCAGAGGCACCGGCCACACGGCAAAGCACTGCGCGACGAATAGGAGACGTTCTCCGTCTCCCCTCATCTGCTACGAGTGTGGCGGTCGTGGACACCTGTCTCGCGAGTGCACTAGCGCACGCCGACGAGCAGACCGAAAAGAAAGGCACAGGCGCCGAAATAGGTCCAGTAGCTCTGACAGCAACTCTAGTGACTCAGACGGCGCTAACAACGGTAAACGCTACGGGCACAGCCCTAAACGCCCCCAGCGTCACAATCGTGATGGGGACGAGAGGTCACGCACGAGTAGCCGTGAATATCAGCGACGGAGAGAGCACACCCGACACGGGCACTGCAGTGGTCAGGACAGTGACCACAATGCCTCTCGCAACAACAACAGTCGTGACCCGAAACAAACCAGAATCGTTGGACGTTACACCAAACAGGGCTATGCAACTAGTCGAAGCCCGAGTCCGCGCCGTGGCTATTCGGCCTCTCCGACGAGGAAGGCTGATGCGGGAGTCAAGGCGCCACAAACTAAGTGGGATAAGAGGGGCTCACCCCAGCGCTGTCCCACTTTCGGGATAGTAGCCAGCCAGCATTCACACAGGACAGCCAACGATCCCACCATCGGGACACTGGGCTGCCCAAGGCCAGTAGAAACACTATTACATGTAGGATGGAGCCAGAGCCCCCGTGGCCAACCGACCCTGTAGCTAAACACATAAACTTGACCCTTGCTGTAGGCCACACGATGCTAATTCCTGCAACTATCTGTGGCATGACTACGCTGATGGTGGTAGATACAGCTGCTCAAATCTCTATGATAAACCGGTCATTTCTCGACTCATTAGGCCAGTCGACCACAAAACCATCCGCACAACTAGGCATAAAAAATGCTCAACGCGGTTTATACATGCAATGCCACATCATTCGGCAGCTGCCGTTTTCAATACAGCATAACGAATACAAGATCGACTTCGCTGTCGGACCGATAACACACGACTTCATTCTTGGCTTTGATTTCCTAGTGGAACATCACAGTGTTGTAGACGTAGATAACTGTGTCGTGACAATAGACGGCACCTGTATCGACGCCGTTATGAAGAAAGGGTCTGACACGTGCTACCATGTTAGTAAGATACATGTCGCACAACGCGCTGTAGTCCCGCCAAAACATCGAACTGACGTGATGATGGAGCTCACTAACACGGCTTGCAGTGACTATGTCACTACACCCCAGTGCATAGGCTGGTGTTGGACACCGACGCTCCCCTGCTATTACCCCATGGGTACAACAAAGGACACCCATACGAGGTAGTGTGTAGCGGAACATCGCAATCTACCAAACTGGGTGATCCTAAAGGTTGCAACCCTCAACGCACTGGCGTTTTACCGTGTGTAAAACGCACGTTGTGGGGATGGGGGCACCTCGCCCAGTCAAGAGCCGATTTACGGCACCTTTCATGCTGCCTGGGCACTACGCCGGGAGCAGCTAACTGACAGGGGCACCTTTCCCAGGCATGAGTCAGTTTACGCCACGATATCAATCATACTACCGGGGCACCACGCCATGAGCAACAAACCAATAGGGGAAACAATATTGATTGATGTTTGCATTAACTTTTAGTAGTATTTTACTAGGGCCAATTAGTTATGTTCTAAAAGTTGGTTAGCTAGTCTGAATAATTATTAAGGATTTTAGCCTGCTCAAAACATAACGGGAGAAGGATGTGGAAGTGCAGCCCTCCACGATCTGTAGGTGGAAGTACTGGGAGGAAAATTCCCGCTGTGCCGGACCCTGGTCAATCTGCAGTGGTCATCAGGGAAGCTGGGGAGACTATAAATAGGGGCAGTCCCCAGGGTCTTACCATCACGGACTGACTGCCAGCAAGACTGACGTACGTGACAGCGACACTCAAATCCACGGATCTACACGGGAGACGAACAGGTAAGCAAGGCTTACTATTAGTAGTCTTCCACACACTCTTGTATACAATATCATAAACGAGGCCTACCTATTGTTTTGTACAGCAATATTAGTAGTTCTATTTTCCTTATACGCTATATTTTGCCTAATTAATTCAAGGATTTGATTTCCCTTTGAAGCTGCAATTCCGCACTGCTCTGAAACTGTCATATATTCAGGATATAATCAGACTGACTGAAGCTGGATTCGTTTATTAACATGAACGGAACAAAACCAAACACACAAGCCGGCGGATATACTACTGGTGCGGCTCCGATAATACGACGAAAACCGTGTAGTTCTTCCTAGCAATGCGACTACATTACACTCCTCCACACTAAATTAAAGAGTTCTCTACTACTAATGTTCAGTTCAGTTCTTGTATGGCAACACGGACAAGAAATGTAGTAAACGTCACAAACAACTTAAGTAATGCACAGGGTATTATTATGACCCACGGGGTGCAGTGTGACGTTCTCACAGGTCGAGCCGTACGACTGGTTTCCGATACCTTGACGGATAGCGCCGTTGGGGAGAGTTCACGCCATCAGTCGCCGGTGGTGTCGTCGCGGCACGTGCCCTCGGAGTCGTAATCACCTCAGGAGTGGTCATCACGGTCGGTGTCGTCATCACGCTTGGACGAGTCGTCTCGTTCGGTTGAGTCGTCGCGCTCGGTTGAGTCTTCACGACTGGTTGAGTCGTCGCGTCTGGTTGAGTCGTCACGCCCATTTGAGTCACCACGCCCGGTTGCGTCGTCACGACTGGTTGAGTCGTCGCGTCTGGTTGAGTCGACACTCGCAGATCGCGTCGCAGTGCGTCCTCCGTCACTGAAGTCGTCATCAGATGATCGGCGTGTACGTACCGGTTTGTCCCAGAAACACGAACGATGTACGTTCTGGGTCCCACCACTTTGACGATTGTTCCCGCGAGCCATTTCGCTACTCCACCTCGAGTGTTGCGCACCGCGACATGCTGATGTAGGATGAAGTAGCGATCCTTCACATCGACTCGATCATGGAAGAGCTTCTGCTTCGCTTGTCGCTCCTCAACATCTTCCTTCAGACTCGGCTTCAACAGAGTGAACCGGGTTCTCACCTGCCGTTTCAGGAACAGTTCAGCCGGTGTCCGCCCCGTCACACTGTGCGGAGTGTTCCTATATCGCAACAGGAAGTTCGCCAGGCGATGCTGAAGCGATATGTGAACGCCGCCATACTTCGTCTCGAGAACGTCCCTCAGCAGCGCCTGCTTCGGGAGTCCCACTGCCCTCTCAGCCGCCCCATTGCTGGCTGCGTGATAGGGCGGCACCAACGTCTGCTTGATGCCGTTCAGGCGACAGAAATCTCGGAAATCATGAGACGTAAATTGCGGCCCATTGTCACTAACGATCTCCTCAGGAAGACCATGAGCTGCGAACAGGTCTCAATCGTACGTTATGAAGTCGTCAGACGCATCTGAAACACCTCCACCCACTTCGTGTGGCTGTCAATCAGGACTAGGAAGTTGTTTCCATCTTTCTCTGCGTAATCTATGTGTACGCGCATCCACGGACGTACAGGGCACGACCACGGCTGCAATGGCACCACAGGCTGTGTGTTGCTTGTAGCCATGCAAACCGCACACTCGTGGACACGTGACTCGATCTCCTGGTCCAGACGAGGCCACCAGAGGTAACTCCTTGCCACGCCTTTCATCCGTGTCATGCCCATGTGACCCTCATGTAGGTCGTCCATGAGCCGTTGGCGCCAGTTCGGTGGCACGACCACTCTCAACCCCCATAGGATGCACCCCTGCTCGACTGAGAGTTCGTTTCGACGGATGAAGTAGGGTTGTAGGTCGTCATCATTCACTCTCGCAGGCCAGCCATTCATGATGAAGTTGAACACCTTGGCTAGCACAGAGTTCTTTCGAGTGGCCTCTTTGATCTGTTGGCTCGTGACTGGCAGTTCATCCACACGCGTAAAGTGGAAAATGTCGTCACTCCCATCAGCTGTCTTCCCAGGATCGTTGTACGGCAGCCTGGAGAAGGCGTCAGCATGCAGCAGTTCCGAGCCAGGCCGATACTGGATGTCATAGGTGTAGGCCGACAGAATCAACGCCCACCTCTGAAGACGAGCTGCTGTCATCGTAGGTATACCGCTCCTTGACCCCAGTATAGTGACTAGCGGCTTGTGGTCCGTCTCAAGTGTGAAGTGGCGGCCCCACAAATATTGTCGAAAGCGCTTCACCCCGAAAATGATGGCCAATGCCTCTCGTTCGACTTGCGAGTAGTTACGCTCGGCCGACGTCATCGTGCGGGAGGCGAATGCTATCGGCCTCTCCACGCCATCGGGTGAAACATGCGATATCACCGCACCAACTCCATACGAAGAGCCATCACAAGCGAGCTTCAAAGGCTTCTTCGCATCATAGTGGCACAGCATGTCCGCATTACAGATTAGTTCCTTGGTGCGTTTGAACGCCTGTTCGCACGTCGTGTCCCATGACCACTCTGCACCCGAGTGTGTCAGCATGTGTAACGGCGCCAACAGCGTGGACAAGTCCGGCAAGAACTTCATGTAGTATTTGAGCAGCCCAAGATAGCTGCGCAGTTCTGTGGTATTCGTCGGTCTCGGCGCTTCCTTGAGAGCCGCGATCTTGTCAGCTGTGGGAAGCAGTCCCTCCGCGGTAACCAGGTGACCCAGATACTCAATCTGGTCCGCCATGAACTTGCACTTTGCGAGTTTCAATCGAATGCCGTAGTGTTGCAGTCGGCTCAGCACCTCATCAAGCCTCTGCAGATGTTGCTCGTTCGACCTCGCAGTAATCAAGATGTCGTCGAGATAACAAGCGACACCGTCTATCCCCGCCAACACCTGATCCATGGTTCGCTGGAATATGGCCGGGGCAGAGTTCACACCATAACTAAGTCTGTTCGGCTGATACAGACCCTTATGTGTATTGATCGTCAGCAGGCGTTTGGACTCATCATCGAGCTCTAGCTGGTTGTACGCGTGTGCCAGGTCCAGTTTCGCGAAGATGTCTTCGGCTGTAGGAAGTGGATAGCGGTCCACCTCTACATGCGGGTTAACTGTGACCTTGTAGTCACCGCAGATTCGTACAGTTTTATCCGACTTCAACACATTGACCGTCGGTGTCGCCCAGTCAGAGCGCTCCACCTTCGTGATGACCTTGTTAGCCTCCAACTTATCGAGCTCCGCGGCCACCATCTCTCGTCTAGCGTACGGCACTGGACGAGACTTCTTGAACACCGGAGTCGTATCCGGCCGCACCTGAATCGTCACTTTGAAGTCGTTGATTCCACCATAGCCTTCCTCGAAGACCGGTAGGTGGCGCCTCACGACGTCATCGGCTGTCGCCACGTCGCTGTCAAGCGAGATTGCCCGAATGCTGGGCCAGTCCAGCTGGATTTGCGCCATCCAATTGCGACCTAGCAGCGCTGGTTGTCGTCCGTCACCTGCCACGATGACGAGAGGTAGTTCAACACTCTGTTTGTTGTAGCTCACCGGGATGGTTATCACTCCTCTTAGCGGCAGGAGACCACCCTGATAGTCTCTCAGTTGCAGCTGTGTTGGCTCTAGTGCAAAGCGAGACAACTGTTCATTGTACAGCTGCTCGGACGCGACTGACACGACTGCGCCAGTATCGATCTCCATGTCGATAGGCCTACCATCAACCCTGACAGTCACCATGTACTTAGGTGTGCGCTGTCCCACCGTAATCGCGGACACGTCACTGTCGCCCGTCGATCTGGCCTCCGTGATGTGGTGAATTCCGAGTCCACTACTGCTGTCACTTTCCCCTCCGTCATCATGCACCAGGTTGGTGTTGCTGCGACTTTGGCACATTTTATGCAAATGTCCAATACGTCCGCACCTATAGCACTTAGCTTTGCGAAACTTGCAAGTCTGAGCATCGTGATTCAGCCCGCAACGCATACACGACTGCCTCGCTATATTATCGCCCGTTGTACTCGACACCACATGCTCTTTCGTCAACACCTGCTGCTGCCGTCGTGGATGACCCGTCACCCGGTGTACCTCCATCACACTTGCCTTGCCAGTCAGCTCCATCGTGTTGTGAGCTGCCAGCTCCATCGCTTGAGCGACCGTGCACGCCGTGATGAACGTCAAATCTTTGTCCGCTAGAAGGCGCTTCTGCGTAGCTTCGTTGTGTAGACCGCATACGAAACGGTCCCTCAACGCCTCATCCAGAAACGTTCCAAAGTCACACGTCGAGGCCAGCTGTTTCAGTGCCACTATGTAGTCGGCTACTGACGCCCCGTCACCCTGGTTGCGTTTGTTATACCGGAAGCGTTCACCGATCACAATTCGCTGTGGTCGGTAGTGCGTCACCAGGGTCGCTGTCAGCACTGCAAAAGTCTGATCAGACGGCTTTGCTGGAGTGAGTAGGTTCCGTAGAAGGGCGTATGCTTTAGGCCCGATTACAGCTAGAAGCACTCACACGACGATCCGCTGTGCCGGCCGGCGTAGGCTCACCAATAGCGTTAGCCAGCATCCACTGCTCCAGTCTTTCCAGATAGCTGTTGACTTCCTCTCTTCGCTCATCGAACTCGCACATAGCACCGATGATGCTCGAGGAAGCCATCGCGCAGGTTGGATTCAGATCCTCGTCGCCAGTGTCATATATTCAGGATATAATCAGACTGACTGAAGCTGGATTCGTTTATTAACATGAACGGAACAAAACCAAACACACAAGCCGGCGGATATACTACTGGTGCGGCTCCGATAATACGACGTAAACCGTGTAGTTCTTCCTAGCAATGCGACTACATTACAGAAACCGTCATATATCAGCACTAATGGTTAACCCTAAGTCCTTTTCTTTTACAGTAGTACTTATAGTACAGTACCCCCCCCCCCCCCATTGTATATTGTACATCTTCGTTCCCATGTCCTGTGTACGTGGAGGCATTATAATTTACAATCGAACAGAGTTCAAACCAAGTATGCCCCAAGTTTACTATATATATAAGTACTTTTATTACGATTATTATTATTATTATTATAGATCAGCGGTAATTAATATGGGGGTAAATATATACTCCTTTGGGGGTGTAATTATTTCGGTCATTTTTGGGGTGTAACACAAGCTTTTTAAAGTATGACTTTCAGTAATTAATTTATTACGACTGCAGTTTTATAACACTCTATATTGAAGATAGATATGTTGTGGAACGACATACGTACCAGAAATTAAGAATGTCTTGTACTGAAAGAAACAACTTTAAGTCCCTTAATTACAGTCGGCGAGGATCTTATCAAGCCATGTCTAATTGAAGCATTGAGGCTTGTCCTTGGCAAGGAACAATGGATACACAACCATGGAAATTGAATATCAGAGACGAATGAGGCACTTTTGGATCAGGCTGTTTTAGTTGCAGCAGTGTTGTAATATAACAGACCTCTCAAAGCTTCGCGCTTCAATTGAATTAATCAACATATTTATTATGGTGTTTAGTGTGCACAATCGCTTGTGCATGAAACAAAACTGTCCAAAAGAGGACTGTCTGTTTTCTTAACTGTTAACCACCTGCAGTGTTCTTCTATTCCTTATGAATGATGGCAATTAGAGGGAGAACTGCTACAGAACCGCTATACAGACAATGTCAGACAAAGAGGTCACTTAGTTATTATAAATATGGTGTATATTGCACCATCTTTTGGTGAATCACACTTTATTGTACTATACTGTATTAATAAAGTGATATTCACTTTTAACCTCTCACAAGAAAGGAATACATTGCCAATCGGTACATTACAATCCGCTAGGGGCAGCACTATATGTTTGTACTCGGAATCTAGACCGAAATCAGTGACGCTTTTTAAATTTTAACTGAGGTAAGTGGTTAACTTTGGCGTTTAAACAATCGTTTAAAAATACGGTAAAATTACTGTTAGGCTTTTATTTATTGTATACACGCTATTTTATTAACATCTGCTTTAATATGATATGCATGTTATAGTTGTGGGCTTATTCGGAAAGACGCAGCGGCCCGCCGAAAATAGGCATGTCGCACGCTGTTTGGCGTTCAAAATGGAAAAGCGCAGTTAGAAGCACGCGAGCTGTGCGACAGCACGTACGCCACGTTGGCGTTGGCATAATTAAGTTCGACGGGCGCGCGCGCTATGCAAGTCACAAAATACTTGTTCTGACACAGATTAAAGTGTATGCTTTTCAAGCTATTCTAAAAATTAGTCATAGTTTTTAATTGATTTACAAATATAGCATTGGGTCTGAAAATGTGTGCGTAGACCGAGCGTAGACTGAAGTGATCCAATATTCCTGTTCGATTCGTGTTTCCTACAATTTAAAATCCACACAATCAACATTGTTTGCACGCACATCCTGATGTATT
Organism: Escarpia spicata; assembly: GCA_963995525.1. Lineage (NCBI taxonomy): Eukaryota > Metazoa > Annelida > Polychaeta > Sabellida > Siboglinidae > Escarpia > Escarpia spicata. Next base: position 56,408,602 of record OZ023214.1, on the reverse strand, counting down.
TTGTGCGAATAATGAATTATATCTAAACAATGTAAGTTGTTATTTTTTTAATAGCTTTGTGAAAATATTAGTTTCACAATTTAAAATCTGTATGACCTTGGCACGTTTTGGTCGAGTTTTACATTATTGATATTGAACCATTTAACATTAAATCCAATGCCATCACTGGCATCAGCACTTTTGTAATTATGAGCATTTAATTTAACATTTATTATTGTTTATAATAAAAATAGTAACTAAAATGCCGCCATGATATTTTATTACTCTACTACAACACAATTCAATGCCAGCTTTTTAATAGTTTTCTTAATAATCTGTAATGTAAGATTAATTACACAAAAACAAAGTCCAGTGACACCAATATTATTGTTTTATTTTGGGAATACACTGTTATGTTATTTAACAGTAGTGGTATTGCATTATTTAATTTGTATCACACACATTCATTAATACATTATTCCTCTATTTCATGTTGAAGGATTCTGCTGCAAATGTATGAAGAGTGAAGATGATTTTTGTGAAAACTAGCACACGTCACTTACCAGTTACATGAATATATGAAACACTGAACTGACTACATCTACCATGAGCCTGTGAAGAGTGTCCTGTAAAACTGACACACTTCAATTGTATGGATATATGAAACAGTGAACGGATGATATATATATATATACATCCAAGCAACAGTGTCCTGGGAACATTGGCACACTACATTTGCATGGATAATATGAAATATTGAACTGATTATATCTGTACTTGCATGGCCGACAGTATCCTGTGAACTTTGGCACACTTCATTTGCGATATAACAATGAACCGACTATATCTACACTGAGTCGGCAATGTACTCTGTTCCTCCTTCTGTAGTTCCCTGTATGTGCAGTGAAGCTGACTAGTTCTTGTACTTCTGCTGTTTCAGTTGTTTTCCTTGTCTATTTGTCGGCTGTATACTGTGAACAATATATTAACATTACTTTATGTTGAAGTGTGAGACAGTTTTGAACAAAACAATTAAACATAATTATAATCGGAATGTATGATAAATGATGTTAAATCCAAGTGGTGTTTCTTTGCAACAATGATTAATAATCTGAGTTTGTAAGGGACACTTCAATGTTTACAAACGTATGTAGGTCAAAGTCAATAAAGGTCAAACAATCAGGTCAAAATAATAGCATAAAGGCCAACAGACCGTAGTTGAACTTTCATTTTGCTAGCACAACATATCATAATTATTAAGTAAAATAAATCGGACGTTAATATAGACAATTAGGTCAGAGGTCAAGTATTTTGTTTACAAATTAAAGGGAATAAAAACATATTGCTTGAATTCATATTATATTACATCCTGCTATCTATTTCTATGTCCACCAAGCCAAAAACAAGCCGGACATTTTCGAATATGCATATTTTGGCGCGATTTTCGGGATGCCGAGATGTGACGTCACAGATGACCCATACTCGTACCAGGCCGACCCTTTCCATGCATTCAGAGCATGTTTACAAGGATAGCTTTCGGGTCGAAACGAGCGCCGGAATGAGTTATTGTGCAATATTCTGATGTAATACAAACGCTAGTCATCATAGAGGAACAAGCAGTTATCTTACGGTTCCACGTGAATCCAGTTTTATTCAAAACGATGAATGCGAATGGGCCTGCAAGATTTCGCCGAGCTTCAGCTCGTTTTCAGATTTATATCGAAAGCAACCAACGGGAGATAATCTACACCAATAAACATACATAGCAAACATATATTGTATCCAGCTACAGAAAGTAACGTGTATAATTTCATAATATCACTAGAATATCGATGTATGAAGGAGGAGTTGTACAATTAATCATAACAGCTTAAATCAGTCAGTGAATTTCTGTCGGTGCCGCTAGCTCAATTGGTAAACGCGTTGGTTTCTTGTCATTTATTTTACAATCGGGCGACGCTGGTTCAATCCTGACATCAAACCACTGATTTTCTTTACACTTTTTGTGTTTATGTTTTCACGAAGTAATATAAACCAAATCATTTTGTATACTATGATGCAGTTTGTAAATATTTTTTTAGTCATTATATTCGCCACAAAAATGAAAATATGGTAATTATATATAAAGATGTTTCTAAATTTCATTTATCCAGACCGATCAAATTTTTTGTCACATATATAATTACAATATATTACCGTACAATATATATACAATTAATAAATTATATGTGTTTGCTACAGAAGGCTTATCTGAGTTCATAGTCACAGACAATGGTGTGCAATTGACATCTCAAAAATTAAGGACTTTCTAGAGAGCAATGGCATAACTCACTTGCTTGCACCGTTGTATCACTCTCAAACTAACGGACTTGTAGAACGAATGAATCGTACTGTGGAGGAGGGTATTCAGATAGGCAAGTTAGAGGGCAAATCACCTGTTCTATCTACACGAGTACGACTAAGGGCGTATCACACAACCCAAAATGGTCTTACGGGTAAGACTCCGTTTGAATTGACTAGGGGCAGAGCTGGAAGAACAAAACTCCATATAATTCCCACTGAGAGTGTTGTTAAGGATCACGAGCCAGTCGCAAGGAAGGTCCTAATCAAACGACGACGCTACAAAGTGTATCATGACAGCAAACCGGGTGTTAAGTCATCTAATGTGAAAATTGGTGACTATGTACGAATCAAAAATCGACGGCATGTAGGAAGGGGGGGGGGGGGTGAAGTACTCCAAACCAATCCAAGTAGACAAAGTAAACGGTACATGTGTTACTCTGAAAGATGGAAGGAAATAGAACATGTCTAGGGTTGGTAAGTGTAGATCGAGCAGCCACTGCATTTATTCCGGTCCAATATTCAGACCACAATCACAATGACAATTTCCTTCATGTGGACATCTCATGCAACACCAATCAACAGGCAATACAAGTAGAACCAGGTCCTAACACCACTGATATGTTCTTAACAGGCCGGTGCATGGTAATATTGCAGTAACTAGAAGGAGCACTCATGTGATACATGCCCCTAGAAGATTGCTTGAATGAGTAGACTGAAGACATGACACAATCATGCATGTATGTTTAGCGATTGCTTCTCTAAGAGAGGGAGATATGTTGTGTATGGCTATTACTGTTCGTTGATTAATTCCGTTTACGGATTCCGAGTTAGTATTGTAGTTCCATAATTTGGAGGTTTTAGTGAGACTCAAGGGGGGTGCCGTTGGATTGTTTGGTGAGCCTGCAGTTGGATGGTTTTTATGATATATTCATCACGTTCCTACTCATGTAAAAAGTCAACAACATGACTATTAACACATTTACAAAATATAAATATGCTGTTAGCAAAATTACTAACTATGTAAAGTTAATAAACACATTATGCAATTAATTAACAGTAACATTAATCATATGTATTCTATATAATGTCGGCCCAATGTCAAACCGAGATAGCCAACATCGGCCCAATTTGCACATAGGATCTAACTCAGTCCGATATTGGCAATGATGGCTATATTGGCTGCACTTAGGCAATATACCTGGGACCACTCTGGCTGTGTGTGGGTTAATTGGTGGGTATCAGAGAATGCAATCCACGATACATATACAATTAGGATAATCTGATGTAAATTTATCACTTATCACATAAACCTGAAAAAGCCTATAAGTCAGCTTTCCCTGCGGTGTCAGTTTGGAACAAAACATAACACCATGCTAACAGATACGACGGGAACCAGCGCTGCTGCGTGTCGTCCCACTTCGGTGCTGTGATAATTATTTCTGTAACAGTGGTGTTGCCCGTGAAAAAACATGTGCAGTTAGCCAAGTGGCTACATCAAATGATTTAAAGGTGCTCAATCATTTCGATTGTTGTGCTTCTCACGTGTCAGACTAATTTCACGAAACGTAATCGTATCAGGTATTCATTATTGATACACTGGTTCATTTGTACGTATGCTTTACTTCGTTTTAGTGAAACTAACAGACAAACAATAAAATGATTTTCGGTTAGTCCTAACCGAATATCAAGACACATATCTGAACTTGGATGTGGTCTGAGATATACCTCTCGTGTAATAGTCACGTGAACGGGAATATGCGGCGACATCGGCCCTTGACCCCCACCTTTCGGTGCCTGGATTCAGTCAACATTACGTATTTACGAGTCGCCATCCATTTTTTTATACAAGTGATAGCTCGATAATTTTATCTGTGACGAAGGGATGCCCACGGATATATGTCACCGACTCGGCTAAAAAGAGGGTGAGAGCGGAAAGACAAAGAGAGTATCCGCGTACAAAGGTGTATATTGGAAAGGTTATGGATTTGTGAAACCGAACGAAAGAAACGGCTGGCGTGAAAAGTGATGCAGCATTCGCCAAGTTTCTTCTGGAAAGGTTAGTAATATTGAATTTATCAGCAAGCACACACACACACGACTGTGTGTTCAATAGATGGAACAGCCAAAACAAAGCCGTCATCGTCCGCCATCTTAATTCCATCTTCGATCGACGTTCCGCGACGTTCCATCGCACATGAATATACATTATTGTAGTTATTATGACTTTATATTGATGGACATGTTATATTATATCAATAGTTAACTAAGTGCGAAGTGTCAGTCTCTTGCGAAGCACACACCGAATGGTAGATGAACTTAAAAATCCGCTCCATCGACGTTTCGCGACGTTTCATCGACGTTCCATCAATCCGTGTCGTTCCATCGCAAATTAATATACAGTAATGTAGATATTATGCCTTCATATTTAAGGACATGCCGTATTATATCAATATTTAACTATGTATAATGTAAAACATAATACAGCTGTAGCACCCACTGGACATTCACACGTTACTCTCAATCACTGACTGACACTGCCACTGGCTGGACATTTGAGACTAATAAAATAATCGAATGCCTAAAATAATTGCCTGGATCTAACTATAAGTACTTGCTTTCTTGGATGTCAGTTGAAACTTGAGTCACTGGCTGCTTGTAGTGTGCACTTTGATCATCAAAGCTAGTTACATTTACTGACAGCAGATCAGTGACAATCACCTCAGGAATCACATAATACCCAGTAAAACACAGCTACCAATTGACCTTTAGGCTTTACCCATGCCTACTCAATAGCAGTATGAGTCTATGAGATTTACTACCATGTTTTGTATGATATAAATATATCTTTACTTGCCTTCAGCAATGTAGAATACAAAATAACACTTCTTTACTGTTTGTCCATGTGTGATGTACAACATGAATGCTGATTGTAATAACATATAAATTTAATAATCTTGTATTATGTAAATTTAAAGAGTAATAATAATTTATGATTTCTGTAGAGAATACTAATCATTTATATGTATATTGTGACCGTAATAGTCTACATATATTACCAAGGGGTAAACGACCCAAACTGCATATAGTATGTGTAAATGTATAATATATAAAGAAAAGTTTATAAGTTACATCTCTGAAAAGTGTAGAATATGTATACACATTGATAGAGATCTTCTAGGCCTCTATGCTAACCTTAGTTTGATAGGGAGCAAGAAAACAACTACACCGGGTGTATGAACATAGGAGGACAATTTATTTTATTATTTCTGAAAGTTATTTAAATAGCCTGGATATTATTTTGATGTGTTATACTACGCTGTCCATTTTAGGGGTAGTAGTACTATTAAAAATGAAAATTTTTATCAATTTTGGCCATTCCACTTTATGCCTTCACTTGAGTTTCACCACAAATATATGCAAATGACGTCAACGCCAATCCAGCCACCACAGACAACAACCGCTGCATTGGCTCTATCGAGTATCGGTGGTCGCAGTAAAACCAGTTCACTGTCAGGGTGGGTGCAGCTCTAAACCATTACAACCAATGTCAGTTTAAGTAATGGTATTAATGTACTGTTATGTTCTGGTTTGACCAGTCTATAATGTGTGTACAATTATTCAATGTTTGTATGATAGGGTGGTTGTCAAACTGTCAACTACATAGCACATTTAATTTGCAGATCATTTTTTTAACTTGTTTCTTTTTATTTAATTTGGAATGTTTGTATTGCAAACATAAATGTGTATATACAATGCAAGTAAGTATACGTGACACAATATAGCCAAGCCTCAGTGATTGTCATTTCATAATAATTATGCTTATGCTGGCGCACAGATCTGCTAAAGGCTGCAACTGCTTTAATGTTAATGTTATGTCACATGACATTTTATCTCTATAATCACCTGCTGGCTTGCACAGCACAAGATGCTTATGTTCAGTTTCTGATTTGTATCTTTGAATGTATATTTTAGTGTGTGTGTGTTCAGAAGTCAAAATAACTTAATTTAACCTGTTTAAACATACAATGTGTGGAATTATTTTAATAATACATAAGATTGGGGAGACTCTTAATAAGACATATGATATAATGTCGCTAGTACTATCAGTGAAAAATTGCAAAACTTTTTTTTTATAAATAAAATTACTTTGTGACTTTATTTCCTGTGACCTTCTTTCCAACCCACCTATGCTCTACCTGCACTTACAGGTAGTTAATTATACTGGCAATTGGATGGTGCACAATCCAAATTGTTTCACATTGTTGGCTCTGACACTTGTAAATTGTCTATTTTGTTTGTTATATACTACAATTTTACAATAAATACAATAATAACTTTGCCACTCTCATATCATTTATAGTATTTTTTTTACAACTGGGCAAATGACCTTTTCACACTTGAGTGCTGGGCAAATGACCATTGGGCAAATGATCGTGCAAAATATGTTTACCTATTAATGAAATTAAAACGTTTATAAGTTACACACCACATGTACACACACATATATTTACATATACATACATATATAATATTATATAATTTATATATATTTACGTGTAGTAGTGCTGTCAAACCATGTTCACCTTCACAAATAATCTGACTCATTCCATATTCCAATTCATGACTTTGTTTGACAGCTTCAACACATAGGCGTGTACTACCTCAACACCACTGCAGCCATCACATATGACAAGATCTGTGGTGGCTCTATCTGTCGGGTGTCCAGTCACTTGCTGAGGCTGGATGCAGCTCAGGACAGTAAGTAAACGTAAGTATTAATTGCTGCTGGTATGCAAACGTGATATATACAGCTGTATATATATATATATATATACATAAATCATAGCATAACATAAGATATGCAAACATGTGTTTGGTTGTTTTGACAATTATGTTTTATTCTGACCAATCTTATTATTTGGTACACCATCTTTGAAAATGTTTCAACAGCACCCCCCCGTCTTCCGATATCACCACTCCAGCCGAGACAGCAGAGCAGCTGAAATTATAGCGGCTTGATAGCGACAAAATTTAGACTACACCATTTGGTTCCGTCGCCAGTGGAGGTTTTTGTGCCCCCCAGACCAGACTCCACCACTGTATGTGATAGTTTTGGTTGTCTGCATTAGGATTTTGCAGTAATGGGTGTCCTCGTTAAATTGCATATTGTTAGAAATGCATGTGAATTAAAGTAAAGACAATGTAAATTAAAAACACTTTATTGAAACTATTTGATGAGATCATGACTACAAAATTATGAAAAGCACAATACAACTACAGGTACAATCATTGTACTTGATGTGTATAATGTAATATTTTTTAATATCACATACACATAAAAATTTTCAATTTCATTACAGTGACGCCTGATCTTAGTCAATATTATAGACTGATTTGAATTCTGCTCATAAGTAAAGCGCATTTATATTTTTAGTTTTGTTTTCAGTATACAACTTCATGTCAGTATCTGCCATGTAACTACTATACATATTCATGTTTTACATTTTAAGCCTGAGGTTGAATGGTCAAGGTGAATGTTGGAAATGACAGAATGAGGTGTTATTGTGATGCTAACAATATATTTTCCTCGTCAAGTATTCAAAGGTTCATAATACGTATGTCTACCTTCTTCAAGAATGACTAATTTATTTTATAAACTTATTTCAGAGTCATCGCCATATGCTAAATACTGTTTAAAGGTGTATTAATATGTCTGTGTTGATACACTTGTGGGTATAATATACAAGTGCAGAAGTCAATCTAATTTTCCATGCCCAAGATGTTATTATTAAAATGTGTATGAAAACAAATGTGGTATATCTAAATGTGCACATTACAATTTTTTGATAACTTATACGTGGTTGATTGTTATAAATTTGAAATTACCTGGATTGATCAAATGTGAGCCTGCCGCAGACTATGTATCCTCCCTGTGTCTGCCTGGCCCGGGTGACCGCCTCTAGCCCCTCATCTGCCTCCTCTCATTCTCATTCATGGGTTGCAGTGTGGTCTCTAGCAATATCACAATTCAAGTTACATATATTATTATGTATTCATATATTGCTGTGGTGAGAGTATATACATATATTGGTAAATACATAAGAATAGCCGGCATATGTCAGTTGAAAGGTATCACAGGATACCAATTAATGCATTACATACACTATAGCCAGGCATCAAGGACCACAATGGAGACAAGTGCGTGCATTTTCTTGTGTAATCCTTATATATGGTGTACTCTAGGTGTATTGATATTTTATGTATTTACACGTTTACATTTTTATATTGAATAAAATCATCACCATCATGCTTGTCATAAAAATCTAAATTATTTTGCATAAAATACAATGCAAATCAACAATATTCTGCAGTAATAGTATCAAAAATATGAGTCACAAAAAATGTTTTAATAATTACGATCACCAACATAATACTTCCGTGTTTGACGTTCTGTTGCACAAAATTACGGATGCTCCCTGACTAAGTTACTTGGACGATCAACAGGGGCCTGCTACCAAAGCAATGTTACTTGTCATTTCGCACCCTCACGTCATCTACTCTCGATATGTATTGTCGGAATAACAGCTTATTAACAACATCCTGCGTAACCAAATACAATACATATCAAATATTATGCTCGTTGTCACTCTCTGACTGAATCTCTGGCTGATATGGTGACTGTCTTAGACTTAGTTAGACTTGTCTTAGACTTGTCAGCCTCGACAGGCTCGAGTCGAGTGTAGACATTCGCAAGTTGCAATTCTCGTTGAATTAATACACGGCTACGCGTTCTTGTTGCTAACTGCGATAGTGTAATACGTACCTTCGTACAACTACTTTGGAATTATAATCTTCATCTTGATACGCTAAAGCACGTGTGTGTTGTTATTGTTTTCGAATGCCTGGGATGCCGATCTCGCGTAAAGCACGTGACCGAAGTGGCGCAGTAGGCAGCCAGCCCAATTGGCTTTCGCCAGCGATACCCGCTGTAACGACAACTCTTTTTTTACGATTAAAAAACAAGTACGCATTTTTTTTTTTAACCAACTGTGCGCACTAGTTAAACTATTCACACATTACACATCTGGACATAAAAGAACCGGATTGGCGATGGGCAAACGAAGTGATTGAGCACCTTTAAATCAAATGTGACTCTGCGTGGGACCTCACGTTACAAATTAGTTATATTTTCGGCGCCGATATTTTCGTAGTAACTATTATAGTCTGTTTATCTTTATTAATCTTTTTATTTTCTAAAAATAAAAGTTACTCTAATGATGATAAACTTACAACTGCTAAAATAATCAGAAACACCCTGATGCTTACGGATGTACTCGCAAAAGACAGCAACAACGCATGTAAAGATGAAACAGATATCGTGCGAATCCTTGTGAATGTGGTACACTCGGTCCGCCCGTTCATGGTCCGCCTTTTAGTGTGCGCCCCAGGAGAACAACTTCCGGTTTATAATGCACGTGTTTTGAATTTGATCCACCTGTCAACGCAATCATTCCAGGTTAGTTTGTGGCCATGCTTTCTGTTTTAGCATTTACCATGTTTCATGAATTTATATTTATTATACTGTGTAAGTTAGAATCGAATACAAGTGTATCGGTTACCAGTTTATCTTATGAAACATCACGCTAACAGATCGATTAGCTGCAGTTTTTGGTAATTGGCTTGCATGTTTGCGTAGAAATAGACCTTTTCCGCGGCGCATGCGCAGTGCGAGAACGGTTGCGGTTCATCTCAGCGGCCAGTTCCAAGGTTTGTATTGATTCATACAGTAGTCGTGTTGCAATCGTTTTTAAGTTATGAAACCGGTTTACATCAAGCTATACAACTGGATCAGGATTTTAGATGAAGTATCACGTACAGTCACACAATCACAGATGGTATGTATATCCATTTCACTCATCTAGTACCAAAATAACCATTTTAGTCCACAACTCAAAGACAAAGATGTCCATAAAATATCCAGATGCGCTTTATTTAACCGGCGTCGGCCGCCGTTGTGATGGAACCTGTGTAATTTATCATTCAGCTGTTATCCCTTTCTCTATAATATAAAATCAGGCCTATGAAGCTGGAAGATAATAATATCGGTTTTGATAATGCAGTATGTTAATGTCCACTGTTCTGGCCTGTTAATAAGATGTCGATTTTCTTTACAACCTGGGTTGTTTACAATGTGCTACGAGCACGTGGTGCCAGCCGCGGCATGGCACAGGGAGCATCCCGTGCCTATGTGCCCCAATACATTGTATGTAATAATTCCACATCAGATGGTTTGGGCATCGTTCGCAGATTGACACTCATATTAAATGTCAATGTGTTTGACTCAATACCTTGATGGTATACCAGTACATATAAATGCTGTACTTATTTTTTCTAGGTGTAATTAATACATTTTTCGTTTTTTTATTTCTTCCAGACATGGACAGAAAACTAAGGACATCCATTGTATTATTGCCCTCGCTCACTGCAAGCATTTGATCAAATGTTCAGCGACAACATTTTCACAGTTCAACAAATGTAATACTTTCTATTTTGTGTGCTATTGGAACATGTCAAAGTCAAAAAAATGTGCACAGAAATGTGTGCAATGTGTTTAAGAAATGTAAATGAAGAAAGAATGAAGCCACATAGCACAAATAAATGTGTGACGTTGTACAAGCAGAGGAATAATTACTTACTATGTTATGTATATAAACCTATTTCTGTTGCAATCGCCCATCTGTGTATTTGTTATTGCTTCACAAATTGTGATTTAGGCCACAGGTCAAATCACAGAGTAAACATGAACTTTTGTGGAACAATAGAACATCTTGAATACTGCACATTTTATTCAACATAAAGTATAGCTTTGGAAAAGTAGCAAACACATTTAATTCGCAACAAATTAGATTGGTAATTCAAGAGTACAGTTTACTCTATATTTTGCATCCTCTGGCAGAACGTGCGACATATTAGTTTTCCTATTGTCAGTCACATATCCTGGTATGATGCTGTCTGAAACATGTTTTTATATTTTCTTGTATCTTCTAGGCCTTTCTGACATCCATCTTGCATGGCAGCCACTGAAAATATAAATTGATAGAAAGAATTGGTATAGCTACCATTAACATTGTTAATGTAAAGTGATACTGAGTTTAATAAATACTAAACATGATTCCAGATCTACATGTATGTACCGTGTACATAATAATTTATATAACCATCAATTTCAACATGCTCAGAATTTTTTTTGTTTATCTATTGTTACCAAGCTAGATATATTCTAGGTAGGGGTGCCCATTTTTTGTGGACTGGTCATGCTACAACAGTCTGCTGCTCCAAAGATAGGGAGATTCTAACTGAGAAATATAATGCAGCAGTTTGTGACATTGAGGGACAACGATTCACATACGAGAGAGCACCAAATAAAAATATTCAAAGAAGAGTGTTGATTAAACATTAAAACACTGATTTATACACCGATGAACATATGTATGGAATAGCCTCACTCAGTCTGTGGTTGAGACTGCATTGGTGCAGTCTTTTAAGAGGAAATCAGAGTATAAGTTGTGGCAAAATCACCCATTTAAATTAGTCCAATTAACAATACTATACAGTAAGACTATTACATGTAAGATAAAGTTTATGATCCTGGGTGATGAGGGCATTTATAATGAATGTACTATTTGTGGACCATAATGATGGAGGCATGATTTATATACATGCTTTGAAAAATTATAATTTTTTGTTTATAAAGTACTTCAATTGTAATATTTAGCCAACGCACATGAATTTAAAAACGTGCATAGTATATAGTGTTGATGTAAGGATGATTATTATTATATTTAGATATAAACGGATTGCACTGTGTTTGGCAAAACTTAGTCTTACTTAACCGACTCTCGTCTGGCTGCATGACTTCGCCAGAACGATAGTCTGGCTCTGAATGGCCCTTCTGAATGTCATCCACTAGATGGCAACACTCGTATACTCATGAATTAAAGCATCAGCAGTTTATGAAGTTATATGTGACGTATTATCAGGATTTGGCGTGTATTGATAATTATTAGTCTCGCTTAACCAACTCTCGTCTGCCTGGGTGATTTCACCAGGAAGATAGTCTGGCTCAGAATGGCGTTTTGACTGCTCACTGCCAGTTAGCACGTCTATCCCCCAGAATATTTATATATTATGTATGTTTTCGATAACGAAATAGTATTATACAAAATAAAATGAATCTTAAACTAAATGAACACAAACAAAAGTTTTGAGTACTCTGGAATTCGAACCGAGGACCCTAAAAGTAGCAGCTCGACACACTACCGATTTATCAGATCAGCACGTTTTGGTTGTACTTTGGCGACTACATATATTAGTAGTCGACCATTGTGCGAGACATCGATTGCACTTTGTTTAGTTAAATTTGTCCTTGTTTGGAATTTATATCGTGCTTATTCACGCTTAGTCTTGTTTCTGCTCGAGCAATAGCAAGGAAAGCCAATACGGAATCTTCGACATGCAGCTACGAGAGCTGCCACCTAGTGAATATGCAAGTGATTAAAAGACACTAAACTACCAACAAATTAAATGTAGGTTCATTTTTTGTGTGAAATGTTTCAATATAAGTTTAATGTTGAATAGTTGTTATAGTATAGTATTATCTTATAAAAATGTATCTTTATTTAATTTGTTATTTATCGAATCTGGGGTAAAGCTGGTAACATTGGCTGGAGCTTAATAATCCAAGCCCTAGTGATGGGCCAAGCGAATGCTGCCACCTCACGGCACCGGGATAATCGAGGCTAGGCTAAACTTGAAAGTTTACAATGGGCGATAATATGGTGTCGGCGGCAACAAGCGCTGTTCACGGTGTTCGACTAAAGCTTATAAACAATGCCAATGATAGGCAAGGGGTACGCTAGGCAGAAGGGTATTGATTAGACTGTTCTCAGTGTCCAGTAATGAATGCAAGAGGTGAGTGAAATAACTCCACTGAAGTCATTGTTCAATTTGTTGTTCGGGCGCAAACCGGAGCGCTATTTGGGCCTAAAAAGCGCCAATACACACTATTTTATAGTGTAAATATGTCTGTGATGATATGGAACGAATTAATTATCGCATCGACATCAAATTTAGACAAAACTAATTAATAACGGCAAAATGGAGGTGGGCCACAAACACGGAAACTTTATGGTCTCCCTTTGTTCCGACATAATCACATATTTGGGGCAACAAATATTTTTTTATGAATAAGATAATTGATTTTCTTTATATAGTTACATTCATGTAAATATCACATATAAACATTCATTAATCACTCTAGAATGGACAAGACGACTTTGACCCAGAACTATCCCGCCGTGTGCTTTGACCCGACTTATAAATAGTGTTTGTTAATCATATTTCTGGTCCAAAAAATTAGAAAATGTTTGGATACTTACATATTCGTGAACTGCAACTCATTATCTTTCTAATGAATTCAAAGACATGGCGATTATTCCAAATATTTACGGCATTTTGCACATATTTCCGACGGGCACACATCGATCGTTAGCATATAAAAGCGTATGTGTGGTGTCAGCGGTTCAGCGAGTGACCCGCAACTGCAGTCAGATGGCAGAATGCCGGTGGAAAAAATCTATTGTATTGAATTTGACTGAACTAGGTCGAGGGGTGTGGCAAGGTTTTAAATAGGGTCTTAATCTCCTATCTGCTTTTGAGGCCCGTGTTGCCTCCCACTCCCGACATTCCCATTTTCAACATTACCACAACATTTTTGGGGTCAATTTACCTCGCCCCTCAACAGTTAAGTTCAATTCAACTCCTCAAATATTTAGAAACAATTATATTTTTCAAAACGATCTACCACTTCCTGCTACACCCCATCTAGAATATTATTTGAACTCGGGATGTTTCTGCAAAAAATATTTATCTACATGGTTATGAAGTTATAATTTAGTATGGTAGCTTATTAAAGGGAATAAAAACATATATTGCTTGAATTCATGTTATATTACATCCAGCTATCTATGTCCACCAAGCCAAAAAAATCAATGAATTAGAAATTCCACATTTTATGCTGTGTATCCGGACATTTTCTAATATGCATATTTTTGGCGCGCTTTTCGGGATGCCGAGATGTGACGTCACTTATGACACACACTCGCATCAGGCCGACCCTTTCCATGCATTTGGAGCATGTTTACAAGTATAGCTTTTGGGTCGAAACGAGAGTCAGAATGAGTTATTGTGCAATATTCCGACGTAATACAAACACTAGTCATCATAGAGCAACAAGCAGTTGTCTTACAGTTCCACATGAATAGAATTTTATTCAAAACAACGAATGCGAATGGGCTTACAAGTCGACTAGGTTTCGCTGAGCTTGGGCTCGTTTTTAGAATAATTATATCGAATGCAATCAACGGGAGATCATTTACACCAATAGACATACATAGCAAACATATATTGTATCCTGCTACATAAAGTAACGTGTATAATCTCATAATATCACTAGAATATCGATATATGATGGAGTTGTACAATTTATCATAACAACTTAAATCAGTCAGAGAATTTCCGGTCGTCCCGCTAGCTCAGTGGGTAGGCGCGTTGGTTAGTTGTCTATTTTATAATCTGGCGACGCCAGTTCAATCCTGACAGCATGCAAACTTTTGATTTTCTTTACACTTGTTTTGTTTATGTTTTCACGAAGTAATATAAAAAAAAAAAATTGATACTATAAAGCACTGTTTGTTAAAAAAAAAAAATTTTGTAGTAATTATTTATTCGACACAAAAAATAAAATATGGTCATTATATAACAATGTTTCAAAATTTTATTTATCCAAACAAATATCATGTAATGGATATATAATTTATTAATTGTAAATATATTGTATGGTAATATAATGTAATTATATATGTGAAAACAGATTGAGATATGTCTGGATAAATACAATTTAGAAACATCGTTATATTTACAAACAGTGCATTATAGTATAAAATGATTTTGTTTATATTACTTTGTGAAAACATAAATAAAAAAAGTGTAAAGAAAATCAAAAGTTTGCATGCTGTCAGGATTGAACCGGCATCGCCCCAATTGTAAAATAAGCGACAAGTAACCAACGCGCCTACCCACTGAGCTAGCGGGACCAACGGAAACTGTCTGACTGGTTTAAGTTGTTATGATAAATTGTACAACTCCTTCATATATCGATATTCTAGTGATATTATGAAATTATACACGTTACTTTATGTAGCTGGATACAATATATGTTTGCAATGTATGTTTATTGGTGTACATTATCTCCCGTTGGTTGCATTCAATATAATTATTCTGAAAATGAGCCCAAGCTCGGCGAAAGCTAGGCGACTTGTAGGCACATTCGCATTTGTTGTTTTGAATAAAATTTGATTCATGTGGAACCGTAAGACAAATGACTAGTGTTTGTATTACGTCGGAATATTGCACAATAACTCATTCTGGCGTTCGTTTCGACCCAAGAGCTATCCTTATAAACATGCTCTGAATGCATGGAAAGGGTCGGCCTGATGCGAGTGTGTGTCATAAGTGATGTAACGATACCACGTGATTGCCTAGCTCATAAAATTTTTATTTTCCGCGGGAATCGCTTCACAGACGGGCTTAAAATCGAATTTATGCTACAAATGTATTTTTCTGTATTTGTTTAATGTTGTCAAATGTTACATACAATGTACTTTGTGTACACATGGAAAAAGGATTTTAGCTATTGCCTTATTTTTATTTCCTTTAATTAGTAACTATAGTAGTTGTAAATGTACTGTAATTTACAAATCATGTACTGTAATTTACACAAATGATCAACTCTTGTTTAAACTAACTTGACAAGATTAAGGGAAATTCAGGTTAAGTCTTATAGTTTGTCTTAGACTCAGGGTCATCACTGAAGCATAGACTCCTTGTAATATATCACCAAACTGAGATGATTACCACCTGGCTAAGTCTCGTTGATGATGAATGAACTGAAGTGTGAGTCCCTTGGTTGCTGCAGAAAGATCAGTTAGTAATATTCAATAAATCTTTGATATTTATATACACAGAGAAACAACTCTTCCTTTGCCGTACCACTTTGTTCACTTGTGTGTTGTGTGTGTGTGTTGCCAGATAGTAAGTGGTTTATTCAGGTGTTGGTCAAGACACAAGTTTATGTCAATATTTAGCTTTTTCAGCAGAACTGGAATGGACTGCTTGAAATAGTTGCATCTGCACCCATTGTGCACACTTAAACTAGATACATCTAAAATTCCTGTATTATATATCAAGCTTTTGCACAAGTTCCCATTTGGTGTAATGGCCTTCAGGTTTTTGCCAACATAGATATGACCATTAGCAGACCAACTGAAGGCTGCGTATCATGGCTAATTGCTTGCCAACAAATTTATTCCCAAAACCCAATGGGCCATCTAAATGTGATATATAGCTATCATTAACTGTGTAACGCCAAATATAGTTCCAGGCCAGAAGTAGGCATTGCTTCTAATGTGATTTGTGCTAATTATTCTTTTTTGGTGTTGTCCTTCTTCCCTCTTGTACAGAGATGAGGGTCATGTACATTATTGTACAGAGATGAAGGTCAGGTACATTATTGTACAGATGAGGGTCATGTACATTATTGTACAGAGATGAGGGTCATCTATATTATTGCACAGAGATGAGGGTCATCTATAATATTGTACAGAGATGAGGGTCATCTATATTATTGTACAGACATGAGGGTCATGTATATTATTGTACAGAGATGAGGGCCTTGTACATTTTTGCTGAGAATTGGATGTGTTTTGTCTTACAAAGTCTATACACAACCCTCTCTCCATCTTTCATCCTCCACAATCTTGTGCAGTTCTTCCATCTCAGCTATGGCTTGCCTGAGTTGCCTCTCCTGTGTTCTTGATGTTTGTCCACCTCTGCTATGTTTACGTTTAGCATTTTAATGGTACATATAAACACGGGGTAAACGGGGGATACACAAGTATGTGGTGTAAGTTTAGTCATAGCTACGATATTGGGATACTGAAGTATCCAAACCTCCTGGTAAATAATGTTCTGTCATCTGCCTGGTGGCGCCACTGTAGTCGCTGAGTCGCCTGGCCACTACTAACAGGTATCACTAACGGATACAAGACAGAATGCACAATTCATCTTGAGGCATCGTTAACCTGATAAGACGTGTATGCGTAAACGGTATAATATACAAACGCACATAGCAATTTGAGTCATACCAAAACCGCGTTAGTTTTCCACATGGAGGTAGACTTATATAATTATCTATGTACAGTCAAACCTCGCCTTTTGGTAAGAGTAAACTAGGACATTGGTCCCGCTAGTATGGTCACCTCGCCTGTTAGGTAAGAGTAAACTAGGACATTGGTCCTGCTAGTACGGTCACCTCGTCTGTTAGGTCACTTTTGTCTCGTCCTCAGCGTGACCTGTGTCCTTAATAATGAGGCTCCACCATATTATCTTACATTAACAATTGTGTTTACTCTGTTTTTATTCATTTCTGTAATGTTTGATGAGGCGTCAGAAAAAGAAAGTGGATTTATTACATGTCCAGAAAAAAACTAATCGATCACATCGAAGCGTGGTCAATACATTGCTGAAAAGCAATATTATATAATTCAAGAGTACAGATAGGCTGCTTCAACCAGGTCTGTTGCAACAGCCTTTTCTTATTTGTTAGAAGAATGTGAGCGCCGTAGCGCACGTTTCACTATGCCACTTGCTTTTGATAATGATTCGATGGGTAACCGGACGTCAGGAGTAATGATGTTGGGATACAAACCAACTACCAATCCTTTTATTAGGTCAAAATCTCCCACATAAAAAGGAATAAATGTATAAATAAAAAAAGTCTGTACGTTAAAAACAGCAACTATTTGGGTATAAAAATCAAGCACTATGTATAGATCACAGTCGATGGTCAAACGTCGTCCATACCACTGATTTCTAGCACAAACTTTCATTGGACAATGCAACAACAGCTAATAAATACTTGACATATTAATTTGTGTAGGCGGATTCACCGGTTGCCTGTGGTCAATATAACGTCGAAGTAAACTCAAAATTATAGTATACTGTGCAGGGAAAACAAATGTTTTATGACGCAAACTATCTGTGTTAATCTGCCGAGTCAACATCGACACAACTGTCCAGCTGTTGACCTAAGCTCCGTTTTGTTTACACGTCTACTCTTTACGGTGTGCCAGTTTATGATGCGCTGTAGGCGTGAGCGCGTGCGGCGCCCTTTGCTCTGTCTGGGTAGTTTAGTGGTTGTTCTCAATGACATTCATTGTCTGCGCGACGCCTTCGTCCTGCCTGTTTCTTGAACAGACACAACTATCACTGGTGCGGAACGTATAGGTTCCATCGCATATGTGTTTATTGAATATATGACAAGTAGGAAAAGAGAAAACAGCAATTATGAAATGAACAGATCCAAATGAACTACCCGTATGTGTTTAGAAAACAAGAACACATTGACAGAACAGTGCATCAAACAAAACATATCTACAGCACGTAAGTTGCGGGACTGAGTTTTTATTAAACTTGCACACTGTGTCAATAATGGGTATGGCAGCTAGTATAAATATTAGATGATATTAATTTTCCCCGGCAGAGTTGGTCATTCTACCTCGTACGGATTTCCCAGTCACAATACGGATATTTTGAGGGAGTAATACGTCCGCATTTCGTTTTAATACGGATTTGATTGAAATCGAATATTCGTGACCAAGTAGACAGTAACACATTGTATTGTTGATAAATCTATATCGGTCGAAGTACAGTTTATATAACTTTGATGCTAGGACGGTTTCAGAAGAAACCTGTCGTATGTTGTTTGGTGCAGGTACATTTCATAGTCTGGTAAATCAAGATACTCAATCAGCCGTTAACTAATACACAATGTTACACGGATCTAGACGCAATTTCAAGTAAAAAATACGGATTTAAGCCAAAGGAAGTGGCATGTTACCGGGAGTATTTTAAATATTGTTATCGCGGCAGTAAACATACGGAGGCGTACAGTTATGACAGTTGAACATACAGTTATGACTGTTGAACGTACAGTTATGACAGTTGAACGTACAATTATGACTGTTGAAGGTACAGTTATGACAGTTGAACGTACAATTATGACTGTTGAACGTACAGTTATGACAGTTGAACGTACAGTTATGACAGTTGAACGTACATTTATGATAGTTGAACGCGCCGGGTGCTCCCAGATAACTTATTAGACTGCTCCTGGTGCGCTTCGGCTCAGCAAAGTTCGTTATCTATGACAATTATGATTATTATGGCCGCCCGGTGCCCTACATCTGATGAAACATTGACTACATTAACAAACACAACGTCCAGACTTGGGCGTAATATAGCACAAGAAACATGGAACAAATGAGTGTGCTTAGTATAGTTGAAACTTGAAGTTTGGCTTGTGAAGTTATGATAAGAGAAGCGATAGACTCGAGTAAAAGATGTGTTCCATTCCAAAATTACTTCCCGTCCTTCCGGAATATGTCGGTCTGGTTTCTACCCTCAGCTTTTGGGTAGGTCCGGATATTAGTGGTTTATGTTGTTTTTGGTGATCTTCATTTCAATCTTTTATGGCGTCACCAAATCTCTGACGTGGGTTTTGTTTCACTTTGATTATATGTACCGCAGTTAGTTGTGATATGAATTTAAGATTTGATGCAGACAATTCAGTGTTTTCTCTGATATGTGACAAGCGAGGCGAGCCGCCTCGCCGTTTTTCTGTGCCGCCTCGCCCAAAATTTGTCTAAATTGCAGCCTCGTAGCTATTTCGTACGCCTATTTTTTTCGTTCTTGCGATATATTCAGCGCCGGCGAGCGGCGCGAAATGACACCACAAAGTCACTTATATTCCTGCAAAATCGCGGATTTGTAGCAACATCGTTTAGTCGATAACGTCGCTCAGAGCGGTTAGGATTTGACTCCATTGGACAACGTCAAAGATATCGTTTGTCAGTTGTCCAATTACTGAATATTCCTGCGGGATCCCCGGTGTCTCCAATGGTGACACCTCGCGGAGTTTCGACATACTAGAAATCTTGACATTCATGTAAATGGCGCCCAAACGGTAACTTGCGTTTTGGTTTATGACGGTGGTGGGATTGAAAACCGTGCAGGCTGATGGCACTACGTCACTAGTCGGCGCTCGTGTCGAATCCGGACTCTTTTGAAGCCCAAATAAAAACCGTGCATACTATTCACTAGTCGGCACTTGTATCGAATCCGGACCCTGTTGAAGCTCAAATAACGACCCGGTTTGCGCTAGTCTGTTACCGCACAACGCGCTTAAAATGAGAGCTGTTATGCTATAGCAGCGTATGTTTATACAAACCGGGGCGCTATTTACGCCTCATATGGGCGTAAGACGCAATATTCTTAAAGCTAAATATGCCTAGGATAATGTTGAATGATGGAACTATCTCACTGATGTATTAAAGTTAAGCAAAACTCAAGTTATAACGGCAAAATCAATTCAAAGTGGGTCTGGATTTGACGCAAATGCCCACAGGCACAGTGTCAGTGACAAGTCTATTCAATTAATGTTCTATGCCGGTTTTTTAAGCAATATAAGGCATGTGATTCGTAAGATATCTTTGTGCTAACTATATAATACATATTCCGACAAAGTTGTGCAAATAAACGTTTGGGAAAGTTGATTTGAGTTAAGTATTTACTTATAAACCACCGAAGTTCACATCTCATAAAAGACGCCTACTGCCCAAAACCGTTTATACTAATGGGTTATCAATAACTTGGGTTAGACAATGATATGTTTGCACAGAAATTGGATATACTAAACAACTTATCCTGTTTTATAAAAAGGACACCATTTTAGAAACGTTCTTATGATTAATAGAAATATACTTTTGTGGCATTCCAGAAATGAATGTTTAATTAATTGCATAGCATGCTAGCAGCAAATAAAATATAATCTTTGGAACATAAACTTCCAATTTCCCATAATATTATGATATTATAATCATTTAAAGGTAATGATGAAAGAGTCTTCAGATGATACCCCTGGATGCTTACCAGAGAAGTCGAGATGGTGTTCGACTGAACAGATCTGCCAGGGAGTAAAAATGTAAAGCGCTTTCAGCAGTCCTGCGCTTTATAAAATCTTACCTTTTACTTTTATACTGACTCTGTCAACGTGGTAACAAGGCCAAGGGTTAGTGCAAAAAACATAACCACAGTTTTATATCTCCCCCTCTATATTCAAGAAAAAATGTTAAAACACCTCAGAATGCACTATTTTAAAGCTAGTTTTTTAAAAATCTCCGGGGGGGCATGCCCCCGGACCACCCTGCGGCGCTCGCGTACCCCATTCCTGCCACCTCGCCCATCATTTTACCCAGGGGAAACACTGCAATTAACTTCGGTTGATTTGCAGTGTTCCATTATTTAAGAATATTATTTAAGAAATATAATTTAAGAATATTAATGTTAGAAAGATTCTTTCGAAAAATACTTGGTTTTCGATGTTCTCATCAGCCCAGTGCGTTCTTGTTTTAAAATTTGTTTTGAAGACTCGATGCATAGGAGTTACAGCAACATTTCACTGAATGACGCATCAGACCATCCTCGCGCGCCAGGGGTCGTTGCTGCTGATTACGTCAGTCCCAGCTAGCAGAACCCCTGGCTGATCGCTTTGCGAAACTCTGAATTTAAGCTCAGCCTATCAAATCGCTCACTAGATCAGTAGATCTACTCAGATCAGGTGGTCATAATAAAACTAATTTCAACCAACCGTGGCTCGTGTTACATGCAATGTTTAGGAAGTAGAAGCAATTATTCGAATACACAATACCGCTAAGCTGCTCGTACTAATGGGCGAACGGGTCTTTCAAATTATGGCGGGTATTTGCGCTGTTCTCACGGGTGATGCAGTCGCGACTGGCGAAGTCAATTACTAGTTTGACTCAGCTAACTTCCGCACTTCGCGTAGGGGATCAGCCAGGGCTAGTTTTGCATGGCAAACAGCCCTGGTTTGCGAGGATGCATCAGACTGTCGGTTCCTTGTTATGAGAGAAATTCTAATGGCTTCATCGGAAGCCGTTCCCTGCTAAAAGGCAGTGCTCGAAATTACTGCCATCCCGGAGGCCCGAGACCGTTAAGAATTTCGTCGGGTCGGTAACTTTGAAAAACTGCCGGCCCGCAAGACCGGCAGATTTAAAAAAAAGAAAATAATGGAGCACTTGTCTAGTATCCGAGCCAACCTCGATTTCGTTATTATAGCTAGACGTATGCCTAAATACTAGATAAGTGCCGATAATGGTGACATTTGTGTACTCCCGAACGGGAAATTTAACGTAAGCGTTGTACAAAAACAAGTTGGGAAACAATAAAATGTCGAGCTGATCAATGCTGATAGATCGATTGAGTTTTGTTTCGTAGTGTGCTGGCCTTTCCAGCGAATTCCGCTAAATGTGAAAGAGTCTTCAGGAAAGGGTTCAAGACTGAGTTTCGAAACCGCATGAAGCTATCCACAGTGTCAGCTA
The DNA here is from genome assembly GCA_963995525.1 of Escarpia spicata. NCBI lineage: Eukaryota > Metazoa > Annelida > Polychaeta > Sabellida > Siboglinidae > Escarpia > Escarpia spicata. The sequence continues at coordinate 56,385,704 of OZ023214.1, read as the reverse complement.
CCATCACCATCCAACTGCATTTACCAGACATGCTTGATTTCAAACCCACATCGAGCGCGAGGATGCCCAACTTTAAATCGCAGTTGAACTCGGACAGCGAGTCACTGCCCGAGTGCAACTCAGGTTAAACTGGAGTCACTATTAGTGCCTGGAACGAGTGTTTCTCGGAGCCTGACAGTCCCGCTGCTCCTGCAGATGATGGCAACAGTTCTGAGTAGTCCACTGCAGACATTCGTGTTGTTGTGTTTGTTGTAATTTGCAATAGTGATGTTTTTCTGTCAACAATAAACTGTTGTCTTTGTTGACATTATAATTTCGCTGGTTCATTAATCTGAATATCATAAATTAATTTGCAGGACAGACTTGAACTAGTTTAATAATTGCCATGCGTTACAACTGCAAATGTATATTACTCGTGTAATTATGCTAATATTTAGACCAAGTTGTTTAACGTTGAAGGTCCGATTGACCACCAATTTTTCAGCTAAGGTGTATTACACTGAAAGGCACACATTTGTCTAATTCAAGACTGGCAAAATTACGTCTGGCTAAGGGTCTATCTAGCAGTAACGATGACCAGTGGCGCCGCATGGCGGACCCATTTTGTACGTTAGTGACCTAACTGTCGTTTATTGTCATTTCCGCCCACATTTACAGCGCAAAGGAAATCTTTCTGGATTAACCCGGAACATGACTACACTATGCCGCCGAACAGAAAGAAAAATAATCGAGGTACTTAGAACAACCGATGTTGTAAGTTATATTATTTATGAGTTATATGTCATGGCGTCCTAGTAGGGCTCACGCGTTTGTGCTTAGATTTAGATACGTGCGTGTGTGTGTGTGAAATGAACATACCACTGAGAACTTCGATAGACTTTGACCAGGCGTAGGAAGAAGTCTCTCTGGTAAAGGACATGTTTATGATCCTCAGACGAAACGCAGATACGAAGCATAGTTGGATCTGAAACATGTCTCCGGTCATTTTGTTTGATGTGTTCGGAGCGTCGAACTCTAGGCTTGGGCCAAAGAAAATAATGCTCAGCTCGTTAAACTTAATTATCACTTTGTACTCACAGTTCCATTTCGCGAATTTGTCCGCATGTTCTTTCCAATTATTTTGCTCTTGACTGCAGGCCTGGGGTCAATTACATTGCAATGTAATCTAATACTATTACTTCGTTTCCTTCCTATTTCTGGCTGAATTCTTCCTATTACTATTACATTTGAAGCAATTACTATTGAGTTGTTCTTCAGTAATGGTGCCAAGTGGGGGTGTGCCCACTCAGATCCATTTTCGATGTCTTGGTAGAGAAATTCAAAGAAGGCCATCATTGTAAAGGAAACGGATCATAGAATCGCTACATATCAGTAACTGGACCCAAGCGGCTTAGTAAAAGTTATTAAACATTTCAAAACACCACTCAAAATGGCAGCCAAAAGTGGGAACGCCGACGCTGACTTACTTTACAGACTCGAGTCACGTTGTGTGCCGCTGAAACTGAATGTGTTTATCTTGGGATGATAATAAAGCATATGTGACAGCTGACGATGTTTCTTTATGTGTTGACAGGGAAATTTTACTTTCTTTGGCGTAACCTGCGTGACAATAGCGTCACGCGTTCGAAATTTCGTTGCTAGCATCGTGTGCCTGTCGGTAGACTTAAAATCAAACAAAAGTACTTTCCACCACAGAACTTCAAAATGGACCAGAAACTGTCATTATTCAGAAAGCATATGTGTGTGTGTGTACACAGTAAAATGTTGCAGTCTGATTTTGTGCGTGGCGTCGCAAATGAAACGCAGGTTACGCCGATTTTTCGAATGGATCTGTGTCCAAAAAAGAAATCACATCATCGACCAAAGATAGTGCAGCGTCACACGCAGGTTACGCGTGGAGTACTTCCGCTCGGTAGTCTACATTTTGTTGCTTTCTGCAAGGCTGATTTGGTAAAAGGAGAGTTTAAAATGCAATATTTTGTTGTGGACGTTCGATAAATGTGTATTTTTGTGCTTATTTTGAACTTTTATGAGTGTGAATTGAAGCCGATCTACCGATACACGACCAAAACGCGCCGGGAGAAAACGGCGTCGCGTGTGTCGCAGGTTACGCGCCGTCTATAATAAAAAAATATTTAAACCTTCACATGCAAATTATCGCATTGTTATGTCAATATTTAACAACTTGTGTGATAAAATGAAGATGTTTACTACATTTTAAGCGCCAGTCGCTTTGATAGCTGAGAAAATCACCAACGCATCATGAACGCGCTTCGGTGGTGTCGCATGATGTGCAGGTTATATGTTCAGCTTCCGGTAATGGTGTCGCGTGATGCGCAAGTTACGCTGCTGAAAGTTTTAATATATTTTACAAATTTGTTGTGCAGCTCTGCTAATTTTTGTTCAAAGCTTAGTTTTCAATCAGAAATTGTGGTGACAATCAGGTGTAGTTTTTAGAATATACTGTATCATTTGTGGCAAGTTCAGGTATAAAAAATGTCATAAATGAAAAGAAAAATTCCTTTAATTTTTGTATTAATGAGATGAAAACATTTCTTGATTCTTGAGTATTAATTTCCACACTATACTGTAACTGATCTTATGACTCAGGGTCTTCATTATCTTTTCTGTGTTTTATTGCTTTGACGTCACGTGTAACGCAGGTTACAAAGTATATTAAACAAATTGTATATTCCAAAACTTAGCTCAGCTGAGATAACTTCCAACCACACAGTTCTTTTAGACCATTCTCAACTCATGATATTATTAGTTTAGCTAAACTTGTATTCCATGTTCTGACTAAATGTTATGTTATCAACATAACCTGCACTACAGTGTCACAACTTGAACATTCCCACAGCAGCGCCATACTGACGGATAAGTATGAACCAAATATATGAATACATTGATAACAAGATTTATTAACAATGACAAAGTGATACTGCACCGATAACACTTTTCCAGGCTTATGGCAGTGATTGTGGCGTCACAGTGTAATGCAGGTTACACCCCACGGATCCATCTCATTACATCCAGATTATGCAACGAACGTGTACACAAGTGATTTTTAGTCCTTTGGGCCGAAGGTCCAATGGACTTATGCCATCACTCTGCGTCCGCCGTTAGTACCACTATACACAAGAAATCTGTATTTGATTCAATAATTATAAGGGCACCTCACGGCCCCCCAAAATGCTACTGTGTATTGGACTAACCTCGGCTCATTGCCTGCCATTGTCCCAGTGTCAAACTGAATGCCTCCACGTGGGCTGTAACTATAATGTGTAATGGGAATCCATACTGCACTGGCAGAACCTGAGAAACTTTAAAACAGCAATATACATAATTATCAATGCATTATAACGATATGAATAAAATAAAATAACTTGGGTATAAAATAATATTTAAAAAAAATAGGTATACTCGAAAAGGTTAAAGCATATTTAGCCAAAAGTATAATTCATTTTGTTAAGATATTTTACTATACATGTTGCAGCTATTACTTCACTCCAATTCAAACAGTATTATGTCATTAATTGCTGCTGTTTTTAAGTAAAAATGCATGCTATAAAAAAATAGATAAGCAAGCGAAACTGAAAACACGTCCCAAAAATGCTTTTTTTAACGATTGCTTATACCACTACGGTTCGTCCGATCCAAACAATCTTGATATCGTTTGAAAGCTTACGATTTCTACTATTCAAATATCTAAATGGTTTCCTGGTAGTCATTCCTAAAATAAACTATAAACGGACATACAACGGTGTCGGTTCCGGTGTCTTAGACACTGCGAACGAGAACTGGGAAAAATTAGTGAATGGCTAAAACTTCTCTAAACTTAATTCTCTAAACTTAAGCAAAAGTAAGTAGATGCTTTTCAAAACAGCCAGAAGAAAACATGTGCCTTCCCCATTATTAATCACAGATAACACTTAATGGAGGCGCAGAATAAAATTTTCATGGAATAACTTTTAATGAACAATTTAACTAGAAAAATTACATTGACAACATTTCAGATAGGGTTTCAAAGACGTTAGGTGTATTGAATAGACTAAAACAGGTATTACCTCTTAATATAAAGATTATATTGTACAATACACTGATATTGCCACACTTAAACTACGGCGTTACCGCTTGGGGTTACAAATGTGACAGAATTCAGAAACTTCAAAAGAAACTTGTCCGAATTATTAGTGTAAGCAAATATAATGCTCACACTGAACCACTGTTTAAAAGTCAAAAATTATAAAAAGTAGAACATATATTGAAATCACAAGAACTAAAACTATATTATAAATTCGTACATAACAGACTTCCTGTTTACCTTCAAAATTCCCCGCTTCATTAAAACAATAGCATTCATAATTTCAACGCATGTGGGCAATATAATATACACACAGTCAGGGTACAACACGAATTTGCGAAACAAGTCTCAGATACACCTTGCCGCATACTATCAATAATGCACCCGATTTAATAAAAATAAAGTTTACACTCACAACTTACACGGGTTTGCAATGTATGTTAAACATTATTATTTGCAGACATATCCACCTGTATGTACATTACACAATTGTTATATTTACCATAATGAGTGAATAACAAACATGAATACATATTTTATGTGTACCTCTTTGGATGAATAAGCAGTCGTCCATTATCATGTATGATGTCATGTTATAGGCCTTGCTTGACTTAATCTGTTGACCGATTATTGCGACTTTTTTATACACCAGGACTTGTCATTATTATAACTGGGTGACTCCCACGAGAGCGGCTTTTTTGCCTTACTGTGAATCTCCCTGACCCTTACGTGATAATTGATATACAATTCTGTGATCATTATGCTTTATATACTCACTTATTGAGTGATATGTATATGGGTCAAAATAAAAACGTCTGCCCGCCCGCCCGCCCGCCCGCCCGCCCGCCCGCCCGCCCGCCCGCCTGCCCGCCCGCCCGCCTGCCCGCCTGCCTGCCTGCCTGTCACGTATATCAACCAACCAACGCAACAAATTTTGACCCGTTGGTTGGCGTACGTTATTGTGACGTCACGCCGACGTAGATATGGATCGTCTTTGCTGCGATCAAAGCACATCAGTTTCGTTGCGGTTAAAAAGTGGATGGAGCATATAACATGAAAACAAGAAATGATGAAGTGCGCATGTCTGAACCTATGCAAATGAGGAAAACAGCGCCGCAATCGGAAGATTAGTGTAATGAGTACCCGCCACCAACATCGTTCGGAACCGTACAGAACACCGAAAACGGCACAATTGTAGGTCCGTTTATAGGTGATCTATGAACGGGTACCGGGAAATATAAATGATGCTAAAATAACAAAAAGTGCATCCATTCAAATGATACAAAAATCGTCGGGACATGACGAGCCATGAGTGTGCTAGTGACCGTAGAATTTTATGTTTTGGACGTGTTCCGAGTTGTTCATTATTTCGCTCGCTTATCTATTTTTGATGCTATGTATATGTACCTTGTTAACAAATAAAGTTTTATTATAGTTCATATATTTCTTCTTTCCATTCTTGGGGAGGGTGGTAGGGGCAAAATGAGAACAGAAAATGTGTGCACATTTTCTTAAATAACATTTAACTGTGCTACATGCGAGATTGCAGCTCACCAACTCTCCTGCAAGGTTTCTACAACCACTAGAAATCGGCCTAAATAGCAGAGTATCAAGATAAAATTCTACAGTATTTTAATAACACAGTAGCTAATATATACAATCTTCACGAAACGGTCTACTCGAATATTTTATTTCCAGGTGTATCTTCACTCGCATGCCTATTATAGTCCACTAAACATGTCAATATTTTACTTCCATCATAACCCTTAATGATCTGTAACTATGATTCACCAAAAAACATTTAATTAATACACCCCTGTAATTACAAACTCACAATATAGTCCAAAGGACTTCAGGGCCTTATTTTGCAATTCATATACTACAATGGTTCTACTTAAAAAAAAGCTATAGTTCAAAACCAAATTTGCTGACCAGTTTTCTCCTTTTCTGTCACCATTACTGAAGAACATTTTATGGTATAATGCACTGTATGCATAAATACAAGAAGTACAATTGTTTTACTCGCAGTCTCACGAAGTTAAACAAGTCAGGTGAATAAAAAATAAAAAAATCTAACTTGCCATTTATTGATACCCATGCCCAAAGTATTTGAAATCATATTTGAGAATGTCAAGTACTTTCATCATCACCATTAGGGAAGTATTATAAAGTATAAAAAATCACAAATATTTACAACAAAATATATTTCTATATGGTATATAACCTATTTAATACAATCTACTAATTAACTGAGTTTAAGATACTCGTCCTTGTGCACAGGGCATTATACGATGGTACGCCTGAGTACCTTGTGGCACTGTTACACCAATATACACCACACCGTTCCCTACCCTCTGCAAGCGGGTTACTCTTGCAAGTTCCTAGAGTGAACTTATAATGTTTCGGCCGCCGTGCATTTGCTTGTCACAAGCAGATGCACGGCGGCCGAAACAATGTGCTGGCTCCACTCTATGGAACAAACTTCCCATGAACATGCGCAACAACGGCAATCTCCCTCAATTTAAGAAACAACTAAAGACATTGTTCTTCTCCACTTAATGGGTTTTGCATGACTGACATTGGACTTTAGTACATATTATCGTATTTATTATCATTGTAGTATTCGTGGTATTAGTGTTTTTTTATATTTGACACATTTAATATTACTTTTTAACGAATGCAGTTTAATTTGTAAATATATGTTTAAAATAATGTACACATAGGAACATTATACAGTTTTTTAACATATTTTATAGCCTATCGATATTATTATTTACCTGGACTAATTATAACTTTAAGTTATTTAGTATTTTAATGCGTGTACACACCCGTCAACGGGGCAGCCGTCCCGGATTTGACGGTGTCGAAATCAAGTTTTATTTATTATTATTACATTGATTAAGGATAGAATATATATGTTCCATTTTATATTTAAATACCATACTGGAATGAAAAACAAAAGCAACAGTCAATGCCACATAACCTGGTGGATTATATTACAAACTAATTAAACCACATTGCTCTACTGGTGCTTGATAAACAGTTCATTGTTGGCTCATGTTCAGATACATCAGGACTCGTGAAAATGTTCATCAAGTTGGAAGAATAATTAAATATGCAACTTTCTGAATTCACAACTATAAATTCGACTCACTTCGACGTTTCGTCCGCCTGCGGCGGCCTTCTTCAGGAATGATCTTTCTCATCAGGATGTTTTTCACACCCACTGTAGCTTAGACTCAATTGTGTGCACCATGGAGGCAGTCACTAAACCCATGGGCTTACTTGAAAAGGGTAGTTGGCACTTGGCAGACCTGGCTTCAAGGCAGTGAAAGCCCAGTTTAATCCCTTTAGTCAATGCAGCAGTCACACAGTACCAGTACCTCTCGCTAGGTAAACGCTTATACAACTCTAGGGTAAAACTTCTTGAAGGCCATGCTGAATTTGACAAGGGGGAGTAACCATAAAACCTGGAGAAACTAGTGAAATCTACAACCTAATCAAATGGAATTGTTATGTAGTTGAAATTCGATTGAAATGTTCAATAGTAATATAAAAGTAATAGGTAAATTACTATTACGTTGATTCTTTGCTCAACCTGTTACTATTACATCAACATTTGTAATCGTTACTATTACATTACTATTACTCCATGCCTGCTTGACTGCATGGTCTTGTCGAAGTCGACCTTACAACATGGCTCATGTCGACTAGGTTGCTATCCCAGGATTATGGAGTCTCCACAAGGGTTTTGACAGCATGGTCCCACCTCGGCGTGTTACCAAGAAACGCATCTCCGTACGCTTCTGGTATCCTCTCTTGATCCTTCAGAAGAGGGAAGTGGTCGAAAATGAGTTGTCCTTGATTTTCATTTCTGTTGTTGATGTGCCATCTTTGCCGCTTACTATCGGTTAATAACTGCAGATCGTCGAGTTGCTCATTGTGATGTCAACCACCAGTGTCACAGGTCGGAATTCGCCTGAAGGCACGTCGGTAAAAAACATTTCCGGGGACTATACACCCGTTTCCTCTAGTAAAGGTGGGTCTTACCAACATGTCGCGTCTAGTAAAGGTGGGTCTTACCAACATGTTTCCTCTAGTTAAGGTGGGCCTTACCAACATGTTTCGTCTAGTAAAGGTGGGCCTTACCAACATGTTTCGTTTAGTAAAGGTGGGCCTTACCAACAGGTTTCGTCTAGTAAAGGTGGGCCTTACCAACATGTTTCCTCTAGTAAAGGTGGGCCTTACCAACATGTTTCGTTTAGTAAAGGTGGGCCTTACCAACATGTTTCGTCTAGTAAAGGTGGGCCTTACCAACATGTTTCCTCTAGTAAAGGTGGGCCTTACCAACATGTTTCGTCTAGTAAAGGTGGGCCTTACCAACATGTTTCGTCTAGTAAAGGTGGGCCTTACCAACATGTTTCGTCTAGTAAAGGTGGGCCTTACCAACATGTTTCGTCTAGTAAAGGTGGGCCTTACCAACATGTTTCGTCTAGTAAAGGTGGGCCTTACCAACATGTTTCGTCTAGTAAAGGTGGACCTTACCAACAGGTTTCCTCTAGTAAAGGTGGGCCTTACCAACATGTTTCGTCTAGTAAAGGTGGGCCTTACCAACAGGTTTCGTCTAGTAAAGGTGGGCCTTACCAACATGTTTCCTCTAGTAAAGGTGGGCCTTACCAACAGGTTTCCTCTAGTAAAGGTGGGCCTTACCAACAGGTTTCCTCTAGTAAAGGTGGGCCTTACCAACATGTTTCGTCTAGTAAAGGTGGGCCTTACCAACAGGTTTCGTTTAGTAAAGGTGGGCCTTACCAACATGTTTCGTTTAGTAAAGGTGGGCCTTACCAACAGGTTTCGTCTAGTAAAGGTGGGCCTTACCAACATGTTTCCTCTAGTAAAGGTGGGCCTTACCAACATGTTTCGTTTAGTAAAGGTGGGCCTTACCAACATGTTTCGTCTAGTAAAGGTGGGCCTTACCAACATGTTTCCTCTAGTAAAGGTGGGCCTTACCAACATGTTTCCTCTAGTAAAGGTGGGCCTTACCAACATGTTTCGTTTAGTAAAGGTGGGCCTTACCAACATGTTTCGTCTAGTAAAGGTGGGCCTTACCAACATGTTTCGTCTAGTAAAGGTGGGCCTTACCAACATGTTTCCTCTAGTAAAGGTGGGCCTTACCAACATGTTTCCTCTAGTAAAGGTGGGCCTTACCAACAGGTTTCCTCTAGTAAAGGTGGGCCTTACCAACAGGTTTCCTCTAGTAAAGGTGGGCCTTACCAACATGTTTCCTCTAGTAAAGGTGGGCCTTACCAACATGTTTCGTCTAGTAAAGGTGGGCCTTACCAACATGTTTCGTCTAGTAAAGGTGGACCTTACCAACATGTTTCCTCTAGTAAAGGTGGGCCTTACCAACAGGTTTCCTCTAGTAAAGGTGGGCCTTACCAACATGTTTCGTCTAGTAAAGGTGGGCCTTACCAACAGGTTTCCTCTAGTAAAGGTGGGCCTTACCAACAGGTTTCCTCTAGTAAAGGTGGGCCTTACCAACATGTTTCCTCTAGTAAAGGTGGGCCTTACCAACATGTTTCCTCTAGTAAAGGTGGGCCTTACCAACAGGTTTCCTCTAGTAAAGGTGGGCCTTACCAACATGTTTCGTCTAGTAAAGGTGGGCCTTACCAACAGGTTTCCTCTAGTAAAGGTGGGCCTTACCAACAGGTTTCCTCTAGTAAAGGTGGGCCTTACCAACATGTTTCGTCTAGTAAAGGTGGGCCTTACCAACATGTTTCGTCTAGTAAAGGTGGGCCTTACCAACATGTTTCCTCTAGTAAAGGTGGGCCTTACCAACATGTTTCCTCTAGTAAAGGTGGGCCTTACCAACAGGTTTCCTCTAGTAAAGGTGGGCCTTACCAACATGTTTCGTCTAGTAAAGGTGGACCTTACCAACATGTTTCGTCTAGTAAAGGTGGACCTTACCAACATGTTTCGTCTAGTAAAGGTGGGCCTTACCAACATGTTTCGTCTAGTAAAGGTGGGTCTTACCAACATGTTTCCTCTAGTAAAGGTGGGCCTTACCAACATGTTTCGTCTAGTAAAGGTGGGCCTTACCAACATGTTTCCTCTAGTAAAGGTGGGCCTTACCAACATGTTTCCTCTAGTAAAGGTGGACCTTACCAACATGTTTCGTCTAGTAAAGGTGGGCCTTACCAACATGTTTCCTCTAGTAAAGGTGGGCCTTACCAACATGTTTCGTCTAGTAAAGGTGGACCTTACCAACATGTTTCGTCTAGTAAAGGTGGGCCTTACCAACATGTTTCCTCTAGTAAAGGTGGGCCTTACCAACATGTTTCCTCTAGTAAAGGTGGGCCTTACCAACATGTTTCCTCTAGTAAAGGTGGACCTTACCAACATGTTTCCTCTAGTAAAGGTGGGCCTTACCAACATGTTTCCTCTAGTAAAGGTGGGCCTTACCAACATGTTTCCTCTAGTAAAGGTGGGCCTTACCAACATGTTTCCTCTAGTAAAGGTGGGCCTTACCAACATGTTTCGTCTAGTAAAGGTGGGCCTTACCAACAGGTTTCCTCTAGTAAAGGTGGGCCTTACCAACATGTTTCCTCTAGTAAAGGTGGGCCTTACCAACATGTTTCCTCTAGTAAAGGTGGGCCTTACCAACATGTTTTCTTCCGAAGGGCCGCTTAATAAAAACACACATGCACGAAGACGAATAAACGAGACACAAACATTTATTATATCCAGTGGCACTAACATATACGCTGTGTTTTGAAAATAAATCTATATTTACAAAATAGTTGACTTAAGTCTCGTGTGATGCACAAGGATCCGACACTCGGCAACTGACACAGCAAATAAATACGCTTTAACAAATAAATAACGTTTTTGTAATTGAACGTTGAATCTTCATACATTAAACATTACTTCGGTATGAACACGTAGTTGGAATGGACAGAACATGCGCATGTACTCCTACATTTATCCAGTTACAGCGAGCGAGTTGTAACAATGGTGGATTTTCGTTAGTGATGTTATTGGTGCAGCGTTTTAACCGGATGCGCAGTGGGATACTTATTTTACCGTTTCCCTTCCGTTGTGTTCATACAATGTTGCTCAAAGTGCTGCTAAAACCGATACGATATAAAAAAGAAAATAAACTATAGAGGTAAAGGTCAGTTTTAAATAGTGTTATGTCCAATCTTGCGATTTGTTTTTTACATTTCACCGCCGGCAGACCTGTCCATTCGAACATCAAATCGGCTTCTCGGGAAAGCATTCGGCGATACCGCAGTTACTGTGCAAAGACCATATCCACCACTGTCTTCAGCCAAGTATTGTGATATACAGCCGAGTGAACAGAAGTATTGCTGCGTGAGCGACATTGCTCACTGCCAAAAGTAGTATATTTATAACGCAGATGTTTAGTAACAAAACGCAAACAAGTTTTTTTTATAATATTGAATGGAGTACCTAGTTGTCTACGGGTGTACCCGTTGTACACAACGACACAAATCTGGCACGGGGCCATAGTCATATATTGTTTCCATGTCAGGGATTTAGGATAGTCGAGACGTCAGCAGATATGTGTTCATATGTTTGATATAACAGGTAACTTTATATATGTGGGGTTTCTCTACACCAGTTGTAGACGTGTGGAGCCTGGTTTGGCACTTTCAATATGTTCCGTTTGGCTGTGCCAAGTAAATTAATATTGATAAGGTTATATCGGGCCACCCAACTACACACGGAGAAAAGACACAACGAGCCAGTCAAGCCAAAGCGAACAGCTGCCGGCGTGAATCATTGCCTTTACGAGAATGGTTCGGCTTTTTTACGTTTTTCCATCCGTGTTTTCAGTTGGCGTTGAAGAAATAATAATTAATTTAATATGATGTGCTTGTTTACCACAAAGTAGTAAAGTTCATTCTGTTTCCGGTAGATCGACGGAAATAACATAGTTCTTGCATTCATTTCGTCGTTGCGGTGTTTATCGCCGGCTGTGTCAGTCGTGGGAAACTGAGGTGTGTTTTGTCACCTCCTGGCTGTGTTATTGTTGTCGTTGTTGCACGCGGCCTCAGGATGCCACGTGTTTAGCTGTGATTGGTTGACGAGGTGAGCGCCCGACTCACACTTTGAGCGGCGTCACCCAGAGCCCGGCGAACCGCAGCTGTCCGTCCGTGTGGTAGGCGACGAGTAGCCGGGGCGTGTAGCCGCGCTGAGCCCACGTGTGCACCTGTCCTGGCACCTCACTCAGTGCCATCTCCGCCTGCAGCAGCCAGCGGTTGTAGGCGCGCTCGCCACCGAACACGGCCGAGAAGCGCGGCTTGCCATCGGGCCCGGCATACGTGTCGAGGTAGTCGAGTCCGAGGCCGGCCACTGCGTTGGCGCGCACGTCTCTCTCGAGGCGCGCTAGGGTAAGGTCGTGGTACGACTCCGACTTCCGGTTGTGCGCGCGCGTCTGCTCGAACAGGTAGCTGATGTAGAGGGTGCCTCGGTGTGTGTCGACGCTCTGCACGAGCGGCCGGAAGCCGCCTAGTGTCGCCTCCTGGCTGCTCGCCGTGTATTCGTCGAGCCTAACGCCGACGTTGAACTCCATCTTGCGCACGCTGGAAGTGCGCTTCATCACCACCAGGTGACACACCTGTCCGTGGTGCGCCGCGCTGACGAAGCTTTGCAGGAACGACGTCTGGAAACCTCGCGAGACTTCAGTGGAGATGAACGAGATCGTGCGTTTCTTGGAGGCGGACGTATGCACGACGAACTGGAGCTGGTTGTCGTCGGTAGCCCGCGCGAAGATCATGGCGTAGTAGGAGTGAGGTCCGTCGCTGTAGCCGTGGATCCAGTCGGGGTAGAATCCCTCGAGTCTCATGGCGCTGGCGAGGGCCGCGAAGCGATGTTCCTCCACGCGGTACTTAACGATAAGGTCCCGCCCGTTGACGGTGAGCCGGGAGCCGCCGAGGTCGCGCAGCAAGACGTCTCCGTACACGTCCAGGTCGAGCGACTCCGCGATCTTGTGGCGCAGACTTCCGGTCAGATGACTACGTTGCTTGTGCGTCATCCCGAGGAGGAGCATCGTCACATCCGGTCTGGGGGTCGCCCCCCTGCGCGGCTGGCGACGGCCGGACGTAGCGCGCGCCCCCTGCTGGTGGTACAGGAAGATGGTGGTGTGCAGGATGGGGTCGTGACTCTCGTACCAGAACGTGTTGTCGTTCGCTACCCTCAGGTCGCCCATCCCCTGCCACCGCTCGCTGTGCTGCGGCACAGGAAGTGGCGGTCTGGCGAGCATGTGCTTCACGCTCTCCTGGCGTAGTATGGCGGTGCTGGGGTCACGGCACTCGAAGACGTTGGCGACGAGGCGAGCCAGGTCGTAGATATTGGAGTGCCAGCCGAGGGTCGAGTCGATGACGTCCGGTCTCAGCAGGTCGTAGATCTCGCGATGTTTGCCCGTCGTCTTATTTGCATCGCTCTCCCGGTGTACCTCGATCTTATCGTCGTCCTGCTCCATCTGCATCGCCTTCACCCTCAACTCCCCCTCTTCGTGCGGGTCCGGGCCAATGCGCGTGTGCCACATTCCGGCCGGGACGAGGACATGTCTGCGCACATAGGCGTGGTAGTCGTGTCCCGAAGCCGCCTCTATCACCCGTCCGAGGAGCGAGTACCCGAAGTTGGAGTGAGCCACTCGACTGCCTGGCGCGAACATAAGCGGCCGCCCGAGCACGTATCGCGTGATGTCGGCCCGCTCCAGGCGGCCGTCGCGCTTGCCAAGCTCGCCCGCGATGTCCGTCACGTTGTATAGCCGCGCCACGTACAGCTCGTTGAGCATCGGGTCGTACAGCGGCTCTACCGTCTCGTCCCAGCCGCCCTGGTGCCGCAGCAGGTGCTCCACTGTAATATCGCCCAGTCGTCGGTCGCCGTCCGTAGGTCGGTGGCGCTGGAGGAGGCCGCCGTGGCCGAACACCTGACGGCAGACAGTGGGCATTCTTAGTGGAATGTTATTAATCAATACATGATTAAAATGTGTTGACGATAAACAGAACAAGAAAAGAAAAAAGGAGAAAGAAAACAGGATAAATCGACGACCAGTGTTGTCCGCTAAATTGTGTTTAATCTGCCCAAAACAATTTGAAAGATGCGCCAGCGAAATGTAAAAAATTGTAAAGAAAACATTCAGACTAAACAAGGTCTGTTAGCATTGTCGTCGGTGTTGACGCCCGATAAGTAAACTGCGACGCCCTTTGAAGTTCGGTACGCTCACAAATTCCGTATATTGATGCCAACTCATGCAACGAACTTTCTGCTAACAATGATTACCCCTGATAACGGAACAGGCAACCTCGCAAGTTGTAGGGTATATTTGATTTTGCGAATGTTTCATGACTTTATTACACTTCTGTTAGATTTTAGGACATTTATTGTTGTAAACATTTCTTCTGCTGCGCTACTATTAAACAATGACGGGAAAAATCACGAAACAACCATGTGTGCAGTCACGGGGACTCTAAAGAAGACTTAGTGCCAGTCACTGAAGCAGTCAAGGGGACTTTCACAGAGACTGTCATGAGGACAGTAACGGGGACTGTCACGAAGACAATCACGTGGACTGCCATGAGGACAGTAACGGGGACTTTCACGGGGACAATCATGAATTTATAATAACTTGTTTGGTATGGCAACATCGAGAACACGGCACCGTTCCTGTGTGGACTATGGTACCGACCTTGTCTCCGAGCCGCAGTTTGCGGCGGTCGGCGAGTCGGAGCACGGCGATGGCCGTAAGCAGCTTGGAGAGTCCGAGCACGGGCATGAGGGTGCTGGCCTCGGCGTCGTTGCCCCGCACGAAGCCGCGCCCGTCGCCGTAGACGAGTCGGTCCTTGTGCATCACGCCGAGGGCGGCTCCGGACAGCTGCTGGTCATACACGTACTTCGTGAAGGCCGCGTCCAACTTGGTGACGTCATCCACCGTCCGTGTAGATGACACGTCGTTGTCGATGTCGTCACGACGGGGGCTATGCCCTGCTGCAAGCAGACGACATATGACGTAATGTGTGACTATAGTATTGGGGAGTAGTTTTGCTATTGCGATAGTATTATGATAGCTGTATTTATACTGCGATAATATCGAGATAGTTCATAACTATTACGATAGTATCGTGCAGTAGCATTATTGGTGAGTGGTGCGACTGCGTAGCCTCGGACGCAACTCATTTCCAAAATGGCATATAAGTGAATGACGCTGCTAATGTCATTGACTGTTGACGTTAGGTCGGTATAGCAATGTAAAACACCAAAATGAAATTTTAAAAAGCATGTTTACCAACATTGGTTTTGTGTGGTACATGTAGCTGGTCTGTTTGCCAATTAGTACTGTGGATAGTTTGGTGTATTGCCCCGTTCTACCAGACGTGAAGCCAAACAACTCGGGTCAATCTACGTGCTATATAATGCATATGGGTCATTTAGATTTTAGGACATTTATTATCGTGTGAACGCAACCAATGGGTGCTGCACTCAGCTCTTCAATTTTTGAATGAACCAGTTTGGTGTAAGCCTTTGGAAAGATAAACAAGAATCCGAAATTTTTGTGTTCTGGCTTCAGTAGATTTCGAGTTACGGCAATTTGAAATTTGGGACTTAGATATGTCGTGACGGCTTCTTAAAAATAAATAAAATTATTCACATTTCATAGGTTATCTCTTGAACTATTTTACCTGTGTCAATGAAACTTTGTGGAATTGTTCTCTACAATGTATAGATCACATAAATAAAAAGACAGTGTATGGTTAATGTGCACAAAGTTGATAAACAATGATTTATTCAATAAATCACTCGCCGACCTTGATTGTGAGCAAAATACACAAACCTGGTTTATGTCCAGTAAAAATTTCATAACAATATTTTCTACCCCACATTTTTAGGGTCGGAAGTTTGCTAATTTTATAGTTATATATTATAACATAGCACTTTTGAGTGTGTGTATACTCGTAATTTAGACAGTCAGACATGTCATATTGCTCTGATAATACACACTGGTATGCATAGATACTAAATATTTACAACAGTTAATTAAGGCATCTATATTTAGCTCGGAATCAATGCCTGAAAACCCTCTCGTGAATCGTGATTTATTGAAAACTTTGGGGCACCTTGTTGTGAAGGAAGTACGGAAGGATATTGAGAGTTAGTAGTTATTTGTGTTATAGGGACAAGCTTACACCTAGAAAGTTTTATGACAATACATGCTACGCCTCATTGACCTTTTTAGGTCAGAAGTTGGTCAATTTTTAAGAAATATAACAGCGCACCATCTTTCCATATGTACAGATTAATAAATAAGACAGCCAGACCTGCCATATTACTCTGATTTGCACACTTGCATGGGTATATACTAATTATATACAACTAGTTTATGAAGTTTGTGTATTTTGCTCACAATCAAGGTCTGAAAAACCGTTTATTTATTTTTAAGAAGTTGTCACAAAATGTCTAAGTCCCAAATTTCAAACTGCTGTAACTCGAAAACTACTGGAGCTAGAACACTAAAACTCTGATTCTTGCTTATCTTATCAGACTTTCACCAAACTGATTTGTTCATAAATCTAAGAGATGAGGGCAACACATTTCAGGAATTCTGGTTGCGTTCACCCATATAAAAGATACCGTGTACTGATAGACGGTAAACAGTCGAAGTTGACGGCCATTTTATTATCGTTAAGTTTTATTCATCAACATTCCTTCCGCATTAATTTGAATTTAATGAACCGGGATGGCCGAATTTATGGGGATTTCCGATGTCGGTGTTTCACATGGGGCCAAATACACACCAGTGCAAATGTTTTCCACTCCTGTACTGTTCAGAGTAATCCAGGTGTAAGTACAGAAGTTGCCGGTGACCTACCTCATCGCCGTCCCTACGGCAACCGAGGGCGTGCGGTAGGCGGCCGCACTCGACAGAGGCAGACAGACAGGGTCATAAAGTGACAAAAACATGATTTGTGTGCGTGTTTGTGTCGCGCTATGCAACATCTCTACCAGACACAGGACATGTTTGTTTCTGAGCAGACATAACAGTCGGGGACCAATTGTGACTTCGCATAACCATTGATAGTCCCTTGACATCTACTATGTTGTGTTTCCATAATTAATGGCCGTTTCTTTCAGCGGCAATTAAACACAATACTACGTCGCCTATCAGACTCCACAACAATACGCCAACCAGTAAACATCAGGATAAAACTAATTTTGCATCATTACGAAGGACCACATTTGGGTGGTATTATTAATGTGTGTAACCTTATTTTATAGAAGATTTACACCGTATATCAGACGTTAAAAGGTTTGTAAAAAACGGAGGCGGATTCAATTCAGTAACTATGACACACTAGCCGAGATGCGGGTGGGTTGAGATCGTTGCAACAGCTTCAGGAGACACTGAGCAGCGGGCGGTAACACTTGACCGAGATGTGATGAAACACTATTAATCATGTTCATTATTTGTTTGAGTTTTCCCATGCAGTCTACTAAATGTAGTAAGTTTAGATGACTCACGTAGTTGTTGAGAATGTACAGAATGTTGCACATAATTATGAAAATGCTTTTCAAAAGGGATGTTTATATATTTGAGGAGTCCGAGTAGACCCCGTGTGAAATTAGTACTGCCGTTTCGTAATTTTCTTGTGGCTATTTTGTTGCGCGCATATTCTCACGGTGGAGAACTTTAAAAGATAAGGTCGACCATAAGTTCCTGGAATTGTCCTTTGATGTTCGGGCCTTTCCGGGGTTCAATGTTTCAAACAAGTGGGACGAAGTATCGTGGATTCAGCGGGTTTCCTGTTCATGCTATGACCATCTTTGGCATAACAAGAGTTGTTGACAAAGCTGGCAGAAAAGTGCGCCATTTGAAGAACACGTCTCACGCGATCCATTGGAAAACCGCACTGGTGATTGGTAGCCATGATAAATATAATTATAGTGAAAATTTATCTATATTTACCAATCGCCGTGCAAAGATCGAATGGACGCTGTATGGTATTTGCCTCCGCGGAAGTCTGTTTTTATATCGTGCCGAGTCTAATAGGTTAAAGTGACGGTTATTGCATGATATGTCACTACATGGTCTATAAATAATCGTCTCGACGACATTTTGTTTTTTGCTAAACACAATACCCAGCAGCTGTTAGCCAGGTGGTTCGTCTGAACAGCGTGTTTGTTGGATTACACTAATAAACGTTGGTTGGTCAGTTAAACAGTTTCCTCAGCCATTTCCGCGGTGGCGGCGGCGGCAATTACTTGTTTGACCGCAAGCTGTAGTTGCCGCTATATGTTGTATGGTCGAGTGGCGTGTTCAACGAATAGCATGCCAGATCAGATGTGTTCGTTGAAGAAGCATTTATCAATGAGCAAGTGTTTACGTGGACTAGAATGGCTTCGACTTACGCACGGCTCAAAGTCCACGTTATGTGCACCCGATGATACCTGCTTACGACACAGAATGCGGTGGCCGATAAACACTGGCAGATTACTTTTTCAACGACCTGCAGCAGCGCTAAGTAGAAGTTGATTCTGCAAGCGTTGCTGTCGAACACATCGTCGACGGTGTATTGTAAAAGGCAACTTACGGCGGACGATGTAATTAAACAAAACATAATAAAAAAACGTTATTGAGTAATGACTGATTATATATGTTAGTAAGTCATCGGACTGCTGCATGGTGTCTTCTAAACCATGGTTTCGCTCCTTTGTTATTCTAGTAATTCCGTAACCATATAATAATTATATTGCGGAGTTTGTGAATTTCAACTTATAGAAGGCGACAGCAAGGCATCCCGAACTGTCATAATCGTGTCGACAAGCGACGGAACTGTGTTCTGCTATTCCATTCTCCTAACACAAATCGACTACGCGAAATTAATTCTATCACAATTCGATCTCAAATCAAACGCTTTCGATTTGGCAAACAACTGAACAAACTAGAGATGTTTCATCCGCCGAACGGCTCCATGTTTTCTAAGATCCCTGCACGGCATATCGTCTGGGTCACGTGACCTCGAACAACCGTTTGATAGGCCTATCGGTTAACGCGCAAGTCTGGTTATTGTGATAACGAGGCGTAATCTAGGGGGCCGCCTACATGTGTTCTTTGACGGCCATGTTGTTTGTCGGCCAGCCTAGGGTTGTACAGCGTCTAGCGTGACGAGAGAATCTATTACATTCGATCGGGGCATCATGCCTGGCTTTGATCAACGTAGATGGATACGCTGATAAGATGGTTGTACCCAATCAGACCAACATAGTAATGGCGAAATGCCACCAGCGACGAAAACTATGAATGGGTATCCGACAGATGTAGATAAGTGTTCATTGGAACATAGAATCAAAACTTTGAGTGATTGTGGACATGGACAGATTAAACATCACACGTAGCTCACAGTCATTGGTGTGCAGCTACCGTCAATTGTGTGAGCTTGTGGCTCTTATATTTGCTAGTGTTACAACAGTAACTGTTGAGCGATACACCCTCATTATCAGTCAATCAAACATACTGCGGTTGAGAAGTGTTGCTATGACCCTATGCTCAAGGATGAGCGATGGGGATTAAACAGAGGTAATCTGTTCCGTTACCCGGAATAAGTCATGTGTTGTTATTTACATCAGCAGGAAGTTCGCTTAATCAGCTGTAACTGGTTGCAATTTTCGGTCAGGAGCGTTGGAACCAGTCAACTTCAAAAGCAACAAGTGTCAATAGCGGCGGTTGTTTACAGATTGAATGTTTTGTTTATAATTTGAACATTTCGCGCTCGTAACAGTCAAATTTCGCATACTATTTAAACGCAATTTGGTGGACAGTTTACCTGCAGTATGCCCTCTATTTATTCTAGTACTAAAACATTATATTTAAAATGACGAACAGACAATGTCGGTTTTTAATCATTCGTAATTTATAAAAGGTTTACACTTGCTTCAATTCATACATTTACCGACTTCTTGTCACTATTCATTCCTTCCGCTGTCAACACACGACACATCCAGTCATTACAGCATATAGTTGAATGCACTAGGGTAATGTCAGTTGAACCAATTTGTCGTAGCTTTGAGCGTCAACAAGAAGATTGAAGCCCGAGCTCTTTAGCTCTAGGCTAGTAACATATCCTTTACCAAAAAAACCGTGCTACGCATAACTGCATTTTCGATGACATAGCCGTAAAAAACAAAAGTAATAATTCCTAATAGTATTTTTTTTATTTACAATTTTCTAACCAAAGAATAATATGTTTGAATTGGTGAGGGTATCCCTCTTCAGAAACATACAACTCGCCTCTTCTCGTCAAGATAGGTTGTTTATTTAAATAGTATTCATAATTGCTACCCAATTATTTGCAACTCACACACACGAATGCACCGCACCGACTCCGTCTGATTGGTGGTATGTGTTTATAACTCAACATTCGGGGTATTCGCGTTGCCACGGTGAGGTCACACGGTTCACCGGCCTGGTTTTATCCGATATTCTGCCGTGTGTAAACCAGCAATGAGCATCCGTCTCGCACACACATCCGCCTTGGTGGTCCGGTATATGCGCCCTCAAACTCGCAAGAACGCACTCTTCAGTGACGTCACACCCCTTCCCCGTGCTGCAAGGTCCCAGTCATCTAGTTAGACCGGTCTCGCCTCTCCGATAAGCTTTTGTTGTGTGATCCATCATGTTCACGGCCCAGTCTCGTTTCCAACCAGACTTTATGAGGGGAAATAATGTGGTGTTCGAGTGACGTCGGTCGACTCGCACTTGAATGGCGTGCCTCGGGGGAAACGTAGATCCCGCGGCTCGCATAAGACCACTGACGACGACGTTGTCGAAGTCTCTAATAACATGGGCCAGTGTCTGGTGTTTTAACGACCTGCTCGTAATATAAGTTACGCGAACTAGTACCTCCGTAGGGTGCATAATTAGCCGAATTTCTTGCTAAAAAATGCGTTTCACCTTTACCGTGGCGATGACGAACACCATGCGAGTGCACAGTTGTTCGTCCGCTCCGAATGGAACATGGTATTAAACTGTTAGTATAACCAGGTATGTTTTGTTAGATGCTAACGTGCCATTGCAAACAGCTTTGACACTGAATTTTGTTTCGTTATATTTGTCAGATGGCTTCATCGCGATGTTCCGTCAGTCGGTAAACTCTTGTTGTAACTCGGAAAAGGTAAGTTGCAATGGCGCGGGAACGAAATTGATATTGGCGGGCCGGGGGGGGGGGGGGGGGGCTACAGGAGCTTCAGCATCACTGAACCATTTTCGCCGCCGCATATCTTCACATCTTCCTTCACTTTGTGGCTGTCTCGGTTGGCTCGACTGTGACGGAAACGGGGCGGGGCGGGGCGGGGGAGGGCGTGCACTTGGAAATGTGTTGCTTGTACCCTTCGGCTGTCTCGGCTGTTAACTCATGACATCCGACGACGGGGGGGGGGGTAGTTGCCCCCTGTTCCTGCGCCCTATGGTACGTCGTTGTGTTTTTGGATATTCTTTTGTTTGCATTCGGATTACAATGCTTCTCAAAGCCACATAAATTACTTCCGTAACAAAAGATATATTCTCCAGTATAATTTCAGACACAGAAATGATATCTTCGTGTCATGATCTACAACATTCAAAGAACACACTCTGCCTACTTACTGTCTATAAATCACGTATTTTGTTGTGTTGGTTTGACAATGGACAGTGAAAGTCACGTGACATAGAGCGGATTATTTTTGTATCGCCGACCTCGGCTAACCTTGCAAGTTCGTTTACATGAGGTGTCGCACAACACCAACTCAAGCGAGTATAGTATAATCCGCGGTAGAACATGTTTCCTTTGAAGTGACGCTGCGAAAATCGCAACGTTATCATTCCTGTAATACAAACTCACATAAGCCCAATCTTCAAATGTTAAACGATGATCAGTTGTGATAGACATTCCGTCGATTGACAATGGCAACGTAATGGCAGCTATTTAAAGGTCATTAAATATTGACCGAATTTTTTGATGTCAATTACGTGTTGGCGTTCTACCACCAAGTGTTTACTTCCACATGCGTATTTTGCCACGTGGCGATTGGCTGCTTGGATCACTAGTCCGACCGGTTTTTTAAGTTTCTTAAAAACTTGACATCAGTTCCTCTCCATTACAGAACTACATTGCGTTAATATTGTTTAGAAATGTTTACTAATGAAATGTCTTTACCTTGTTTCTGTGTGCAATGCTACAATTATTAGAAAGCATCCATCAACATAAATTGAGTTGATTTTAACTGTTTAAAAGTATAATTTAATTGTTTTACTGTTAGGGCTGTTTAGCTTATACATATTGTACACTACTACATACTACAATAGCATGTGTATGTGTGTATATAGGATACTGTTATTGCATTGTTGTTTAGAACACGTCCGTGGACGAAAGTGTAGTTTGGTTTATTGAGACCGCAGTTCTTGAAGTTAGCTTAATAGAGAGACCAGTGTTTTTCTTGAAGTTGACTTATGGAGATATCGGTGTTTCTTGAAGTTAGCTTATGGCGGCAACAATGCACCTTGAAGTTGTCTTATGAAGACAACAGTTTTTGAGGATTATATGCGTAATGCAATCAGCACTTCTTGGAGTTTGATTATGTTACAATAGCACCAAATGTTGTGATGGGATTGATAATGGCCAATGATCTGCTAATAGTAACCAACTCGTTTGCCAGTTTTTGCTAAGTTAGCATGGCTAAATACAAGCATGCCCACATTTGTTTTAAATATGCATGTTTACACTTGGTAATAAAACGCGTTCGTGAAAGATAAATTACACAATTAAACGCGTTTTAGAAAGTGTTATGCATGTACGTCCATTTAGAAACAAGTGGTTGTCTAAATCTCCAGTTTGTCCATGTAAATTAACACACGTAAATTAACTTATGTTCTTAGTATTCCTGTACGTATGCCTTACAAATCGTAGATAGTTAGAATACCCTAAACCGTAAACCACACGTACAGTGTGGCAGACAATAATGCTCACTTGCTGACGGCGCATGAACGCTAACAGAAAATGTTATCTCGAAAAGGTAGTGATGTTTGAAGGAAATAACGATTATGGCTGAGTTCCGAGATATTACCAACGGTGAAAGCAATTGTACAACCGGAAAAAATCATATTCAGTGTTATCTTGAAGTCAAATCATGAAACTACAACTATAAGATGTTCTCATATCTACGTAAATGTATTATTATTGTATAACAATCTATGGCATCCGTGGTGAACTTTCGACTAGAACTAAAGACAACTAAACAAAATGATAACTTTTGGAGAGCGACGGTATTTCAGCATATCCGACTGTTTTAGAAACACATTTTGCAAACACTTCTATATGTTGTTAGTTATAGTAGATATTGCGAAAGTATTCTTTTGTTGACTGCTTTGTTATTCGTATAAACGCCCTGGGTATTATCTATGTTTCGTTGGCGCATTGCCTAGTCGGATGTGGAGGACTCGGCTTCAGTTCGCCTCTTGTCACGAGAGGTTTGCGGTCTAGGCATACAAGTGTTTACTTCGGAAACTGCTCGAATGCCACTTTTGTTCGGCCCGTGAATAGTGGCCAACACTTAATACACTTTACAAATAATAACACGTAGTATGCGGTATATCCGCCTTCAGTTGAGTATGCTGTTGTTTGTAAAAAAAATAAAGCTCCAAAACGACATTGTTCCACCGCGTAAGCTGTTATCGATTCTAGAGAGTACAGCTTTATAAAACGTTCTTCTCTCGCCGTCTTATGGATGTTGTAACAGTTGGTTACACTTCGCTTCTAGTTGTGCTTATGTAAGAAGTCACAGTAACATTGAATTGTAGTTAAGATTGTAATTTCAATAATTTTTACTGTTTCCTATTTCCGTTATTGAAGGAAATATTTAATGACTTCAAAATAAGACCTACTAAAGTGTCTTATTTAGAATAGTTATTGTATCGGTCGTGTACTATAAAACTAAACAATTATCAAACTGTTGTGCTGTTATTATTATCACTAGACAATAAAACATAATGCCCGCTAGTGCAGCTACACTGCACCATGGACACGCGCTACGACATCCCACATGTTGCATATTAGAGATGATACAAGAGAGAACACGTTCACGAATCTTTGTGTTATATTTTAATGTTTGTTTTATATTGCTGTGTACTTCATATTAACAACAACGATTAAAACGAAAAAAAGGCAATTGTGTATGATCTGTGAAACGAGTACAACACCTACCAAACATACTCCGTATTACACTCAAACCGACTGTGTGATAACCATAGTCCAGTAATCGTTTAGTATTATTCTGTTGTATATGTCTACAGAGTATGAACACATGCTGATTAATCCGACGTGTTGGGAATATTATTGTATAGGCACAGTGTGGGCCTGTTTCCCCAAAGACTTCGTTATCTATTACATATCCATACGCGATTTTAGATTAAAGTATGATAACAAACACCCATGCTGTTGTCCACGTATCGATGCATACGCGATGAAGTGATGATGTTTTGGCTAGTCAGAAATACGAGCTATCCTGTATACAATATGTGGGTTATATGCCCTCTGTTCATTTAGTATTACGTTTCTCTCACATACGCACGACCGCCCGTATGCGGGCGCTCACACACACACACACACGCACGCGCGCACGTACGCGCACGCACAAACACAATTTGATGTTTCGTACGAAAAACATGTTTTCTATTTCCAGTTGATGGTATCCCATTACGTGATCGACTGCCCGCGTTGTGTCTACAGTTACGTGTGACTCGGGTCACATTAGTGTTATAATTATGTCCACAACGCACAACAACACCAGTTATGAATCACATGTAATGAGGCAACCGTGTGCTAAGCGTGATTACACTGTTACAACTCATCGGAGTAGAACCGTTACTACGCATGTCGGAAGACAACGAAGTTGCTAACGTCATTAATGGGTCTATTCGCGTTGACTAAGTTTGCCGTGCAGCTGAACACTACCAGTGTTTACGACGATGTTAAGTATGGATGAGCTATGCGTGTACAACAGATCATTGTGACTGGCCTACCTGTCGACAGGGCGACACACAGCATCAGAATCCACGTCGCCGTCAGAGATGCCATTTTCACGCTGCTGGCCCGGGAGAGAATGGCACAATGAACGACCGTCCGCGACGCCGTGTTGATATAGATCCCCACTCTCAAAGTTACGCCTCTCGAACTTGACCTCGTTCTCGAAGGCGGCGCGCGCGCAGTGCACTGACGTATTTAATGGGTTGTGATCGCCGACGCCACGCCTGGCTGGTGATGGGGGGCATGTCGTACATGCAAATTGTTCTTATGTCGTATACCCTATGAAGTTCTATGTTTAGGGCTAACGCATGTAGAAAATAGAACAGGACAACAAGTTTGATGATTCAAGTTACACACGGAAAGATCATCCTCGCTACGAGGTATCGTTGGTGTTCGTGACACGTGTTCTCCCGGTGCATGGTGTCTTACTCCTCCCCACATATTTCATCAAGTTGAGTCAGGAATAAACAGATTTTCCACTGGAAAACAATAGTTGAAACATAATACCATGTACACGTATGCGTTTCAAAACGCATAGGTCATAAATTAGTATTTCAGCACTGCTGCTCTTGTGCGCGTTGCTGCTGCAGACGCAACGATCTCCTCACTCCCTGTGAACAAGTATATCTATAGTTGTGTTAACCAGTATTTTAAGCATAATAGCATTTATAATAATAAGATATGAAATATATAGTTTCTAAACATGGCAATTGCATAAAGTAGCTCACAGGGTGATGTTCACATGAAGCAGGATTCCCAGTAGGTCTAACTACTGGCACCGCATCCAACTTCTGTCCGTTCTTCGCTCGGTGTCGTCGCATGTTTTCCTTTACTCACTGTCTTCCTTTTCCCTAGCTTCCGGGGTTCAGTGAGCAGTTTTGACATAGTATTTTGCGACGCGTGTTCTCTCTCTGTCCAAGTAAAGCGCGTCAGTTTGTTTTTGCGTTTTCTGTAACGCGCTTGATTTTCTGCTGAATTTCGCGACATTTTACTTTAAATCTGAAACATTATACAAGAATAGTAAAACACCAATCGACTACAAGGCAGCAGGAAGATACCCAATATATATTACATAATCACAAAGTAACAATAAATACTGAGAAAAGATTAGTCAAGTGTATTCTACGTTATCTATTCCATGAGCCGCTACAATGTTGCAATGTCTGAATGTGTTGAAAATGAAATGTTTCTATTATGAATTCCACTTGCATTTTGTCCAATTGATTCTATCTTGTTAATGCAAACAAGCCCATTCAGATGTTACATGTGTGTGTGTGTGTGTGTGTGTGTGTGTGTGTGTGTGTGTGTGTGTGTGTGTGTGTGTGTGTGTGTGTGTGTGTGTGTGTGTGTGTGTGTGTGTGTGTGTGTGTGTGTGTGTGTGTGTGTGTGTGTGTGTGTGTGTGTGTGTGTGTGTGTGTGTGTGTGTGTGTGTGTGTGTGTGTGTGTGTGTGTGTGTGTGTGTGTGTGTGTGTGTGTGTGTGTGTGTGTGTGTGTGTGTGTGTGTGTGTGTGTGTGTGTGTGTATTCTACGATATCGATCATTTCAACTATATCGATCCCTTATCCAAGGATGACACATCATAGCTGGTGATTTTTTGCAGGTGCCTGAGTTCAAATGACTGCAAGTCATCACTTCATTTTGATCACCAAAATGAGTCATTATATGTGGAATTATACGATAGTAATCTCTCGTTGTGAAGGGAATCTAGCTTGTGTACAATATCACGTTTGTTTGCATTGGTAAATTTATACAAACTTACCTTTGGTTTTGCAAATTGGGTGGTAGACCCGCAGCAGAACCATGTTTGAATCTGGCAAAAAAACGTTGCCGTCAGAAATGTTACAATGCTTCCTTCCTCCGCGATAACGTAGAACACAGGATAACATAAAATGCACCGTTTGATATGTTCGAACCATATGTGGTCAAATTAGGTCTATTTACCCTGCACTACTTTTATTTCACAAAAGAAACAAAGGACCTACATATAGTATACCATGAATATAAACCTGGGAAAGCCTGTATATGAAAAAATACATTATTAACGAGGACGCTGCTTTTCTGCGACGTCGATGTCTTCTAACGACCAGCAAAGTTTACTATACTTATGGCTTTTGTTTTTGTGTGACAGCCCCATGTATATTAGTTAAGTAGACGTACTTTCCAGCCAGATAATACTTTAGTGGAACATAGCTATGATACACATTATTCAGATAACGTAAAATACGTGACTTTTGTGGACAAGTTATACAATCATGTTAGATAAAGACAATATAAGCGAATGCTTTAGAGAGAATCATAAAATAACGGGTATGTATTCCTAGAATCAACTAAAACATAGTTAATCAGCTAACAGTTACTAAATATTATTACGATTATTTGTAATACTACCCTGTGCTGTGGACATGCCAAAATAGGCTTTTTGGCGTCTTTCATGCACCAAAACTCGTATAAATTATCACAACACGTATAGAAAACCAACTATTGCAAGAAAGAGTAAGCCGAGCTCCATCTGATTAAGCTAGTTATATTCCTATTAAAGTCAATCCAATGATTCTCTGGACTAAAGACATATTTGTAGCTACTCGGTAACTGTTCTGTAGTTTTAACCTTATGTGTCCGTTCCTGCTGGCTCATGCCTGCCATAAGCTCACCAGTTATCTCACTGCTGCGGCAAATGTCTATCGTTTCTTGAGTTTCAACTCCGCTTTTGATAGCAATTTCTCACGTACCGCGTAGGTTTTAATGTTCATCACGATTTGATCTCGCTGGATGTTGTATCTCTCGTCAGCGTGATATTTGCATGAAGAGATCGGGTTCTTTAAATCCGTCAGAAATGCATTAAAAGTCTCACCAATTTCCTGGCTTCGTTGCAGAAACTTATACCGTTCATACGTCACATTGGTACGTGGTGTGAAATATCGTGCAAACTTCACATTCACCTGCTTTATGTCGTCTTTCTCTTCTTCATTTTCCCAATCGAACGAACGATACACATCCATGGCTTCAGATCCCATCAGCGTCAACAATGTTGCGACCTGAATTCCCCCTGCCTTCTTGTCTCTTTCCGTTGCCATCGTGTAACAGTCAAAGCGTTCCATCTCTGGGAGCCCTCATAGAGGTCGCCGGTAAGGGTGAAATTTCCAGGCGGCCTTAACGTCATATCCGCACTATGTGCCATGTTTGAGATATTGTTCACTTATATCCCGTGTTCTGACACCATGTTACGTAGTCTCTTAATTGTTACGCAGTAACGCTGTATCATACAATAACAATGAAGGCAATACTCAACACAGTGCTGCATGTTTACATGGCTACTTTATTTCAACAACTGCCTGTTTACTACGTAACAACTTGTCCGTAGGCTCTACTTTGTAACCGCATCGTGACCTTACATTCTTTGATTTTAAGTCTTTGTTCTGCTAAAAGTGCTTAGGCCTGTGCCAGTTTTTTCTTCGATTAATTGTCTTCCAACAAACTGATACTGTGCAATTTCTTATGCATCATCAGAAACTAAACTGTTGTAGTTTATCTCACACTGCTCAAACACTCATACAAAAAACCTACCCGCGAAACCCAACGAAGCTCTATGTGAAGAAGTAGAGATTTACTATCTGCCCCAATGCCTCTCATAGTACGGTCTTAGTGGCCTTGACATACTCAAGTTTGATAATGTTTGCAACGAAAGAAATCGTGTATGTTTCGAACGCTTTTCTTTGGGTGTGTGCAAGTGGGATGTAGCGTGTAGTCTGTGTGTTCTTTGGATGTGTGAATGTGGGATGTAGCGTGTAGTCTGTGTGTTCTTTTGGTGTGTGCAAGTGGGATGTAGCGTGTAGGCTGTGTGTTGTTTGTGTGTGTGCAAGTGGGATGTAGCGTGTAGTCTGTGTGTTCTTTGGATGTGTGCAAGTGGGATGTAGCGTGTAGTCTGTGTGTTCTTTGGGTGTGTGCAAGTGGGATGTAGCGTGTAGGCTGTGTGTTGTTTGTGTGTGTGCAAGTGGGATGTAGCGTGTAGTCTGTGTGTTCTTTGGGTGTGTGCAAGTGGGATGTAGCGTGTAGTCTGTGTGTTCTTTGGGTGTGTGCAAGTGGGATGTAGCGTGTCGTTGTTTGTGTGGCTTGAGTTGAGATTGAAAGCAATGTTGCGTTGTGATTTTCCACTAATTACAAAAATACCGCGGCACACTCGGGATTATCATGGCATACTTGGGATTTTGTTACCGTGATACACTGGTCGAGAAGCACTGATTCCAGCGGTTAGTGTTTTGTTCGTTTGCTAATTGCAAATGACCAACGGTGAGGGAACGTTCATTGCAACATTCCGTCGATGTCGTCCATTCCAAAACATGCTTCGTCTAAACTGAAACAGCCCTGAATGGCATCGCCAGTGTAAAAATCAACGTCCAGTTGTGTTTTGCTGCCAACAAATCATTGACACTAAGAATGTGGCTACGATCTTGTTTTTCAAAACAATTTAGGACTAAAGTTACGTTATACGTATAAACACAGACGATCACGAGCTATACGTTAAAAGCAAATGCGTTGGTCACGTCTTCAAGATTTGTGTTAAACAATATTATGTGCGTATCGTTAGAAACTTTGTTTCAGTTGTTCATGAACGAATTAACGAACGAAAGAAATGGTGACACACATGGACGAAGCAGTTTCTTTACCATTATAAATATAACGAAGGAGATCGTCGCAACATGACTTCCGGTGATTGTTTGGATTAACCGATTATTCTATTCAGTATTTGCGCAATGTCATCTGGGATAGATTGTTCGATTGAGTGTTTGAACGGTTTTGAATTGTGCTTTCAAGATTTAATTGTTGACGTGAGTGTTTGAACACCTTTAAGAGACTTAATCGTTGAATCGAGTGTTTGAACAGTCTTAGCTAATGATTGACTTAATTATTTAATTATATAAAATACTCCGCGCGCGCACACACATTGCAACTAAAGTGTGTATATATATATATATATATATATTATACACACACACATGAATCAGGAATGTTCTGGAACAGCACCTTTACCACGTGCAGACATTTACCCGGTTTGCTACACTATAATGGTTTGTTTGAGTGTTTATGGTATGACACACTTGGTGGATTAATTGAGTTATTAAACATGTTTAAAGTAGGATTACATGTATTTGAAGTTAACGCATGCTTGCGGTTACTCGTTGACAGTCAGGTCGTTGTGATATTTGAAGATTTCGCTCTTCACATACGGAGATTGTCTCCACTACGTTTAAGATCTAGACAAATAAGACGTTGGCCAACTTGCAAAATAAGATGCTAAACAGCAGGAATATTTGTCGTTCTTGGGATAGCTTCTTCTGCCTGTTTGCCAGACGGATTACGACGATTACAGCAAATCGTCATTGAAATCAGTTGGGTGTTGTGAACACAACGCATTCTTGCATAGATTACGCACTTAGAGTGTTAACAAATAAATACGCCCTATAGTACGTGTACATGTGTGATAACCCTACACCATGACGAATTCCCGCCAAAATTCCACGAATGAACTACACAACTTGTACATGCCAACGCTCGTTCGTTCGCTCACTCATTCACTCACTCACTTATCCGTTCACCGAGGTGGTTGTAGGGTGCCACTGTCGGATTACGCCAGCCTGTCTGTCGTCTTTGATGTGCAGCAGAGTCTGTGAACGCACTCAATAAAATAAAATGGAATTGCAAACGGTAACAGTTAGATCGCCGGTTCACTTGAAATCCATTGTTGTTTCCAGCGCTCGGCATCGTTCTGTTAACTGACTGGTCTAGGTATACAGTGTATATTGTGATTAGAATGTTGCCGTCTTATGAGGTTTTATTCAACTCGTCAGTCTTCTTCAGAATTGTATCGCCATGCTGACCTTTCTATGCTGGCACTGGGGGTGGTCACTGTCACGGTGTTTGTTATCCTTAGTCGCTATTTTACGTTTGATATTGAGACTGGACTGACATTAACGTGATCTCATAGTCAGGAGGAATACACAGTCCCCAATGTTGAAAGTCAGGTTTTTACGTCGAATGTACCACACCTGCCCGGTACGCATGTTCAACTCGGACCAATGGCATGCCAGTCGGATGTGCTAACAACTACACTAACATTATTATAACTTTTTTTCGTACACATTTATTTAATGCAGGTGGTAGGCCTATATGATCTGTTTTCTGTAAAACTATTACAAACGTATTTGCATTATCAAAAATACTTATTACATAGCAGTACTTTAGAGAAAAATAAATGTTCTATCTCCAAAATAACCAACGAAAAGAGCCGTGAATTACCTTTAAATACTACCTGACTTGTCCGTCTTTGCACAGGAAACAAATAAATTGTACATATAAAATAACGTCTTACGGAGCGCTTCCAAAATCTTGTGCACTGGAATGTGACCCATCGTCAAATCATTTGCACTGAAATCTAACAAAAAAGTATTGTTGGTATAATTATAAACACTGAAAATAGGCTAAAATCCAAATCCCCAACATTTAAATACCATCCACCCCAAAAATACAGTATAAATCCATCCCAAATTCTCCCAGCCTATCTACATTGATAAATTGTGACTGGTCACTGGCGTAATTGTTAGGACAAACTTGCCCTCTATATTAAAACATACTGAAAGGTTACAGAAATAGCACGCGCTATAGGCGGACTCACGGAGGCACGTGCCACCTAGGGCTAGACCATTTGAATTTAGCGTGCCCTCAGATCTTCTTGAATGGGTCCACGTGACCGTGCCCCCAGACCCTTTGAAATGTACCCCCGTGTCCCTGTTCATGATACAATAAACTGAAGTTACGGTCCCTGTCTTCCGATGTCACCAGTCGAACCGAGATAGCGGAGAAGGTGAAAGTTACGGCGCAGCAGCGACAAGTGTTCTACACCATTTGGTTCGGCCGCCAGCGGAGGTTTTTGTGTCCTCCCCCTCCCCTCCTCCAACTACCTGACCTGACCAGAGACATGCATAGTTGGTGCAGTGTTAGCGTTTGGGATTTCCATACGTCAATAACGTAACAACTAATCAAAATTACCCACCCCTCTGACAGATTTCGAAAAAATATCAATCTACGAACCACCCCAATGGGAACGCTAGATCACATACACAAGTTCAGCTCCTTACATGCAAAACTAACGGAGTTACAGGTCCACAGAAAAAGAGAACATACTGTCTATGGAAGTGTATATGGTTGCAGGAAACGCACGAGTGGCGCCACCGTGTGGACAGTATGGGGCGAAACAAAGCAGCCAAGAAGAAGCAGAAGAAAGACATGTCAGTGTTTAAAGTCGCCGGGTCAAAGGTCGCCAAGTCGAAGATGGCAACCCAAAAAGTGAAGACAAACCTAAAGAAGGTAGTCGGCAGAATTTTGTTTTATACATTTAAATTAATCGTGTATCAAATGGATTTGAAACACGTGCAAGCGTGCATCTGTCAGACCAAGACACTCCATTGTTGCCGTTCGTTTACAATATTTATTCAATTATTATTCTTGATTTTGCATCCAGTAACAACATTGATGTCGATTTTCACACGTTTACGTTGTTTTCGTGTTACAGATGAATAATTTAACAAAGTCTAAAACAGCCACAGCTGATGCAACATTCCTTGAAATGGCGCAGGATGTCGTCATGAGTTCCGCTGCTACAAAACAATCGACCAAATGTGACGTCACTCAGGTAAGCCGTCCTTTCCACCGCCAGCGGCGCAGTCATCGTGTAATCTTATAATTAATTCCGCAATTCACTCAGCTCATCACAAATATGTCAGAAATCATTGAGTATTTTTTCCGACGATTTCATCAAACTTAATTATCACATTGCACAAACAAACCAACATGTTGTAGTTGGTACTCGATATGATTGAGTTTTCTTGATTATTCTAAAACGAGACGTGCGGAGAATTTAATTGTGGAGGCAACTAAGACTACAGGAGTTTAAACGAACCGCCGTTCTTGTGTTGATTACAAGTATGACCAGTACTTTCGTTTTTTCGTTAGTTTACGTGTGTTTGGGTGCGTGCGTGTGTTTTTGGTGGGTATTCTTACCATTTCTAAATGTTGCCAGTATGGTGCCAGACTGCCAGTATACGTGTTGTGTACGACTGTTTGTCCAGCCGTGATCACCACTTGGTTTGCCTACGTTGTTTGCAGTCGCCCAAGCAGCAGAAGACCCTTCGTCCGCCCGCCGACATGAACGCCGCAGCTGACCAATTCGCCCAGTTATGATCAGAACCTCCAACTGCTGGACGCTGTACAACCCAACTGCGAACAGACCGAGCTCAGTTGAGCTGCAGTTGACGCGGTCACGGGAAAAGGCTGCTCGATCTTGTCACAGAAGAGGGGACAATGTCTTGGAAGAGGGAGATTGCGTTAAGAGAACGAGTTGGTAGTGAGGATGAGCTGATTGGAATGTTTTCATGTTCGTGAGTCCGGGGAACGAGTCGGGGACGTGCAATTCATGCTGAATTGTAAAATCAACTCAACAGCTTTCAACTAAGATAACCGTAATTTTACTGTATTTAATTGTTTTTGAAAAAAAAGTACCTCTTCAAACATTCTCATTATGCTTGCGTCATGAACGTACTGATGGTGATCATGTGTGCGTCTGATTGAATGATTGGTAATGCATTTCATGGTTGAAACGTATCTCCTCGCAAGCCAGATGTGGTGGTTGACGTTCATTACTTACATGTAGCCGTGTTTGAAAATTAACAAAACGAATTATTTGATGATGAGATATGAACCGCATAAGTGAACGAGCGACTTAATGATATCATACCCAAGTGCCACTTTTAAAAGCATAATAAAAAGTAAATTATTAAAGTGAACACCGTCTTTCCGATTGCAGTGCTGATAACTATATTAGTGTAGGTTGTGGAAACCCTGTCGTCAGCATCCGAAGGGATAGGCATATTTTTACATTGAATAAGTGTTATTTTTATCTAGGTTTGACAAACACTGTCTGATGCTCTCCGTGGGGTAACTACGGGATTATATACCGATTGGATCTTCCTGTTAACAACGTAGATGTGATTAATGATTACACGTTGTCGACGAATACTGCCGCAGTCACTTGGCGAAAGTGCCACCGGGCGGATGTAGCTAGTGTAGCATTACAAGTGGATTACTTCTACTTCCGGTACATATATATATATGGTAGTCGGGCTTACATTCAAAGGATTGCGACATTTATAGCAATACAATATGTAAGAGGATTGCCATGCAGAGCAAAATTACAAGTGGCCTAGAAAGCCTTTGGTTTACCGCGAATCCACATTTCCTTCTGGTGCAGATACGTTCACGTTGCGCATGCGTTTATGTCATAGAAAAATAGTTTACTGTATTATAATTACTCACTGTTATGTCAGTGCCGACGTCTTTAACGCGTCGGTCAATTTCCCTAGCTTAGTTCTCGGCACTGCAATTGCAAAGATGGTGCTCACTTCCTGAATTATTAATTAAGTCGTCAACCCGTTTCTACACATATCCCATGTAATGAAGCAACACTGCTACAAACCCGCACCAAATTTACCATATGTTGTTGTCAAAGACGTCATTGTCGAAAATACGCTTTTAAGGTTTGTGTGTATACCTACCAAACTATTAACGGAGAAGTGAAGAAGGTTTTCAACTTTTTCGCACGGTTTTGATCAGAGCTCTCATCATGTAAACCATGATGTGATAGCGGCTATGGAGTTAGTATTGTTTGCTGCTATATTGATGGTCACGAAGTGAAAGTGTTTTGTACTCGTTTGTTGATGGTTTTAGTGATGAAACACACCGAAACGTTGGCAGGCACACTGATTTCAAACTCAGTTATTCCGCAGCGATTGCACCCGCAGTAGCTGCAACCACACGCTCATCTTGAACGGTAATGGAGCCCCCACTCTGTGACGCAATATGTATTGAAAATTGCGTTTCTTGAATCCAGTCGGTTTCAGTACGGGTCGGAGGCTGTGCGAGGGATGGTCATGTGTGTCTCCATCGCCGGGCTGGAGGGGTTCTGCTAGGGCAGGCTTGGACCTTAGCAACGCACGCGCTACCTCTGCACGTAACGCGTTGGAAGCCGCCAGCAGTCCATCGTTGTCTGCGTTGAACGCGTCTACGGTGAACGTCGTGGCTAGGACGGCAAGCAGGAAGACGCATCTCCACATCATCCTTCGCGGTACTGCAAACAGAATGACGTCACAGTTACACATTATTGTGTGTGTGCGTGCGTGCGTGCGTTGTGAGTGTTGCTCCATCAAAGCTTTGGCTCCATGCACTATTCTCTTAATTTATTCATTATTTTATGGAAATTTGTTTTAGTTCTACTTTTCGTGTAATATATGAACGTTATGGATTTGGCACTATGTAAAATAAACATTATTATTATGTTTAAAATTATGTCCGATGAAGTTGCCCAATTCGTAACTACAGAATCACGCTCTCTAATTCTGACTCTACCAGTTCAACTGAGTCCACGCACACCTAACTGCACACACGGATACACTCACTCTGTCACATACACGTCTAGTTTGCGTGGCCATTGGCCTGTTCGCATCCGACGTCTGTGAAGCCTTACATGATTAGCAAACAATCCACACCAGAAACATGTTTTAGATTCATTATAACTGGTATAGATACACCCGATTCTTAAGCTTGGCCTGGTAATTGTATGTTTCTGCCACTGTTCGCGTGAACGTCGTGGTTGTAATTGGGTAACATGATAATTGTATGGACACGTAGATGGTGTACTTTTAGGTTGTCTTTCCTGGGGCAGTCTGTCAACGTTACAATCATCAGAACTAATTGCACGCCTACCCGATGATGATGGTCGTCAATTACAATCTTACATTCCTTTTAATAAGCACATCTCTGACATCGAATTGGAATTCCGCTACAAACGATACTGTCCACTGTCGTTGATTCTGATAGCATCTGCCGTGGAGGGTGGTAGATATTTCATAGGCAACGAGTCCCTCAATCATGCGACCCGGTGAATCGAGGGGAAGTTTTAGTGAAATTAATAAAAAAAAACGATTATAACCAATTTGTTTAAAAAACATGGTTAATAGTTTTGAGTTGACTGTATAGTGCACACACTGCCGTTTTGGTCTGAGCAATTCGTTTTCAATGATAGGCAACCATATAAAAGTAGCTTACACCTACAAGCTTGAGGAAGCATAGCATATAAAACCTCTTAAGTATGTAACGCTAAATAACAATCGGTGTTATCTTAAATACGTCGCCAATTGGAAAAACAGAGGCCAATGGTTCAAACAAACGAATGAACTTAAAACGAAGCGAGTGGACCTCGACGGATCGGGAGAGATCCACATGTAGTGTGAGTGTACGTTAACAATATATACTAGTAAGTTTGCACCCACCCATGGAGCAACAGACCACTCGTTTAAATTGGCGGCATCTGCTTAATTGATCACCACAACATTTTCTCAGGTAAGAGAAAAGCCCTCCAAACATGCTCAACCAAACAAAGCCGCATAATCTAATTATTAGAGTGTCTACAAGCATACCGATCTCAATTCCCTTCTCCGTCCCTAACGCGCTGCGCGATTGTTGGAGATACGTAACCGTCAGGAGTGTCTCCATCACGGCGTTTCACGTGCCAACGTATCGTACATTTATGCCCTTTTCAGCTGGATATGTGGTTCTAATCACAAGCTCAAATGGACAGACCATATTCAATTATTATTGTATCTAAATCATTTTAGAAATATGTGCAAAAGCACATCACAGGGAAGATAGGATGCACGGTCTTTAAAGCAGGCGCCTTTTACGAGATTTGGAATTGCTTGTCTATATTCTTCTGGATAATGTGGTAGCCCCGACTTCCGGGTAATGTCCCACAAGTAAGTACTTCACCCAAGACAACTTTTCTAACAGTTTATTTGCACAAATTTAACGGAATATGTGTTAGAGATTAAACACAGATATATTACGGAAGAATTTGATCAGTTTTTGTGTGAAAACTACAAAAACGATTGCACGCACGATTTGTGCGATTTATGTATTACATGCTGAGACAGGTCTTTAAAAATATTTTGTTCAGGTGCATTACCCACAACAGCAATTAAAACGAGGCGGCTAATCGGTCAAAAACAGTTGTACGTACAATGCTGTCATATTGTTTACTTTGATTCATCCATAATTTGAACGTAAAATGGATAATGACTGCGCTTACCGATCACCCCTGCCGGTTACGTATTTACCTATCCGATCGACACATAACCAATCGCATAAACACAAAAAGCGATGACGTAGTACGCACAGCGTGTTAGGATTAGGGGAGGGAATCGAGATCGGTATGCTTGCAGACACTATTATCGAGCAAGCGCCTTTAGGTATGTTTGTTTATTATGTTAAACTTTTCCTCTTAGATGGCTTGCACCTCGGATACCAAACCTTTAGAGATTAATCTACGACCCCAGAAGTAGTACCGCCATCTTTTATACCCTATATGTGTCAGGGTTTCACACCTTTTATAGGGTAAATCAGTTGCTCGGAACGTAACACGTAATGCGCGCATAAAATCGTGACTCAATCGCAGGAACAACTAGCGAGCGGCAAAATCTTCGGGAAACCGCCCCTGCATGATGGACTAGGAATGATGGCTTGGAATATAAAGTAGTTGCTGACACAATAGGCTTACGTCTACCTTCATGCTCATAATATAGCAATACGAATATGATTTAATAATTCTACACTATCACGATTAGGGTCTATCAAAGGACGTGAACTTCACTTTCTCTCCGACCTTCGTCATTTTGAACAAGCAACGAGTATCTGCGAGCTCGTTATGATGTGTATGTGTGTTTTCTAACATTGGTAAATATTGCTGTCTTGACTGTCACATATGAACTATCTAGTTATCCCGTCCGGGGACGGACATTTTTGGTAGTAACTTAAATAAATGTCCTTGTACATGGCAATAGATGCCAATAATCAAACGAAGCAAATGAACACAGAAAGAGACCAGTGACCCTCGGAGGAGTGGCACTTACAGTCACCCAAAGTTAGCGTATTAATATATACGGCGTAAATAAATACATTCAATTGCGCGCTTTAGTGTTACAGCAGTCTCACCTTAAATCAGCGTATCACACCCACGATACAGAGTGACGTAAGTCCCGTCTGCTTCAGCGAGTTACCGAGACCAGACAAGGCGCGCAGACAGAACCTTCGCCGTGAGAGATGAGTCGAGATATGATGACCTGTCCTTCACGAGCTTCTATATTTATGAGCACCTTCGTCCAGACCACTCCACCGCAAGCTGCGGCGGATGTCATTATCGGCACCAGCATCACGCATACACGATTATTGATTGTTCTAATAAGTCGCCCAGGCATCTTTCGATGGGTACCAGCGATATATCTTCATTTCATAACAGAGAAACGGCGTGTGGCAATGTGAAAAATGCATCGATCATTATATAAGCAGTCATACACAATTATACGCCAAACATGAAACCTCTATCATACGACGTGCTGCGGGAAAATGATATCACTATTGTCCACTTTGTAGGCTACATTACACTTTTCTGTGATATCATATTATTAATTAACGTTTCATAACATGATGACCGAATTTGTTTATTTGTATGTAGTTTTCGTTCTCGAAATGTTCT
The DNA here is from genome assembly GCA_963995525.1 of Escarpia spicata. Classification (NCBI taxonomy): domain Eukaryota; kingdom Metazoa; phylum Annelida; class Polychaeta; order Sabellida; family Siboglinidae; genus Escarpia; species Escarpia spicata. The sequence continues at coordinate 56,346,904 of OZ023214.1, read as the reverse complement.
AAACCGACCAAGAGACATGAGTCGGTGTTTCGTTTAACAAAATTAATGAGCTAATAGAATTGAACCTCACTTTACGGTCACCCCGGTAATACAACCACTTCGCTAATACAGCCACCTCGCAATTATGGTCACTCTAGGATAGTCCCTAATTATTTTTGTAGCAATAAAGTGTAGGAAATCAGTTTCGCTAATACGGGCACCTCGCCAATCAGGTCACTTTGGCGCAGCTCCGAGAGAGACCTTAATAATGAGATTAGCCACATATACCAGAGGTCATACCACATTACGTCCCTCTGTTGCATGAGTGGGGACTAGCAAGACGTTAACATACGGGCTGGATACGTGGTTGAGCATTGTGGATGACACTATTATATCCTACTGGGAATATTAAATATTATCACAGTAACCTGACATTTTATGAAAAATGTTTGCGTGTATGTTGATCAGGAAAATTGAACTTCGTGAGTTTCCCCTGTTAATCGTCATATTATAACTGTTTACCTGCTCTGAAAGTGTTTGTAGCTACTTCATAGTATCAGTTTGCCTTCCGTAGAACAAATTATTGTCTTGACAAAGAACAGAAAAATGCCCTTTCCGGGCCCTGTTAGATTTGTAGACAGTGATTCTGCAGACATCGGTGGTAGTCATATCCCATTCAAAACTTCAGTAAGAAATCTTGGAATTAAATTCGATCAGACAGACTCCATGCAGGAACAAATCAGTAGCGTTTGTCGCGCCACTTTTCTTGCATTATGACTATGGTATACATCCGGTCGCATCTTTCTAATAAGCGCCTCAGCTAGACTTATTATTGCATTGATAATATCCCTTCTTGACTATTTTAATTTAAATCGGTTTTCACTGGTCTACCTCCCGAAGAAATAAATAAATCGATTACAGAGCGTTCAGAATAGAGCAATACGGGTAAGCAACGAAAGCTAGACCATGTGATGCCAGTGTTGCAAGAACTCTATTAGTTGCCGGTGAAGTTCCTTTGAAGACCTCCCTACGACAACAGTCGAGAAATGGAAGCTAAAGTGGCATAGACATGTTACAAGATCAAGCGGCCTTGCAAAGACCATTCTGCAAGGCGCTGTGCCAGGAGGAAGACAGCGAAACAAATAGAGGAAGAGGTGAGCAGACAACCAGGAGAAGTGGAGTTATTTGACCTTAGGCATCTCCCAATAGGCGGGCGGCAGAGAATCGAACGATATGGCGGCGGCTGTGTCAGAAAGTCACCAGTGTGTGTGTGTGTGTGCGCGCGCGCGTGAGTGAGTGAGTGTATGTGTGAGTGTGTGTGACAGAGAGAGAGACACATACACAGACAGATAGAGAAGAGACAGACAGAGAGAGAGAGAGAAGAGACAGACAGACAGACAGACAGAGAGAGAGGGGGGAGAGTTCGATGCCTACAAGGTGACACCTCTTGCGTACCATCATGTTGACGAGTCACTCCAACCTTAGCTTTCGGCCTTGCTTTGCACATATCAAGCTTCACGCAGGAGCTATCAATTGTTGTGAATATTATTATTATTAGCTTGACTTTTCTGAAAGCTGTAGCCAGTTTTGCAATTTCAGGAGGACATACAAACACACGCACACTATTACTGGATATCAATATATTGGCCTCCCAATCACTGCTAAGCCTACTAGAACTTTATATACATATCTGCTCTATACGATTGTCTGCAGGACAACGGAAACAAATAATAAAACGGTTCAGAATAACCACGTCTGAACCACGCAGTGTATAACATTAGTTAAATACATGTTTAAACAACATGTTATTGTCCCGACCTCGTCGTTTCCTTGGGTGTAACAAATACGGTGACTACATTAGAACTTCAAATGCAATCGGATCTACGTAGTATAGACCCTAATATAAGGCCTGCTTTCTAAACAGTTGCTGTTTGCACCTAATAAATACATGTAATATCCTTCCGCGTTGTGAATGTTGTCTAGAAGTAACTTATAGCCAATGGTTGTAGTTTCTTTTCGCCATCTTCCTCGACGTAGCGAATCGGAACCTTGACGAACTGTTTTCTGCGTTCCTTCGCCTCGAGGTATTCAACGTGCAGTGCCCGGATGCGGTATCCCTGTAGCGCAATAACGGTGCAATTCTTCGCGAGGAAGAAGTAGTTGGAATACGAGGAGATGTTGTAACTGAAGATCATGATGAAGCGGATGACGGCATAGGGCCCGTCGAGCATCATGAGCGACACACATATGCCCCACGCCTCCGTCTCGATCAGGTGAGCGAATCGTCTCTTTAAGTTTAGACCCTTTCGATGGTCGCCAGGTATCGCGTCGTATTCGTCGTCGTCGTGACCGTCGTGTTTCGCCGTCACAACGAAGCCAAACTGCCAACAAGAAATGACAATTCAATTGTGTATTAAACGTATTGAATGAATCGAATTTGCTAAAATAAGAGAGAATTGCAAATGAGTTCTACCAGACATCGTGTTAACTTTTACACTATGGTAAAACGCCATATATAGAGGATTAGGTATATGTAATCATGGTGCCATAGATATTGTGTATATTATAATTAATTAATTAGTTAATTAATTGAAATTTTGACAAATGAACACGGAAGATATAGCAGAGTGAATGAATGATCATGCACATATGCACATATGCACGCACACAAGCTCACGTATTTTATAAATGTATATTCACTTACAGTTACAGGTTTTGCTAGATAGCATATACTGCATGGCAACTAACTTGGAGGCCGTGCAAGAAGGCAAGGCAAGAAGATAGATAAGGCGGCATGGGAAATATTTTATCGTTCCTCAGTAACTGGGTGAACTCACCGGGAAAAATGTTTGATTGTGACGTAGGTAAATGGCGACATACAGGATGCATCATCCATTATGTCGCGGTTTGCGTACGCCCCAATCAAAGTGTTGAACATCACAAATGTTGATAACGTTTATTTGTGTTAATTACATTATTATTACTGCTTGACATCTCATAAATAAAACATTCCTGCATACATTTGTTATGTTAAAAGCTTTGCCTTGTGTTTTTGTCATAAAGAAACATTTTGTGGCAGTAATTTCAACAAAATATACGACGGAATGTCCGAACCCACCACGTGTTTTCTGGTGGCTTGACGGAGGTTTTGCTAGGCAACAGGTCACGTGATGGATAGGTCAATTACGACAGGCATCGCTCACCTGCATGATACTCCACGACCATGTGATGAGGACAATGGTGACGAGGCCGGGGTAGGGCAGGATGGTCCTCTCGTTGAGGGCCGAGAAGAAGTCGGTGATGTCTGACGCCGTGCCGAGGTAAACGAGGAGCAGGGTCGAGAGCTGGTCGCGCGTGAGGTCTCCCTTCGGCAAGAGCCAGCGACCGAAGATGACGATGACGAGCAGCGCCTGCTCCAGCATCAGCACCCAGTCATCGTTGTTCATCGAGATGGCCGTGTAGTTGGCTGCGTCGTCCTGCGGCACACGACAGAGGCATAGCCACTCTGGTCATTTAAGCAAATCGCATTTTATATGATTTACCCAGCGTCACAGTGTAGCACTGTTCTTATTTAGACCTTAACCCGTTTTATTTTATTTTTACCTGCACCGCATCCATATGTTTTGTATTATCACCAATTACATCAACATTGTATATAATCACACAGTGCGACATTGCTCCATAGTGGGACCATGCACCTGTAAGGAAGAGGAGCAAGAAGAAGAAGAAGACACAACAACACCATTGGGGCAGTCCAATAAACGGATTGGCTGGTGCCGCGGGAAACCATTAAAAAATAACATGGCGGACACGCCGCATCGCACACATGGTTTGAATACAGAACGGATTGTTCGGATTGTTGGAAGAATACGGCTCATCTCGATTTAACACAGGTTTGCTCCAAATGGAAATATTGTAATAAAGCAGGCCTACACATTTTCTTGCATTCAAGAAATCCAGTAACAAACTCTTAGCAGCCGAAGAAAACATACATGTTACACTTGGCATGGCGTCCATTCCTGACAAAACATAGCGGATTTGTTTTGATGTAGGCATTTTTATATGGCAAAACCCTTTGATCTTTGATATATTTTGGATAACCAAGTCCACACTAATACTACTTAGGCTATATTGCATAGCCTGGTACTGGTTGATGGTGGCATTTGATACTATCCTACGAAACGTAGAAGATGTTATTATACTTATTATGTATGTTCAGTAGCCTGGTAGTTGGTATGCGGATTTATGTGGGATTACACGTTTTCTCTTACATGCTATCGTACAAATAACGCCATTTACTCGGAGTCTTCAGACGCAAATCGAATACTAAAAACATATTATCTGTGCAGTTATTTTATGTTTCAGAAGGTCAGATCGTCTTCGCGCTTATCAAATGGGTCAGGAGAAGGACACGGGGAATATGTTTCAGAAACATTTTGCCAGCCGCTGTTTGTGTTCCGTGCAAGGACCTACCCGGTCGAGAGGCGACGCGGCTAGTGTGTTGTTGACTTCCAGTCGCCACCGGTCCAACTTGTCCAGTTCCAGGATGAAGATGGCCGGCACAATACACAGAAGATACAACAGTACACACGGCGACATCCTGTCAACGGAACAACGAACAATATTTGTTTCAGCAGTACACGTAGACAATCTGTCGACGTAACAAGAAACAATCTTTATATCGGCAATAAACTCTCAACGGATCAGAGAACAATCCTGTTTCAGCAATACACACGATGACAACATGTCAACGGAGCAATGAACAGTCTTTGCGTTTGCGATGTCTTCTGTACAAAACAAGCTGCCAACACAAAGGTGTTGTGGAACAATATCTTTCTTGTCGGTGTTCTTCTTAGTGTAACTTATTAATCTAAGTAAGTGTATTTTAGCTATTGGGTAACAGTATTTATTTAAAACATGAAAACGTTTAGTTAACTGTACCTTTACAATGAAGTTAATAGTAGCCCCATGTATATATTCATTTTATTTTGTGTACAGTTGTGTATGCTATATTACTGATGTCAGATATTGCATTAAAGCGCTTTGGAGTTTTAGCACATTATGCACAAAATGATTGAGTTGTTGCCACAGGCTTACACCGGTCCGAGGAGCAATAGGTCAAGTCATTCTCTCCATTACACACTTTTGATATTAAATAATAATATAATTATAAAGCGCCGTGACTCCAAGTTACCCTGTTCGAAGGTGCTGAGACAAAAAGAGTAAAAAAGTCGACATTTTATAAACAAAAAATAGCAAAAAAAATCGAATATTAAAACAACGTGGCACCAAATGTCCAATCAAATTATTAGTTAGAAACTTCTAAAAACAGCACTATAAAATTTAGATCATAAAAATATAGAATGAATAATCATCAAAAAGTCCAATCGAGCGACTACATTAAACGACAGTTCAAGAGTTGAAGGCTCGTTTGAACAGGTGAGTCTTTGGGAGTCTTTTGAAGTGGTGTAAAAAGTCACATTTGCGCATATCGTGGGGAAGATTGTTCCACAGGCGAGGAGCAGCGATGGAGTAGGCACGATCACTGTAGTGGCAGAGATGTGCACTGCGTACATAACATTCTGCTGGGCTGGTAGAATTGGAGCAGGTCTGTGATGTAGCTCGGCGCAAGCAGATGAAGGGCTTAACACGTCATCAGTACGACCTTGTACTCGATATGGTATCGGACGGGAAGCCAATGAAGAGTTTCTAGGATGGGTGTTATGTGATCACAGCGATTGGCTTTGACCACAAAGCGAACTGCCACATTCTGGACTCTCTGCAGCTTGTCCAGTAGCTGATCAGGTACACCGTAAAGGAGGCCGTTTCCATAGTCCAGTCGCGATATGACGAGGGAGTGAACCAGGAGTTCAGTGGAATGTTGTGTCAAGCAATCTCTGATGGAACGAATTCGATGTAGATGAAAGTATGCTACCTGACACAGTTTCGACACTTGCGATTTCATGCTGAGGTCACTGTCAAACATCACTCCAAGGTTGCGAGCGACGGTAGTAAGCTTGAGGATGCTGTCACCGATGACGACATCAGTCAGGCTGTGCTTACTGGTCGAGGTTGGTGTGGTGATCACAAGTACTCCAGTCTTGTTGTCATTCAGTTGAAGACGATGATGAGTCATCCATGCTTTCAGTTCTCTTACTCTTGGATGCGTGCCTGTGCAGCGGTCTCATCGTTAGTGTCCTTCATCTTAAATGAGACATACACATCGGCAAAGAGATGGAAGTCAAGTCGGTGCCGCCTAACTATCTGCGTAATGGGTCCAGTGTAGAGTGTAAACAAAACTGGGCCAAGAAGAGACCCCTGTGGCACTCCCCGGAGCAGCTTCAACGGGTCTGGCCAAGACAGATCAACAGTCTGAGTCCTCGAAGTCAAGTATGACTCAAACCACTGATGCGCGACGCCGATGACACCCGCGCTCTTCATGCAAGCCAACAGCAGCGTATCATCTACAGTGTCAAAGGCCGCTGATAGATCAAGTAGGATCAACACGACACCCCTCTTATTGTCAAGGGTCATCAGAATATCATTCTGGATTCGCATCCGTGCAGTTTCAGTACTGCGATTAGGCTTGTAGGCGATTTGGAATTTTTCCTGCAGATTGTTGCACGAGACGTGGTCAATGAGCTTGTTCAGCACAACCCTCTCTGTCAACTTTGAAATAAAAGACAGATTAGAGATAGGGCGGAAGTTGTTCATGACATCCCTGTCCAAGGAAGGCTTCTTGAGCAAGGGCGTCACGAGCGCAGCTTTAATTTTTGTTGGCCCAATTCCTGTTGACACGGACACGTTGACAATGTTTGTAATGCTTGGTAGAAGGTAGTTTAACTGTTTTTTTTCTCAGAAGCTATGTCGGCATTGGGTCGGGTGAACACGACTTTGAGGGACTCTGGTTGACCAGTCGTCTCACCTCGTCTTCCGTTGCAGGCAACAAAAAGCTGAGTTTATCATCCACAGTGCTTGGACTCACATATGAAGGCACATAGTTGGGGTCAGCCTTGAGCGTCAAGTTCTTCTGAATCAGTCTGACTTTGTCCTGGAAGGATGCATTGAATCTGCTGGCCAGTTGTTCCAGTGAACCACCACCAGGCAGGCTAGCTTCAATTTGCCGTATTTCCATTTTATTTCTGTTGTCCATTTCTAGACGCGGAACCGGTATTCGGTGATATACTTGTACACGCAAGGCAATCACTCTAAATAACTATCTTTGTGTCTTTCTAATACTTCGTCAGGTGATAGATCACAGGATGTTAGTTTCACAAGTATGTTTGAGCAATTAATTACAAACATTTATATTGGGTACTGTATGAGTACACAAATCACGTGCCCTTGTAGCAAAATACGCAGTATTTACCTTCATTTAAAGGACAACAAAAGGCAACGTTGTGGTGTTATGCACCTAAAAGAGCTTGCACAAACTAACCATTTGCATCTACAATCACAATTTTCAGTTCAGTGGTTTACTCGGAATGTAGTCTTAAAGTGGAAGATTCTAACGAAATCTGCGATAACATGTAGACTGCCATCTTAGTGGTGACGCGTTCATTTGGCCGAAAGCAACCAATCAACGAGCAGCATTATTTTTGCCTTGTACGATACTGTCTTGTGTAGTTCGCGTGGTTGGTTCATGTTCAGGGGTAAGACCACATTAAGGATTCGTCCGCCATTACCCGAAAAGAGTGCCCTTGAAAATACCGTTTTGGTGTCATGTGTGAATTTTTTTCGAGCACATTGGCATGGCACATGTCAGTCCAGTGAATACTAAATGTACTACTACATTAGATCTTTCACGAGGTAGCAATAAACATACGCTAGTCGCTCACGTATTCGCACAGTGGCTATTTTGCAGAACGCACCAATATTTCAAAATCCGTCATCAGACGGGGCGAAATTGAGGGGTGTCAGGTTTGGGTGGATTTTTCTGAAAACTGAGGTATGAGAATTTTACGAGTTTTCCACAGCACTTGTGTCAATGGAGGTTAAATATGCTGTGAAATTTTCAAGAAAATTGTTTATCAAATTTAGCAGGAAATGAAGGAAACGTTATAATAGCCGCCTATGTAAAATTTAAATGTGGTTCGTTATATTAGTATAAGTTGAGCTTACCAGTGAAAACGTGACTTGCAATGTGCCATACTGCTCTACATACGGTTGTAACAATAGTACAGCGAAGGATAATGAGCCAGAAGTGAAATAGTGGATTCACGACTGTGGACGGGCTGGTTGGAAGCCTTCGAAATACAACGCACTATGTTCAGATCATTTTGGAGAAACGTGCTTCGAAGGAAATCTATACCGTCAGTTAATGACACAAGATCCGACAAAACGTCGCCGACGTCGATGTTTGAAGCCAGGTGCAGTGCCTACGATATTTAGTCACGGACCTCAGCCGTCGAAGCGACGCATATTTTCGATCAAACGCGCCGCCGCCGAGAAATCGATCGCAAGGCAAGAAGGTTAATACTGAGTTACTTGGTATCCAATTATAATCTGTTGGCATTTGAGATGCAAGATATGCTGGAGGCAAGCTAGAACAGTACCATAATGTACTATATTGCACCATAAAGAGTTTAGACTTTAGTCTTAGAAGATAGCCGAATAGTAAAAGTTAACGGCAATCAAGCAGCGTGAGCGATATTACAGTAACGGATTAACATGGGCTGGAATGATTGTCGTTTATAATAACATTGCAAAACTTACTGTATTTTGTGTTAAATGAAAAAAATACGTTCTGCATCCAATAATATTGCATTAGACATTGTCATATATCGAAATGTTTGGCCTATCATTTGTCATGATGTTAATTATATAATTGGACTTCATATATAATTATATGTGACTACTGTTTATGTGACGAAGAATATCACTATATACTCTATTGTAAAACGTTTAAAATTTGTATTTAGTAAAATTACATAATGTTACTCAATTTTAGTTAAGGGGATACAACCCAGATGAAAGTGTTTTTTTAAGAAAAAAATACTAAAATGTTTTTCATGCCAGATTATGATAGCTTATTATGTTTACTGTGAATATATATCATTTTACAACAATTACATACCTTTAAACCACTCTTGTCCATGGAATAAGGGTGTCAATATCAAGTAATTTGTATCCATTATGCCACATTTGATGGCCATTTTATTTAAAAAACATTTAAATTCAGCATTTGGAAGGATATCTCTAGGAGTAATTATGTGATCCAAATATAGTTATCAATGAGCTCACCAGATACACCATGTCTGTATTATAAAAATACTGGCATCACTCAATAATCATATATTCTTTAATAATATACCATGTGCACACATCTTCACTAACTTGTTTTTTTGTACACTAACAGCAAAAACAGCTAACAGCTGTTGTGAAAATATCTTTAATTTGGATCAAAAATATTAATAATTGTAATTTGCATTTCAGCTCGATCACTAACATGATGTGGCACATGGGGAAAGGCATCAACCGCAAGTTTACTGCGAAGGGCCGAGGCAAGGGATGCGAGGACCTCCTTCATTGGATACAGAACAACATGCAACGGTGACGCACAGTTGCTGAAGTAAGTACCAAACTTGATATGTATTCATTTTATACCTGAGGCATGCCCAAAGCAACAAGTAACCTTTAGATTTGCAATCAGTAGATGATGAGTAGGGACCACGACCCAAGTAGTGCAAGGTGAATTCCTGTCACCGACTTGAATCCCAAATACACTAAATCAGCTCTTATGCATAACTAACATTATAATAAGTTTTCGAAATTACTGCATTTCATAGGCATCCAACTCGTTTTTTTAGGATGGCTACTCAAAAGTACCAGCCAGCATGACTACTACCTCATCAGTAAATGTGTTTATTCAGACTTCCAAAACTGATAATATAAATGCTGTTTACATGTTATGTGTTAATATGTGGACCACCGACTTATGTATGGGACCAAAAATGTTACATAGTCAAAGTTCCTGATGACCAACTTTTCAGTAGTTTAGTCACTCAGATGTGAGGGGGCGAATACACAGATGGATAGTGCTCATTCTGTATCACCCTACCTAATCCTTGTAATCAGTTGCTGTGTACATTTATGAGTACAGTTACTTGAGTGTAATAAATTACATCTCCGTGTAATAATTACATTCCAGAATGCAATTGTCTGTAATGAAATAAATAAGAGCACTTGTGTCATTATCACCAATTTTATTAAAGAAATATAAAATCAAAACATGATATCAAAATACAGTGACTGTATATACAGTAGATACAGAAACTAAGAAGAAAAAAACAAGTTATAATAAATTATGTGAAGGAATGTGATGATGGAATGTCTTATTTGTAAGGATCAGTATCGTTTTACTAATGTACCAGTACGATTACCATGATTGGCCATTGTATTGTTACTAAAAACAACCAACACTTTACAGTACACAGGAAAAGCATTTTAAAGTTCACTGAATGCTAGTCATAAGCAGACCTGCCTACCATTCCGGATTGTCCGGAATCATTCCGGAAAGTCACCTCAAATTACGGTATTACGGTGAGGGATGAAAATATTACGGACTGACCATGTTGGGCAATCACTCAAATTTAGGTTCCACTATATTCAACAGGTGGCAGCATATGTATGCAGCATGTTGTGACATGGTTTTTCATTCGCTGAGTCTGGTCGTAATGTAACCAATAGGAAACAGCGTTATGACAAATTCGCATTTCCGCGATCAAACAAAACGAAGTCACGTGGCACGAAATGATGGCTGACAGCGAAAAGACGCCACCGCCAACCCAAAAGAAATGTGTAATGCAAAAATGTAGTGAGTGCTATACTTGTAGTGTTAGGCCAACTGACTGTACTAAGACTAAGTTAATGTATTTATTGAGGAGTTTAGTGTATCATTTACAGCCTATCATACAGTTACTACAGTCTCGGCGATGTCGATGACAGTGTGATGTAATGGTTTTGGTCGGTCGCTACCCCACCCCCCTGTCTATCATTTATAATTCTAAACTAAACTAATGGTTTTGGTCCATCGCTACCCCCCTCCCCCCCCCTTTTTTGTTTTTTTTTACCATTAAACATGTAAACATCTGGAATAAGGCAAAAATTTGTAATTTTGCACTACAGAACAAATTATGACGGTGCAACAAACATTGTATCTATACGTTATGATAACTTAAGTGGAACCATTATAATTTGTTCTGTAGTGAGAGAGTATCACTTTATTCATACAGTAGAATAAAGTGTGAAACGATAACCCAAGTACACGTGTGAATACAGTAAATAGCTATGTATATTGTAGCAGGCTAAGGTAAATAATGACTAACGGTTAAAGTAAGTCATATTAAAAATGAACACATTTATGTATAGGATTACTTGCTGTTGAGGGAAATTTTATTTTGTAATTATTGTCATATTAGGGTGATGGTCATCATATTTAAATTAGTCTTGGGTCAAACCAGTGTGGTTCGTCTTTACATTTAGAAAGGGTGAATGGCGTTAGCAGGGCTAGTTTAGACAAGCATACAACTGAATTAGTTGTTTTATTGGTGGTTATATTCCAAGAGATTTTAAGGAGGTTGTCAGTCTTAGATTTGTTGGGTTCAGATACATAGCCTCTGCAACCTATTTCAATGCATGTTAATTCTGATTTTATTCCATTATTGTTTACATCATGGATTAGTGCGACATACTTGTTATTTTTGAATACATGATCTTTCTTGATGTTAGGTTCAAATGGTTGTTAGTTCAATGATGTGAATTTGCTTAGCATGTGGATGGTAGATGACGTATGGTAAGTCCACTAAGTAATTTCCATGGAAGATTTGGGCATCAGCAAAAATAGATAAGCGAGCGAAAAATGAACAACTCAGAACACGTCTAAAACATGAAATTCTACGGTCGCTAGCACCCTCACGGCTCGTCCTGTCCCGACGATCTTGGTATCATTTGAAAGGATGCACTTTTTGTTATTCTAGCGACATCTAGATTTCCTGGTAACCGTTCAAAGAACACCGATAAATGGACCTACAATCATGCCGTTTTCGGTGTTCTGTACGGTTCCGAACGATGTTGGCGGCGGGTACTCGGTACACTAATTTTCCGATTGCGGCGCTGTTTTCCTCATTTGCATAGGTTCAGACATGCGCACTTCACCATTTCTTGATTTCATGTTAGAAGCTTCACCCACTTTTAAACCGCGGCGAAACTAATGTGCTTTGATCGCAGCAAAACCAATATATCTCTACGTCGGCGTGACGTCACAATAAAGTACGTCACACAACGGGTCTAAATTCGTTGCGTTGGTTGGTTGATATACGCCTACTTCACGTATGTCATTTTAGCAGCCGTTTGAAAGTGGGTGGAGCTTATACCATGAAATCAGATAGTGGTGCCTCAATCGGTAGATTGGTGAACTGTGTCGACGAAACAACATGGTTCGCAGTGTCTAAGACACCGGAACGGGGGCCCGGTTGTAGGTCCGTTTTTGGTTAATTTTAGGAATGATTATCAGGAAACCATTTATATGTTTGAATAGCAGAACGCTTAAACTTTCAAATGACATCAATATTGTTGGGATCCGACAAACCGTATTGGTACTAGCAATCATTAAAAAGGCATTTTTGGAACGTGTTTGACAGTTGTTAATTTTTCGCTCGCTTATCTATTTTTGGCATCAGGCATGAGATTGCTGATAAAATTATCTATATATATATTTGTATTGGTAGTGCTACTATGATGTTGTATTGTGTTCATTATTAATACATTTCAATAAATATTTAACAACACATTTCACTGGTCTTGTAACAATGCATGCACATATATATGTACTTGTTTGTTGGATGGTCTAATTCCCATTCTGCAGCATCACCTGCTCCAGACAAAGAATTCTAAATCCTCTGCTGTTTGTAATGCACAGCAGTCCACCTGTAACAAAGAATTAAGCATTTAAATAATAGTTTTACACACATGTTGAGCAGATCCTCTAACTGTATTCATCCCAGTATTATACCTGGTCCATAGACATATCATGCAGATTAAGGAAGGCCGTTTTGAAATGTGTCAATATTTGCACAAAACGGTGGTAATTTTCTTTGTCACCAAAACAAATGGGGGCTATGGCTGAAAAATTTTCAAGGTATATTTTATTCATAAGAGCCAATGTAAACTTTGGGCAGAAAATTTGCAGTATGCATAAAGTTAAAATAATCTATCTACCTGCTGCCATGTGTTTAAAAAGTAGTACTGCCACATATTGTTCATACATGCATAGCCATTACTGCGAAAGTGAAGTGTCGACGGGGATAGAACAAAAGGGAGTTAATTCCTGCTTATTTTCAATCATAGCTCTGCCCTGTACAATTTTGGTTCACATGAATCATGGAACCATTCAACTACATTTCTTTTAAAAAGTGAGGGTATAGTCATGGGTGGTATTCGAAAATGGACATGTCAAAGTTCAAACACTGAGTCTGAGACCGAATCCAGTCACCAGTGGCACCGAGTCGGAGAGTGACTACAGTGAGATCTAAGTAAGTTAAAAGTCAACCAATCCCAAATGTAAGACAAGTGACGTGTCCCGGCCCGAGCTATCATCTCTCGCTGTTCATACGCAGCCCGGAACTTAGGCTCATCGGTTATTTAAACAATAAACTAAACAGATTAGTAATTACCTTCACCAACAGCGTTGCTGTCGAGTAGCAAGCGCCTCCTGGCAGCATACATATTCAGTTCTTGTTCCTGAACAAGCCACGGAGATCGCTGCGGCATTTTCCCCACCGACACCAGCCAATTTTATCTCGACATGGTATGCGCCTTGGGCCTTCCTGTTCGTGCCCACCGGCACGTGCCTCTGCCCTATCTTCCAACACAGGCCCTTGTTTTTGTGGTTCAAACCGGTAATCAGTTGCTTCGAAATCGATTTGGTTTTCGTCATCTTCCGAAGAATTGGAAAGCCATCTTATTTACACAGTCACAGCGCATGCGCACATAGTTTAATTGGTAAACTTACCATAGTGCCACCTAACGGAGTTGGGAACAAATAGTACGTAGACAATTTGCGAAGCGAGTTACGACAGTGTGACGTCACTTTCTTCTAACAATGGCGTAGTCCATAGAAATTCGGTAGTTGTGTGTTCAAAAATGTTTTCCTGGTAAACCGCTGACGTTAAAAATTTGATTGTAGTTGGACATTGTTAGTTTGTATTAACTCTTTTAGATGCTTAACACCAAAACGTTGCCTTTTGTTTTCCTTTAATAAAACGACAAATGTAACAGTATACAACAGTCCGATAACTATAAAAAATAACTAAGCCCAAAACACGGCAAAGATCTGTGAGACGCACCACATAGTGCGTCTGACTAACGTGTCTGCTTGAGGATTGTTTGCATACAATGGCCAGATGAAACGACTGAACATAGAAAGGGACGCCTGGGAGGACATGCAGTCAGACTACCCCCAAAGTTAGCGTATCAACGCGTAGCTTAGTGACCGGAGGAGGAACCATGCGACTCACCACTTCCACTCCTTGGCCCGCCGGATGCCGAGCACGATGAAGCTCTCTACAAACATGAGTATGAAGGAGAGCCCGAGCACCCAGTAGAAGTCGCTCTTCACCACCGTCACGCGCCACACGGTGAGCAGCGCGTGCAACAAGAACATCTGGCGCACGACGATACACTTGAGCGCGTCGAAGAACTTCTTCCCACCGAAGCAGCAGTTCGCATATGCTTTATAAGAAGAACAGTTTACCGTACTGACCGGAATAGAATTATTAATCAACAGCTTATCTTATCGTCTTTCATAGTAATATAAGCTAATGTTAAAATTCTGGTGGCGCACTTTTAAATGAGAGTCAGACCTATCATTGATCGGGTGACCTGGCACACGCACACACGCTCGCACGCACGCATGCACGCGCGCGCCCAAACAAACGCACACACACACACACACCATTTTAACATTGGATTTGTTCAACAACATTCTTTAACATCGTAGCAATATACATATTGGATATGCCAAACTGAATTATGTTTCTTTTGTAGCACCTTAAAGTTAATCAGTCACAACAGATTTTTTATTTCAACTCCAGTAGCCGAAAGCATAATTCGACAGCCAGCGCAACAGGTGTGCCTACCTTGTTTGCGCGACTTGATTCTGACCGTTCCGTTCAAGCCTTCTCGTAACATCACTCTAGACGGCCCGCTGAGGGGCAGCGGCATTTGCTGCATCGCCGTCGACATCATTGTCGGTTCACGTTAGGATGGTGTGCTTTTAATATAAATACGGATGTGTCTCTTGTCAATCATTGTCGATGCAAAAAAAGCACGAAGATTGCGTCTCAACCATTTTGAAAATATTTACGACAATGCTATCGAATATTGCAAAAAAAATTGTTTCATATATCAGTTGACCATAATTACCTATAAGAACTTCGTTTTAGTTTTCTCAGTTGTTTAGGAACGTATCCATACATGTAAAACAGTTGTCCTGGTTCAATGTATGTGAGACTATGGACAAACCATCCGCCAGTAGGATTTTGTTGCGAGTATTCTTATTTGCACGACTGTACCAGCTGCACTGGTTCTAGACACTTGTTTGCACGACTGTACCAGCTGCACTGGTTCTAGACACTTGTTTGTACGACTGTACCAGCTTCACTGGTTCTAGACACTTGTTTGTACGACTGTACCAGCTGCACTGGTTCTAGACACTTGTTTACACGACTGTACCAGCTGCACTGGTTCTAGACACTTGTTTGCACGACTGTACCAGCTTCACTGGTTCTAGACACTTGTTTGTACGACTGTACCAGCTTCACTGGTTCTAGACACTTATTTGCACGACTGTACCAGCTGCACTGGTTCTAGACACTTGTTTTCTTCACCCTATATGCATCAATCACTACGTACACATTCCATAATACGAGACGCAACCTTGAAAAAATAATAGTAGGATCTACCCAGTAATAATCTATCAACACACTAGAAGGGCTCGATTGCCACTGATTGTTCGTGTCAGTGCAGTTTGTGATCACTTAACCCACATTGCGCTATCTGCTTCTTCTATAGCGCAGACGTTCTTCGTTGGTTGCTCTTCCGATACGCATCTTACGGGTAGTTCTGGCGCTCACGAGATGGATGACTTATTTACGAAATACAAACCAGGGACAAGCGAGTCACAACAGTACCACAGAACGCCTCAAGAGTCACAGTCCCACAGATAAAGGCTGGGTACGGTGGTCTCTGGTAATTCCTGTCCAATTTCACACCTGTCCAATCACATTGAGAGTCGTCAACTACGTAGTTATTTCACGACACGGCGCACTGTTTGCCTTCAATAAACACGCCGACCAATAGAATGCATTATTGATCGCCAGCGTCTTAATGAAATCACAATTTTTAATATAAATGAAACCCCAGCAGCGTCGAATGCCCGCTGTAGCACTCCAGATTTACACAACTAAGAACCCATTAGCGACAGCAAATTATTGAATAACAGACGCCTTTGAAAGGCAACAAAACTGCTAGACAGCAATTATTGTGCACTAGATTGTAATAACGGTCGGTATGGCAATTGAAGTTATAATCATCGTGCTTATTAGTATGCATACGTATAAACTTAATTACAGTTTAACTTCCGCAGGTTTTCTCATCGCACCTGACGACTTAGTTTGACGCGTGCCTAACACCTTACCGATTTGTAAATTTGTATTGTGTTCACATCTCAAATACACACATGCATGTGCAATTTTGTGCAGTTTTACATATACATGTCATTGCACGAATGTTTAACTAATAAACGCCTACGAACAAAACGTTACGTGGTGTTGCAAATTTTAGAAAATAAATGGGTCAGGAGAATTACAATAACAAAGACGGTGGACAGAAGAAAAAGAATGGCCTAAGGGAAAAGATATGGATACAGTGTAGCTTGTAGCATGGAAAAGGGAAGACCCACAACTGAGATGAGATGACCGAAAGATGGAGGGAGGTGATAGTTAGTGAGCAGGCTGTCGACAGAGAGCAGTGGAGAACAACAACGTAAATAGTTGTACAACAGTAGGACCAACAAGGAAACTACGATGAAGAGTACATGTTGCGGATATATAGCTACGCGCTTCTAGATAAATGTTGATGTGTTAACTGTGTTGAAGGCTAGAAGCACGTGAGGTGGTGACGATGACACTTCGGTAGGAAGGTGTGAATAAACTTGACTCCTCTCGCTGTCTTGACGATGGTTCTCATTCGGACACAGTATGCGAGCTAGGTGAAGAAAAGAGTATTCCTGCATACAGAAATAGCTACATTCCCTTAATGCGCTTTACTTTCGTGCTGCAGTCAAATAATCTCACAAGTTGACAACGACGTAGGTTCGGCAGAGGAAACTCGCTCCAGAACGAACACCTGTAGTCGTATTCTACTGCTCCAATGAAACATGCGAAGAGCGCATTACAAACACACACAAGAGCTGCTGGTAAGTTCATAATACACCGACCATGAGGTCATGTGGTTGTGAAGGTGTCGTGCCCACATTCACCAGTTTGAACATCAGTTATCGGGAATCAATAGGCCTTATAGACGTAATCCGAGGTTAA
Source organism: Escarpia spicata (assembly GCA_963995525.1). Lineage (NCBI taxonomy): Eukaryota > Metazoa > Annelida > Polychaeta > Sabellida > Siboglinidae > Escarpia > Escarpia spicata. The sequence goes on along the minus strand of OZ023214.1, from coordinate 56,329,328 downwards.
GTACATAGCCGCATGTAACTATACAGCAACAAGGTTAGCCATCTCTCTTTGGACACAGAAGGAAAGACAGATGAATCAGATGGTCCATCAAACGATAAAATAACACACAGTAGATCATAAAGACAACACTAGTCGCAACAAAGCCACGGAAAGACTGTTCAAATCTGACATCTAGTTACCATACCTTGGAGAAAAATTACCGCGAAATCATATGAATAAAAATGGGCCAAGAGGCCCTGAAGTCCTTTGGACTAATACGTCGATATGTGACCCCGGCTGACCAAATGAGTGATAAGTCGGAAAAATTGTAACATTGTTTTCTTACATCCTTGTAAAGGTTTGGTAGGGTGGTTTACACGGTTTCAAAAATTATGACTTCTACAAAAATTGGCGAAGTTATGGAGCATTGAACATGGTAGGGGTCAAAAAATGAAAATGAAGAAAACTGCTGTTGAAGTTTTACATTATATATGCAAATGGATTGCATGGAAATATTAAATGCATGACATTCAAATGTGGCACACAGTATTTATGTTATGTTGCAATGATATATTGGAAGTATAAATGTGCTGCTACAAAGACTTATAAAGTTATGCCAGATTATGACTTTATGTGTAAAACTAAGAGGACAGATTATTTGAGAGCAAAAGGTAGACTCACTGTTTGGCACAGTTTAAAGCCTACAGGCAACTGTCCAGTTTAACAGGATTAGTGGCATAATGCTGTCTGTTGACACAAGCTTCTGCCAGTGACCAATTACATATTAGTCACAGTTTCCATCAAACAATAGCAGGCAGAGAATCTTAGCTCCACAGCTTGGTGTAATACGCAACAAGTTATAAATACAGCTACTGTGAGGTAGACAATTAATTTTAGTTAGCAAATTTAGCATTTTATGGGACCTTTGGTGCCCTTAGAATGATTCAATCAAATGCAGATGTATTGTGTCTAGTGGCACTACCACATGAAATGTCTGTGAAAAATTAGAGAAAAAGTTACTGAATTTTTTTGAATGAAAGGCAAAATGTGAAACTTTTCCAGTTTTGGGATCCTTTTTGGGGGCCATTACACATAAACAAGACCATTCACACAAGATGACATACTAATGCAAATAAAAAAACTCAAAAACAAAAAGGCATGTGGTATTGATAATGTTATAAATGAATACTTAAAAACAGCCATACAGAACTAATTATAGTTATTGTTAAGATGTTTAACCTAGTTCTATTATCTGACATTGTGCCAACAGATTGGTGTATTGGGAACATTAAGCCTATATATACAAACATAGCAGCAGACATTGGGACTGTGTGACTGCTGCCTGGCTAGATGGATGCAATGGTGCTTTGAAGTTAGTTCTGTCAACTATCCTTTTCACACAAGTCTATACGTTTAGTGGCTGCCAGCACATTACTGAGAGTAAACTACCATGCAGGTGTGAAAAATGTCCTAATGAATTTGAACTTGAGCCACTAATTAACTGTCCACCAAGCAGTAGCAGAGCAGATTTATAATAATAATAATCCACAAGTTAAGTGGCAGTGGTCTTCCTTTTATCATTCATGTGATGTTTATTGTGAGTAGGGCGGACACATGATTATCATACGTAGACAGGTACAGAAAGAAACTGACGTTTTCTATTAAAAAAAGAACACGTTTGCCTATCAATGGCATATATTTCCTATTGTTGCCGTTTCTGCCAGGCAGAAACAGTTTCTGCCCGGCATAAATCAAACAACCCTGTAGGTAATTATTAATCATATTTATCAATTTTGTTGTTGATGAATCATAGTTACAGATCATTAAGGGTTATGATGGAAGTAAAATGTTGACATGTTTACTGTTCATTTATTGCTCTACGTCTTGCAATTAGAGGAATAATTATAATAGAATATAAAATGTTGTGGCACATATTTTTAAATACATGCATTTTTCTGTGGCCGAAGAATAACTAATTTCACAAACTTCCTGCTTATATAAAACAACTGCATAACAATAGATATCCATACAAACACAGACTCCGCATGTGACAGATGTTTTGGGAAGGGGAATAGCGCTCTGTTTCTGGCAAAATACACAAAATCTACTGTTAGGGGATAGTTTCAAGGACCCTTCTCAAAACCACATCACTAGATAGTGTAAATATTTTAGGGGGTTGTGTCAGCCTTCTTCTCATATGATGTAGAGTTATCACAAGGAGAAAATCCGTCTTCTTTGTTATTTGCTATTTGCCTGAATTGTTAACACCGTTAGTCATAATTAAAAGGGACTTTAATGGCAGCTGGTGAAATTTACAACCTTAGTGATGATGATGTAGACATTTTCTTGCAAACGTATGTTCTACTATATGCTGATGATACTAGAATGATTCAATCAAATACAGATTTCTTATGTATAGTGGAACTATGTCAACTCTTCTAATGGTTTACATTTTGTTGTTTCAGGATGACCCCTTAGAATGTAGGCACAACTGTCCAGGGGTCTAGTGGGTGCTGTGTGTCTGTTGGTACAAGCCTCTGCCAGTGACCAATTACAGATTAGTCACATTTTCCACCAGCCAGCCACAGTGAGGTGTGACAGATGTTGTGGGAAAAGGGATTAGTTGAACAAAAGCTATGGAAGTATGACAGATCTGCTGCTGCAGTAGACCATTTAGTTATAAAATTTAGCAATTTAGGGGACCTTTGGTGCCCTTAGAATGATTCAATCAAATACAGATTTCTTGTGTACAGTGGCACTGCCACGTGAAATGTCTATGCAAAATTAGAGAAAAAGTTGCTGAACGGTTTCTGAGATACGGCAGCTATCGCCGGACGGCAGACGGCGGACGCAGAGTGATGGCAATAGTCCCTTGGACCTTCGGCCAAAGGACTAAAAAGCAACTAACTGATTCTCAATAGCCAACGAGTTTACGGGCAAGCCAGAACAGCTACATGGTTAGAATAAGAATATTGTAATGACCAACTTGAAATGCCTGGTAATGGGGAGCGATACGACTGAGACTTGCATTAAGATGAGAAGGGAAGTATCGTGGGAAATAACTTAAACAAACTTTGCATCCTGAGAAGTTCAATGACGGATTCATCCTTGCAACCATTCAATGAATCCTGCATCACAGGTGAGACAACAGCCGTTAATAAAAAATAATTGACAACACACAAATCCTGCGTGTTGTGTAAATACATTGGAATATTGATTTAAACTACCATAGCAGTTGACAGTCCTGGTGCGAGACAGATCCGAGAGAAGGAACTCGTCGGGAAAATACAGGAGTTTGACTCGATGACGATTTACCACTTTGGCATGTACCAAACGATATCAAAGTTTGCAGGTGTGTCGGGTGAAAGACGATCCACTAGTCCCTTTGATCGTCTTACTGTAGTAACAAAACATTCAGAATGTCACACTAACCCTATTTGAAGCACTTTAAATGACACAACACCGTTCTAATGTCTATATACAAAATTCGTTTATTCACATTTGTACAGCCCGTTCCTTCCCTTTCAATATAACAATGCAATGTTTGCTTAGCTTACTGCATTGTTATTGCAGCCTCAAGGACTGATTCACTGACAGTAAAACAACTTTATACAGCACTAATCTGTCAACATGAACTCAAACCGTTACACTTCTCACAATGTCAATAACCGATATACCGTGTAATGCAGTTACATGCTGTTTGCACTTGCTGGTACAGGCGATCAACCAAACAACTCGCAGCTGGCGCAAAATAAACAAGAAAGCAGCTAAATCATCATGAATTACTTAGCATATATGTGTTAATTTTGCAGTAACAATAATTATTGACAGTACTGCAGTTTTCATGCTTCAGAGCTCTCGTGTTCATTGTGATAAATCCCAAATTAGCACTGGCAATTAAACAAAATATATTATGATTCGTTAACTTTCTTGTGTGGCACTTTCTAGGCCATATTCAGGATTGGCAGCCCAACAAACCCTTAGTAACAGAAATGTGTGGTTGAAACCAGAATGGTGTTATATCTGTATCACTATATATCAAACAAGTGTTTCTGCATAGATAACGTCTAAAAACAACAGCTTTTAACACCATCAATGTATCACGACATGCAGTTTGTATGCCAGGTAAAGGAATTACAGTGGATATGCACACATATACCCATCGAGGGAAATGACTACCGGGTACAATAATAGTCCTAATTGCATTATAAGGCAAAAAGTAAGAAATAATGATCTCTGATCAGAAAATAATTTATAACTGGAATAGAAGTTGCTATTAGCTTCACAAGTGTGCTTGAGCAATTTATTACAGACGTCTACATTGGGCACTTTGGTGAAGCAACCCCGTATATTGGCACAGTGTATAGGTGGGTGCCAAGCACTAAGCCTGCTATATGAGTACACAAATCACATGCCCTTGTAGTAAAATACACAGTATTTACCTTCATTAAATAAAATGATAAATGTAACATGATACACAAGTCCAATAACTGATATCAAACAGAACTACGCCCAAGACATGGCCAAGATCTAGCACAGGCGCCATGCAGTGCTTATGATTGTAACATGTTTGCTTGCGAGTTGTTTGCATACAATGAATAAGATCAGGTTACACACTGTTAATATTACCAGGCCAAAACACTGACATAAAGTACGACTTTCCAACCACTGTGTTTCGTCACCAACATCAACACTTGACAATTCTCTTGCTTGCACTTGGTTTGTGGGCCATATTTCCTGTTTAAGCAATGTATGATATTGTATATTTTGTCATCGTGTTTTTAATATTCTTTGTATTCTAGTTCAGCCCAGGCAGACAGGTGAAGGGTTTCACAGCAAAACGCGATAAATGACAATTCTGGTTACATTTTGATGGGTAACATTTCTGAACTGAACTGTACAAAAAACGATTTCAGCCCTTGTTATCAGTGGCCCTTGTTATCAGTCAGATTTTGTATTCTTAAGATATATATATATACCAATATCATGTACAAGTTTCTATTTATACTCAAACATAGAAGTGGGTTTTAAAAATGGATATACACTTGTACATGTATTGTGTTCTGCCCTGAAAGACTTCAAGTATTACTATCATGATAATTCATACTCAGTGTACACTGTACCCAATTTTATGAAATAAAATAATCTCTGCTCTCCAATAGGAAAACCTAGCAAGTCATATTAAAAAAATACTTACTAAGTCTTGTGCAGTGTCATTACAAAGTAACATTGTAATATTTGCAGTCATAACCAGGCAAGTGTGGATTCAAAATACTTAGCAAGTCAACACAAAGTATTTACCCTCATAAAATAATGATGTCGTTTTTATTCGCCACCATGATTGGGTAATGGAATTTAATGACTTCTGAGCTCACTGGCGAACCCGAGTTCAGTTTCATTTTTATGTAATTTTACAAAAAGTTTGTAGATTGAGACTTGCAGTAACTAATCAGAGTTCATGTGTGTGACGGTTGTTCATATTTTCTCTGAACTTATAAAACGTCCCCTGCTTGGTTATTCAAGTGGATGGCAGATCTACATTTTGGCTTTATAAGAGCACCTTCTCGACTATCTACACAACCCAAACAGCTTGGCAAGTTGGCAACCAACTTTTCCACATACACATAAACATGTCTGATGTTTTGTGGCTCGACAAACCAGATGAAAACACATTATCCATTGTACACAGCTCTTTGACCGAGGCATTATGTGGACCAAACTGAGAGATGTCGTGAGAACAGTTGGTGTAAGAGAGGGAATCTCCCCTTACTAGGAATTGTAATGCAAGAAAGGCTACATCTGAATCAATATTCCTGTAGATCCAGTAAATGATTTTATATTCTTTGAACGTATTAGTTCTGGTTTCTTCGCTGCTTTAGATAATGGTACACACCACCACCTCACAATAAACTTGTTTTTGATTCTGAATATTTTGAATTTTTGTATCCAAATTGATTCCAAAAAATTATGTTTTAATTCTGAATATTCCAACTGTGTTTTTATTCCGAATATCTTGACATGATTTTAGACTGAATATTTAAACCTTTTTTATTATGAATATTTTGACTGTATTGCACTACTTTCACCAGCTTCGAAGCAAGCCAATCTCTTGTCAAACACAGCTCAACACCGTTACAATATTCATAATAAAAAACAAGTCCTTGTGAAGTAATATCCACTAAAATATGAAGGGTATCAGGAAAATCTTGATAAAGCCATTTTGTGGGCCTTTTTTGAGTGGGTGAAATAGCACAACTGAAGTGTACAAATAATAGTTTGGCAGTTGGAGAGAATTTTTTTTAAATTATTCAAAAATCAAGATTCATTTACTCTCTGAGGACGAAACACACAAGCGAGTTTCTGTTAAAAATTACAAATGGTTACATCATGTTTTGTCCTGAAACCCTTCATACTGGATTCAACTCGTCAGTGCTGGGAATGTGTAGAGAAGCTGGTGGCTGCAGTAGTTGGCTGATCTAACTCCGAGGAATATGTAGAGAAGGTGGTGGCTGCAGTAGTTGGCTGATCTAACCCTGGGGATTATGTAGAGGTGGTGGCTGCAGTAGTTGGCTGATCTAACCCCGGGGAATATGTAGAGAAGGTGGTGGCTGCAATAGTTGGCTGATCTAACCCTGGGGAATACGTAGAGAAGGTGGTGGCTGCAGTAGTTGGCTGATCTAACCCCAGGGAAGATGTAGAGAAGGTGGTGGCTGCAGTAGTTGGCTGATCTAACCCCAGGGAATATGTAGAGAAGGTGGTGGCTGGCGTAGTTGGCTGATCTAAGCCCGGGGAATATGTAGAGAAGGTGGTGGCTGCAGTAGTTGGCTGATCTAACCCCGGGAATATGTAGAGAAGGTGGTGACTGCAATGGTTGGCTGAACCCTAGGGAATATGTAGAGAAGGTGATGGCTGCAATAGTTTACTGGTCTAACCCCAGGGAATATGTAGAGAAGGTGGTGGCTGCAATAGTTGGCTGATCTAACCCCAGGGAATATGCAGAGGTGGTGGCTGCAATAGTTGGCTGACCTAACCCCAGGGAATATGTATAGAAGGTGATGGCTGCAGTAGTTGGCTGATCTAACCCCGGGGAATATGTAGAGAAGGTGGTGGCTGCAATAGTTGGCTGATCTAACCCCAGGGAATATGTAGAGAAGGTGACGGCTGCAGTAGTTGGCTGATCTAACCCTGGGGAATATGTACAGATGGTGGCGGCTGCAATAGTTGGCTGATCTAACCCCAGGGAATATGTAGAGAAGGTGGTGGCTGCAGCAGTTGGCTGATCTAACCCCGGGGAATATGTACAGAAGGTGTTGGCTGCAATAGTTGGCTGATCTAACACGGGGAATATGTACAGAAGGTGGTGGCTGCAATAGTTGGCTGATCTAACCCCAGGAATATGTAGAGAAGTTGGTGGCTGCCGTAGTTGGCTGATCTAACCCCAGGGAATATGTAGAGAAGGTGGTGGCTGCAATAGTTGGCTGATCTAACCCCGGGGAATATGTAGAGAAGGTAGTGGCTGCAATAGTTGGCTGATCTAACCCGAGGGAATACGTAGAGAAGGAGGTGGCTGCAGTAGTTGGCTGATCTAACCCCGGGGAATATGTAGAGAAGGTGGTGGCTGCAGTAGTTGGCTGATCTAACCCCGGGGAATATGTAGAGAAGGTGGTGGCTGCCGTAGTTGGCTGATCTAACCCCGGGGAATATGTAGAGAAGGTGGTGGCTGCAGCAGTTGGCTGATCTAACCCCGGGGAATATGTAGAGAAGGTGCAGTAGTAGGCTGATCTAACCCGGGGAATATGTAGAGAAGGTGGTGGCTGCCGTAGTTGGCTGATCTATCCCCGGGGAATATGTAGAGAAGGTGGTGGCTGCCGTAGTTGGCTGATCGAACCCCGGGGAATATGTAGAGAAGGTGGTGGCTGCAGTAGTTGGCTGATCGAACCCCGGGGAATATGTAGAGAAGGTGGTGGCTGCAGCAGTTGGCTGATCTAACCCCGGGGAATATGTAGAGAAGGTGCAGTAGTAGGCTGATCTAACCCGGGGAATATGTAGAGAAGGTGGTGGCTGCAGTGGTTGGCTGATCTAACCCCGGGGAATATGTAGAGAAGGTGGTGGCTGCAATGGTTGGCTGATCTAACCCCGCGGAATATGTAGAGAAGCTGGTGGCTGCAATGGTTGGCTGATCTAACTCCGGGGAATATGTAGAGAAGGTGGTGGTTGCAGTAGTTGGCTGATCTAACCCCGGGGAATATGTAGAGAAGGTGGTGGCTGCAATAGTTGGCTGATCTAACCCCGGGGAATATGTAGAGAAGGTGGTGGCTGCAATAGTTGGCTGATCTAACTCTGGGGAATATGTAGAGAAGGTGGTGGCTGCAATAGTTGGCTGATCTAACCCCAGGGAATATGTAGAGAAGGTGGTGGCTGCAATAGTTGGCTGATCTAACCCCAGGGAATATGTACAGAAGGTGGTGGCTGCAGTATTTCGCTGATCTAACTAACTCCAGGGAATATATAGAGAAGGTGGTGGCTGCAATAGTTGGCTGATCTAACCCCAGGGAATATGTAGAGAAGGTGGTGGCTGCAATAGTTGGCTGATCTAACCCCAGGGAATATGTAGAGAAGGTGGTGGCTGCAGTATTTGGCTGATCTAACTCCAGGGAATATGTAGAGAAGGTGGTGGCTGCAGTAGTTGGCTGATCTAACCCCGGGGAATATGTAGAGAAGGTGGTGGCTGCAGTAGTTGGCTGATCTAACCCTGGGGAATATGTAGAGAAGGTGGTGGCTGCAGTAGTTGGCTGATCTAACCCCGGGGAATATGTAGAGAAGGTAGTGGCTGCAATAGTTGGCTAATCTAACCCCGGGGAATATGTAGAGAAGGTAGTGGCTGCAATAGTTGGCCGATCTAACCCCGGGGAATATGTAGAGAAGGTAGTGGCTGCAATAGTTGGCTAATCTAACCCCGGGGAATATGTAGAGAATGTAGTGGCTGCAATAGTTGGCTAATCTAACCCCAGGGAATATGTAGAGAAGGTGGTGGCTGCAATAGTTGGCTGATCTAACCCCGGGGAATATGTAGAGGAGGTGGTGGCTGCAGTAGTTGGCTGATCTAACCCCGGGGATACCATACTGCTGAGCAGATAAAAAAGGCTTAATTACTCATAAAACTAACAGCGTGGCCCATGCCTCATTATTCTTTTAGATATCGATACTGCCTTATCAAGCTACCACCATCTGACTTTGACACATGGTTTAGTGGATACGTCTGTATGATGCACATGTTATCTCCAGAAGATACCTAATGTTTCAACATCTAAATTTGACTTAACAATAAAACAATGCCCTTAGCAGCGTTCAGAGTTGGTCTTGTTTCACTGTCATCATCACCGAAGTCTACTGCGTCTATCTGCCCAGACTGACCACATGAATACATGTGGTCAGTTCTGACCACTCAAGTGACCTCCACCCTGATAGGATGGCCACGTCACTGGTCAGGTGGTCGAAGCAGGGGTAGTTCGTTGGACGTGGTTAGTAGTTCGCGGTGTGCATCCGAGTCTCGCCGCGTGAACAGAGTCACTCCCGCTGAGTAGAAGGCCGGGATCTGGACATGCGTGGTCAGTTGTGGCCGGAAGCCAGTGACCAGAGACATGCGGTCTTCACGCAGAACGTTGACCACTTGACCTTTAAGAACACATGGAGACCACTGGTCAGGCAGCTTGCTTTGTTTTATGGTGTTTCAACATAATAATTACTTATTTCTTTGCAATTGTGAGATTGTATAAGATACAAAAAAACATGATAAAACCTTCATTTGCTGAAACTAGTACATTTTGTAAGAAAATAAATAAAATTTTAAAACTTAAAGAAAATCTATACATATGTCAATTTAAGATCATTTTAACTTGTCACGTGACTTTTATCTGATTTCTAAACTTACAAATATAGATTTGTTTTATGATAGTCAACAAATTGTGATTAAGATAACTGAAATTAAAAGATGACAGACACAATCATAAGTTTATTCATGCTATGTACAGTGTAGCTCTATTTTGTATTAGTATAAGATTAGACGTTAGCAAAGACAAAAGAGGTCATTTCCAATACACTTCCGTGTCTCAGATGTGTAACCATATATTAATGAAATGTGGAATACATTTACAAGTTAGTTATACAAAACACTAAACTTTTCTGAACATGTTTCTGATTTTATGCACTTTTCAAAGATTAATTTGGCAAAATCCATAACAAACATATTTCTTCCATATCAATATGCAATTGAATAATAATAATAATAATAATACCATTGCACTGGAAATACCATATTTTTCATCCATGTCTGGTAATGATAAATCAATCCTGGACCAGTAACAAACAACAAGCATGTGATTATTTTTTATAATGAAATACTTCCTGAGAGAAGATGAATGTTGACTCACCCAAGACGTTCACTGTTCTCCACCGTGGGTCTCGCTGTCGAATCAGCACCGTCAGATCACAGTTGTCCGTCCAATGAGAGATGATATCGTTACGTCGTACGAGCAGTACCGAATCACTGCACAACTGCTGCAGGATCTCTGCCTCGGGAACTACATTGAGTGGGTTCGTCAGGTAGACCCCTGTGGGCAGGAAACACAACACTCACTTTACGTAGGTAGTTTACAGTAATTTTACTTAGTTAGCCTGATGCATGTTTACTTTTTAACTTGTTTTTCATTCTTCAGTTTGTGCCATGGGTCTTCTTCCACTATAACCCTCGACTCTCTGACAGCCACTTCCACTATAACCCATGACTCTCTGACAGCCACTTCCACTATAACCCATGACTCTCTGACAGCCACTTCCACTATAACCCTCGACTCTCTGACAGCCACTTCCACTATAACCCATGACTCTCTGACAGCCACTTCCACTATAACCCATGACTCTCTGACAGCCACTTCCACTATAACCCATGACTCTGTGACAGCCACTTCCACTATAACCCATGACTCTCTGACAGCCACTTCCACTATAACCCATGACTCTCTGACAGCCACTTCCACTATAACCCATGACTCTCTGACAGCCACTTCCACTATAACCCATGACTCTGTAACAGCCACTTCCACTATAACCCATGACTCTCTGACAGCCACTTCCACTATAACCCATGACTCTCTGACAGCCACTTCCGCTATAACCCATGACTCTGTGACAGCCACTTCCACTATAACCCATGACTCTCTGACAGCCACTTCCACTACAACCCATGACTCTCTGACAGCCACTTCCACTATAACCCATGACTCTCTGACAGCCACTTCCACTATAACCCATGACTTTCTGACAGCCACTTCCACTATTACCCATGACTCTCTGACAGCCACTTCCACTACAACCCATGACTCTCTGACAGCCACTTCCACTACAACCCATGACTCTCTGACAGCCACTTCCACTACAACCCAAGCCACTTCCACTATAACCTATGACTCTCTGACAGCCACGTGTAAATATGGCTAGTGTCGTGCACAACTTGCACTTTGGATGTGTAGGAAGTATATTGAATATACAATTAATTTTTTTATGTTCCAACATGTTTTTTGTTAATTAGTTCCTCTTGAATACTGTGACGTGTTTGATTGTCAGTGGTAATTAGTCCTCTCAAATACTAGGATGTTTCTTGGCTTTTGTTTATTAGTTACATAACTTTCAATCACTAAAGCTTGAATGTGTTTCTTGGTTTTCGTTATCTAGATTGATTAGTTGATCTCCAATGCTGGTATTTGTTCTTAGTTTTTCATTTGTTTACATAAGTTTATCTTTAATGCCTAGGCATGCTAACAGGATAACTTGGTTTACATAGGTGAGTTTATCTCAAATGGCTAGGCATGTTAACAGGATAACTTGGTTTACATGGGTGAGTTTATCTCTAATGCCTAGGCATGTTAACAGGATAACTTGGTTTACATAGGTGAGTTTATCTCTAATGCCTAGACATGTTAACAGGATAACTTGGTTTACGTAGGTGAGTTTATCTCTAATGCCTAGGCATGTTAACAGGATAACTTGGTTCATGTCATAACAAGAATATTCTCAAACAATATTCTCACCTTTCTGGTCGACCCCGTACACCATCTGATGATGCCAGGCGTCAGGAATGGGGTAGCCCAGGGGCACGGCTTTCTGGAGGTTCAACGTCATCAATGGTACAGCACCTTCACGGCAATAACAGAAACACACAATTACCTTTAAAAGAAATGTAAGAAAAATGGGCCAAGTGGCCCTGAAGTCCTTTGGACTAATATGTTGATATGTGACCCCGGCTGACCAAATGAGTGATAAGACGGAAAAATTGTAACATTGTTTTCTTACATCCTTGTAAAGGTTGGGTAGGGTGCTTTACACGGTTTCAAAAATTATGACTGCTACAAAAATTCGTGAAGTTATGGAGCAATGAACATGGTAGGGGTCAAAAAGTGAAAATGAAGAAAATGTGCTGCTACAAAAACTTATCACGTTATGCCAGATTATGTCTTTATGTGTAAAACTAAGACGACAGATTATTTGAGAGCAAAAGGTAGACTAAAGAAAATTTAAAATGATGAAGCTAATGCAGAGTTAAGAGAATTGGCTAGTGGGTATAAATGCTTTATAAAACAAATATCAAAATGCTACCATAAACAGTTACATGAAAACTTGCGCAAACCTAAAACATAGCAACCCTGCAGAATACTGGGATATACTTAATAAAGCAAGTAACAGCAGTGAAAAATGTGGAAATATTTCACTGGATAAGTTTATGAACCACTTTGAAAAACTCGGTGAAAAAAATGAAAGTGGAACTGCAGCTAGTGAGATACCTTTTGATCCAAGAAAGATTTCCCAGTCAAACAAACACATAAACAGACCATTCATGCAAAATGAGGTACTAATGCAACAAAAAAACAAAAAGGCATGTGGTATTGATAATGTTATCAATGAATACTTTAAAAAAAGGGCCAGGCTGTGTCAGCCTTCTTCTCATGTGATGTAGAGGTACAGCAAGGCGAAAACTTGTCTCCTTTGTTATTTACCTGAATTTTTAACACTGTTACCGGTAGTCATAATTATAACTTATAAGGGACTTGACATGGCAGCTGGTGAAATTTAAAACAACCTTAGTGATGATGATGTATACAATAATTTTCTTGAAAATGTATGTTCTGCTATATGCTGATGACAATAGAATGATTCAATAAAATACAGATTTCTTGCGTATTGCGGAAGTATGTCAACTCTTCTAATGGTTGATATTTGGTTGTTTCAGGTGTCAACTATATTGTGAATCTGTAATGATTAGTCTATATTGATATAATTGATTTACACAGTACCATGTCTACACAAGGCATGGCAAGCGTAAACGGAACAGTAGAATGCATTTGATATCAATAAGGTGTAGGATATTTCACTCTATAGTTGTCCAGAATATTAATTTTCTATGTTTGTCACCTAAAGGTTTCTACAGACAATACATCTTTAACCAATAGACACCACAGTCACACCATTTTATAATAATTAAATGAACATCAAAATAAACACAACTTGCAATTATAGAAAATCAATAGTTTTGAAGATATAGTTTAAAAGTGTTAGGGAACTGTTCAGTCTAACAGGGGTCAAGTGTGTATACTCTGCCTGGGCCAGGTGACCAATTAAAGATTAGTCAAGGTCTCAATGGAACAGTAGCACTAGGCTGCAGAGTTTAGTCATGCTGCTGGCTTTGTGGCACATTAAACAGAATCTACTGTTGGGGGTGGTCTCTCTTCTCAAAACCACATCACTAGATAATGTAAAACTTTTGCGCTTTGGGGGCCCCTTAGGTGCCCTTAGAATAATTCAATCAAATACAGATTTCTTGTATATAGTGGCAGCACCCTAAGATACATCTATGCAAAATTAGAGAAAAAGTTGCTGAACGGTTTATGAGATACGGCAACTAATGGCGAACAGTGAACGGCGGATGCAGAGTGATGGCAATAGTCCCTTGGACCTTCGGCCAAAGGACTAAAAATAATAAATAAATAATTTAGCATGGCAACATAAAATCTAAACCGACTGAAAAAAGTATCATGGCATCTTGCGGTTCAAGTGACTCACAGCCTGCGGATAAAACTATTTTTAAGTCTAGTGGTCCTTGTCTTAATACTTCTATAGCGCTTGCCAGAGGGAAGAAGTTCAAAGAGATGGTTGGCTGGGTGGGCAGTGTCCCATACAATGCTTTTGGATTTTGGCGCACAGCGAGCATGGTAAATAGATTCTATGGATGGCAACTCGACTCAATGATTCTAGATGTGCCCTTCACGATAACTTCTAGCCGTTGTTTCTCCTCCTGACTGGCGCTGCCAAACCACACTACAATTGAGAAAGTGAGGATACTTTCAATGATTGCGCGGTAGAATCATATCATAATTTCCTGAGCAATGCCGAATCTCCTGAGCTGCCTCAGGAAGAACAGGCGCTGTTGTGCCTTTTTTGTAATGCACAGTGTGTTTGTGCACCAGCTGAGATCGTTTGAAATTGTTGTTCCAAGGAATCTAAAAGATTCAACCTGCTCGACCTCCACGCCATTTATCAAAAGAGGGTGGATGGGAGTCTTCTTTTTACGGAAATCAACAATCATTTCTTTAGTCTTTGAAACATTATATTCGAGATTGTTATCCGCACATCAGCCAACCATTCTCTGAACTTCCTCCCTGTATGGCGTCTCATCTGCATTCTCAATGCAGCCCTCCACAGTAGTGTCATCGGAAACTTGATCACAAGGACCAATTGGTCCACGGAGACACAGTCATTTGTGAAGATAGTAAACAGGAAGGGGGATAACACACAACCTTGTGGGGCACTTGTATTTAGGATAAGAGGTCTGGAGATAGAGTTGTTGACTCTGACAGATTGAGGCCTGTGAAGAAGAAAGTTAAGGACCCAGTGACACATGGCAGGATGTACATTCAACAATGAAAGTTTATCGAACAGCTTGAATGGGATGATAGTGTTAAAATGTTGACATGTTTAATGTTCACTTATTGCACCATGTCTTGCATTTGGAGGAATAATGATAATAGAAAATAAAATATTGTGGCACCTATTTTTAAATACATGCATTGATGAGAAACCAGGAATAATTTTTCTGTGGCCTAAGAATAACTAATTTCACAAACTTCCTGCTTATAATTACATAACAGAAAAGACAACCTCCATATAAAACAACAGCATAAAAAAGATATCCATGAAAGACATAGACTCTGCATGTGACAGATGTTGTAGGGAAGGGGTATAGCTGCCAGGTTATGTTTCTGGCACAATACACAAAATCTACTGTTAGGGGGTGGTCTTAAGGGCCCTTCTCAAAACCACATCACTACCGGTAGATAGTATAAAAAGTTTGCATTTTGGGACCCCTGAGGTGCCCTGAGAATGATTCAATCAAATAGAGATTGTTCGTGCATAGTGGCAGTACCCTAAGATACGTCTATGCAAAATTAGAGAAAAAGTTACACAACGGTTTCTGAGATATGGCAGCTAACAGCGGACGCAGAGTGATGGCATAAGTTCGTTGGACCTTCGGCCCAAAGGATTAAAAATGCTGTTCTATTGATATGATAAATCTCTGTAGTGATAGTTTAAATAATTCAATTGTTGATTTAATTTATTTGTTCCTTCGAATTGTTAATCGTTGCAATACTTGATAAATTTTTTCCTATGATCATATATGACAAATTTTAACTAATTTTAGGATGACTAAATGTAGAATATATAAATATGCTCAAAATACATTTAATTGGAGTGCTGTCTTAACATTTTTAATCTATTCTAAAGTTGCAAATGCCAAATGGTTTACCTTTTCTCATCCATTGACCAAGCCACTCAAGTAGATTGACGTCTCTAGTGGGGTAGAAGTGGAAGAACACCCCCCGTATGTAGCCCTCTGAGAGGAGCTCTATGCCCTGAATGACGTCATCAGCAGTGCACCCTGGAGACACACACAAACAATGTCAACAGTCACATCGCAAACCAATCCAAAAGGTGTCACTCAATCTCACAGCAATAATAACAAACGTGACCCACCGAGCCAAAATAAGACACTTCCTGAAAAAGATATGTTGCTTTTTATGGTATATTCGATTAGAGCACATGCAGAATAAACAAATTATACCTCAATGTTACTTATATTTACACTAGTTCCAAAGATACAACAATTGGAATGTAAAAAATGCTAAACGTATCGTTTTGAGAAAACAGCTTCACAGTTTTCACTCAGTTGGCTATGGTTTTCACACTGTCAATTGTGGTTTTCACAATTTTAACTGTGGTTTTTACCCTATCAGCTATGGTTTTCACTTTGTTGACTGTGGTTTTCACCATTAGCTATGAGTTTCACTTTGTTGACTGTGGTTTTCACTGTTAGCTATGGTTTTCACTTTGTTGGCTGAGATTTTTACTGTTAGCTATGGTTTTCACTTTGTTGACTGTGGTTTTCATTGTTAGCTATGGTTTTCACTTTGTTGGCTGAGGTTTTTACTGTTAGCTATGGTTTTCACTTTGTTGGCCGAGGTTTTTACTGTTAGCTATGGTTTTCACTTTGTTGGCCGAGATTTTTACTGTTAGCTATGGTTTTCACTTTGTTGACTGTGGTTTTTACTGTTAGCTACGGTTTTCACTTTGTTGGCTGAGGTTTTTACTGTTAGCTATGGTTTTCACTTTGTTGGCTGAGGTTTTTACTGTTAGCTACGGTTTTCACTTTGTTGACTGTGGTTTTCACTGTTAGCTATGGTTTTCACTTTGTTGGCTGAGGTTTTTACTGTTAGCTACGGTTTTCACTTTGTTGACTGTGGTTTTCACTGTTAGCTACGGTTTTCACTTTGTTGGCTGATGTTTTCACTGTCAGCTATGGTTTTCACATTAACAGCTGTGGTTTGAAACATTGCCAGCAATTAAAGTAAAATACGGATAGTGTGACAAAACATCAAACTAAACTCATCTAGGTATCATTTATATAATTTCCACTACTAACACATGAAAGATTAGTCTATTCCAGACATTTCACGATGGAAACAATTTTTTTTTAATGTCGGTGCATATTAGAATACATAAATAGAACAACAAAAATTTATTTAACAAATAATTATTCATTAATACAAAATATACCATGCAAACAAAACACATCAATAATACATTTATAAACCTGCCTTATCTGCAGTAAATTAAATGGTTATATGAACGAATGTTGAAACTTTAAAGTCGCATACTCTTAATTTTCAGACTTCTGGCTAATGCTATTAATGTTCCACCTGCGCTGTGTGTACATACCTGCAATACTGCGGGAGAGCAGATACTTGGGCAAGGCTGCCTTCTCCGCTCTTAGATTCGTGTGGATCGCTTCACAGATGCGAGACTTGTTGACATGAATTTCAAAGGCCTTCTGCAATAATGCAAGAGATACATGTGTCACAAATCATATCATGGCATTTGTGTAGAATCCGGGCACACCTTGATTTCACAACTATTCTTTTGCCTCAATATAATACCTCAGTGCATTTATTCAAAATTCTACATAATTTCAGGAATATAATGTTTAACATTGTTGCATCTTATGGCACTTTTGATACCCAAATAGCATCCTGGTTTGTGATGGTCATTACCATGTTGCGCACTTGAAACGAGTCATAACAGCACAAAACCGGGCACTATTTAGGCCTTAAATGTGTGCTATTTAGGCCTTAAACTTGTGTGCTATTTAGGCTTTAAACGTGTGCTATGTCACAATATTTTTATCATGTGAATATGTTTGGGATGATGTGGAATAATACAATACAATACAATACGAATTTATTGTCCAGTAGTAGTATATACATCGGATAATTGTCTTCTGCTTGCTGAGCATAAAGAGGATATAAGGAATTGTTAGTAAACATAGTGCATACATGAATTAAGTTTATAATAATAATACAAACGTGAGAGTAGTTAGTGCATACATTATATATTTTAACGGTCGGAATGCATGTGGTGGTTTGTTAACTCAAAGTTTGTTTAGGTGACTTATGGCCTGGGGAACGAAGCTGTTTTAGAACCTGGGTTTTGTACATCTTGGACATCTGTATCGTCTTTGAGACGGAAGAAGGTCAAACTCTGTGTACAGTGGGTGGGCAGGGTCATTGACAATTGCACGTGCTTTTCTGATCAACGTGTGGGGATGCCTATGATCTTTGAAGCAATTTTGCAGATGCGATGAAGCTTGTTTTTGTTTGAGACAGACAAAGCAGGGAAGAAACAGATACTACAATATGTCAACACTGATTCTATGATGCTCCTGTACAACTTGAGCAGAAGTTTTGGTTGGACATGAAATGATCTTAGTTTCCTTAACAGGTACAGTCTCTGCTGGCACTTTTTTGCACACCTTTAGCATGGGGGCCAAATGTCAGTTTGTTTTCCAGTGTTACACCAAGATACTTGAAGGTGTCCGTTACCTCCACTACCTCACCATCAATAATGAGAGGTCCATCAAACTGGCCACTGGTGCGGAAGTCAATGCAGAGTTCCTTTGTCTTGCGCACATTCAGTTCTATAAAGTTGTTCTTGCACCACATTGAGATCACGGACACAGAGTTCTCATATGCGTGTAACAAATCCGATCCGTTCACTACTGCTGCATCGTCTAAGTATTTAATCAAGACATTAGAGTCACATTCGCTCCTTAAGTCTGGTATACAGCGAGTATAGAATGGAGCTTCCAACACATCCTTGGGGCGTCCCGTTATTCGTGATGAGGTTGGGGGAGATGTTGCTACCAACCTTCACGTGTTGGGGTCTGTTGCTGAGAAAGTTATGTATCCAGTGAATGAAGTTTGGGGGTATTTGCAGGGCGAGAAGCTTTTCAATCATCTTGTGGCGTTGTATAGTGTTAAATGCCGAACTAGAATCTATGAAGAGGATACGGATATAGTTGCCTGACTTCTATAGATGTTTGTTGACATTATGTAGCAGAGTTGCCATAGCATCATCAGTTCCACGCCCACGCTTGTAGGCGAACTGCAGTGGGTTTAGTTTCACCTGAATATGTGGAGATAGGTTGGTTAGGACTAGCCTCACAAGGGCTTTCATTGGAAAAGATGTGAGAGCAACTGGTCTGTAGTGGTTGGGTTCCTGAGGGGAGGATATTTTAGGCACAGGAATGACGGTGCTGCTAAAGGTGTGCAAAAAAAGTGCCAGCAGAGACCATCCCTGTTAAGGAAACTAAGATCATTTCATGTCCAACTAAAACTTCTGCTCATGTTGTACAGGAGCATCATAGAATCAGTGTTGACATAACGGAATTAACACATTCAGGTATTAGACTTAGGCAAAAATATTGTTGTAATAGCAAAATGGAGATGGGCCCAAAGTCTACAGTGGCGCTACCTGTTGGAGTTTGATTTCTGATAACACAGTTGCCCTATCTGCTGGAATGGATTGCATTATGGCCACAAGCACCAAAGCAATTGCAGTATACCTATATCTTTACAAAATTGTCAACAGCCGTTACTTGTGTGAAATGAAGGCAAATTTATCAAGTTGAATTCATTTGCATAGTGGTAACCATGGTAACAACCTAAAACCTTGCATCTATGTCATCCATAAATGGGAGGAGTAGTGTGCAAAACAGTGCAATTAATTTAGTTCTTTTCATTTGTACAAATGTTGCTGACATGTTGTTGTGCATCGTGAATATATTTTGGTTCCAGATAACCAGATATTTGTCATAATATTGCATTCATTTCACACAAGTAATACTTTTAAAGATTTGGGAATGATTTGTTAATACGTTGGTGATATTTAGATAAACAGGAATTGTCGAGGCACTTCTGCCACTAAATGATCTAAAAGAAAACATTATTAAAATATGCAGTGCTGCCCTGAAGAGTGTTGCCAGCAGACTGTGGCTGCAACACCAATGAGAGTCCAGCATTAACTCACCAGAACATTGATGGCGGCTGTGGCCCCGCAAGCGGACGTCCCCACTTGCTCCACCTGCAGCTGACGGGCATCATACTCGCTCCAGATCATCACGCATGACAAGTCGTCACCCTGCTTCAATGTGGCGCCACCGCTGTGGAGGGTGGATGTTGAACACTTCGGTCGACTGCATGACGGCTCAATGATCCGCATGCCATGCATCGTCTGCAACTGTCGACATGGGCATGTGTGAAAGGATGCATTCTATGTAGATAAATAGACTTTATTTTTGGAATAGTATAAATCATAGATTCAAACAAACGTAAACAACAGGTAGCTCATCTTGTATAAGTATTACCACGGTAACATTACATGAGTAATGCACATCTTTACATATATAGCATACTAACCTACACACATGCCACATACATACTAAACTACAATATCAACATTTCTTTCAGTGTCAAAGAGGAGGAAGATAGTTTAGTGAACTTCGAACAGAACATGTCAAATTGGCAACCACAACTTATTTCAAATTTTTCTGCAGTATCTGCAAATATGTATATAAAGTAGGTTTTTATTAAAGTTATTTTTTGTAAGCTAATATACATTTGAGATGTATCAAAACATTATAATTTCCCATAACTACTTTCTCTGCTACTTATGTCTTGCAAGTTTATGCATAATTTGGGTGTTATCTGTACAAAAAGCTGATAAATAATTGTGTTTATGCAAATAATTTTGAGCTTGCTGCCACATGGATGATTAAATATGCAGCCCGAGTATAATGAATATTCATGCACGCGCAGTGAAACCCACAGAGACTGGTGACATCACACACAGTCTTTATCCTGCTTCTAATGCCGTCCACTGCGTAACTTTTTGATTAAGTATAATTATAACATCCAACTGCCTGCATGGGGGCAACGGCAGCAGTCAAGTTTCCCCACTTGTTTGAATAGAAACAAGAAAATGTGAGATTTATATGTTCACAGATTGTTTCTAATGCTACAGCTACAATTGCTAGTAAACCTGGCTGGCTTGTCATCATTCAATGTAAAAGTTTTAGGTTTATTAAAAAGTACATAATACCGTGTTGCCACGGAATTTTGCGATGTATACAAAAACTCTGGACACCAGCAGATCTGCACTCTAGTATACATCAGTTTTTATCCATGAATATATTTTAACAATCTAATAATAGATCAGATAAAGCTATGCTGCTTCATGTGAATAGCACATTTTATATTAATAGTACTCGTTAAAAATCATACAAATTAAAAAATTATTTTTGACATGTTACTTTACCGTTACTGTACACTTTTCGCAAGAATGGCCCATATGTATAATTATATACAACATTAATTATTTGAGCAAGAATAAAGGAAAACATACAGTGCACTCTGGATAAGGTCAAACCTCCAGGGACCAGGTACCCATAACAATATTGGTAAGTGGAACTTCTGATAAATAGAAAGTTATCAGAAGATCTTCTTATTGGGACCTATGCCCAGGACGGAGGGAAAAGATTGATTTAACTCAGCGAACATCAACTTATGTGAGTTCAAGTTATCTGGAGTGCACTGTATATGACCAATGCCTACAGGTAATTATGTAGAAGCAAATTAAAAGTTAGCCAAAGTAATGGATTGGGATTTTTGTCTGACTGAATCAGCTTAACAAGGCTCTCAAGTATTTCTTTCCCATTTAGCCAGCTGTACACTTGGTGATAAGTTCCATAATCTAATATCTAAACTGAATTAATCTGCACAGTGTTGAATTATTCCACTCATATTTATGCTTCTTCATTTCACTTAACTTTCCCATAACCCGTAAGGATAATTGAGGCACCACTGACGACTTCTTAACCAGCTCTCTCCACGTCTCCCTTCACTTTCCCATAACCTGTAAGGATCGTTGGGGCACCATTGACAACTTCTTAACCAGCTCTCTCCACATTTCACTTCACTTTCCCATAACCCGTAAAGATCGTTGGGGCACCACTGACGACTTCTTAACCAGCTCTCTCCACATTTCACTTCACTTTCCCATAACCCGTAAGGATTGTTGGGGCACCACTGCCGACTTCTTAACCAGCTCTCTCCACATTTCACTTCACTTTCCCATAACCCGTACGGATCGTTGGGGCACCACTGACGACTTCTTAACCAGCTCTCTCCACATTTCACTTCACTTTCCCATAACCCGTAAGGATCGTTGGGGCACCATTGACAACTTCTTAACCAGCTCTCTCCACATTTCACTTCACTTTCCCATAACCCGTAAGGATCGTTGGGGCACCACTGACGACTTCTTAACCAGCTCTCTCCACATTTCACTTCACTTTCCCATAACCCGTAAGGATCGTTGGGGCACCACTGACGACTTCTTAACCAGCTCTCTCCACATTTCACTTCACTTTCCCATAACCCGTAAGGATTGTTGGGGCACCACTGACGACTTCTTAACCAGCTCTCTCCACATTTCACTTCACTTTCCCATAACCCGTAAGGATCGTTGGGGCACCATTGACAACTTCTTAACCAGCTCTCTCCAAATTTCACTTCACTTTCCCATAACCCGTAAGGATCGTTGGGGCACCACTGATGACTTCTTAACCAGCTCTCTCCATGTTTCACTTCACTTTCCCATAACCCGTAAGGATCGTTGGGGCACCACTGACGACTTCTTAACCAGCTCTCTCCACATTTCACTTCACTTTCCCATAACCCGTAAGGATCGTTGGGGCACCATTGACAACTTCTTAACCAGCTCTCTCCACATTTCACTTCACTTTCCCATAACTCGTAAGGATCGTTGGGGCACCACTGATGACTTCTTAACCAGCTCTCTCCACATTTCACTTCACTTTCCCATAACCCGTAAGGATCGTTGGGGCACCACTGATGACTTCTTAACCAGCTCTCTCCATGTTTCACTTCACTTTCCCATAACCCGTAAGGATCGTTGGGGCACCACTGACGACTTCTTAACCAGCTCTCTCTACATTTCACTTCACTTTCCCATAACCCGTAAGGATCGTTGGGGCACCATTGACAACTTCTTAACCAGCTCTCTCCACATTTCACTTCACTTTCCCATAACCCGTAAGGATCGTTGGGGCACCACTGACGACTTCTTAACCAGCTCTCTCCACATTTCACTTCACTTTCCCATAACCCGTAAGGATCGTTGGGGCACCATTGACAACTTCTTAACCAGCTCTCTCCACATTTCACTTCACTTTCCCATAACCCGTAAGGATCGTTGGGGCACCACTGACGACTTCTTAACCAGCTCTCTCCACATTTCACTTCACTTTCCCATAACCCGTAAGGATCGTTGGGGCACCACTGACGACTTCTTAACCAGCTCTCTCCACATTTCACTTCACTTTCCCATAACCCGTAAGGATCGTTGGGGCACCACTGAGGACTTCTTAACCAGCTCTCTCCACATTTCACTTCACTTTCCCATAACCCGTAAGGATCGTTGGGGCACCATTGACAACTTCTTAACCAGCTCTCTCCACATTTCACTTCACTTTCCCATAACCCGTAAGGATCGTTGGGGCACCACTGACGACTTCTTAACCAGCTCTCTCCATGTTTCACTTCACTTTCCCATAACCCGCAAGGATCGTTGGGGCACCACTGGCGACTTCTTAACCAGCTGTCTCCACATTTCACTTCACTTTCCCATAACCCGTAAGGATCATTGGGGCACCACTGACGACTTCTTAACCAGCTCTCTCCATGTTTCCCCGTTCTCCACAGCCCTCTGGGAGTCGAATATTTTGATCATCAACAGTTTTAAAATAGCCGAGCTGATGGAAAGAGGAAATTGAAGAGCTCTACTCAACAGTGCCATTAATTGGACAATGAGTCACCTGACATAAGACGGTGCCTGACTTTGTTCTGCCCCATTCTGTTCTTTGCAACATCTACTGGGAAGTTGTACATCACTTTGTGTTTCAAATAGATGTGTGCATCTGATAGCTTTGTGTATCAAAATGCATAGCAGTGCTATTAATTGGACAATGTGTTAACTGACAAAGTAGTGAAGAAGATGTCTGACTTTCTTCTGCCACATTAGTTCCGTGTGGCTTCTCCTTGGAATATGTACATCACTACATGTTTCAAATGGATTTGTGCAATCGATCGATTTGTGCATCCAAATGCACAACATCCCGTCATTATGTTACAAAATAGGAGTACATAATAAAAGTTATGCTTTCTTATGCTCATCATGTTTGGATTGTGTTCTATAGCATTTTCTTCAAAATGTATTGAAACAAGTTTGTGTTAAGTGAATTATACTGGGAGTAGTGTATAAAAAGGTGTCGATAAAGTTGCTTTTACAATAATTTAGAAAATTCAATAAATGTTCCACAACATTCAAAATGTTTTCGGGAACTTCTTGAGTTAAATACACCAATGATGACTAAAAACAGTGTTTTAAATAGGCATTACTTTTAAAGTTTTGTAATTTTATAACTTTATTTCCATCATATTCATACAATGGCCATTTTGTCTCATTGAAACAGGAGTTCGACAAAAACAAATTCAATATCTTTTACTCTAAATAATTATTAAATTCCCAGTAAAAATAAAACATGTTACACTGATGCAATATATTTTAATATTTTGTCAACAATAATGTTATTATGCACTTTATAGGTCTCCATTTTTTTTAAACTAAAAGTAAACCTTATGTAGATAGGAAAGTGCATAACCACCTATGCTATTTTAATATTGTACAGTATTTCATGTGATGTGTAATGTTGTATTTATACTGCTTATGGAAATAGCAGCTGAATTTATGGTGCAAACAAAATGGTTTCATTATTGAATGTTTCTCAGCTTCAATAAGTTTCTGTTACCTAAACATTTAATTAAAACTAAACTTAAAAATGTATAGCCAGATGTACCTAGTGAAAAAGTTTCTTGCATCTATTAACTCGGCGAAGTTAATTGAAGTCTGCCGGACAGTCCCGAATATTCATGAGCATGCCATATATGGATCGTGAAGGTGGGGCCAAAGTGGAAACTGCGCATACGTGTTAATTTATTGTCATTAGTGATTAATAAAACATAATTTTAATGAAATAAAGGCATAGAATTACATGAAATAATCATATTAACAGGATTATTTAATAATTGCATACATTACAAATAGACAAAAATTCTCAAATAATCATTATAGAGAAATAAATGGTCAAAATAATGTGTATGGCCCTTACACATGATCTCCAAACTTCCTGTGCACCTCTCGGACTCTTGTCTTACCTGTGTGCGGCAGTAGTCCTGGATGAACTTGGTGAAGACGAGGGTTTGACCTTTGTGACCCTCGTGATGACTGTTCGCAGACGTTGTCGCCCGGACAGTGGCGCCATCTTTTGCCCATTCATCATTCCTAGAAATCCAGTTGACAGGACAAAACATAAAACAAGTTAAACAATACAATCACACTTCACAAAGTCCAGAATGGAATGCTGTAAAAATATTAAATGTTTAAAACTGTAAATGACATATATGTAATTTCCTTTAGAAGTTAAGAAGAATATTTTTTAAATGGGCCAAGAGGCCCTGAAGTCCTTTGGACTATATTGTGAGTTTGTAATTATTAATTAAAAGTTTTTTGGTGAATCATAGTTACAGATCATTAAAGGGAATAAAAACATCTATTGCTTGAATTCATGTTATATTACATCCTGCTATCTATTTCCACGTCCACCAAGCCAAAAAAATCAAACAAATTCAATGAATTAGAAATTCCACATTTTATGCTGTGCATACGGACATTTTCGAATATGCATATTTTTGGCGTGCTTTTCGGGATGCCAAGATGTGACGTCACTTATGACTCAAACTCGCATCAGGCCGACCCTTTCCATGCATTCAGAGCATGTTTACAAGTATAGCTTTTGGGTCGAAACGAGCGTCAGAACGAGTTATTGTGCAATATTCCGACATAATACAAACACTACCGGTAGTCATCATAGAGGAACAAGCAGTTATCTTACGGTTCCACATGAATCAAATTTTATTCAAAACAATGAATGCGAATGGGCCTACAAGTCGACTAGGTTTCGCCGAGCTTGGGCTCGTTTTCAGAATAATTATATCGAATGCAACCAACGGGAGATAATCTACACCAATAAACATACATAGCAAACATATATTGTATCCAGCTACATAAAGTAACATGTATTATCTCATAATATCACTAGAATATCGATATATGAAGAAGTTGTACAATTTATCATAACAACTTAAATCAGTGGGTAGGCGCGTTGGTTACTTATCATTTCTTTTACAATCGGGCGACGCCGGTTCAATCCTGACAGCATGCAAACCTTTGATTTTCTTTACATTTTTTTTTTTATGTTTTCACGAAGTAATATAAACAAAATAATTTTATACTATAATGCACTGTTTGTAAATAATTTATATTTTTTTAGTAATTATTTATTCGCCACAAAAATAAAAATATGGTCATTACATACGATGTTTCTAAATTTTATTTATCCAAACAAATATAATGTAATGGATATATAATTTAATAATTGTAAATATATTGTACGGTAATATATTGTAATTATATATGTGAAAACAGATTGAGATCTGTCTGGATAAATACAATTTAAAGACATCGTTATATATAATGACCATATTTTCATTTTTGTGGCGAATAAATAATTACTACAAAAATAATAAAAATATTTACAAACAGTGCATTATAGTATAAAATGATTTTGTTTATATTACTTCGTGAAAACATAAACAAAAAAGTGTAAAGAAAATCAAAGGTTTGCAAGCTGTCAGGATTGAACCGGCGTTGCCCGATTGTAAAATAAATAACAAGTAACCAACGCGCCTACCCACTGAGCTAGCGGGACCAGCGGAAACTCTTTGACTAATTTAAGTTGTTATGATAAATTGTACAACTCATTCATATATCAATATTCTAGTAATATTATGAGATTATAAACGTTACTTTATGTAGCTGGATACAATATATGTTTGCTATGTATGTTTATTGGTGTAGATTATCTCCCGTTGGTTGCATTCGATATAATTATTCTGAAAATGAGCCCAAGCTCGGCGAAACCTAGTTGACTTGTAGGCCCATTCGCATTCGTTGTTTTGAATACAATTCAATTCATGTGGAACTGTAAGATAAATGTTTGTTCCTCTGTGATGACTAGTGTTTGTATTACGTCGGAATATTGCACAATAACTCATTCTGATGCTCGTTTCGACCCAAAAGCTATCCTTCACAGACGGGCTTAAAATCGAATTTATACTACAAATGTATTTTTCTGTATTTGTTTAATGTTGTCAAATGTTAAACTTTGTGTACACATGGAAAAAGGATTTTAGCTAATGCCTTATTTTTATTTCCTTTAAGGGTTATGATGGAAGTAAAATGTTGACATGTTTAGTGGAAACTATAATTATGTATGCCAGTGAAGATACATCTGGAAATAAAATATTTGAGTAGACCATTTCGTGAAGATTGTATATATTAGTTAATGTGTTATTAAAAATACTGTAGAATTTTATCATGATACTCTTCTATTAAGGCCAATTTCCAGTGGTTGTAGAAACCTTGCAGGAGAGTTGGTGAGCTGCAATCTCGTATGTAGAAAATGTGTACACATTTTCTGTTCTCATTTTGCTCTATCCACCCTACCCCAGAAATTGGAAAGAAGAAAGAGATGAACTATGATAAAACTTTGTTCACAAGGTACATATACATAGTGTGCATTTTGACTTAAAAACAGTAGCAATTAATTACATAATACTGACTGAATTGGAGTGAAGTAATCGCTGTAACATGTATATTCCTTATCATTTTGGCTTTAACCTTTTCGAGCATAGCCATCTGTGTGCTTTAACCTTTTCGAGCATAGCCATCTGTGTGCTTTATCCTTTTCGAGCATAGCCATCTGTGTGCTTTAACCTTTTCGAGCATAGCCATCTGTGTGCTTTAACCTTTTCGAGCATAGCCATCTGTGTGCTTTAACCTTTTCGAGTGTAACTAAATTATTTTATTTTATATATTATTTTATTTTAAACCTAGATCATATTGTTACATTGCATTGATAATTATGTCTATTGCTGTTTTAAAGTTTCTCAGGTCCTGTCAGTGCAGTAGGGATTCCCATTACACATTATAGTTACAGCCCACATGGAGGCATTCAGTTTGACACTGGGATAATGGCAGGCAGTGACCTGAGGCTAGCCCAATACATTTTTTTTTTAAATAGGCAAAATGTGAAAAATTATCAGTTTTGGGGCCCTGGGGGACCCAAAGGGGCCCTTAGAATGATTCAATTTAGTATAGATTTCTCGTGCATAGTGTCAATACCCTAAGATACATCTACGCAAAATTAGAGAAACAGTTACTGAACGGTTTCTGAGATATGGCAGCTAACGGCACACGGTGATGGCATAAGTCCGTTGGAGGATTAAAAATAGACAAAATGTGAAAATTTACCAGTTTCGGGGGCCCTGGGGGACCCTTAGAATGATTCAATCAAATAGAGATTTGTCGTGCATAGTGGCAGTACCCTAAGATGGCTATGCAAAATTAGAGAACAAGTTGCTTAACGGTTTCTGAGATACGGCAGCTAACGGCAGACGCAGAGTGATGGCATAAGTCCATTGGACCTTCAGCCCAAAGGACTAAAAATTAAACTATTAGTATTACAGTAACAGTCTCTATTGAGGTACATTGTCTTCCAGTGAGCTGGATCAGAATGGGAGACACAACATTTCAATACACATTGATGAATGTCCTGCAAAATGTGCCAACAGACTTGTAACTATATGAAGTTGACTGACAATAACATTACACAGGTGATTCATAAACACCTATCGTCTGTATATTACTTACACATGTGTTATTATGTCGGGAAATAATTCCGACTGATAAATCTAACCCTGACCGACACAATGTCAAGAACCGGCAAAACAATAAAACAATTATTATTTACTAATTCTGTGTTTTTTCAAATATGTTGCCAATTGGCAGATATAGATGTCAATGGTCCACGTAATCGGATCTAAATCTAGAAAGAGGCGAGTGGATTTTGGTGGCAGGGAGGAGGTACACTTACAGTTGTGCTCCAAAGTTAGTATAATACAGCACTATAACTTGTAGTACTAAACCTGTGCAGAGGAGCTGCCAGACTGTGACCAAAGTTAGTGTATTAATGAATGATTATTAGTACAGCACAAAGCATGTTGAGGTGCCACATTTATGAGATATCACTCACTGCAGATTGTTCTTGATCTCCTCATCACAGCTGGCCCTCAGGTGTGGCTGGTGACCATTGGTCAACTGGTCACAGTAAAAGACCTGCAGTCTCAGTACGTCCAGCTCATCTAGTGACAGCCGTCGGGTGCCGTCAACACCACCGTGTGGCATCATGACACCGCCACTGAACATCACATCGATATCACTACAACTCTCTCGCATCCGACTGCAGGTGGGCTGTCGGAAATCCGGGTCAGGCCAGTGGACGTTACAGTACAAACAACTGCGTAGTTCCGTGTCACTGTCCTTGTATTCACATTCATCTAGTGTCGACTGTCTACGCTGGTCACTGCCTTGGACGGCTTTGTTCCTCCATTCCTCCGCAGCGGTGCAGTCTTCAAACGCAGCAGGAGGGAGTGTGTCGGTGATGCTGTCCTTGAAGTGTGGACATCTCCTCCTCCTGGTGGCCCGGTCCTCCAGTTGCTGCAGGTTGTTCTCGTCCTGGTCGCAGCTGGACGTCGATGTTTGTCGTGACACGTTAAACAAGTCCTCACGGTCGTGGTTACTGATGTTCTGTCTGTCCACGTTCAGGTTGTTTGTCGCGTTCCTATACGGCTCACCCGCCAACATAGTTCTCGTGGTCGCGTGACCCGGCAGGGCATGTCTGCAGATTGTGTCGGCGCTAAAACTGCGCACAAACAGCTGTGGTGCCGGAGCCTGCCCCACATGCACCGAGGCCTTCGTGGCAGCATCGTCGGGTCTACGACATTGACATCTTACCTTGCTGTTCACCACCTCTCTGTAGTCAAAGTTGTGATGGTTGGGGGACATGTGACTTACATGAGGCATGTGTTCTACCAATGTGTCATCAAGTTGCTGTCGTTCGGAGTCTCTCTGAAGATTCCCTGAGACAGCGCCTGGAGGGGCAGTCACAGAGGAGGGCGTCACCATTGCAACCCCAAATATATTATCACAGTCCACACAGAATGGCGAATGTAATGACGATGGCGACGACAGTGTCAGGTAACTGCTTTCCGACTGACTCGTACTGTCGCTGCCTGTACTTAGCGCATTACATGGCTCAGTCCTGGCTGACTTAGCCAGGCCAGATAGTCTTCTGGGGCGCTCAACAAATTGGCTGTCTTCACTATCACAAAGCTCATCAGGATTAAAACCTACACTGCTTGAGTATGCATCTGCTGTTGCCTTCTCGGGCGGGTCTTCACTATGGCTGTAGTGGATGGCCGTGGTTGATGACGACGCACCCTGTTTACCCACGGCTGCATTCAAACATAGCTCATCATTTGAACTCAACGAGTTCACTGAATTGCTGCC
The DNA here is from genome assembly GCA_963995525.1 of Escarpia spicata. Taxonomy (NCBI): domain Eukaryota; kingdom Metazoa; phylum Annelida; class Polychaeta; order Sabellida; family Siboglinidae; genus Escarpia; species Escarpia spicata. Next base: position 56,298,800 of record OZ023214.1, on the reverse strand, counting down.
ACAACTGATCGAGTCGGCGTAAAACGGCTTCGAGATATCGACCTCGATAAAGTCTTCATGCTCTTCTCCACTGTCACTATTATGGGATGTGTCAACATTTTGGTATCGTGCAATAGCTTCAGGAAACTCATCCTCAAACCCCAGGTCACACATCTGTTCATGCAGGTTGTCGCCAATCGGGTCTGGCCACGTGTCCTGCACGTTCCTGTGTGACCTGCGACTTCCGCCACACGACTGCTCAACGTCAAGGTCATTCGGACAGTCTCTACCACCAGACAGCTGGACAACATCAAGTTCACGAGAAAACCTCCTACAGCTATCACAGCCATCATCATTGTTCAGTGATTCCTCAGTCTCCCCCACATTACAGCTACAGCCTCCTGAATCAGAGGAGGTGTTCCCTAACGTCGATGTACTGCACGCAGTGCAATTCTCGTCATCGGTGGAAGTCTCATCTCTTGCACACGCCAATTTATGCCAGTTTACAACAGCAGAACTCGGCCCTTTGCCACTTGAACGTTTCACTGCATAGTTTGAAATGTTACCCGTTTCTTTGAGCAATGAACTGTCGGTGGTGTCATCCAGCAGGTGTGCGTTGATTCGGAAGTAATTCTCCATGTCATCAGAGGAGTTTGACGCGACAGGTTCCAACACAGAGGTCCGACTTGTGTCAACAATGCGGGTAAGCCTCTGGTCCGAGCCATGCTTAATTGGTGCTGAACGACCAGGTAAATGACAACTCTTTACATCACAATTCTGCTGCTGTTGCACATCAGCATCCTCGTCTTTTTGCACACAATCATGGTTCTTGTTACCAGGATTGTTTTCCTGTTGCTTTTTCAAAACAGGAAAATGCAGGTTATTTCTGAATTGCAAAAGAGAATCTTTTGTTGTCGTCCTCCCCTCACTTCCAGTTTGTTCCTCGTTTGTGAGACATTTTCTCTCAGTGCTGTTGCCATACGCCATGATGGTGTGCAGGTTGTTTCTAAATTCAGGCTTATTGCATATTGCGTCTGCCGCCTTGTGGATGACTGTGTACAGTATACAGTCCTGCTGCTTGTGGCTTTCAGGCGGTGTCTTGCCGTCATTGTTCAAGTCACCATGTTTGTCTTGTGCGTCTGCATCCCGGTTAGTTCTCTCTGTTGACCCCAGCTTCTTGTGGTCACCATTCATCCCTTCAGTTCCCTTATATGTTTATATGCGATGCTGAAACAACAAGAATGGGTTTATATTTGATGTGTGTATTTACCAGAAAATGCCAAGCATAAGAATTCGAAGATTTCATTTTTAAAACATCTATTGTTGGCATTGGCTACATCACTGTTAAAATAAAAGCTGGCCAATAAGAGTAATGTTACAAAAGGAAGAGGTTTAGTTCCTGTTAATTTAGTTGGCACTGCAGGGGTTAAGTCAAAGTAATCATCCGTGTTGTGATGTCTGTAATATGAGATCGATCATCGAGTGATGAATCGAGGGAGAATCATTTGTGCGTGTGATAGTTTGACACTGCCGACTGTATAGATTACGGTAAATCAATTGAATAACATCGTGCACATTTGTGTAGAGGGTAGGCCTATGCCTTTGGTTACATCAAGAAAACGGGAAATTAGAATCTAACAGATGAGAAACTTTTCTTTTTGACAATTTTGTGTAGGATCGGGCAAGCATTTTGTTACAAAAATTCCATGTTTGACCTAATACAACTTTTTAACTAATAGCTTGAATCTCACAACATATACAATAAGTACGCAAAATATGAGTTGGATAAGAATTGTAGTTTTTGAGATATCATGTTTTAAAAATGAGGATTTGTGTTGTTTGGGCAGTTTAGCTTCTGGCAAGACATGCACAAAGTTGAAAAATATAATTTACGCAAATAAAACTTGAAAAAATGGGCCAAGTGGCCCTGAAGTCCTTTGGACTAATACGTCTATATGTAACCCCGGCTGACCAATTGAGTGATAAGTCGGAAAAACTGTAACATTGTTTTCTTACATCCTTGTAAAGGTTTGGTAGGGTGCTTTACACGGTTTCAAAAAATATGACTGCTACAAAAATTGGCAAAGTTATGGAGCATTGAACATGGTAGGGATCAAAAAGTGAAAATGAAGAAAACGACTGTTGAAGTTTTACATTATATATGTAAATGGATTGCATGGAAATATTACATGCACAACATACAAATGTGGCACACAGTATGTAATATGTATGTTATGTTGCAATAATACACTGGAAGTACAAATGTTCTGCTACAAAGACTTATCAAGTTATGCCAGATTATGTCTTCATGTGTAAAACTAAGAGGACAGATTATTTGAGAGCAAAAGGTAGACTCACTGTTTGACACAGTTTAAAACCTACAGGCAACTGTCCAGTTTAACAGGGGTCTAGTGGCTTAATGCTGTCTGTTGACACAAGCTACTGCCAGTGACCAATTACACATTAGTCACAGTTTCCATCAAACAATAGCAGGCAGAGAATCTTGGCTCCACAGCTGGGTGTAATACACAACCAGAGCCACCACTTATTTATGGTCAAGTAGTTTAGCTCAATGCACCAACTAAGACAATACACAACACTGTGAGTGACAGTGTCCAGAGTGAGGCCTAAGAGGTGTCCTCATTGCTGAATAGATCAATTAAACCTGCCAAGTGGGTGACATTCTGCACAAGTGGTCAGTAATCCTTAGTGATTTTTCAGAACACCAGACTGACAACATACCTAAATAAAGCGAATGAAATAGATGAAGAACAGGGGTATTGGTTGAATTGTATTTGTCTCGACGCAAAAGGCTTTATTGTGAATTCATCGATTCTAAGAAAGCATTTGATTTAGTAGACCGGTCCTCCCTGTGGTCTAAGATAATTGCATGCGGTATTAATGGTATTGTGTTGAAAGTTGTATACAACATATACAAAAATGCTAAACCATGTATAAATCAGGGCCAGGCTGTGTCAGCCTTCTTCTCATGTGATGTATAGGAAGTATGGCAAGGAGAAAACTTGTGAATTATACAGTACCATGTCTACACAAGGCATGGCAAGTGTAAACAGAACAGTAGAATGCATTTGATATCAATAAAGTGTAGGATATTTCACTCTAGAGTTGTCCAGAATATAAATTTTCTATGTTTGTCACCTACAGATGACAGAATATAAATGTTCTATGTTTGTCACCTACAAGTTTCTACAGACAATACATCTTTAACCAATAGACACCACAGTCACACCATTTTATAATAATTAAATGAACATCAAAATAGGCACAACTTTCAATTATAGAAATCAATAGTTTTGAAGATAAAAAGTGCAACTGTGCAGTCTAACAGGGGTCAAGTGTGTCTACTCTGCCTGGGAGCTGTGACCAATTAAAGATTAATCAAGGTCTCAATGAAACAGTAGCACTAGGCTGTAGAGATTAGTCTTGGTGTTGACTTTGTGGCATAATAAACAAATTCTACTGTTGGGGGTGGCCTCAAGGGCCCTTCTCAAAACCACATCACTAGATAATCTAAAACTTTTGCACTTTGGGGGCCCCTTAGGTGCCCTTAGAATTATTCAATAAAATACAGATTTCTTGTGTATAGTGGCAGCACCCTAAGTTACACCTACGCAAAATTAGAAAAAAAGTTGCTGAATGGTTTCTGAAAAAGTAGGCCAAATGTTACATTTTTACCAGTTTTGGGGTGCTTGGAGGCCCTAGGGAGCCCTTAAAATGATTAAATCAAAAACAGATTTCTCGTGCATAGTGGCAGTGCCCTAAGATATGTCTATGCAAAATTAGAGAAAAAGTTGCTGAACGGTTTCTGAGATACGGCAGGTAACGGCGGACGCAGAGTGATGGCAATAGTCCCTTGGCCCTTCGGCCAAAGGACTAAAAAATGGAAGATAAATTTGATATGTGGACATTACAATAAATTTAATTAAGATATGTCATACGGTTTGGTTTTTATTTGACTTTTTGTGACTGGTTTTCCTTTCCCCAATCACCATGGATCAGGTATTTTCGCCAGGCCGATATATGCGTAGCAGCGTGTTTGACGACATTCTTTTTATCGATTCATTTACTATATTTCGTTATTCATTGACTCATATGCATTTCAATATTTAGGGCATCTTAGGGATAACAAGCAAAAATATCATATACTTTGTTTAGCAAACGTCAAGTTAACAATGGGAATGATGCACCCCTAGCACTGCTTTCTTTTGAAGTTTAAAAATGCGATGGGCTTGATAACCCCACACCAATATGCCATAATTAATCTTGGAAAGAATGAGCGAATTATACATTATAGATAATATATTCTTACATGTTTAAGTTTATTTAAAATTCCAATTATTTTATTTGCTGTTTTGTTTATATGGCTGTCCCAATTTAGGTATTGGTTTATGGTGATACCTAAAAAATTTAAATCATGTACACATTCAATATTTGTCCCATCTATTTCTATTTTAGGAAGTTTGATTTCCTTTTGGGGCATGTGAAATACCATGAATTTTGTTTTTTTAATGTTAAGAGAAAGTTTGTTTGCCTTTAGCCACCTGCATATATTTTCTAATTCTTTATTTATATTTTGATTTTGGACTTGGCCATCCAGAGATTGGAATTTATTCGATGTACTAAAAAGAGTGGTGTTATCTGCATACATTATGAATTTAAAATTATCACTTGAAAATATTATGTCATTAATATATATGATAAATAGAAGGGGTTCTAAAATAGACCCTTGTGGGACACCAGTGTTTATGTCAGCTTCTTCCGACTTGTAAGTGCCAGTTTCAACATATTGCTTACAATTATGTAAGTAGATCTAGTGCTGCACCATTTATTCCATAATAATTTAGTTTTTGTAATAATATGTTATAATCAATTGTGTCAAAGGCTTTAGAGAGGTCTAGGTATACGTTTATTGGGGTTCCTGATTGGTCAAGTTGTTGGACAACTCTGTCTATTATTTCCGTTCCATAGATTGGTTTTCCCTAAACCCGTATTGATTCTCACAGTATAAGTTATTGGAATTGAAATGTTCGTGTATTTGATTAAACATAAATCTTTCAAATATCTTGGAAATAGCTGGTAAGATAGAAATTGGACGATAATTGTCAAAGATTGTGTCATCACCATTTTTAAAAAGTGGAATAACTTTAGCAATTTTTTATTTATCTGGAAATATGCCAGTTGTTATTGATTGGTTAATGATTAGAGTGACTGCTTCACTTATTTCATGTTTTATTAGTTTTAGTAGTTTGGTTGATAGAACATCTTTACCACAGCTAGATTTTGGATGTAAGCTATCAATTATGCTAATCGTTGTACTATTGTCCATTGGCTTAAAGTTGAAAGTCTGTATACGTCTCTCTGTTAAATAGTCTTTGTAAGAGTTATCTCCAGTATTGGTTATTTGTGATGCAAGTGTAGAACCAATATTGATGAAAAATGAATTTATTTGCAATAATAGTCTTGTCAGTTACTTTTTCCCCATCAATTTGAAAGAAATCAGGAAATGTTTCTTTCCCTGTCTTTTTTTTTTTATTTCTTTAATCATAGACCACGTTTTTTTTATATCGTGCTTATTTCTTTCAAAACTGCATTGATAATATGCTTGTTTGGCTAATCTAATATTTCTTTTAAGAATGTTATTACATGTATGAAAATTTGTATTGAGCGAAACATATTCTGCTGTACCTATGAGTATGTTTAAGTTTTGAATACAATTTATCTCTAAATTTTATAGATCTAATGATACCTTGTGTAATCCAACATGACTTTTTGTGTTTATTATATTTAATGATTTTAGTAGGTAAGAATTTATCCATAGCAGTAGTAATAGTTTCATCAAGGAGGTTGTAATTGTTGTTGGGATTAGTATCTCTATCCTTATTAAGTTTATTATAAATATTTGAACGCATCAATTCTATTTTAAAATGTTCAAGGCTGTCAGTATTTTGTTTTCTAATTCTGATAAATTTAAGGACATTTGTAACAGTTGCATTGCAATCAAGGCATATAAAATACGGAAAGTGATCAGAAATGCTGCCAATTAAAATGCCGGCAGTTGGTTTAAAAAGACCTTTTGAGAGTTTGCATAGAAAATTATCAATAAGCGTGCAGGTAGTATTTTAAAAACGTGTTGGTAAACTAATTTTAGGAAAGAAACCATGTGCTGTGATTGTATCAAAATATTCACATATTATGTTTTTCTTTTATTTTCAATAGATCAATATTATAATCTCCGGCTAGTATTACTTCACCAGGTTTTGCAGATGATCTAATTTAGGGCATAATTCTTCTATGAATGTTTGGTAATTCTCAATGACATCTCTAGGAGGTCGGTATATATTTCCAATGATGATTTATTCTTGACGGTGTTTTCTTAAATTGTCCTTCCCATATGTTTGACTTTGTATAAATATCTAACAATTTATAGTTGTAATTTTTATCAAGATACATTGCTAGGCCAGCGTGACCACTACATATTCTGCCTTGTGATATTAAATTGTATCCATCAATTTGTAATAAGGAGGTATCAGAATCATCCTTAAGCCACGTTTCTTGTAAACAAAGAGCGTTGATTTTACAATTATTGTTTCTAAGTATGTCTAGCTTAATAACAATTTCTTAAATTTTTGCGTTTAGACATTGACAGTTTAGACTTAGTATTGTAAATTTGTCCTGTTTGTTTTTTATGTGATTAATTAAGTCGTCATCATTAAAATATGATGACTGGTGAATTAGATTTAATTCACCATCTTCATCATTTGTATCTATTTTTAAAATATGATTTAAAGAATTATTTTCTATAACACCGTAACTTCCTAACAAACGTTCAGTATTGATCATATTTAAAACAATATTGTCAAATTAATAAAATTAAACAGCATGACAAGACTAATTTTACTGTTAAAAAAAAACACATTTTGGCAAAATCACATATATAACGCATATAACGTGCATGCATCTGAATAATACATTTAAAGGAGATGCCGCATGCTCCCCATTAGTGCATTTTAAACTTATCATGACTGAGAGAAGTAAAAATGTGTAAATGAACATTTCAAAAAGAAAAAGTGTGTAAACAAAACAAAAACAGAAAAACATTCATACATATAAATGTCGCATAGAGTAGATCATGTCTTGTTTGCACAGTCATACAAGAAGATAGTGACTGATGATAGCCAGGTATAACACTCTGGCATTGAGGCATTGTTCACACAATCACACAAAGGCCTTTACGTCTTCTTTTGTTTTCACGTGAACGATTTGCTCTCCCACTCTGACGAAGACTTTGCCATCTTTCGTCCACACAGTTGTTCTCTCCTTGGTGTTGCTGATGCAGAAGCGATGTAGTTCAGCACGTTTTTTGTTAACAGTTCATTCATGTAAACATTGTTGCTTTTAAGGGTTTTTTGACCAGAGTAGAGTTCATCTTTTTTTATGAGTTGCAAATTTTACGACCATTGGTCTTCCTTGGCGTCGGTTGTCGCGGTCGTCTCTGGTTGGTAGTCGATGGGCTTTGCTAATGTCGCTTACGTTTATCGTGACATCTGGGAATTTGCTCTGGACAAAAGTTATGAAAGTTTTTTCATCTGTCTCGGCTGTTATCTCGGGCAATTCATTTATAACCAAACAATCTCGTCTTGAGTATTGTGTTTCCATATCAACATTTTGTTTTGTTACGGCTTGTAATTTGTCGGTGAGAGTTTCAATGGTTCTTTTCAGCAGAGTTTTCTTTGGTTAGTTTTTGATGATCATTCGCTATTACAAAAATTTTATTTTGCATTGATTCCAGCTTTGTTTCTACCGTTTTGCTGATGCATTCCACAAATTTGTTCATCATATCTACTATCATGGTGTTTTGTTTCTGAAGCATCAGTTCCATCATATCTTGTTGCCTCATCAGAATGGTTTCAATGTCCCTTGTAGTCGTAGCGGTCACTGTCTTTGCGGTCGACATTGTCACTTCGCTCGCTTGAACAATACAATATAATATATTATGTTGATCGTATTTGTTTGCAATTAAATACCACAATACGCCGAAATAGCTTACACACACTTAGAATAAAACATTAGCAACTTACTTAATGGTATAATTAGCGAGCTATCAAAGTCGTGCTAAGCATCGATACTCCGGAAAATTTGCGGCACTGCCGCAAATCATACGTAATTTTCACAACAAAACATACCTTATTGCAAATTTTATGCTGAATTGATTGGTACTACATAAACCAAACGTAATTTTCACAAAGAAACACATTAAGCGTACAATTGAGAAATGGAAAAGTTGTTATTAAGAATATGACCGCCACGCAAATGCTTAGTTGTTTACATGCAACCCGTGGCACTGCCGAGGCCACGTTAAGCATTGACTCGAGGGAAATTCGCAAAACTTTCAACTTTTAAGTGACGCTGTGGTCTCAAATCAAACATAAACTTACAAAACAACATCCATTATATTGCAAATTTAATTCCTAATCGATTGGTACAACACACTAGACATACTTTAAATTTACTTACTTACTTACTAGTGAAATGGTGAAGTTTTTACTAAAAACATGACCGCTAAGCAAAGGCTTGTGTTTACATGCATGTTTGTGGGCAGTTTTGTATTCATTCAGACCAGTATGTATAGATCTCTGATTTATAGAGCAATAATTTATTTTTTTAATAAACTTTATTCTGGTTGAATTGAACAAAAATTTACACCGTGCAAGGTTTGTGAAGACAGCATAGTTTTAGTGAAATTTCTCGACCTGGTTGGAACACGCAGCACTACCCTCAGCACCAACGTAACAACATAGCATCTTAGAACAGGCAGCATGTTGCCACGGCCAGGTAATCGTGGTTTCATACATTTCTTTGAAAGCTGGCTGAACATGTAATTTTGGAGTTATCACACAACAATTTTGACACATGAACTGACCAAATAATGATTAATGATGTTTGTTGAGATGTAAATCTGGTGATCTTTTACTTTCTGACCTAAGTCCTAACCACGAAAACGACCATCTACAGCCACCAAACTTCTCACATATCTTACATACATATTCACATACTACATTACCCAAAAAATTCTTTTACATGCATATACCTATCAAAATTTACCAAAAAACGTCGCTGGCAGTGACTACCCGTAGCTACACGGTTACCGTAAAATTTATATTGTGTCAAGGCATTGCTACATAAACGAGCTTCACAGAAATTCCATACAGTGGCGCTATCATTACTGTGCGCATAGAGTCCCTGTATAAAGATCAAGCTTTACACAGGAATGCCTCGACAAAATATCGATTTTACATTAACCGTGGAGTTACGGGTAGTCACTGACAGTGATGTCAAGTTTTACTTGAGTCTGTTTAATGAATTTTATTGAGAATGTAAGAGAACTGTTTTGGTAATGTGGTGTGTGTATATGTATGTAAGCAGGCCTAGACATTAACAGTGGCTTGCTGGCCCAGCTCTTTATTTTAGGCAGTTGGGCCAGTTCGAGCCAGCAGTTTTCAGATTTTACTGACCCACCGGGCCACTGATTTCAATCCGATTGACCACCATCGTGTTTCTGGTAACCTGACCCTTTCTAGTAAAATAGGACAACCCTAATCTTTTTATTTGATATTTCAATCAATGTTTATTTTGTTACATTTTTGTTGTAGGGCATATCCACACTGTACTGCAACTCACTAGGCATTCTAAGGAACATTTTGAAATGCTGATTTGGATGGCAAAACAAACAGTTATGTTCCATTTTTTTAAACAAATTTAAAAAGCCAAGAATGTGTGCTACTGGGTTATATTTTTTCATTGAACATTGACGAAAATGCGGCTTTAAGAACATTTGAAAGTGTGACATAAAAAGTGCCAATTTTGAATGTTCTATCAAAGCATTAAAAAAGTGTTTCGTTTTGCATGCACTGATGTAAATAAATAAAATACATACTATTCTTCATGTATGTGTTTTGTTCTTTGTTTTATGAAGAAAAAATTTTACAGTCTAGAAATTGTGTCACAGTCGTGATGCATTCTGTCAATGGCGGTCATTGCGTAATGTTAGTACCAATTAAATAGCGTTTTTATTACAACCAGCATTTTTCCTTGTAAGATACTGTCCGATAGGTGTGAAAACGATTCAATACCTTTCCAACTATTTTGTGGCATAGTCCCGTATTTTATATAATCCGAAACAAGAGGAAATTATTTTCCGTCAATAAATCATGACCGTTCGTCCCATTTAGAAACCGGACTACTTCTAAAACATAGTTCCATCAAATTTGTTGGCGTAAATCACGATCTTGACAATCGTCATGACCGTGCAAATATAACTAAACTGAAGGCGCATTATCAATAGAATCTTGGTGTGTGTAATATAAATCTTGCTGTGTTATTTCTCTTGACATTTCGCAGTGTCTTCATGCACGGGATTTGATGTTTGACCCTACGATATATCGGGTCAAAAATCACGACCATGATTATCATTAAAATGTTCTGCAAATTCAGTCAAATCCCTTAAATATTGCTAACACATATTAAATTAATTTGTTATGGAGAAATTTTAAAAAAAAAGTTCAAACGTATGGATTAGTCTGTTGTTATCATAAATTGTATTGCATTTTTCTATGTCAAACATCACGACCGTGACATTTTGATTTATTAACATTTCAGTAATTTTCTCTGATTATATTTATGGAACTATGTTTTCTTCAACAATTTATGTAAATAAAGTCAATTATCTATACAACCAAAGCATGTGTCAATTTATTCAGGTTTCTAGAAATTAACCTAGATGTCACACTTCTTGCATGTACAGTGGATATGCCCTATACCTAATTAAATAATGGCAAACTCAGTCATGCGTATACGAAACGCCAAAACAGAAAACCAATGTAAATAACATACATAAACAACTAAAATGCCTTCACACAAATACAGATAGTTTAATCAATAAACTCACAGAGTTTAAAACTAGAGTTCAAGAAAACAAATGCATGGTAATTGGGGTTAAAGAGGTTAAACCAAAGAAACAGAAGTGTTTAATAAACCCAGCAGAACTGGCATTAGATGGATATGATTTATTCCATAATATTGTAGATAAACAAGCAAGAGGAGTCGTCCTGTACACTCATAAATCACTTAAGGCAACACCCTTTCTGTCTTTGGAGACAAATTTTCAGGAGTTGGTATGGGTTGAGATCAAATTAAATAAAAAGATAATCTTCTCATAGGATGTGTTTACAGAAGCCCAGGGAGTTCGAGCATCAATGATGAACATCTGAATAAAGTGATTAGCTTGGAGACTTTAACCAGCCAAATATAGACTGATAGAATTGGTGTATAGCCTCAGATAATGTTGAGAATTCAGAATTTTAATTTACAATGTATGTGCTTGGCAATTGTTCGAGATTTCTAGCCCGTGTGAAGGCAGTGAATCCTAGATCAAAGTCTCTTCACTGTATGATCCATCATTACGTGCTCGTATCCAAAACGCTCCCGTCAGAGCTTAGAGAAGTTCTTGATGATGTAGTCAAGATGGTAAATGCCATCAAGTCCAGCATCCTGAACACCCGTTTCTTCCACCTCTTGTGCCAGGAGCTCGATGTGCATCACAAGACATTACTGTTACACACAGAGGTTTGCTAGTTGTCACGGGCGTACGTGATATCCAGGGTGATGGTGCTAAAGGAGACCACCGAGTTCTTTAACTGCGTCGGCAAGGCACAGTCTCGAAGATTCGTCGAGAAACTGTCGGGCAAAGACTGGCTCTTGAAGGTTGCGTACTTGAATGACATCTTTTGAGTTCTCCCGGCTGAATGCACTCAACAAATCACTTCAAGGGTGGTTCACCACAGTGATTGATTTGATTTTGTAGATAAGGTATGTGCATTCATCACGAAGCTGGAGCTATTGGAAAGCAATGTAAAGAATGGAAACATCGACATGTTTGATAATCTCAGAGCTGCACTAGGTACCGATGAAAGTGAGAAACAAAACATCAAGAAACCTGTTCAGGCACACCTGTGTTCAATCCAGGAGAAATTCAAAAACCTATTTCCCAGATCTGTGTGAGCATGACGCAAAATTGCTAAGAAACCCGTTCAATGTGGACTTGCAAACTCTACCAAGAAGTGTGCAAGAGTACTTTTTGGAGTTCGTAAACGACTCCATCGCCTGTGATGCATTTGAAGACGTCCCTTTGACTAAGTTCTGGTCAAAGACGAGTGTGTTATACCCGACTGTGGCCAATGTTCCCGTGAGGGCATTGCTCATGTTTCCATCAACTTATCTTTGTGAGCAAGGATTGCTGGCACTGTTCACAATGAAGAACAAATTCTGTGCCCGACTGTGTGTGAAGCCTGACCTGCGTGTGCCTTTCCAAAACTGTTCCTCAACTGGAAGACTTGGTGAAGCGCAGACAAGCTCATCCATCACACTGAGGTGATTTCTCAACATTCGAGGTATTGCTCTGACTACCATGTTAATAAAATGATATGTCATCAATGTTGAACGTTGTTTGGTTTATAATTCTATATTACATTGGTTGATTGTCTGAGGGCTCAGGGGGTATGTGGAGAAAAAGTTTTATAAAAGTAAGTTTTATAAAAAGTAATATAGCTTCAGACTTACCCGGTATACATGTTTGCAAACAACACCAAAGTTTTTAGAACAGTCAATAGCACAGATGACCATAACACACTACAAGAAGGTTTAGATAAACTTACATCATGGTCTAACTAATGGTTAGTAAAATTTCCTACAGACAAATGTAAACTGATGCACATAAAAAAAATGATCATATGTATACTTACAATTTAAAAATCAATAATATTATCCATGAGTTAGGTCATATAGAAGAAGACAAATATATTGGGGTTATTATTGACTCAAACCTAGAATTTGATAAGCATATCAACCAAAAAAGATATTAATAAAGCAAACAGTATCATGGCAATTATTAGAAGGTAATTTACAACCTTAAATTAAAATAGTGTTATACCAGTGTAAATGCTTTAGTACAGTCATTTAGATTACACAGTAAGTACATGGTCCCCTTATAAACAAAAATATAAGAATGCAATAGTAAATGGGCAGAGACATGCAACTAAGCAACTCCCAGGAATGAAGGATATTCCTTATCAGGAAAGACTTAAGAGGTGAAACTCCCTACATTAACATATAGAAGGACATGCGGAGATATGATAGAAGTATATAAATTGTTAAAAGGGAAGTATGATATTAATGTATAGATCTTCTATTTATTCAGTGTTTACATGGATGGTTTATTAACTGTACTTAATGGTTGCAATGTAGGATATAATTGTGTAAATACAAATATTATGTATGGTGATGATCTTGTAGTATTTTGTCCGTCCAGCAGGGGATTACAGACCCTTCTCACCGTCTGTGATCAATATGGATTATCTCATGAGATAAGATACAATGCCAAAAAGAGTATGGTCATGATAATTAGAAACAAGAGTTGTAAGAATGTTAAATTTCCAAGTTTTATGCTTGGTAACGACAAGCTATGTGAGGTAGAATCTGTAAAAAAATGTTGGTCATATCCCTTCAAATAGTATGCTAGATGACACTGATATATCTAGACAATGTCGCCAGTTGTATGCACAAGGCAACATGATCATAAGAAAATTGAATGTGTTCAAATGATATAAAAAAACATTGTTTACTACTTTTTGCTCACCTATGACATGTATACTGCCCATCTATGGTGGAATTTTCATAACTATGCTATCAGGAAATTGTATGTCTCTTACAACAATATATTTCGAATGGTGTGACAGATACTGACTGTATGCTAGTGAAATGTTTGTTAACAATAATTTACCTAACTGTGCTGCTGTTATTAGAAATTTGACATATAAATTTATATGCCAACTGCAGTTCTAAAAAAACATATTGATTCATAGCATTATTACTAGTGATGTGATAAGATCTGATCATTGAGGAACCGAGAGGATCCTGCGATCAGAACAGTCCTAAGGTATCCTGAGGTAAGATATACAATGCATGTCTAGAATATGGAAATACTGGTTCAATTCCCTGAGGTTGTATATATTTTGTTGACAGATGATTTTCATCTGTACATTGTAACTAATGTTTATAATACAACTATAGAACCATGATAATGTATGCTGCATGGAGTCTGTGAATAAAGGAATTATTATTAGTCTAACAGTGTCATGTTATGGCTTATGCAAAGCCAAAGACTGTGAAATAAAGGAAGGAACAAGGGGTTATAGTACTGGAGAACGGAAGAATTTCTCTACGACTACAAAGCCGCCTTGCCAGGAAGCCTTAGAGCTTTTACAGGAACAGACGCAGATCTGACCACCGAGGCCACCGCCTACGCCGACAACCTAAGGCTAAGAGTCGGACTAAGTAAGTAAGCTAAGTCTATGTAACTAAATAAACTAAACTTGTAAGAAAGTGGGTATTATTTTGACGAAATAACAAAGCATAAGAACTCTTTAAAACACACTAAAGCCTATATATATTTGCATACCAAACCTGGAAGCATTGACACTTTGCTCTGTTGTGCCATGGTACCAATAAAATAAACCATGTTGTACACCAAACCATGTCATTCGAATAAAATTTAGACTTCTTCTAACCTGAAGTTGACGTCCATGTTGATTTCCTGTTACACCGCAATACACCAAAACAGCACCATACCATCCGAATCAGTGCATCTTCTGCAGGCTCTAAAATGGATATACGATTTTAATTCGTACATCAGTTTGAAATAACTATTTATATTTATTAGTTGAAATTTAGTTTTAAAATAAATGATTATCAATCATTTATTCGAAGACCGTAATATACGAATATTATGTTTAAAAATATAATTGTCTGATATATGATAACGATGAGTTATGCGTAGGGTAAGCAATTTGTGGACTCTCGATATGCCACGTGGAGGCTTCCTTGTCTACATGTGTGCCACATAGAGCTTGTAGCTTTGGAAGACCAATATATTATTAACTATGTAATAGAGTAGATAGCAACACATTTTATTAACTTGTTTGAATCCATTGTTTTCAAAATATGAATGAATATATAGTGCCTATAGCTAGACTACATACAATTGTGGCATATACGGACTAATAAAATTGTGATCTTGCTGATGTTAATTTTGTGTGTATGTGGATTTTTATCATACAATGGTGATTTAACAATGCACAATCCAAAACTGATATTCCATATGTTGTTTTGCATATTTCTATTTTAATGTGAGTGGCTTAATCATTGCATTGATATATAAATATTAGTAATCGCAAAGCATGCGTTTATTGAAACCCCATAACATAGGAAGAAACAACAACCATATGCACTGAATGTATATACAGACGAAGATATTCAATGACAACAATTAATACAGCTTCTTCCTAAAACCAGATCAAAGGCCAACTTATCACAACATTCCCGATTCGGCTTGTCATATATAAACTTTGTTGATGGTGCATCTAACTATAACCAAGCTAGTGAGCACGCGAGCGTGTTTGTGTGTGCGTGTGTCTTTGTGTGTGCGTGCGTGCGTGCGTGCGTGCGTGTGTGTAACAACGTCAACCGGAGGACGGACCTTCATGCTAGTATAAAGTAATTTATCATATATCGTATTTGTTAATTCTAAATTACACCCACCCACCCACACACCCCCACACACACACCCACCCACACACACTCTCACGCACGCACACACGCACGCACACCCATGCAGTATATAGTGGCTACACACTAAGGTCTGTCATCCGCGGCTAAACACTAAGGGTCGACAGCATCGACTACACGATAATGGTTAACAATATAGCAGCTATTCACCGCCCAGTGTATTTGGGTGAACCGTTGAAATTGATGTACACGCGTCCAATATTTCTGGAAATGCCAAAGATGCTAACGAAATCCAATACACACTCAATTTGTAGTGTCAATACAGTTTTGTATTTTGCGATGAGTGCTGACAGAGTTTCTAGTGTTGCAGCTGTCACGTAGTCACTTAATTGCTACGGAGTAACGTTGAGTTATGCACTAACAATGACACACGTAAAACACACAACAGTACTAGTTCACATGGCTACTTTGTTTCGGCGACTGCCTGTTTACTACCTATAAGGCGGAGTCCAGTGCGATCCATGAACATTCTGTTTCCAACCAGTAATTAAGAATATGGCGTCCGATCGTGTTGTCTCACTGCATGTCGCCGGCTGCCACTTTCCGTTGTCCTATCTTCATGCCCTCGACTGGGTGTAGTTCCCGTCGGAACCTCGACGTGGCGGCATCGTGATATTATGCAACTGTCGCCTGTCTTGTTTCCAGTTTTCGTCGAAACATCTATACATCAATTTGCTGTGGTTTTAACATGTGCTCCGTCTGATGTAGATTGGTACGCAGATTTCTACCTTGCAGTAAGACTGCTGGTGACGGCAATCCATCACCTATCGACGTACTGCGCACTGTTGCCAGAGTCTGCAACAAACTCTTCTCGTCAGACATCCTCTTCAAGCTTCGTTTGATCGTCTGCACTATTTTCTCAGCCATCCCATTACTTTGGGGATAATGTGGACTATATGTTGCATGTATCATGTCCATCCGCTTCGCAAACTTACGGAATTCGATCAGAACTACGTTGTCACTGAGAATTTTTTCAGGAATCTCCAAATTGCAAAACATCTTCTCTAGGCATCATCACCGTTACCAATGAATTTATTGACCCATTCCATTCCTACTCGGGTTCTTGGAACGCTGCCAAGTGTCATTACGAGTGTCACGGTTACGGCTACTGCTAGTGCCTTTCACTGTATGTGTCTGTTCCTGCAGGCTCAGGCTCCAGTTATCTCACTGCTGCAGCAAATTTCTATCGTTTCTTCGAGTTTCAACTCTGCTTTTGATTGCAATTTCTCCCGTACCGTGTTTGATGTAATGTTCATAACGATTTGATCTCGCAGGATGTTGTCTCTCTCGTCAGCATGATATTTACATGAAGAGATCAGGTTCTTTAAATTCGTCAGAAATGCACCGAAAGTCTCACCACGTTCCTGGTTTCGTTGTAGAAACTTATTCCGCCCATACGTCACATTGGTACGTGGTGTGAAATATCGTGCAAACTTCACTTTCACCTGCTTTATGTCATGTTCCTCTTCCTCATTTTCCCAATCGAACGAACGATACACATCCATGACTTCGGGTCCCATCAGCGTCATCAATGTTGCGACCTGAATTCCCCCTGCCGTCTTGTCTCTTTCAGTTGCCATATTGTAACAGTCAAAGCGTCCCACCCATCTCTGCCAGCCTACAAAGAGGTCGCCAGTAAGGGTAAAATTCCCAGGCAGCTTTAACGTCATTTCCGCACTATTGGTCATGTTTGAGATATTGTTAACTTATATCCCGTGTTCTGACACCTTGTTACGTAGTCACTTGCTACGCAGTAACGCTGTATCATACAATAACAATGAAGGCAATACTCAACTCACTGGTACTACTTCACATGGCTATTTTATTTCGGCGACTGCCTGTTCACTACAGTACATCAGCCTATGGTTAAGACGGAGTCCCCTCAATGACACATCATTAATCTGGCCACTGCCATACAACTTGTGTAGTGTCTACTAGAGTTACAGTCTCTTAAGGACACTCTTTTAGCAACCAGTCCAATATGTGACAAACACATAACAGCCGAGACCATTTTGTTTCGCATAACTTTGGTACAGTTTGTTTGCACGATCCCTTTTTGACAGCATCATCGCTTCTGTCCGTTGTCATCAACTCCAATAATTCATCGTCCAGGCCCCGGCCTTCCTGAAGGAACTACCCGCACCCTTCACTCGATCTGTCCCTTATCCACACCTCAAACCTGGGCACGATCGTTTTCACGCATGGATCTAGGTCCTATGATTTAGGAAGATATAGTGCGAGCCAGGTTATGAAAAATAAGGCATTTTGACCAATAAGTGGACATAGAATCACAAAACAGCCATATGACATCAATAATTATATTTTAAACTACAAGGGCACTTTTTGTTTGTTCTGGGGGGCAACTGCTCCTTGCCCCCGCTAGCTACGGCCCTGCCTTGGAGAAATCCTATAGAATATATTATGTAGCATATATTATTCTGTAGATATTCTATAGAATGTTTTGCTAAGTGTAGGCTAAGAGCAAATGTCTTGTTGGAATTAATGTAAACGTCTTGCGAGTTATTTCTACAACCAAAATACTAATATGAAAGACACACGATTCTGCACTTACCGATGTCACCAAAACATGATTAAATCGTTTAAACGAACACAATATATAATTATGAGAATTTAAATTCAGTCCACACGAGCTGCACAAATATTTACTGTATTTGGCACAAAGTGGGCAAAACTAGAATCCAAAGTAGTACATGTTTATCCATCAGGGTGAATCTCAGCAAACAAAGATGGCGGATACTCATACGATCCAATCAACTAAAGCTCACGGTTAGCGAGCACGAAAGAAAGTTTGTAAGTTGCATGTGAGAGACTGCTTGTCGCATTAATGTTTGCACGTAAGTAACCTCGTCCAGAGACACCCCTCCGCATTCTGAATTCCTTTTAATAGAAATATCATGGTTGTAAAGGTGTTTTCAATGTCTTATTTTGGAACAAAGTCTGTCACTGCGCCGAGTGATTGACTGACACTGGCAGTTAATAAGTTAAACTTATAGGATTCGGGTTTTATTTGGCCTAACTCGACTCTAAGCCTAAACCCTAACGCAGGGTGAGCTTAGACGGGCGAAATGTGGGCGATATGTTTATGCAGTCACTTATGCATCTATGCAAGCTTTTTGTGATTATTCAGGAGTTTCGAAATGGTAGTGCGATTGGAGGTCGATATTCATCATTTTTCATGAGACTGAGCTGATGAGGTTTGTGATAGATTCTTGATGTGACTCACCATGGCATGTCATGATTGATTGCATGAATTGAATGAGAGTTATGTCATAATTTATGAGTTATAGCATTGACAAGTGTCACCAGTCTTTCATTAATCAGGTTCATGAACTTAGTTCTGTCAACATTCTAGCAGTGACTGGATGTATTAAATAATAATACAAAATTTACATCATGTACCATCTGGTCTATTCTGGATATATACTCAGCAAAGGCAGTCCTGTTAGTGTTACTGCTAGGATATTGCACTGAGGCTGAGGTGAGGGAAGTATTCATGATGGTGGAACTTTTGCTTATGTACAAAATGTACCGGTAGTTGCTGGCAGAATCTTGTAAAATAACACATGTTAAGATAATCTCTTCTGTAGCAAGAGTGATATATATATATATATGTGTGTATATATATTTTATGTATAAAACCTGCCAGACCCAAATTTTAATATGAAAATAACACATTCCTCCAAAAATTAACGTGAAATAACTGGATGTTACAGAACTTTGTAGATATATTGTGAAGAACATGAACATCCATTATGTCAAAATGTTCAGTTAGTTTGTTCAGTTAGTTCAGTTAGTGTTTTAAAACAACCATTCTGGTGACTTTCAAGTTAAAATATAGCTGCAGTTATCATGGTATGAGAGGTCAATCTAGATAAGAAACATAAATAATTATTACTAATACTAGGATTGCATTCCATAAAAAAATAGTAAGGAAGTTTCTTCTTCCATTATACAACCAACATCTTTTTTTGACGATTCTGTCGTAGAGTTTTTTAGAATGAGTCCACGACAGGGTTTTTCTATTTTCCTGCATGGAATGTTTTACTTCCCTGGCATAGACACCAGGTAGAAGGGACCAATGGCTTATAGCGTCTATTCCGAAAGACAGAAATTGCAAAGTTTCTACATGGCGGCTGAGCCAGTACTGAACCACTGCCCAGTGACATAATGGTTTGAATCCCGGTCCTGCCGAACGACAGTCCAGCACTTTAAACTGGAGGAGCAACATGGAGGTCCATGGGAGGGTGGAAGATATGAAGTGGAGAGACAGCATGGAGGAAGAAGGAAGATACAGCTCTGTAAATATACATATGTGCCTGGGCAGACAGAAAAAAAACTAAACACTAAATAGAAAACTGTTGGAAGACTGCATGGTTGGGAACATAGATAATGGAATTAAGAATGAGAGAAGAGATTGGCATGAACTTGATCAAGAAAAACTTGAAAATGAAAGTACCCGGTAGTTTGAAGCAGACTGAGATGGGCGGGAAGCGAATGAGTGCATGAGGAAAGATTGACAAAGATGGCATAGGAAACAGAAGAGTGTGATTAAATAGAATAAGCTTAGTAGTACTTACCGGTACATTATAGTTAGTTGTTAGTGTGTCATAAGTTCATAACAGCTCTGGACAGATCTGATGTCAGATAGGTATTTTCTCAAAGTTTAGCAAGTTAGAAAAACGCTTATTAAAGAAAGGTTTTCCATTTGTTTTTTAATTTAAAATCATGAATAAAGTATAATAAACTATAACAAATTATGTATTCTAACATACTGAATGCCTTACTTTTTAATTCAACAGCTCAGTGTTTACAAAAACCATTGAGCTATCACTCAAATCCCAGAATAGTGAGCCCAGATATTTCTGAGAAAGGTTGCGACCTATATATTTTAGATTGGCTGGACTGTCGTCCGTTTGATCAAACTCATCTTCAGTCTGTTCAAAAGGAGTTTTTCAAGATGAAATATTGTTGTAAAGTTACCATTTTAGCAGCAAAAAATTATTTGCATAAAATATATGACTTTCCAGATTAAAAAATAAACCATTGACTAAATTGTTAATTCATTATAACTGATGTTTCATACTAAATTATAAACCATTTTATAGCATGAAAATACCAAAAGTCCACAACATTAAATTTCATGTATTATCTTTGAATTCATTCATTTTTGTAAAACTTAAAGCAATTAACAACAATGTGAATTTCATAGGAAATGCCCTATTTGATTATTCTGTTCTACAAATGTTTGTTTGATTGTATGAGTGGCCGCGTGTTATGAAGTACTAACCATAATGACTACCGGTAGATGGATTCGGACACTTAAAAATAATTAGACTCATCTATCGTAGTCCTAGGACCTAGTCGTAGAAATTCCAAACTTCTTCACAACATGTCAACAATATCTACGATACATGTATATAATTATACATATCTTATAACGATCACTATTTACAAAAAAGTAAGATGTGTTTGTGTTATGGCGATGTTTTGCGATTGCTATGATGATGTTTGACTATGACTTTTACAAAACTCCCTGGACAAGGCTTGTGGCGTGTGTCCGGTTCACGGGGAGTGCGCGCTCACAGGGATTGGTATCACCAATCGGATCACTAGTAAAAGCGTATCAGTTTCCAGACCAGTGTTCACAAAAAACATAATTTTTGCCAACGCCGTTTTCTGGCGCGGCGACTGCGTGCACCAGCCCAGGGCAGATTAAAAACACGTCATTACCGATGCGTAGGTTCATGCTATGGTGTCCAAAATAATGCGTGAAATGCCAAAAATCCTGCGTATATACGCATAATATTACGCTAACGGGAGCTCTGTACATACAGTGTTTGAATACACACAGTCACTGCTGTAGGACCAATTCATGGTTAAATTGTATATGTACTCACTATGCAGTACATACAGTGTTTGAATACACACAGTCACTGCTGTAGGACCAGTTGATGGTTAAATTGTATATGTACTCACTATGCAGTACATACAGTGTTTGAATACACACAGTCACTGCTGTAGGACCAGTTGATGGTTAAATTGTATATGTACTCACTATGCAGTACATACAGTGTTTGAATACACACAGTCACTGCAGTAGGACCCATTCATGGTTAAATTGTGTATGTACTCACTACTCAGTACATGCAGTGTTTGAATACACACAGTCACTGCAGTAGGACCAGTTCATGGTTAAATTGTGTATGTACTCACTACACGGAAAAGAGTTGGAAATAACTCGTTGACAGCGAGCTTAATGAAATGAACACAGACAGAAATCTACTCTACTTCACAGACCTGCATTATATGAACCTGATAGCTCATCAGTAATCGTCACAGCTTCAATTCAAATGTGATTTGTGTCTGTACTTGATGTTCTCTTCTTTCTTTGTTGCTGCGTACAGCCTATCTCTAGTCTGTGAAGTAGTCCTGCAGGTGTATGATTATGAGCTAAATCCTGAGTCTTGTCATGTGTGCCTGTACTTAAATACAATTTTTCAGTAGAAGAGTTTTTGAAATGACAGGTTCTTGTACATAGTCATTTGTACTTGCCGAAACATCAGAACTGTACATTTCAAGTTCATTTCAAGTACATAACTTGAGCCATTTAGAATAGAAAATAATACTTTCTATATTATTGTTGATTATTATCACTGAATGTATTCGTTCTTGACCGAATGTACTTGTATATGGAAATGTATTTGATGAAATGTACTTAACCCCAACACTGGTATATATATATATATACAGTCGCGCCTCGTTATAACGCGGTAGTCGGGGTCCAGGAAATGAATCCGCGTTATAAACGGGGTGCGTTATAAACGTGGCGGGTTCCTGTATCTGCCGTCAGGGGCGCTACGACGACGACCGACACCGCTGCTGCACGAAGAACGCCATCGTCGCATCGAATTCGAAGCCAAAGTGTGCACGTCGCAGTCTATACGCAGTTTATGAAGCTTATTAAACTGCCAGTCAATGTGTATTCTGTTTAAATGTCATACACTGTTGGATGTTGAACTGAATAAAATTAATCAATTGTGTACCGTTTTTAAATAAACAACGGACCAACAAGCCACGGTCAACTGAACGATAATATGATACCGCTGACGTAAGATCTAAAATAATGACCTGGCACTCGGCAGCCGAATACGCAAATGATTTGACAAACGCTGTGTTAGAGTTGGTTAAGGATTTAAAGCTATAAGTATGAAAGAAAGAAAGCATATTTACGGTGCCGAACAATAATACGACTCACCAATTCATATGCGGTTGACGAATTACTATTTTGGCGCACCAGTACAGGCAGTAGCTTTGGCCTTTGCGTTGATCGCAGCGAAAAGCTAATATTTGTTACGCAATGTTAGCTTACTGATCTTGCCTACTAAGCTGTATTAAAACGTATTTAACCCATTCTTAAGCAAGGCGTATTTGTGAATTTCAATTGCACTTTACGATGTCGGCGCAAAACAAACAATACTTCGCTCCACATTTACTCTTCCTAAAGTTAAAATTGACCATAATTATAGTCAAAGAAACTTATACCTTTGATAGCGTTGGCAGTGCAGAATAAACAACAGCAATGTAGTGACGTGCCTCACACTTGATTCGTTGCAGTTGTATGTCAACGTTAAATTTATTGTCCGCCAAATTGTCCCCCTAAATCACTGTTACAATCTGTTACCATCTAGCCGTCGTTTTAAGCTGCCTCAACTAAGACTCGGTCGCTCTCAAAATTCCTTCATCCCATCCTCCATTCGTCTTCTAAACGAATGATCTGCTTCCCCTTCTCTCCAATGCCTGTCTGGCCGCTTGAGAATATGGGCTCATGTGTGTGTGTGCGCGCGTGCGCGCGCCCACGTGCGTGTGTGATTATACTGGTAATCATACAGGTAATTTCACTGTATTCCACCTAGTTAAATAACATATGTGATGATGAACTTGTTCCTGTACTGATGGCTGTGATATGTAAGTGTAAATTATGTTTCCTAACAACTGGCTGATTGTTCTGTGCCATTCTATTTTAATCATATGTAATTCATTGAATCAGTGTTCTCAGTTACACATGTGTACTTATTTATTAATTAATTTATTTATTGCGTTCTTAAATAGCGAACAACACAAGAGAATTTCCCCATGAGGGACAATAAAGGTATTTTGATTTGATTGAACTAGTCTTTAAAATATACACGTCATGGATAAAGACAGGGATAATTCACACAAAACAATCGACAGTTATTACTGTGTTAATATAGTTTGTCATAGCGCCCATTCCCCCCCGGTGGCAGAAATTCGGGGTCCACGACCGACCGCATTATAACCGAATCCGCGTTATAACGGGGCACGTTATAGCGAGGTGCGACTGCATGCCTTGTGCAATCCAGTCTGCTAAATCACTTAACTGTTTCTTCTTTCTCCTGCTCTACTATTTCTCTCATCTCTCCCTCCTACAATGGTCTTCTACTTTTGGCTGTTTATACCTGGCTACCTGCCCTGTCTAGGTCTCATTGTACCTGGGCACCTGCCCTGTCTAGATCTCGTTGTACCTGACTACCTGCCCTGTCTAGGTCTCATTGTACATGGCTACCTGCCCTGTCTAGGTCTTGTTGTACTGGCTACCTGGCCTGTCTAGGTCTCATAGTACCTGGCTACCTGCCCTGTCTAGGTCTCATTGTACCTGGCTACCTGCCCTGTCTAGGTCTCATTGTACCTGGCTACCTGCCCTGTCTAGGTCTCATAGTACCTGACTACCTGCCCTGTCTAGGTCTCATTGTACCTGGCTACCTGCCCTGTCTAGGTCTCATTGTACCTGGCTACCTGCCCTGTCTAGATCTCATTGTACCTGGCTACCTGCCCTGTCTAGGTCTCACTGTACCTGGCTACCTACCCTGTCTAGGTCTCACTGTACCTGGCTACCTGCCCTGTCTAGGTCTCACTGTACCTGGCTGCCTGCCCTGTCTAGGTGTCATTGTACCTGGCTGCCTGCCCTGTCTAGGTCTCATGGTACCTGGCTGCCTGCCCTGTCTAGGTGTCATTGTACCTGGCTGCCTGCCCTGTCTAGGTCTCATTGTACCTGGCTACCTGCCCTGTCTAGGTCTCATAGTACCTGGCTACCTGCCCTGTCTAAGTCTCATAGTACCTGGCTACCTGCCCTGTCTAGGTCTCATAGTATCTGACTACCTGCCCTGTCTAGGTCTCATTGTACCTGGCTACCTGCCCTGTCTATGTCTCCTAGTACCTGGCTACCTGCCCTGTCTAGGTATCATTGTACCTGGCTACCTGCCCTGTCTAGGTCTCATAGTACCTGGCTACCTGCCCTGTCTAGGTCTCATTGTACTTGGCTACCTGCCCTGTCTAGGTCTCATTGTACCTGGCTACCTGCCCTGTCTAGGTCTCATAGTACCTGGCTATCTGCCCTGTCTAGGTCTCATCCATGTTTAGAGGAGCAGTCCCATCGGACTAGCTCTGATTATGTGAATTAATTTTACGCTGTGTACATGCTACATGAGTGTTGTGATAGAATAAAACAAAATAAGCCAGCCAATAAGGTAGCATTATATCACACGCAACTAAATATTCGGTACGACCGTTGAATAGGAAACTTGCTGAACGTGGAGAATAGGTAGTGCCGCCTAGCGACCATGAGTGATGAGCGACATGGACAAACATACATGCGTGGGTTACAGACATAATTACATGCTATCCCATCGAAGTTGCATTATTCCCGCATCGAGTGATTATTTTTGCAAGTTACCAAATGCCAGCAATGTTACTGATTTTTCAGTCGTCGGCTTTGGGAAAGGAAATGCCAATGAAAAGTATAGGCCAAACGATGTAACTTACCAGGTAGTCTTAGTCCAAAAATGTCAGTCCTTCATCGCCGTCGGCGTCAGGCTTCAATTTTCAAATTCTGCTGGCATCGCCTTGTCCACCACTGCCGCGTGCTGTCTCTGATTAAACTAGTTATTTATTCTGATGACTGCAATTGGATTTATGAAATCACACGTATTTGTTTCTATTAATGACACATTTAGTTGAACATTTTATTGAAACGAGAAACGGCTTGTTTTCTTTATGAAATAAAGCCACCTTTAGCACATTTTTTAAGGACTATTAAAACAATATCAGGTCTATTTGTTTCCGAGTCAGCCAGTCCGACAGACACCTATCAGCTAAAGCCATTGTGCACCCTGTTATTATATGATGAAAATATTAAGACCTGCTGTAATAACAATCTTATGTTTCTCATATCATTATTTTAAATGTAAAAGTAAGTTACATAATAAAGGCTATGACATTAAGTGTGGTATGTTACATCTGTGCCAGTGCAAGACGGCAAGTCCAGTAACAAACTGTCTCTGTGTTGCTTCATTACACTAAATTATTGGCTTTCTCTTGTATGAAAAATGTGACTTAAATGTTACGTAAGGCAGGAAATTGAATTAGAAGGTGCAAGTTGACTCAGCACTTATTGCAGTGGCATGTTGACCTATTTTTAATCAGAGTATGTTTGAAATTGACCTAAGAGGGGTTAATTCAGGTTCAGTCTAAGGACGCAATAGGTAGCTGCCAGCTAGACGGAGTTAGACTCAGAGCTGATCAATCTTTCATAGCTTGAGACAATGTTCATTGCCCAGCAGTTGTATTGGTAGCTGTCTGATCTTCGTTGATAAATACTAGTACATGTGCAGGGCATACATTCTGCATGTACCAGGTAGTCAACATAGACAGATGTTTTCATGAATAGCAGAGCATGCATTTCTCTGCCTTCTCTTATTCTGTCAGTTTAAGAGGAGATAGAATTGTTTTATTGGCATAGTTATTGCGATTTCTTTCTGCCTAAATTGTAGAATCATGAGCAAGTCTTACAGAGCAAAAAATGTAGATAATTATTTTTTTCAAAGGTCAGCTCCAATTCCGTGGTAACAAACAAAATGCTTGCCATTTTGAACAAATATAAAGCTTATATTGGCAAATTGATAATCAGTGCCATTCTTTACTTAGCAAAGATACTATTTTAATTCATGCAAAGTAATGTTGACTGTCACTACTGGTTCAGAATTTGTAGACAATATTAAAAAAAACAATTTTTAGTCCTTTGGCCGAAGGTCCAAGGGACTGTTGCCTTCACTCTGCGTCCGCCGTCCTCCGTCCGCCGTTAGCTGCCGTATCTCAGAAACCGTTCAGCAACTTTTTCTCTAATTTTGCACAGACATATCTTAGGGCACTGCCACTATGCACGAGAAATCTGTATTTGATGGAATCATTTTAAGGGCTCCATAGGGCCTCCAAGGACCCCAAAACTTGTAAAAATGTAACATTTGGCCCATTTTTTCAAAAAATGTTCAGCAACTTTTGTTCTAATTTTGCATAGATGTATCTTAGGGTGCTGTCACTATATACAAGAAATCTGTATTTGATTGAATAATTCTAAGGGGCCCCCAACCTGCAAAGGTTTTACATTATCTAGTGATGTGGTTTTGAGAAGGGCCCTTGAGACCACCCCCAACAGTAGATTTTGTTTAATGTGCCACAAAGTCAACACCATGATTAAACTCTGCAACCTAGTGCTACTGTTCCATTGAGACTGACTAATCTTCAATTGGTCAGAGCGCCCAGGCAGAGTAGACACACTTGACCCCTGTTAGATTGAACAGTTGCCTAACACTTTTTATCTTCAAAACTATTGATTTTCTATAATTGCAAGTTGTGTTTATTTTGATGTTCATTTAATTATTATAAAATGGTGTGACTGTGGTGTCTATTGGTTAAAGATGTATTGTCTGTAGAAACCTGTAGGTGACAAACATAAAAAGTTAATATTCTGTCACCTGTAGGTGACAAACATAGAAAATTAATATTCTGGACAACTATAGAATTAAATATCCTACACTTTATTGATATAAAATGCATTCTACTGTTCTGTTTACGCTTGCCATGCCTTGTGTAGACATGGTACTGTGTAAATCAATTGTATCAATATAGACTAATAATTACAGATTCACAATATAGTTGACACCTGAAACAACCAAATGTCAACCATTAGAAGAGTTGACATAGTTCCGCTATACACAAGCAAGAAATTTGATTGAATCATTCTAGTGCCATCAGCATATACCTTGTAGTAGAACGTACACTTTCTACATCATCATCCCTAAGGTTGTTGTAAATTTCACCAGCTGCCATGTCAAGTCCGTTATAATTGTGACTAACAGTGTTCAAAATGATTCAGGTAAATAGCAAATAACAAAGGACACAAGTTTTCTCCTTGCCATACCTATACATCACATGAGAAGAAGGCTGACACAGCCTGGCCCTGATTTATACATGATTTAGCATTTTTGTATATGTTGTATACAACTTTCAACACAATACCATTAATACCGCATGAAATTATCTTAGACCACAGGGAGGACCGGTCTACTAAATCAAATGCTTTCTTATAATCGATGAAGCCACAATAAAGTCTTTTGCGTCGAGACAAATACAATTCAACCAATACCCCTGTTCTTCACCTATTACATTCGCTTTTTTTAGGTATGTGGTCGGTCAGTCTGGTGTTCTGAAAAATCACTAAGGATTACTGACCACTTGTGCAGAATGTCACCCACTTGGCAGGTTTAATTGATCTATTCAGCAATGAGGACACCTCTTAGGCCTCACTCTGGACACTGTCACTCACAGTGTTGTGTATTGTCTTAGTTGGTGCATTGAGCTAATCTACTTGACCATAAATCAGTGGTGGCTCTGGTTGTGTATTACACACAGCTGTGGAGCTAAGATTCTCTGCCTGCTATTGTTTGATGGAAACTGTGACTAATGTGTAATTGGTCACTGGCAGTAGCTTGTGTCAACAGACATCATTAAGCCACTAGACCCCTGTTAAACTGGACAGTTGCCTGTAGGTTTTAAACTGTGTCAAACAGTGAGTCTACCTTTTGCTCTCAAATAATCTGTCCTCTTAGTTTTACACATGAAGACATAATCTGGCATAACTTGATAAGTCTTTGTAGCAGAACATTTGTACTTCCAGTGTATCATTGCAACATAACATACATATTACATACGGTGTGCCACATTTGAATGTTGTGCATGTAATATTTCCATGCAATCCATTTACATATATAATGTAAAACTTCAACAGTCGTTTTCTTCATTTTCACTTTTTGATCCCTACCATGTTCAATGCTCCATAACTTTGCCAATTTTTGTAGCATATTTTTTGAAACCGTGTAAAGCACCCTACCAAACCTTTACAAGGATGTAAGAAAACAATGTTACAATTTTTCCGACTTATCACTCAATTGGTCAGCCGGGGTCACATATAGACGTATTAGTCCAAAGGACTTCAGGGCCACTTGGCCCATTTTGTTATTTTAGTACGTTCTAAAACAACTTCATTTTTTACCATGTTGTGGCATGTAATAAAATTGTTTCAGTCATAAAAAAATCATAATCCAGAGAGTTTTACACCAGAACCATGTAGCTGTACTGCACAGAGCATGTTGCACTTATTACAATGATAAAATCACTTCACCAGTTATTTTTTTGACTGATTGCAATTTCAGTTTGTATATTTTTAACCTAATCTCTTGATTTGTTTCAGTGTAAAATGGATGAACTCGACAGGGAACTTGCTGTGAAAGACTTCTCAATCTTGAAGCGCTGCTTTGCAATTCCTGGGCCATAACTTAAAATACAGACAGTTGATGTAGGACATCCTGGCGAGATACACATGCTTACTGAATGAAGAGTTGGAACGTCAGCAGAACACTACGTACATTGGAGATGTTGGATTTATAACTCTGTTGATGGTATGAAACATGAAAGTGCTCAAGATCCGACAGCTGGTCAAGCTACTCCTGTTGCTTAGCAACATCTTGAGCGGGCCATCGGGAGCAGCGATTGTGTCAGGTTCGCCTGGTCATGACTGTGGAAATAGCAGTGAGACAGGCTCAATGCATCGCATACAGGTGGATTTTAATACGGCTGTCATAGACAATGGTGAGTTGTGTTGTGTTTTGTTCTTATCTCTTGGGTCTTGCTCTTTTGGGCCCCGTATTTTTGTGTTGTCTGCTTTTATTTCTGGATTTAAAATTTCCTCTTTAAATTGTCCGAACACAAACTTTTATTGAGCATTGTGGTTTTTAGTCCTTTGGGCCGAAGGTCCAAGGGACTATTGTCATCACTCTGTGTCCGCCATCCGCTGTATCTCAGAAACTGTTCAGCAACTTTTTTTTCTCAAATTTTGCATAGATGTATCTTAGGGTGCTGCCACTATACACAAGAAATCTGTATTTGATTGACTCATTCTAAGGGCACCTCCAAAGTACAAAAGTTTTACATTATCTGGTGATGTGGTTTTGAGAAGGGCCCAAGAAACCACCCTCAACAGTACCCGGTAGATGTTTTGTATTGTGCCAGAAACTGACTGGGCCTCACTCCACTCTGCATTGTTCCATTGAGACCTTGACTAATCTTTAATTGGTCACATTTGACCCTCAGTTGCCTGCAGCTTTTAAACTGTATTTTCAAAACTATTGATTTTCTATAATTGCTAGTTGTGTTTATTTTGATGTTCATTTAATTATTATAAAATGGTGTGACTGTGGTGTCTATTGGTTAAAGATGTATTGTCACCTGTAGGTGACAAACATAGAACATTAATATTCTGGACAACTATAGAGTGAAATATCCTACACTTTATTGATATCAAATGCATTCTACTGTTCAGTTTACACTTGCCATGCCTTGTGTAGACATGGTACTATGTAAATCAATGATATCAATATAGACTAATAATTACAGATTCACAATATAGTTGACATCTGAAACAACCAAATGTCAACCATTAGAAGAGTTGACATAGTTCTGCTATACACAAGAAATCTGTATTTCCCAGTTTCTCATCAATGCATGTATTTAAAAACAAAATTATTTTTTTCTATTATAATTATTCCTCTAAATGCAAGACATGGTGTAATAAGTGAACAGTAAACATGTCAACATTTTACTTCCATCATAACCCTTTATGGTCTGTAACTATGATTCACCAAAAAACATTTGATTAATAATTACCTACAGGGTTGTTTGATTTCTGCCCGGCAGAAACGGCAACAATAGGAAACATATGCCATTGATAGGCAAACGTGTTCTTTTTATAGAAAACGTCAGTTTCTTTCTGTACCATGTTGCCTAGTTGCCTAGTTGTTTCCAGCACTCGGCAATGTTCTATTAACTGACTAGTCTGTATATATTGTGGTTACAATGTTATGATCTTATGAGGTCTCATTCAACTAGCCAGCCTTTTTCAGAACATTATCGCCAAGCCGACCTTTCTATGCTGGCACTGAGGGTGGTCACTGCCAGGGTGCTTGTCATCCTCAGTGGTTCTTTTACGTCCCAAATTGAGTGTCTATGTCTATGTATGATAACCATTTGTCTGCCCTGCTCACCATAAACATCACATGAATGATAAAAAGAAGATCACTGCCACTTAACTTGTGGATTATTATTATTATAAAACTGCTCTGCTACTGCTTGGTGGACAGTTAATTAGTGGCTCAAGTTCAAATACATCAGGACGTTTTTCACACCTGCATGGTAGTTTAGGCCCAGTAGTGTGCAGGCAGCCACTAAACCTATAGGCTTGTGTGAAAAAGATAGTTGGCAGAAGAACTAACTTCAAAGCACCATTGCATCCATTTAACCATGCAGCAGTCACACTGTCCCAGTGTCTGATGCTACTTTTGCTCTCAAATAATCTGTTCTCTTAGTTTTACACATAAAGACATAATTTGGCATAACTTGATAAGTTTTTGTAGCAGTACTTTTGTACTTCTACTGTATCAGTGCAACCTAACATACACACTGTGTGCCACATTTCAATGTCGTGCATGTCATATTTCCACGCAATCCATTTACATATATAATGTAAAACTTCGACAGCTGTTTTCTTCATTTTAATTTTTTGAACCCTACCATGTTCAATGCTCCATAACTTAGCCAATTTTTGTAGCAGTCATAATTTTTGAAACCGTGTAAAGCACTCTACCCAACCTTTACAAGGATGAAAGAAAACAATGTTACAATTTTTCCGACTTATCACTCATTTGGTCAGCTGGGGTCACATATAGATGTATTAGTCTAAAGGACTTCAGGGCCTCTTGGCCCATTTTTAGTTCTTTGGCCGAAGGTCCAAGGGACTATTGCCATCACTCTGCGTCCGCCGTTAGCTGCCATATCTCAGAAACCGTTCAGCAACTTTTTCTCAAATTATGCATAGACATATCTTAGGGCACTGCCACTATGCTCGAGCAATCTCTAAAAAATTTAACCTTTTGCCTATTTTTTCAAAAACTGTTCAGTAACTTTTATTCTAATTTTGTATATACATTGCATGTGGTAGTGTCATTGTACACAAGAAATCTGTATTTGATTGGATCATTCTAAGGGCATCAAAGGTCTCCTAAAATGCAAAATTTGCTAACTAAATTCTCCTCTGCAGCAGCAGCTCTATTTATAACAATGGGAAACCCTTTTCCAACAACATCTGTCACATGCGGAGTCTGTGTCTTGCATGGATCAGAGGTTGTCTTTTCTGTTATTTCAAAAACTGTTCAGTAAATTGTTCTGTAATTTTGCACAGACGTCTCTTAGGGTAGTGTCACTGTACACAATTTGTATTTGATTGAGTCATTCTAAGGCCATCTCAGGGCCTCCCAAAAAGCTAAACCCTTTTCCAACAACATCCCACCCGACTGCAGCTAAGATTCTCTGGCTGCTATTGTTTGATGGAAACTGTGACTAGTCTGTAATTGGTCACTGGCAGAGGCTTGTGTCAACAGACAGCATGCACTAGACCCCTGTTAACCCATTAGCACTAAGCATGTTATTTCTGTACAGTATCTGTTTCCTCAGAAGCTTGACCTAGATTCCCAAAAAATTATACATGGTAGTTTTATCATTATCTGTAATTACAAGTAAGTGTTATTTTGAAGAGCATTGAATTATCTACATGATGCTACCTTTTAGTATGTTGTTGCAATGAAATATGTTGACCATACTGTGCTTGGTAAATGGTAATTTTTATAATGAATCATATTTTGAGAATGCGTGTCAATGTTTGCGGTGTAACTTTTGTATGCTTCATTTTCTGCTGCTACAAGTTGCATTCATCTGAAAGATTATTCAATTCAATCTATATATTTCCAACACCACAACATATGTATTATCATTGGATAGGTAATCCAATGATAATACATATGTTGTGGTGTTGGAAATATATAGCTTTGGTATATTGTACACGAGGGTTGTGATAGGAAACTATTGGACATTGCGACAGTCCAGAAAGACAGTATGAGATGTGTCACTCAATATATGAAGTGTGACTTTCAGATACTTCATTTTTTAGTGCTATGGATTATGATGGGTCTCTCCATTAGCTCCCTATATATTTATGTGAAATATATAATTATGTCATTAAAATATTTCAGAACAGGCTATGGCTAAGCTGCAACTGTCTTTGAGTTTGTTTACATATTGACAAACTACTATTATATAGCACTAATTTTTGAATTGGCACGACTAATGCTAATGTATCCCACAAAATGACTTACAGGAAACAACGTTGGTGTAAATTACCATCCCATTATTCTTACTGACAAAGACCTGTAAGTTAGGACACCGCCTTCGGTGAAGTGGAGACAAAAGTTTGACAAAGGCTTCAAGTTCAAACGGTCTATCACCGTCCAGCTGACCCATTTTTAATTTTCTTTAGACTACCTTTTGCTCTCAAATAATCTGTCCTCTTAATTTGATACATAAAGACATAATCTGGCATAACTTTATACATTTTTGTAGCAGCACATTTGTACTTCCAGTGTATCATATATTTATCACTTGTTGTGTATTACACCCAGCTGTGGAGCTAAGATTCTCTGCCTGCTATTGTTTGATGGAAACTGTGACTAATCTGTAATTGGTCACTGGCAGTTGCTTGTGTCAATAGACAGCATTCAGCGATAGAAATAAGCCAGAATATTTACTTGTCCACCGGACAAGTAACTTTTGAAATCTACTTGTCCGCCAAAATGTTAACTTGTCCGAGTGGTTGTGAAGGGGAATCGAAGCTTCGAAAAAAACGTATAAAAAGTTCCTGCTGTTTCGTTGCACGTACGTCTGAGTGACTCGTGATGAAAGACACAATTTGATTTAATCTTAAAATTGTTAAATTGCAAAATTATATTTGCAACTATTTTCCGGTCCATTATTATTCATCATGAATATTAAAAGTAGACACGCTACATGATATATACCAATATTTTAATGATGCTGATATGAACGCTTTTATAAATAACAAATAATTATTACGATGATAGGAATGAGACAATTGTTTCCTTGCTATTTGTTTTATAATATTGCAAACACTTTTTATGTTTAATATGATATATATATATATAACATATAACACTGCTGTAAAATGTTGGCATCAGTTTGTCATTGAAGATGCCACTCAACCATCAGGAACACGACCAATGCAAAGCCAGGAAATGTTGTCACAAAAATCATAATAAACTATATAATCTGATAATATTTTGTTAAGCCTCTATAAACTTCAATATTAACAAAGTTCTGTATTTTACAAACGAAGATAATATTCAATTGATCATCAGCAAACAAACGCATATTTTTTCCTAAATGTTATATTACCAAATTAGAAACTTTTATTTTTCATATCCAAGAATCATGTTAAATTACCTGGTAGAGGCTTTCGTTGACGTGACGCCGACTTCATCATGATTCTTGGATATGAAAAATGAAAGTTTCTAATTTGAAAACGAACTATCCTGAAGAATGTTCAGTAATGTTATATTACCATTTCAATGATGATAAAACAGTTGTAACGGTGCCTGAATTACATTTACCAGGCGGGAAATAATTTATAGATTTAGTTACGACGTAACGTTGCTGCAGCGCGCAGACCACCGTAGTTGGCAGAAGCCGACATGTCAACGACAGTTGGCGCCCCGTCCCCAGCCACGCGTCTTGCATAATTCAGTTTCGAAAAATCGCAATTTATGGTTAAAATAAATGTTATATAGATACAACAACACTTCTGAAATTTCATTAATATTCCATTTATCAACCAGCACCATAGATTTACCGGAGAGCCAGTTACAAGTTTTGAAAATTGTCACCGATCTGGATCGGCTAACAACGTTCGATGACTTGAAAGACTGCCGAGTCTGCGTGGGTTAGGCGTAATAATGGTTAAAAACTATATAAGTATTCAAATAACAGGTAGCGATACAAAGTTTACTATTTCCAAAGTTCATCAAATATGACCCGTGAGCGGAAGCAAGTTGTACGTCGGCCAAACTGAACGATTTACGATTGTGTGAAATACAGCCTCGATCAACGTTGGCTGATGCGGAGTCTGTCCTACGCATATGACAGAGCTAGGTCGGTGCGCTCAGCGGATGACCCTGTTAACGCAGGCACTAAACTCACACACACTGGCGGCGGAACGACAAGACGCCGACACACTAACAAAATTGGAACGCGCATGATTGCTAGCGAACTTCATTTACGTATGAATTTCTTCAAATAAAAAGTTTGCAATGTTGCACTCGTCACTATTTAATATAAATTTTCACTTGTCACCGGATAACCATGAAGAGTCATTTTACTTGTCCGGGCTAAAAATCACTTGTCCCGGACAAACGGACAAGTGCTATTTCGAACGCTGGCATTAAGTAGGCACTTCAAAAAAAAATTAAATATCATGCTAGAACATTGGGAATGGGCTTAAATTAAAGGTAATAGGTTAAGGATCACATAACTGTTTATTTTATTAAGATACCTTTAATAGATCAAAAGATATTGCGATTTTAAGACGGAAAAACAGCGTCATTTTTGTGTATCTCTTACAATGGCAAAATGGACTCATTTTTGTGTTTTCTATAGGTAAATATTTGCTTTAAAATGTAATAACTTTTTTATTTATACAGATATTTAAATACTGTCTTCAGGGTTTTCAAACACATTGACAAGAGTAATAAATTTATAATATTTAATAATTTTAGTACTAATTATAACCAAATTAATGCAATTAATTAGTTAATTTTAGTTATGTAGCATGCAAAACTCAACAGACCAAAACGCTCCAATTAAAGGCCATAATGTCCAAGATTATAAAGATTTCATACATATTATGCAATGTGTATAACCACATTAATAATGGTAATAAATATGCATTAAAAAATAATAATAATTTAATTAATTAGTCAATATTGGGTAATTAGCGCACAACCTCGACAGACCAAAACATATCAGTAAAAGGCCATAATGTCCATGACTATGAAGATATTTATACATATTATGCAATGTGTATAACCACATTAATAATGGTAATAAATATACATTAACAAATAATTTAATAATTTATTTAATTAGTCAATATTGGCTAATTAGTGCGCAACCTCGGCAAACCGACACATTTCAGTAAAAGGCCATAATGTCCATGATTATGAAGATATTTGTATAATTTATAAAAGCAGTAAACCACATTAATTATAGTAATAAATGTACATTAACCAGTCATTTCACATTAACAGTAACTTAATTAATAAGTTAATATTGGCTAATATTAGCACGCTAACGACTGACCACTACATTTCGATAAAAGGCTGGAATGTCCATAATTATGAAGACAGTTATATAATTTATGCAATGTTTACCACCACATTAAACATTATAATAAATATACATTAACAAGTCATATATATCATTAACAATAACTTTATTAATAAGTAAATATTGGCTAAATAGCACACAAACTCAACAGATCAATACAGTAGTCATACTTCACTGTGTCTATGTGTGACTGTGTCCTGACAGGTTGGATGAATGTTGCAGGCTCAGTACAGTCCAGTAATAAATTGTCACTGCTTCATAATGTAATGTTCTGCATTTCAACATGAACTTGATGAAGTAATATTCATAAATTGTTCACAGTAATCCGTCACTGGACCCAAATGCGCCAAATGCAAGACTGCTTTCTGTGTTACTCCCCATGGGAATCAAGTCATGAAGAAGAAGTCTGGTGTGCTCACAATACAGTCTTTTTGTAATATTGGCAGTTGATTGTCTCATAGTTTAATGCCAGTAGACTGCAAGATATGTGCAGCAATGTTCATACTTGACAAAACCTTTGATTGATACTTAAGATAAGAGTCACTGTGTTTGTAAGATCAGTAAATCTCAAAATATCTGAAATAACAAGACAGTCATGTATCATACAATGATAAATATCTTTATTCTACATGTAAAATCTTGATTGCAAAATCTTGTAAAATATTTTGATATCCCTGCCCTTGTTACTTATGGCTAAGATAACTGTAACATTCTACATGTCACCATCACAAATATAATGCATTGCATGCTAAACACATTGACAACTTTTGATGAATCATGGTACATAATTTTAATTTAAAGTCACAAACTGATTAAATAATCTATTTAATAAAACAATTAATTGATTGTTAGTTATTTTAAATATCAGCCTTTCAAAACAAATTGAATATTAACAGGACTGGATATAAAATTTGTATTTTCTAAATTCTAGCAAGCCTAACTCAGTCAAACTAAAATGTATAAACCTAACTCTGACTAACAAATACTACTAGTTGACAACATCATACTAATAATACTACGATTACTAGTAATAATAATAATACTATATCATTAATTAATATTAATAATTAATAGTAGCAGAATTGGCTTGACCTGTATAACTATAAATTATAATCATTAAATAAATTAATAACTTAAGTAATATTATTATCATTATAGGCCCTATCTTAAAGTTAAATTAGATACTGTTGTTTTTGTTTTCACTAAAAGGCACAGACATTAATTAAATAAGTCATGATCAAGGCGCTCCACGATCTCGGTCCGCGTCTCCGGTGACGCGCTCTCGGTCATATTGACACAGATCGCTCAAATGTCACATGTTTTGAATGGCGCAAAAACCACATTGCACGAGCATTTACGCCAACGAAATTTTCAACACATACTAATTCAATCCTATAGATCTACCTGGTAGCAGGATTCATTGAAGTGCCTACATTAAGCCACTATACCCCTGTTAAACTGGACAGTTGCCTGTAGGTTTTAAACTGTGTCAAACGGTGAGTCTACCTTTTGCTCTCAAATAATTTGTCCTCTTAGTTTTACACATAAAGACATAATCTGGCATAACTTGATGTCTTTGTAGCAGCACATTTGTACTTCAGTGTATCATTGCAACATAACATACATATTACATACTGTGTGCCACATTTGAATTTTGTGCATGTAATATTTCCATGCAATCCATTTGCATATATAATGTAAAACTTCAACAGCCGTTTTCTTCATTTTCACTTTTTAACCCCTACCATGTTCAATGCTCCATAACTTCGCCAATTTTTGTAGCAGTCATAATTTTTGAAACCGTGTAAAGCACCCTACCAAACCTTTACAAGGATGTAAGAAAACAATGTTACAATTTTTTCGACTTATCACTCATTTGATCAGCCGGGGTCACATATAGACGTATTAGGACTTCAGGGCCACTTGGCCCATTTTTATATATAGAAATTACTGAAGTAAACATAAATGTTTTTATTCACCAGGCTGCACTCGGTAACTGCCATGTTTTATCATGCTTACCAGCAGAGGCATGGAATTTGATCCAGAAGACTATTGTATTGACTTATCAATGTTGAATGAACTGGTGTGTTGATACGCTCAGTATTAATACCATTTCTGTGGCACATGGGATATTATGAATCTTATCTGTCAGAACTCTGTCTTATAATAAACTTACAGTTGTAAAAGTTCCTGTAATAACAGGATAATATGTTTTAATTTTGGGATGACGGGAAAAGCCATAAAATATTTGGAAATACAACCAGACCGTAAAAGGTTAACAGGATAAGTCTGATACCTAGTAAATAGTATTAACCAAACAGAACGATGTTATGATTTTTATGGTTGCAAACTTAAAGATGCCATCTTATCTTTCCAGATGTAACAATTCCCGTGGTATTATCCTATCACAAGTGATCATTTTGTATTTTTATTTGAACTATTTGTTATTTTGTAAATAATAGTACTATTAGTAGGTACCCAGTCAGTACTTTCTGCTTTATATACCGGTAGTCTTCTATTTCTGCTTTATGTACCGGTAGTCTTCTATTTCTGCTTTATGTACCGGTAGTCTTCTATTTCTGCTTTATGTACCGGTAGTCTTCTATTTCTGCTTTATGTACCGGTAGTCTTCTATTTCTGCTTTATGTACCGGTAGTCTTCTATTTCTGCTTTATGTACCGGTAGTCTTCTATTTCTGCTTTATGTACCGGTAGTTTTCTATTTCTGCTTTATGTACCGGCAGAGCTGTAACAAGTACATTTATTTTGTACTTGAGTAAAAGTAAAAGTAACTTTGGAAAAAAGCTACTCAAGTAAAAGTAAAAGTACTTTTTGAAAAATGTACTTGAAGTACAAGTAAAAAGTAAACAAATGTACTTGAAGTAAATGCAAAAGTACTTTTCTAAAACATGTTTTGACATGGTCGCCCACTGCGAACAAACAAGTAAATTCAGTAGTGTGCAAAGCAAACACTTCATTGAACAGGACAGGATCCTCAGAAGGATACAGCACAGGCTGGCTCCTCAAACAAATTATACATACTATGCAAGACAGTGACAAAATAAATAAAATAATAGTAATACCATATTCAGTAGTGTGTACAGTGAACACTAAATATTATCTACAACCAGGTCTGGGGGTCCATATGTGAGACAAAATATTGAAAACATGAACCAAGAATACATATAAACAACATTTATAGGCCCTAACAATACTTAGTTTATTATTAAGATAAATCTGAGTAAACATTAGCAGTTTAAATTGCCACAACGAAGGGAATGTTTTGGGGCGATAATGTGTGAATTTCGACGTGCGTTTATCACTAATGCAATTCGCGACGTTATTCGGGTCACTAATAGCTCGAACCTATATCTAAGAACATGTTTTGTTCATATTAAATGCATCTGCACCTTTTGTATAAATAACGACGTGTTATGGTGTAATATATTTTCACAACAAAAATGAGGCAAGAATACCTTTTAGCTGCGTAGGTCTAACACTAATAATTTACCGACCACGTGTGTAAGGAAGGTTTGAAGGTGATCAACAGATCTGGCATATCGACGCACACAATAAACAGATCAACTTAGCAGTAGCCCCATGAACTGACTTATTCTCAAACATACTGAATAAGTATGGCAATGGATGTTGCAAATGATCGTTTTCGGCTGATCCTTCCATGATAAGTCTTTCAACGCGAATGACATAATATAATCTTGGCAATGTTCACGCCACCTGGTGATCATGCCTGGTAATGGCAATGATAGGCCAATCAGAAAAGACTACCAGTTATTGCTCTGGCTGATATCTATTTATAGATATATGCTGGGGCAAACCAGTTCCGGGCTTCAGGCATTATCGTTCGTTACTAATATTTTTGGAGCTCCAAATTGTTAACGCATAAATTATGGTACTTCGTTACATTTATGAAAAGTACACACATTTGTACTTCGTTACAAATAAAAGTACTCCTAAAAATGGTACTTCATTACTCACGAAAAGTAAACTTTTCTACTCAAGTACAGTAACGAAGTACTTGTACTTAGTTACGTCCCAGCTCTGTGTATCGGTAGTCTTCTATTTCCAGGTAGGAAAGTCTAACCTTATTTGGAATATCACGGTTTTTACCCTCGGAGTGTCTCGGGCCGAAATTTGGCTCAACCGTACCTGCCTTTGTTGTAACAATTTTCATTTCCATCAAGCACAACTGACACGCGAACATTTGGTATATGTGGATAGCTGACAGATTTTCCGAGATCATATATATTTATTCATGAGCAGATTCAATGACAGCAACTCAAAATCTAGCTTACAAAACACGTGATGCGGTTGATGCCCACATTTTGTCCTGTATACTAAATTTACGCATCCATTCATAAAGTCTAAACTCCTGCAGACGTGGTATCATTGGAAAGCTGTCATTGGCTGATCTGCCAAAAA
The DNA here is from genome assembly GCA_963995525.1 of Escarpia spicata. NCBI lineage: Eukaryota > Metazoa > Annelida > Polychaeta > Sabellida > Siboglinidae > Escarpia > Escarpia spicata. The sequence continues at coordinate 56,257,968 of OZ023214.1, read as the reverse complement.
TTACATCCGTGGGCTGACTTAATTCAGCGAATCAGAACCATGATTTCAAATGTAGCAAAAGTAAAAAACAAAATGGTGGAGCAGTGTTCGGCAACTTATCCACTTTGAAAGTTTACTTCGGATTATCGGAAGTTTCTGCGTAAATATTTTGACAAAATGTCTGACAGTATTCATAAATAAGGTTATTGTACTACTTCAGATAGTTAGAACAACTTAGAGGTGTTTTTTATGTGAAAATACAAAAAATTAGCAGTGCATGTTTCTCCGGGTGAGTGCATGGGTTGCAATGGTAACGAGCGCGGTAGTGATCGGCCTGCTTGAATCGGCCTATTTTAAATTTGATGTTGGAAAAAAATCATAAAAATAAAAGTTCTCAACGGATTTGTTTAATTTTTTGTGTTATTTGGCTGCCAACATATATATATGGCTACATTTGTCGGAATAAAGTTTATTTTGAAGATAAATGATTGCTCTACCGATTGGTGATACACACTATGCTGAAGTAATACAAAATCGCCCGTCAAAATGCAGGTTTACATATCCATTTCTGTTGTGGTCGTCTTTTGAGAACGACTTCACTGTTCCACATCAGAACGCGTAGAGTGTAGCACCATTCAATCTGGTGAAATTTGCTATGCAGCACATGTAACTTGTAATAGATGACATGTTATTTGTGGGCACGCCTGCCTTTGAAAGTTGAAAGTACTGAAAGAGTTGTTGCTATTTTTCCCGAGTCGCGACACTTCGGCAGATCGCTACATGCACTATTAGGTAAGTCGTTAATGCTGTATTCTACGCGTATGTAAGCTATTTCTATATACTATGGCACATACCGGCAAACAATTATCGCATGCGTAACTTATTGCATTTTACTGATCATTTGTAGTGAATAATTTGTGTATTTGTCTGTTGCTAAATCTAGACTTTCCCAACGAAGTAGGCTGATCTATGTCACCATCTACTATGCGATCATTGTTGTGAGGGGTGTCATGGTAGCCGTCGATCTTGGCTTGCCATTAGTTAACGATCTTTATGATATTTTCTCAGCCTGTTATCCCACTTTCACAGATGTAAGGTGTTTTGATTCATATCGGAATATGCACAGTATACGTCATAGACATAATTATTACAATAGTGTTATCCATACAATAGTAAATGATATGATTGTTGACAAAATGCGCCGCTATTTCAGACCAGCGGAAATCGTACGATGCAGTCTATGGTATTGCGATACATCTGACTTTCTACTTGCGTTCACGCATTAATTCACATGGATTATTATATTTATGATGCTTTGGAAATAGTATGCAAAATTTTATTAAAGAAAGACATTAAAATGTAACAGTTAGTAACTCTTGATGGTGAATTGTTGTAGGCCAATCTCATCGACGTAGCGTCGTAATTCCATGGCATTTAATTTTAAAATGGACGACTTTTTTGTTTGTTATTATTTTATGCTATTAAATCAATTTGAAATGCATTCAATGGCATGATAAAACATTTCTGAATTGATCAATATTACATACAACACGTTTTTCTTTAAATTGAAGAAAAACAATAGTTCAGTTTAATACTGATTTTTTATTAATATATTTGTATTATTATCATCATTATATGTATATATATACCGTGTTCATTCTAATAATGGCGCAGTGCGCGGAGACGAACTATACAGTGGCGCCATTAAAAGGGACCAATGCGAGTGTTTTCCACCAATTCACCAGGTGGCACCACCACATAATGAGGGGCTTAATGCCAGCAGCACTCAAAGGGCTTGGGTGATCGAAGCTACATGTCATGGCGTTCGAATTAATTTAAGTCATTCGCGAATTTCACGTGTACAAACAGTGTTGGGACCCTAAAATCGGAGAAAAAGTTCAGTGTGTAATCGAGGAAAAAATAAGTATGATAAACATGCTGTTGCTCTGATGACAGATGAGACCATTGTAGGACATGTATCTGCAGAACATAGCAAAATCAAGTTTTTTAACCGTTGGGAGGCAGTATCGTTAGCAAGCGAGAAAAGAGACTCGGTTTAGTAATCCCTGCTATGAAATAGTGTGGTGCTCCTTTATTAGAGCGTGCGCCATTATTAGAATGAACACGGTACATATATATATATATATAATATATATATTATACATATATTATTTGGCCAAATATACTTTAGGAATGTCCTGCATCGTCTTCATCTTATCAGATGTAATTATTGTTTTAATGGTTGCTATGGTTTCAGATCGACTCAAACTACCAAAGTGCTCCTAACCGGTGTAGGAGCTGAGACGTATTGGAAGCATTGCTCACTGTTAAACATCAGCAGAATACAGCAGTAATTCCGTATTTGCTTGAGTTTTGTGTGGATTCAAAGCTTTTGAATGGTACAGTTGTGCTAAAAACATTCTGGTGGAAGGTAAATGACCTTGAGAGAAAGTATCTGAAACTAAGGAACAGTTGTAATGCAAGGTGTTCACGCGGAGGCAGCCGTCAACATGACAACCTCACAATGTTACATTCTACAAGACATCTGATGGCGCTCACGGTGGTGTGGTTCCACTTCAACATGTCAATACCGGTCCAAGTTCTCCAGTGTGTGTGTGAACTAATCGCTTGTCACTGATCCTGTTGAACCTTCTATGTGTGCAGATACAGCAATGGCTTCCCAACCACAACCAGCACTGCTTGCATATGCAACACCAGTTGTTCTGCCAGGAGAAAGGAACACCTCACAACACAAGATGTGTTCATATTCAATTGCTATTCATGTGTCAAGTCCAAATATATAAACTGAAGGACAATTAAGAAGGGCTGAAAGGAAATGCAGACGTGTTTTCTTGCAAGAGGAACAGATAGGCAGATTTCAAGACAGCAATGACACCAAACTTGCTGTACTTGCAGAGTTTGAGGAAAAAAAGAATGCAACTGAAAAGGCATTGAAAGAAAAGCAGGAACTACATAGGGAACTGACTTACAAATGCAAACGGCTAGCTGTTGACAACATAAGACATCAAGTCATTGCAAAGCGGTACAAAGATGAGGACAATCAGCATCATTGCATTTCAGATGCAGTCCTTACGGATATCATTGATGAAAATTAAAACCTAAAGTCCAGCAACCTCGTACTCGAAAAAGCTTTATCAGCTAAACATGTGAAAACAAAAACTTTGCAGAAGAGAGTTTGTAGACTTAAAAGAAGTAAAGAAGACATTGTTTGCAGTGTAACAGAACTTTTGCAATAAACCGACAATTGGTGAGACAGTGCACAATGTGTGGCGACATAGGCGAGGAAATTGCTTCATTTGGAAGCAACACAGCCATGCTGAAGACACTGATTGAAGCAGTCAGCAGTGACATTCAAGTAAAAACAAAAAACGCATATTCTGACCATATTATTGCATTGTTGATAATGGAATTGCAAAACCTTGGCATGTCCCAGTCTGTAGTGGGTGATGTTATGAACGCGTGTTCGAAGCATCTTTGTGGACGTGAACTGGACCAGTGTCTCATGTCGAACAGCTGGACGGATGGTGAGAAGATGTGGCATTTTGTCAGACGTGCAAGTTGCCATGGAACTGCAAGACAGTGCTTCCAAGGGACTGCATCTTGGTCAGGACACGACAACCAGATGAGGAACAGAACATGTCTCCACTGTTTGGGGCATCAAAAATGCAGATTGGCAAACTAAGTACTTGCAAGCTTGTGTTGGTTGGTTGCCTAACCATACAGCTGATGAACAGTCCAGCACATACTGAATCAACTAAGTGGGTTCAATGAACTTTTGATGAAGATGGACTTGCCCTAAGACAAACAGCTTTCAATAGCCCATGTTGTAGAGTTCATTGGAGATCACGTCAATAACAAGCTACATAGAAACCTGGAGCGGGAGCACCTCTTTGCACTTCATTCACAATCTTTATTCCCGAGGAAGAACAACTCAAGTTTTTGTACAAATCAGCTTGTCAGCAACATTTGTGTGCCAAAGTGAGCAGATCATTCTTCGAAGGGATGCTGAAATGAGAAACCCCAGATCTGGCATTGTCGATTGGCAAGTATGGGCTGCAACAGAAGAAGGTCGCACATGAAGCTGCCAGCTCCAAAGTGATTGAATTTGCAAGTATGCAGTTGTCACTTGACTATGCAAAAACATCATCAACTGACTACAACTGGGCTGATGTGTATCATGGATGGTGCATAGCTAATCAGAAGCCATATCAACAGATCGGCTATGTCAACAAGAACAGGCGCTACCGCTATGAGTATGAGGCGAGGAAGATTGTTGAGACAAACAATAGCATTGTCCAGTTCTACAAAAGTCGGCGATCAACAAGGGATGACTTGAACAATCACCAGACAAACACCATCAAGGATTAGTTGGTGTTTGAATCATTAAAATACAAAGAGGTGCATGCCCAGTTGGTGGCAGCAGATCCAATGCGATTCGTATTCTATTCTCCTTTTCTAGTCATGGTGAAGTCAGCTGAAGTCGATGTGCTGACTGTTGGACAATGCATTCGTGATGCATACAAGTTTCTCACCACAGTTTTGTTCTGTATGAGGGACACTTTTGCAATGACTTCACAAAAGACCTGTGGGCCTTAGCACATATGGTGAAGACATGGCAGCAAGAGCTGGTCAATATCTCAAGGCTGGGTGTGCAGCAGCAGCAGATGCACTGAAGAAGATCTCGTCTGAGTACTTTGATGGTGGTCTGTATGCTGAGCTGACATACCACATGACATCAGTTCTGAATGGCCGTAAAGCACACACTGACCATTAGTGAGGGCAACTTTGAGCAGCTGAGTCATCAGATGCGAAAAGAACCAAATGTCCGACTGCAAAGATGGAGAGACTAAGTGCCATAGGGACATTTCTTAATTGCACAAGAAGTACAACAGACCATCTGATTTGAGGGATGCATTGTGCAAGCACATCCAAATCCTCAAATTGAAATGCCCAGGAACTGCACAAACAAGATGGAGAGACTAAGTGCCATAGGGACATTTCTTAATTGCACAAGAAGTACAACAGACCATCCGATTTGAGGGATGCATTGTGCAAGCACATCCAAATCCTCAAATTGAAATGCCCAGGAACTGCACAAACAAGACATTGTTCATGGCTTCTAAAGATGGAAAACCGTATTCGGCTGAACAGTTGAAAGCAAATCTGGAAAAGATAATCACCCTAAAAAGTTATGCTACTAACCCAAAGGGAAATGAACTCTGCGAGAGAATTGATGACTCATTGGATTCAGACGATGACCTGCCACTCAGCCATCTCATTCCTCAGGACGTCCAGATAGCAACAAACTCCAATGTGTCCAATGAAGACAGTGATGATGACAGCAATGAACCTGAGCCATTTAACTTCAGGGATGTGCCTGTTGACATTTCTGTCAGTATGGGATTCATAGACCGTTGGTACCCTCGGTTTGTTGTGACAGTTGTCAACAATGATGACGCTGTTGTCAAACATGCTGAGTTTTCAGTGGCCATGCCAAAGAGATGAACTGCAAGTCTCGGCGAAAGCTGTGTTTCGAAAGTGGACATCTCGTTGCGGCTCTGGAACATGTCTGTGAAGGCTGTCCAGAGAACAAAAAGAACATTTTTGGTATAATCTCAGGACTGTGTACAGTCATGATCACTAAACTGTTACAGATCAATCCCTCTCTTATCGGAAACACAAAAATGTTTTACTATTTATTTGATATACTATTTTTCGCATACAGTACAGTTGGACTCTGAAATTATGCCAATAATTTATATGTACCTAATGTAAAAAAGTAAAAAGAAAAGGTAAATTCTTATATAGTGCAGTATCCAGTCCTTAGAACTGGTCAAAGTGCATTAAAGTTTTCTCCCTGGCAGACCTGTTTAATCGAACACAATCTCAACTACTTTGGGAAGCATTCAACCAAGCTACAATTAATGCTCAGACTATTCGTACACAAATATCCACCACTGTCTATAGCCAGGTACTCATTCATAAGCAGTGTGGAGTGGAGCAATGTGGAGTGAATGGATTTGGCCAATGTTCGAAACGGCAGCACAGCATTTTAAACTGCGCCAATGCACTCCACCTTATTCTATGTTACATGGTTGATAGTAACCAGCAATTTTAATCCATTTTAATTTAGCAAGTCAATCCATATTCGCATGTCTAGATGGAAATAGGCGCTATAGAAGTTCATTATTATTATTATGAGATAGTTTTATAATGGCATAACTGAAAACTTGACAGTGACGGACTGCTGCAGGGGGCATCTCCCCAAGACATGATTTATACACTGATACAGCCTGTACAGGTCCAGGGGGCATATCCCACAAGACATGATATACAGCTACATGTTGCATTTACTCCAAGACTTGAAACATATGCAGGAGATAGACATATATATATGTAGGGGGAATCTACCCCAATACATAATTAAGTCACTTATTTTATGAATCAACCATTTCTTATCATGATATATGTGGGTTTAAACAGTATTTGATTTGTATTTATTAATAGTTTGTTTAACTTGTTTAAGTTTTGACATTTGTAACCGAGTCAAGGTAATTGGGGAAAATAAGCAAAAAGTCAAATAAAATCCAAACGAAATGACATAGATGAATGAAACTTTTTTAATATCCACATGCTAAATTTATCTTCCACAAGTTCATATTTTGTATTGTTTTTAGTGATTTTTTGTCTCAATTTTGTGCTTGTCTCTTGCCAAGTGCCAATTTGCCAAAATAACATATTTCCACATATTCAAGATAAAATATCTCTAGAAGTATCATTCACATCCCTTTAATAATTTGTGTACTTGTAATATGTTGTTGTCCTTGGACACAGGTAATATTATGTTATATTATTATGATTATAGCTATAAGTTAAAAAGTTGTGTTAAGGTAGCTGCACCGGGTATCGTGTCAGTTGATTTCTTTACAATAGTAGGTGTCAGTATGTTCATACTGACACCTACTATTATAAAAAAACCAAGGCACTATCACCATATGTCACCAGGCAGTCCTTTAAAAACTACTATTTTTAGTGTGTCTGTGGAAGTCCCTTTTCAGATTCTTGGAAACTGACGATGTTTCCATAGTGACGATCACGTGTGCGTCAGCCCAGTTCAAACATAAATTCATTCACCATGAATGCAAATCATATAGTCTGATTATTCTCATGCCACTATGCTGTTGTATTATAATTACCTAAATGCATCACGATGTCAAATCACCAAATACTGGCGGTAGTTTTGTTTATTCTCCGATAATGCCCAACCTCAGCCGCCATTTGCAATGACACGTTACTGACCCCAGCAGGTGTCAATCAATCTTGTCTACCACAACAAGTTCAACACATGGCCCTTCGTAACACAATATCATAAGACAACTTGGCGGGAAAACCTTGAGAGAAATCTCAGTAATAGAAATGCAGTACGGATTTTTGTTGTCTTTCAACATTGTAGCAAAATGTTTATGAAGCTGTATCAAACTTAATATGTATTGTTTAAAAAAAAAAACGTATGAATGTCAATAACATGTTTGTACTTACAACCATACAAATTTATCTTTTGGGGAGTTTCTCAAAATGAAATAAAATGCAATTTTTAGGTGATTTTTGACATGTTTTAATTGTCTTTACACATTTAAATATGTCTAAACAACATAAAAAATCAATTCTTTTTGGTCTGGAGTATTGTTTAGTATCTGAGGGAAACTCTGAGAAAAGATGGTTAGCTTATCTTCAAAACTTATATTAGGAATGATTAATTCAAAAGAAGCATATAGTAGTCAAAAATGGCATTTATAATAACTTCCTTGCCCAAGCCTAGATGAAGTTTAGATAGTAATATCCCCATGATTTTATTATGTGATATAGTTATTATAATGTTATTATAATAAAGCATTGCTTTAGCAATAAAATAATACCTTATTCATATTTTTATGACAAATATTAGCAAAGTTATGATTTTTATAGGAACAGTATGCTACAAAGGATTTTGAGTGGTCATTTCTAGGGTTAATTAAACATGACAGTTTGTCATGCAGTTTCTACTTGAAAAACATACAAGTAGATAATTGCCCATATACATGATGGATTTGTTTTAATATTCAGCATACACCTATCTGTGTAACTAAGTTTAGATATAAAGTAATTTTGGCAAATTAACGCTACAGGTTCTTATTGAAGAAGAAGACCTAGCTATAGTAGTTTGCTAAACCAGGGCCCAAGGTAGAGCATATAACAGAAAGGGTAGAGAAAGTGATGGGTCCTGGGAAGGTAGGGACCATTCTAGTACATGTAGGGACAAATAATGCAGAGAGGGAGGGGACAACTGGAAAAGTCTAGGAATACAGACAGTTAGTCAGGAAGTTAAAGCAGACAAGGGTAGAACAGATTGTTTCGCCATTATTGGGAGGAAGAGGGCAAACATATAGAAACTGCAAGATAATGGCAATCAACACACTAGTTGAGCAGATGTGTGAAGAAGAGGGGGTGGGATTCATAGATTTATGGGGATACTTTGTTGGGAAGGAAGATATGCACATGAGGGATGGCCTCCATCTAAATGGAAAGGTGGCAGCAGTTTTTTTCAGAGAACCTGCTGCGATCTGTTGATAGTGGGACAGATTGCATTTATTTAAACTAGATGCGCATTGGGGATTCACAAAGAAGCCTGAAATTGGAGGCATAGATAGCACAAATAAATCAGCAAAGAACAGCCTGGAAACAAACTGTTCTGAAGCTAGATATAAATGCGTTTGTTTTAGTGCTGGTTCGATATCTGATTTCTTCAATATCAATCGATACCAGAATTATGTTCGATACTCGATACTTACGTTGTCATTCTAATTCATATAGGGTATAATTCCTGATAGAAGCATATTATCCAATAGAAGCACACACCCTTTTTTCATTAGGGAAACATGCTTGAAAATATAGATATTTCATGAATGAATGCTTGTTAATGTCATAGATAGCAAATTTTGGCAATACTGTTGCCGCCACCATCTTGCAGAAACTTGTTAGGTCATTCATAATGCATGTGTGTCTAGCTGCAAGGGCACCGGGCATCTATGGGGAATGATACGGTACATCTATTCATTTTTCAACTTGACCATCGACATTGACGTCATACTGACTGATCATTATTCATGCAAAAACGATTATTATGCAGTTATCACTTATTTCAATAAACAAATTATATTTGTAATTGTTTAATTCTAATTAATTACTGTAGTAAATGTTGTTATAACAACGTCTAGGCAATTGTAATAAAATACTTAGTAATAAAATATAAAGATTAAATTAATAATTGTACTACACCCTAATGCTGTTTACAAATAGCAGTTTACGTGACTGTTAGGAAAATATTATAAAATACATATTGGGATCTTATTGTACACATTAGATAAGCTTAGCTGTTCCTGTCATCACAACAAATAATTTATTACATTAAAAAGACAAATTACAATATATATATATATATATTAAACAAATGTACAAATAAACTGATTGCTTGTTTCTAATTCAAAGGGAAAATATATGTATCATGATTGCAATTGAAAAATAAAAAACACCAAATAGTGGCGCCACCAAACAGCAAAAGATAGTGCCACCGAACAAAGCCTGGGTAATTGAGGCTATTTTGTTGCATTTGAATAATTACTTATATATTAACTTTTCAAAACTAGATTCACAAATACTAATGGGTATTGTTTGACCCATTAGTATTGACAGCCATTTTCTCAGACATTTTTCTTCAAATTTCTGCATTTGGAAACGGGATATCTCTTGGAATAATTATGCTATAGAAATAATGTTTTCAGTGTGCAATGATCAGACACTTTTTTAAATCACCAATAATTTGAAAGATATAGCCATATTTGTTGCCAAAAAACAAGATTTTTTGTCATATTTTACCAAAAAATTATTTAACAAATAAATACACAACATTTCAAAAAATGCTCTGATCATTTCACAATAGAATCTATAGAGAACGTGGATTTGCAAGAATTATAACTATATATGGATTCAATAAAAAATGGCAGCTTTTCCAAATTTGCCAATATTTGCTGAAAATGGCGGCCATTTAGTTTGTTACCATAGAAATGGGGGGTCTGGCTGAAAAAAGTTCAACATATATTTTACTCAGTAGGACCCATTTCATGTTTTGGGCAGAAAAAATTTGAATTGTTTGCACAAATTAAAAAATAATCCTATCTACCTGCCGTGTCTGGCCTTAAGGTTCCAACCTGCTCCGAGATTCCTAGCACATTAGCCTTGGGCCTCAATATGTCCAGTATCCTTAATTTACCACAAATCTGGTCTATGGAGAGGCTATGTACCAGCAGGGGAGACTTACGCACGTGGCTCCCTTTTCACTTGAAGGAGCTCTCTGGCAGCTGTAGCTGAAAGCGAGAGTATGAAGCAAAAAGTAGATAATACACACTACACTACAGCACTTGGCGCATCACATAGACCTGTGTTAAACAACACACTACACTACAGCACTTGGCACATCACATAGACCTGTGTTAAACAACACACCACAATTAAACAACACACTACACTACAGCACTTGGCACATCACATAGACCTGTGTTAAACAACACACCACAATTAAACAACACACTACACTACAACACTTGGCGCATCATATAGACCTGTGTTAAACAACACACTACACTATAGCACTTGGCATCACATAGACCTGTGTTAAACAACACACTACACTACAGCACTTGGCACATCACATAGATCTGTATTAAACAACACACTACCTGTACACTACAGCACTTGGCACATCACATAGACCTGTGTTAAACAACACACTACACTACAGCACTTGGCATCACATAGACCTGTGTTAAACAACACACTACACTACAGCACTTGGCACATCACATAGACCTGTGTTAAACAACACACCACAATTAAACAACACACTACACTACAGCACTTGGCGAATCACATAGACCTGTGTTAAACAACACACCACAATTAAACAACACACTACACTACAGCACTTGGCGCATCACATAGACCTGTGTTAAACAACACACTACACTATAGCACTTGGCGCATCACATAGACATGTGTTAAACAACACACTACACTACAGCACTTGGCACATCACATAGATCTGTATTAAACAACACACTACCTGTACACTACAGCACTTGGCGCATCACATAGACCTGTTAAACAGAACACTACACTACAGCACTTGGCGCATCACATAGACCTGTGTTAAACAACACACCACAACTAAACAACACACTACACTACAGCACTTGGCGCATCACATAGACCTGTGTTAAACAACACACTACACTACAGCACTTGGCATCACATAGACCTGTGTTAAACAACACACCACAATTAAACAACACACTACACTACAGCACTTGGCGCATCATATAGCCTGTGACCTGTGTTAAACAACACACTACACTACAGTACTTGGCATCACATAAACCTGTATTAAACAACACACTACACTACAGCTCTTGGCACATCACATAGACCTGTGTTAAACAACACACCACAATTAAACAACACTACACTACAGCACTTGGCATATCACATAGACCTGTGTTAAACAACACACCACAATTAAACAACACACTACACTACAGCACTTGGCACATCACATAGACCTGTGTTAAACAACACACTACACTACAGCACTTGGCGCATCACATAGACCTGTGTTAAACAACACACTACACTACAGCACTTGACGCATCATATAGACCTGTGCTAAACAACACACTACACTACAGCACTCGGTGCATCACATAGATCTGTATTAAACAACACACCACAATTAAACAACATACTACACTACAGCACTTTGCGCATTACATAGACCTGTGTTAAACAACACACTACATTACAGTACTTGGCATCACATAGACCTGTGTTAGACAACACACTACAGCACTTGGCACATCACATAGACCTGTGTTAAGCAACACACTACACTACAGCACTTGGCACATCACATAGACCTGTGTTAAACAACACACCACAGTTAAACAACACACTATACTACAGCACTTGGCACATCACATAGACCTGTGTTAAACAACACACCACAATTAAACAACACACTACACTACAGCACTTGGCGCATCACATAGACCTGTGTTAAACAACACACTACGCTACAGCACTTGGCATCACATAGACCTGTGTTAAACAACACAGCACTTGGCACATCACATATACCTGTATTAAACAACACACTACCTGTACACTACAGCACTTGGCACATCACATAGACCTGTGTTAAACAACACACTACACTACAGCACTTGGCGCATCACATAGACCTGTGTTAAACAACACACCACAATTAAATAACACACTACACTACAGCACTTGGCACATCATATAGCCTGTGACCTGTGTTAAACAACACACTACACTACAGTACTTGGCATCACATACACCTGTATTAAACAACACACTACACTACAGCACTTGGCGTATCACATAGACCTGTGTTAAACATCACACCACAATTAAACAACACACTACACTACAGCACTTAGCGCATCACATAGATCTGTGTTAAACAACACACTACACTATAGCACTTGGCATCACATAGACCTGTGTTAAACAACACACTACACTACAGCACTTGGCGCATCACATAGACCTGTGTTAAACAACATACCACAATTAAACAACACACTACACTACATCACTTGGCGCATCACATAGACCTGTGTTAAACAACACACTACACTACAGCACTTGGCATCACATAGACCTGTGTTAAACAACACACTACACTACAGCACTTGGCACATCACATAGACCTGTGTTAAACAACACACTACACTACAGCACTTGGCACATCACATAGACCTGTATTAAACAACACACTACCTGTACACTACAGCACTTGGCACATCACATAGACCTGTGTTAAACAACACACCACAATTAAACAACACACTTCACTACATCACTTGGCACATCACATAGACCTGTGTTAAACAACACACCACAATTAAACAACACACTACACTACAGCACTTGGCGCATCACATAGACCTGTGTTAAACAACACACCACAATTAAACAACACACTACACTAAAGCACTTGGCGCATCACATATACCTGTATTAAACAACACACTACCTGTACACTACAGCACTTGGCGCATCACATAGACCTGTGTTAAACTACACACTACACTACAGCACTTGGCGCATCACATAGACCTGTGTTAAACAACACACCACAATTAAACAACACACTACACTACAGCACTTGGCATCACATAGACCTGTGTTAAACAACACACTACACTACAGCACTTGGTGTATCACATAGACCTGTTTGACCACAATTAAACAACATACTACCCTACCCCTACTACCCTACCTCTACTACGATCTGCCGCCATAAAACTTTTTATAACCTAGAAATTTACATTATTTTTAGAACAATTACACTGTTTTACTTTTACAACATTTTACTATTTTCAGTCATTTACTATTTTATGAGACATTATTTTATATTTCATCATTTTGAGGACGACAGTACACTGTCACCAAGACAATGTCACCACTATTTTTATTGTGTGTTTTATTTTTAATTATCCTGTTCTGCTGCTTCGAGAGGTCATGATTTTACTCTGTGCAAGCTACTTAGTTCCCAACAGTCGACTGTCATTTCAATAGTTTCTCAGTACATGAGAACACAAGATTTCTTGTCATATCTACGCAGTTTGCCGTGTCTTAATATTTGTTGTAATCGAAAGTTATTGCCCGCTCTAAGCCGACATTAAATTAGCAATTATCTTACTACTAGCAGGAGATTAAGTCTAAATCTTGGACATGCTGTCAGGCACAAGATTCGAGTGGCCACCACTAACATTCGATCTATTTGAGATAAAACAGCCTTACTTACAGATTTATTAATTTCCAAGACAATTGACATCCTTGCTGTCACTGAGACCTGGCTCAGACCACATGACACAGCGGCATGCATTGCCAACATTTCTCCATCTTCCTCTTATGTATAGCTCCTTCCGGTTTCACCTTCCATCATCCCCACGTTCAGTCGGACGAAGTGGTGGTGCTGGATTTCTCATCTCAAAACAGTTCAAAGTTAATTTGCATTCCAACCCAGAGTATTCCAGTTTTGAGTCAATCTGTGTTGACATTTCAGATTTTTCTTTCTCTGGTTATTTTGTTTGCTTTTATCGCCCTCCGAGACACTCAGCTGATTTCTTTGAAGAATTCCACGATCTGTTGGAAAATTGGCAACCCTGCCTTCAGAATGTTACATTGTTGGTGATTTTAATCTTCATTTGGATATATGATATTTTGGCGTCTTTTGATACGAAACAACATGTCACCTTTCCCACACATATACATGGCCATTGGCTTGACCTCATGGTAACTCGTTCAACTTGCAAAAATATCCATACACCCATAGTTTCAGGTGGCTTATCCGACCACTGCATTCACTGTCATTGCCGATCTTAAAGTTTCTATAACTGCAGCCATGTCCAAGCACAATGTGTTTTACAGAGCCATTCACAGGATCAATATCACAGCCTTAATGGCTGATATCCTTAAATCCGACCTTATCACACATCCTATAGAACACATATCAGACTTGTATGAGCAGTACTGTCAAGTACTTAAGGCATTGTTTCACAAACGTGCACTAATTAAATCCAAATCTGTGTCACAAAAACCACCAGCTCCATGGATGACTCCAGAAATTATAAAATCTAAAAGGCGCCGTCGTTATTTGGAATGTGTTTGGCAAAAATCACGCTCATCCTTGGACAGGTCACGTTATTCAAGACATTGTCACTACTGCAACAGACAAATGGCCAAAGCAAAATCGGATTATTACACAAATATGGTGTCCAATAACTCTGATAGTCCATATCAGCTACGGAATTGCATAAATAAAATTTTGCACAGACGGCCTGCTCCATCCCTACCAAATCATGCATCAATTAGGTTTTTGTGTGACTCGTTCTCTGGTCACTTCAAGGACAAAATCAGTCTTATCCGGTCTGCTTTTCCAGGTCATACTTCAAGTATTGTAAACGCTGACTCTCCACAAGTAAATTCTCCGCTTGCATCGTTTGAACCTGCCACAATTGACGAAGTGAGGAAAATAATTATGTCTTCCCCAAATAAATCCTGTGATCTCGATCCACTCCTGACCACACTGCAAAAAATGTGGTTAGTTAAACTCGGGTTATACCTAAACAGTTATAGACCTATTTCCAATCTCAGCTTTATTTCCAAAATACGTGAAAAGGTTGTAGCAAACCGTCTAAGGTCTCACAACAGCACAAATGACTTATCTAATGGGTTGCAATCTGCATACAAACAATTTCACTTCACTGAAACTGCTCTTTTAGAAGTACACAATGACATTAACCTAAACATTGATAAAGGCAAAGTAACTGCACTTACCCTGCTTGATCCGTCTGCCTCGTTTGATAGCATTGATCACAACATTCTTATTAAAGGTTTATTAATGTGGCACGGCATAGCGGGCATAGCTTTGAGCTGGTTTTCTTCATACATAACTGACAGATACCAAGCCATAAAGATAGGTAACTGCTTTTCAGCCGTACTACCCACTTCATGTGGGGCCCCCAGGGTTCTGTTCTTGGGCCTTTGCTTTTCATGCTCTACACCATGCCACTAAGCTCTGTTATTCAAAGTCATAACTTGGGTGGATGATCACCTTTATGCAGATAACTCACAGATCTACATTTCCTTGGCTACACCAGATACAAATCGCTCCCTAAACCAGCTCAGCGATTGTCTCCAAGGTACCTTCCATTGGATGACTGACAGCAAATTAAAGTTAAATGGAGTAACGTTTGATGAAAACTTCAATTTTAAACACTACATATCCAAAACGTGTCGCTGCTGTTTTTACCATATCCATGATCTTTGCCGTATTCACCAGTATATATAACTTTCGGTCACTAAAACTATCGCAACAGCTCTTGTAAGCAGCAGATTCGACTACTGCAATTCCCTCCTTTATAATATTGCAAGCAAGGATATAACAAAACTTCAATGTTTCCAAAATTGTTTGGCAAAGGTAGTCACGTGTTCTAATTTTTCTTGCTCATTTCCGCTTCTAAAATCACTGCATTGGCTCCCTGTGCGATATCGGATTATTTTCAAGATTTGTACAGTTGCCTGTCAAGCCCTTTCATCCAAACAACCTGCGTATCTACATTCGATGCTCACTCCAGCAAGAAATCTCAGACAGCTACAGTCGACCAGTTGTAATCTTCTCGAACTCGAGCCTTCTCAGTTGCCGCACCAACTCTGTGGAATTCACTTCCTGTCAGCATTAAATTAGAAGGAAATATAGTTTCATTTCGCCATTGTCTAAAAACTTTTCTTTTTAATATTGCCTGTCTTCCTTAGCTTCCTAGCACTTTCATCCACCTGTTGACGACTCACGCATTGTATACGATAACAAGATTACTTAATCCTTTGGTTTTGTTCTGCCACTGAGCTTGATTTTTGAGGATATTGTCGCATAAGAAGTCACTGTTATTATTATTATTATTATTAGAAAGTGAGCCTCTCACTCGAGAGGAGTTTGAATCCTCTCTCTCTCTCTCTCTCGAGAGGAGTTTGAATCCTCTTGCTGGTCTTTTGAAGCTTGGACAATTTCATTCATATATCGTGCGCCTAAATGAATCGTTTTTGTGCAGTAATAGCTGTGTGGCTGAATGCATCGTTGCTTCATAAAGAAATCAAATTGGTGTTTGAATGAACAGGTCTGACAGGAGGGAAGTGTAAAGTGCCCTGAGCACTCCCACGGACCAGGTGCCAACTAGTAACAAATTATCACTCACTTCTACTTTACCTTTAAATGGCTTTAATCAATAAGTAGGGCATTGATTGGTTAAGAAAACAATAGAAACAACTTGAGTGTATTCCAGTGGTGAGGTTATTCCGTTGGTCCATACAATAGAAACAACTTGGGTGTATTCCAGTGGTGAGGTTATTCCGTTGGTCCATTCCACGCTAGGGGATATTTCATTCCAACGGGATGTATCTGACATAGTTTGGAATAAATCTCATGGATAGTGCACAGGATGTAGTCTCATAGAGCTGATGAATGCTACATGTATCATAAAATGTCATAATTGGCACCCTTGAAAAGTAATGCATACAGCATGCTTGCACACAAGTTTGGTATACTACATGCATGTGCATGTATCATGTACATAACAATCAAATTCTTACGTCCATGTACTAGAGTTTGTTATCAAACTATTACATTTCATTAATTAAATAAATAATTAATTATAACATGATCATGTTGGATGTATATTTTTGACACAAATCTAGCAGTCCATTCATTGTAGTTGGGTGCACAGCTATTATACAGAGGTTGTCAATTGAGGCATGTTTATTTCCAGAGTACATTGTCGTCTTCAAGGGTTACTACACAGAAAGGGCGCGAGGTAGCTTCATCGGGGCTGCCCTCAGGGAGGTGGGGCCGGGAACATGGAAGATCTTACCTCGTCACAACGTCCTCAGTAAACACCCCAGTGACTTTGATGTCATCAAGGTAAGATCCTGCACATTAATTGCAACATGGCTGAATGCTTTGAGATTAGTCAAGATGATGTACGATTGAACATGTCTGCCAGGGAGTATTGTGCACTTTGAATAATCCTAAGGACTAGATACTGCACATATAAAATTACCTTTACTTAACATCATTATTCCTTCTTCACATAATTTTCCTGCCTACATAATGTATATATTATATTCAGTGTATGTGTATTCTTTAAAAGTTTTAATTTTTTGGGATATTATTTTTAAGAGATCTTTCAGTTGATTTTGAAAACCAGACAATGGTAGATATTGTAGATTCGGCAAATTTGAAATGACTGGTGTATCATTGAGTGATATATGGTTCAGGGATGAGAAATTTCCGGTTTTTGCCGGAATTCCGGTTTTTATACTGCTCCAAAGATCACTTTTGTGAATCGTGTAAATCCGGGGAGAACAAAAATGAATGTTGGGGGGGTAGGGCATATAAAATCCTGGACATTTCACTGACGATCTATCTGCGGATTGAGTTAACCATCTATCCACCGGGTGTCGCCACGTGTTAATGACACTGCCTGGCGATTAGAGACAGAACCGACCCAACCAAACCCGTGAATCTGCAAAGTAAAACCCTTAGTTCTGTCGGCTGTTCGCTTCAGCGCTTTCGAAGTGCGTGCAGAAAAACAGTGGACCAATAGGAAACGACGATGTATTTTGTGGAGATGTCGATCATTTTCGAACACAATGGCTAATCGACGACGCAAGACAAATGTTGCGTGAAGGACATTAACAAAAGTGTCAAGAATAAGTGGAATTGGGCGTGGCTGGAGAGATCGGCTGGAGACACTATGTTGGATATATTCATCAGTAAATTATCAGTACCAGGGAAAGCCTACTGTTTGTGTTGCGAGGCCGATGTCAACTATGCGGATTGGATCCTACAGGCTACAGTCAGAGGCGAACCGAAGGCATTGAAGTACACATGCTGGTCATCATTGTTCTATTAGAACCTGAACAGAAGGCGTATCACATGAAAGTTCGCCGATTCCATGTAGACAACACACTTCCACAAACACCCACAAGTTCCAGATTGGACTCGTGGTGGGCTACCATATTCTCTACTGGCAAGTTCCCAGCCTTGTCAAAGCTGGTGGCTGCAATGATGAGCTGCATTCATGGTCCTCATGTGGAAGGGTGTTTTAGTCACATGTCTAGCATCATGAATAATGCCACAAAGAATGTTAGTACATTCAACACTATCCAGACAGTGAAGTACTCACTCATGGCAAGCAACAAGACTGCTATACAGGACTTCCACAAACAGGACTGGTCGCCTCGTTCACAACACGAGGGGTGCACACAAAATGTACTCCACCCATTTTGCAGAGGAAGGAAAGATGAAGGAGGAGAAGAAAACTGAGCTGAACATGTCAAAGACGAAGGCAGCCACCAAGTACAAAGCTAAGGAAGCAGTTGAGCTGGCAACGAAGAAAGCTAGAATGGCCCATCAACGGGATGTTTTGACAAAGCTGGCCAAGGAGAAAGCTGCCCGGCAGCCAACTCGGGTTCAGCCCAGAAACTATCATTAACAAGCGAGTTAGTACTATGACAATGTGTGCGTGAGTCCATGTGCTTTTTTTGTTATTGGAAATGTTAATATTTTCTATTTAATATTGCTCAAAATATCTCTGAGGAGTCCCCCCCCCCTCCCCCGATTAGATGAGACAGTCTTCTCGGGCTGAAATGTGGACCACAGCAAAATTTCCGGTTTTTTCTCTGAATGTCACTCTCATCCCTGATGGTTCTTTAATCGAACATTACAGTTTGATCACCAAAGCAATATTGGCTCCTAAAACCTAGAAAGGACGTTTCAAAGAAACTGATTTGTTATTTTGATTTGAATTTGTTTTTTGTATTCATTTTAATTTAAAAGGTTAATCTGGTCAGCCGATTTTTCAAGCCACACATTATATATATATATAAATAAAATAAAAATATTTTACCCAGTCAAGCCATGTCAAGTGTGTGTATTTGCTGCTTAAGGCAGCTCTGAATGTATCTAAACTGTGCATGTCCGGTGACTTTATTCTTTAACTTGACACCAGTTACAGGACGTCTGGTGTGTTGCAGTCAGGATGTCCATGTTGTTGTATTATTTAGCACAATGTTTATGAGCCACCTCTATATCTGCCTGTTTGTATTCAGGTGGCCAGCAAGTTTCAAGATGGCCTTGACGCCCTAGAAAGTCACCCAACCGTGAAGAGAGTGACACGACATAGAAAAGTCACAAGAACGTTGAAATACGTAAAGGGTAAGCAGCATGGACTGGTGCCTTACTTATCAACTGAGCTGGTGCCAACTTAAAGTCTATTTATTGACTCATCTTGGTACTTTCCACATAAAGTCATTGCACTCTAGTTTGAGTGCATGATGTCATCCCTCATGCGGTCAGGTTGTAGTCACATGCTAGACGACTTTTTCAGCCACAGCTCATCAGTTTAAGTCCGCGAGAGGTAATAATAGCAGGCTTTTGTTACTGCTGTTGTGTACTCTGGGACTTTCCAAAAAAGCACACCACTGGTAATTGAATCTTGCTGGCAGAAAAAACACAAATACTTGAAAAGATAGGCAGTCCTTTGTTAAATCCATCTTTTCCATTTTCTGTAAAAAAAGACTGAGGCTTAGTTTCAGTAATGAGAAGCAAGTGAGATGGTGCATCATAATGTGGGATTTGATCAGCTGAGATGGGTCATAGGTCATAGGTCATGGCTGTAAATGTCTACCTTCACTGTCTCAGCTGAGTACACTTGATATCATCAGATCAGCGTGCAGCATTCATTTATCTTGCTAATATAATGTAACTTAATAATCCATGGGATACCTTTATAGTTGGTGAACTTTTAACAGTTTCGTCCGTGCATTTGACACAGTTTAGATTGTTGTTTGCTTTCAAATAAAGTATTTGAACAAAATTGTTGAAAAAGGATGGCTCTGCAACTTATTGTTGACATAATTTTCTATTATCTTACAGTACAGTGAAACCGAATTATTAAGGTCATCCTCAGGACTGGATCTGAGTCACCTGAAAGGCGAGCTGGACTCATTTCTTAGCCATTACTGTTATTGCAGTGATTTGGGACAGTCCAAGGGTGACTGTAATTGTGAGGTGGCTGTATTACAGAGGTGACTGTAAGAAGAAGAAGAAGAAGAAAGTATTATTTAGACCCCAATTATAGTATATGTATAATGTCAAATTAACGTAACATGAATAGGCATATACATTCATATATATACAAATGCAACTTAATTTCAAATTAGGTGGGGTCTGTGACTCCTATTACAATAACAGTCGTTCTCATAGGGAGCCACAATATTAATTTTTGTTTCAACTCAATTTAATTTGATTGACTTTGATAGCATGTATACAGACCTGCCTACCATTCCGGATTGTCCGGAATCATTCCGGAAATACACCTCAAATTACGGAGAGGGATGAAAATATTACGGATTCTTTCGTCATCAATAATTTCCGTGCTCCTCAAATTTAGCTTCACTTTATTCAACAGGTGGCAGCATGTATACACTGCTTGTTATGACATCGTTTTTCATTCGCTGCTTCTGGTCGTAATCTGACCAATAGGAAACATGGTTATGATAAATTCGCATATCCGCACTCATGGCATGCGGCACTAAATGATGGCGGGGATCGAAATGGCACCACTACCACCCAAGAAGAAACGTATGCTGCAAACGTTTATAACAGCATGCACGCAAACATGGCCCATAATGTCAAGTTTAAGGAAGGGGGTCGGCTTTACAGACCTGTCTACCATTTCGGACTGTCTGGAATCATTCCGGAAAGTCACCTCAAATTACGGTGAGGGATGAAAATATTACGGACTGTGACCATGTTGGGCAATTACTAAAATTGAGGTTCCACTATATTCAACAGGTGGCAGCATATGTATGCAGCATGTTGTGACATGGTTTTTCATTCGCTGAGTCTGGTCGTAATGTAACCAATAGGAAACAGCGTTATGACATATTCGCATTTCCGCGATCAAACAAAACGAAGTCACGCGGTACGAAATGATGGCTGACAGCGAAACGACGCCACCGCCAACCCAAAAGAAATGTGTAATGCAAAGATGTAGTGAGTGTTGTACTTGTAGTGTTAGGCCAACTGACTGTACTAAGACTAAGTTAGTGTATTTATTGAGGGGTTTAGTGTATCATTTACAGCCTACAGTTACTACAGACTCTAGGCGATGTCAATGACAGTGTAATGACGAATGTAGTGGTTTTGGTCCATCGCTACCACCCCCCCACCCCCCCGGTGGCAATATCTGACATGGTGGTTCTGGATTACTGATAGGAAGCGTATATTCATGAAAATCAGTGTAAATGGGAAGATGGATTACTGACAGGAAGTTTTTGGAGTAGGCAGGTCTGGCTTTACATACTGCCGTATACGCAAAATTTGTTTTCCTATTTCACATGACATGGTGGCCGGGATAATTGCAGGTACTGATTACGTTGTAGTGTCAGGCCAACTGACTGTACTTAGACTAAGTTAGTGTATTTATTGAGGCTAGTCTATCATTTACAGGGATAGATGTATATACTAGAGTTGAGTAGACTAGACGATGTCGACGACTAGCATAACGTAATGGTTTTGCCATCCCCTGGCACGACTTTGTGTTTGTCTTTGACTTTCTAGTTCTAGTTGTTTCCAGTGCCACTACGGTCAATAGGTTACACTGAAGCTCCGAGCAATTAGACACCACCAATGCAAAGAGTAGAACGATTTATTAAGGATACTTATCGAGGCCTACGCGCACACAACAAACAGCAAATCAAACATGGTCGATGATTCAACACGAGGCGCTAGGGTCTGACACACAGTCTGTCAGGCGGCGCATCTATCTGTAGTCATACAGATACTGGCGCAGCACTCGGCAACGTTCTATTAACTGACTAGTCTGTATATATTGTGGTTACAATGTTATGATCTTATGAGGTCTCATTCAACTAGCCAGCCTTTTTCAGAACATTATCGCCAAGCCGACCTTTCTATGCTGGCACTTAGGGTGGTCACTGCCAGGGTGCTTGTTGTCCTCAGTGGTTCTTTTACATCCCAAATTGAGACTTTGATCTAGTCAAGCTACTATCCTGTGTAGTCTATAGCCTGGCCCTATGTATACCGGCTACTAATATTAATCCTAATGACACCACAAATAGACAGTGACACATTGTTATAATTTGTCATGTTTTTGGGCATGTTGTTTTTGAAATTGACATGAAATAAGAATTACAATGTGTATAGACGCATTTGCATTAGTTACGTTTGTTCACGTTTGATTTCCACCAATGGCTGGTTATGAACATCTACCTTACCTTGTTAACTGAACGCTTCAAAACACCTCATAGTTTATTAGAGACAATTATGTTTTATTACTGACAGCAGGCCTATATTCCTGAAGATCAGTGTAAATCGGAAGATGGATTACTGACAGAAAGTTTTTGGGGTAGGCAGGTCTGTGTATAGCAGTTAAATATTGTACACGTATCTATGTAATTGTGAGGTGGCTGTATTACAAAGGTGACTGTAATTGTGAGGTAGCTTTATTACAGAGGTTACTATAATTGTGAGGTGGCTGTATTACTGAGGTGACTGTAATTGTGAGGTGGCTGTATTACTGAGGTGACTGTAATTGTGATGTGACTCTATTACAGAGGTGACAAATTGTGAGGTGGCTGTATTACTGAGGTGACTGTAATTGTGATGTGACTGTATTACAGAGGTGACTAATTGTGAGGTGGCTGTATTACATACATGACTGTAATTGTGAGGTGGCTGTATTACTGAGGTGACTGTAATTGTGAGGTGGTTGTATTACTGAGGTGACTGTAATTGTGAAGTGGCTGTATTACTGAGGTGACTGTAATTGTGAAGTGGCTGTATTACTGAGATGACTGTAATTGTGAGGTGGCTGTATTACTGAGGTGACTGTAATTGTGAGGTGGCTGTATTACTGAAGTGAGTGCATAGTGAGGTAATATTATGATAACACATAACATAAAACAAGGTCTGAAGATGAACATTTTGAAGACAAATTTTGTCTTTTAAATGTTCACACCAATACACACCAATATATATATCAACACAACGCAGATAGAGAACATTGAAAGCTATGTCTATCTGGGACAGCGATACGGTATCAGAGACAAAAACCAAGACAAGGAGATTCAAAGAAGAATCACCGACGGCTGGACAGCATTCGCCAAACACCGCAACATCTTCAAGGGTAACTTTGGAACCTGCTTGAATAGATAAGTCTACAACTCATGCATACTTCCACAAGTTCCAGCGATGACATACGGCGTGGAAACATGGGCACTCACTATCTAGGCAATGAACAAGCTAGCAGCCGCACAATCAGAGATGGAAAGAAATATGTTAAACATCACATATCGGGGGAGAAAAACAAACATCTGGGTAAGAGAGATAGAACAAATCAGAAGACAGAAGTGGACCTGGGCAGGGCACACCACCAGACTACGAGATAATGGATGGACATCGCGTATCACACCCTAGACCTTATGGAGGGAAACAATCTAGGGGAAGACCAGCGAAACGGTGGAGAGACGAATTAGACGAGTACTAGAAGGGCACCATCTGGCAGACGATAGGCAATAGACAGGCAAAATTGAAAACGATTTGCTGAGGCCTTCTCTCAACCATGGGACACTACGGCTGCACAATGATGATGAGGATGATGACATACCGTAAATTTCCGTGTATAATACGCCCCGATGTATAATATGCACCCTGACTTTTGCTCAATTTTGATAGAATTTCTATATCACCATGTATAATACAAACCCCGACTTTTGACATTACTGGTAGTCCCCGATTTCCCCGCTTCTAATATTTTGCTTGAACCCATGAATCCATCTCAGAATCATAAACATGTCACCTACGCAAGTTACAGCATTGCTGCCGGCGTGTTGCTCACTAGTGACTGGTGTGTAAGCACTACATAACTTGTGTTGTAGCTTGATGATTGCGCATTGATTAACTCAGCGCTTGCTAGAACTTACATTGTGTCATTCTGATCTCACTTTTAAATTAACACCAAGTGAAATGCTACTTGCAAACCTGGTACTTTCAACTGCGAAGCATACATGCACTACATTTGTCTTTATTTACATTCACAACATTTGCATTCACAACTTTAAACATGGAGTCACACTTGTTGACACTTGACCCGTGACGCGGGCATCATTCACGTGATTCAGGAACGCCAATCATAAGCATAGCGGGACGCTTCCGGGTTTGCGCTTCCCGGGCTGTGCTTCCTGGTCTTGTACGCTTCCCGCTCATTGGTTTTATTCGCCATGTCGGACATCCGGGCTCTCGTCTTTGTAATTTCTCCCTGCTAGTTTTAGGGCTAGAGAGGCGGTTACGGGAGTGCGATTCTTGCCTTTCATCTGCGTTGCTGCAGTGGTTTACGTGATTATGATATCACGCCGACTTTGATAATATTACTAGTTTTCCAGCAGCATTATCCTGGTCTGCAAACATTGATAAATTGGTCAGAGAAATTTTTTTAAATTTGTTTACTCTTATCACCATGTATAATACGCACCCCGAATTTTTTGTAAAAAGTGAAGGGGAAAAATGCTTATTATACACGGAAATTTACGGTAACTTTCTGACATGTAATTAAGAAGCTTGCCCTTTTGTTATTTTGCTTTTATAGTCCTTACGTTTATGCAAGATTAGCATGCATAAGTTTTGTAGTTGTAAATACA
Source organism: Escarpia spicata (assembly GCA_963995525.1). NCBI lineage: Eukaryota > Metazoa > Annelida > Polychaeta > Sabellida > Siboglinidae > Escarpia > Escarpia spicata. The sequence continues at coordinate 56,232,567 of OZ023214.1, read as the reverse complement.
AACAAATATAGTCAGTGTTATTTAAAATTAGCAGTTTGTTTGAAGAAAGTAGAAATGTTTTTGTAACACTGCAAAATGAAGCACACATAGCAGTTGTCACAAAAGTTAATTGGTTGTCTCTTTCTAATGAACAGTAAATCAATATATTTCAGGTGATATATTTATAAGGATGATTAAAATAGGTACAATAATGTGTGACAATATTTATTGGAATTTCTGCAAGACTCTTGTTTGTCCACAGCTTATTTTCTTTATTAAATAACTATTTAGTGTAAAATGATTCTATTGCGTTTATAGAGAATGAGACCCAAGATGGAGGGAATGTCGAGAACAACCACAAAGATGACGCGTCATCAACACAAGACAAACCATGCACAGGCACCGGTCCCTGCTGGTCTCAGACCTTCCAATCGCGACCACTCAATCGACAAAGTCTCTCTTTGGTAAGTCATGGGTGGTGTTTTTTACTTTTTCATTGTTGGTCTCGGACCTTTCAATCACGACCACTCAATTAATAGTCTCTCATTAGTAACTCTACTGCGCAAGGCGTCCAGAACTGACCAACCCCTCCAAAGCGCAACCGTTCCAAAACCGCTCGCTAAACTTGCGGCTGCCAGGCCTTTTGTTTACCTCGTTCAGATCCTACTTTTACATTAACCATCCAGTTGAAACTTGTGACATAGGCTATATGATAGCCAAGGAAGCACGTGGTTTTCGCCATCTTGAAAAAGACGTTTGTGTTTGTAAATAAAGAGATTTTATTTTGAAAGAAGTTCAGTTGCGTTCAATAAAATGGATTCCAACATCGTGCGGCATTTGGTTGGTTGAGGTCGTTTCCTGACAGTTTCGAGTCAGATGTCAATGTCTGCAACAGTAATGTTGACAATGAACATGAAGACCATATTATCGACCAACTATGCTGTTTGTGCGACATTGATGCAGAGATGCAAAGTAGATGTCCCATCAGGGGCGTCTTCATTTCGGCGATATATACAGCCATCTTGTTGATCGAACACCATACATACCTCACTTGATTAGTTTTAGTCCAGCAGTCAAACACCCTTTTGAAGGTGGACCGTGCATTAAGGTCTGCACGAAGTTTAATTGCATTTTGGTGATGATCTTCTTCTAGGTCAATAATCCGACGGATGCCACCTTGGCACTCTTGAGCTTTTTTGTAGAAACCCATTAATATGCAAATTAGGTATCGCCATTAAAATATATACTATTCTGAAAATCTTGAATTGCAAACATCCAAACAATCCAAATGATGTGTCCAAACGCATGTTTTGAGGGTATCTGATTATGATTATGTCAGTGAACAAATCATGGTATGCAAATTTGTCACATGAATATGCAAATTAATTCTGACAGCCGTCTAAGTTGTGACTGAATTGGTCGCATATGCGACTGTTTTTTCTGTTTGGCGACTGACGCATTATGTACAGTCGCCCACTGGCGACCGTGATGAGTCTGTAATAACAGATCATGCGTTGTCATTTGCCGTTACATAAACAACTTGTTGTCGTTTGTCATTTCTCAGAAACACTGTAAACGATACTGACTTTATTGGTGATATTTTGAAACAAACATGATTACTTTGCAACGGTATTCGTGTATTTTGGTGGATTAATGAAACACAATTTAAAAAATGCGCAAGGTAAATTGCTACGAAATGTCATGGCGTCCGTGATACGTGGTCAGTCAACGTAAACAGGGACGTGAGCGGAAGGCGCTAATGCAAACTGTTTCGCGATCGTTGTCTGGCTGTCCGATAAGCGCATTGAAAACATGTAGCTAATTAAAAATGGTTGTCACATCGTTAGAACACACATAAGTGTACACATTCCGGTTTCAAATACAAAACTCGAAGGAATAACAACAGCCTAGGTTACGCTGGCTCAAAGTGATATAGTCTGCGTTTCGTAGTTCTCACAAATTCCGTTGGATGGCGTCATAATAGTTGAACAAAATTAGTAGTGAAACAGCATCAGTGATTTAAACATTCATAACTGTTAATATGACTGTTTGTGTGTGTAATTTACATTTGTTAACTTATATATTAAGCACTGCTGCATTAGAAACAACCAGTCATTTATGTTATTGTTTGAGAGGAATTATTATATCTAAATTTATTATGTACGGTACTATGTTGCAAATATTGCACAAATAAATGTTGTTATAAACATTACCCTCACAGTAAAACAGTATTATATAGATTCATAGATCAAAACATTGTGATATTTTTAATATTTGACAGAATGTATTATTTCTCAAAGTTAACTTTGAAATTAAATATTACTTTTCTGAACAGAAATGGGCTTCTTTTTCACTTTAAATAGGAAATGCGTCATTTGATATGGAAAATGTGTCATTCGACACAGAATTTGCCTTTTACTGAAACAGAAAACATGTCATTTGAAATGGAATTTGCCTTTTTCTGAAACAGAAATTTGAAACGGAAAATCAGTGTCCCTATAGATACATGTATATTTACTGTTAATTATTGGTATTTTCCGGGATTCCACATATGACTTATTAATTTGCCAGTGAACCGTGTTATAATGCATAAAGTTAGTATCTGGCCACATATTCATACATGTTTTAAATTTATTTATATTTCAAACGGATGTCTGTGGTTAATTTTGATTAAATGGGTACTAGTAAGCATACCTGTCAAGTCCTGTGAACCAAAACAGTAGTCATGGCAGACAAAAACCATAAATTATAAGTAAAAACCATAATCTTTACACGTAAATGCCCATTGACGCATGTAATAAAAATCAAGTTTGTAAGTACAGGTGCATAAGACATTTATTTGTGAAGTGTTGTAATCGCCTGCGCATAACACGAAAATGCGTTGGTGAGTGCTCATTCCGAGGCACTGCACGAATGGTAGAGGAATTCTACCAGACCCGGAAAAGAGCGCGAACCATAAAGGAGTTTGATGAGTGTATCGGTCGGCGAATTTTACCAACAAGAATATAACGGACGCGATAAATTCATTAAAAATGTATCTCAGAACACAAGCATAAAACCGTATGATTTTTTTACTGCGCCTGTAGTTTTCATTTTATCAATAAAACTGTAGTACTTACTTGACAGGTATGCTAGTAAGTAAGTAAATCATTTGTTTTTAACAGTATTCAACATTACATGTCACAATATGAAAAAATACAATGTTGTATGTGGAAAGTGGGTGACCAGAAGTACAGTACTTATCAATAAGTACTGAAAACACAATTACATCCATACGCACACACAATTACTTGGCTCCTACTTTTAAAATTTGGCTCCTAAAAATGTAAGTAGGAGCCAGTTGGCTCCTAGACAAAAAGTTAACTTAGAGGGCTGGCTCTGACCAATATAACCTCATGCATTTTGTCAATAGGCGAGCAGGAGGCACTGCCTAACGTGCCAACTTAAATGCTGCTCTCCCTGTACAGGCAAACGCCCAAATGGTTTATCATTTGAAAGCTCAAGATATCCCCATCACAACGAGGCCTGTCTTAAAACTGCCAAGTGATGCGGTAAGCGTAACACCAAGGTCACCATCAAATGATAATTTTTTTTAATTGTGTGCTTCCGTCTTAAAATTACAATGGTTGCATATATACTTTATTTAAAAACAAAATGGACATGTCATATATTTTGGGAAAGTTTAGTGTCTCCCCGTCAAAATGAGATACAACATGGAGTGGTTACCCAGTATAGTAAGTGTGAATCTAAGGTCAAACAAAATCACTGTGAAATTATAAATATTCGATACAATAACTCTGCATCTACTTCAATTCTATGGACATGTTACATACATTGTGAAAGAACAATTTCTTCCCGTCAAAATGTGATATGACTTGGAGGTATCAGTTGATGGAGGTTGTGTGGAGTGACGATCAAACAGTATCACTGTCAAGTAATAAATGTTCGAAATTATGCCATCCTGTAAACGTTATACAAAACAAATGGTGGCTTATATACATTACCTATCTGCTCATAGCCACATCATATACCTTTGGAAAGCCTACTTTCTCCCCGTAAATACGGGATTCCACGGGGAGCTATCATGTGGGTCAGTAAGTGTGAAGTGAAGGTCAAGCAAGGACGCCACCAAAGGAATGTTCAAAACTGTGCAATTACAATGTTTGCATATCTACTTTGCCTACCAATGCGATGTTATCAACATACAGGAACTATTTGCATTTCTCTCCACTAAGGTTGCAAAGCTCCACTATCTAGGTTGAAAGGAAGTATTTGACACTTCAGACCCCTCAGCCGTCGTCACTAGGTGCAACTATGACATGCTACATCTAGTAAGACCTTGACGAACCTGGCACGCAGCTGTTGCATGATTCGCAATGTGTTTCCAATCATTAAGAGTTATGAGTTTGTCAAGTTTATATCCAACTGCATACTTTTGGATAGGCTTTGGGACAGGCAATAACGTTATTCGTCTTAATGGCAACAGCATCCATCATGCTCTGGGAAAAGACCTGTCCATGTCACTGCCAATTGTTAATAGCATGGGAAACCCAAATTTCATACCACAAAAGAACCACAGCATTCACACAACCATTTAGATCTGGATTCGCGCCATTTCAACTCCTGGAACGCATCACCATTGCCCTCTGTAAATAGAGTTGTAGCGTGCGTGGTGTCTGTTATCAAGGCAATGAAAAAGATATTCTGTCAAAGGAATAATATCATTAAGATATTCCAATAACCGCGGATGCTCTTTAGCAGCATTCAGAACGCGTAACAAGCTTTTATTTGGTTAACCAGTCAACTGGTTCACCAGCAGATGCCCACTCCAGATGGACATAGGACATGAAGAGGCTGTCATGTGCACAAGAACATATCAGTTAATTAATAAACAACATTTTGACACAAGATTGACTTTGTGACTCTCAAACTAACATTCAAATTCAAACTTGAGGGTGGCATCCACCATCATCTATTTTTTTATCCCATGGGTGATGCAAAAATGCCGTAGAAGTGTAACATCACCTACAATCTGCTGAATGGCACAATTTCGAAAATGCATATTTTGATAGTGACAATGTTCAACCTTCACTCCACAGTTAGACCACCAGTTTACAATTTCATGCCAATCATTATGACAGGGATACAATACGCATAAGTGTATAACATGGCCCAGTGTAGGTAGACAAAGTAGATAATTATGCAAACATTGTAATTGTGCAATGTTTACGGAATGGCACAGTTTTGAACACTCACCATTTGGTGACGACCTTGCTTGACCTTCACTCCACTGCACCACTTGATAGCTCCCTGTGGTATCCTGTATTTATGGGGAGACAGTACTTACGCTTTCAAAATGTATATCACATGACCATGAGTATGTAGGTAACGTAGATAGGCTAAAAGCCACCATTGGTATTGTATAATGTTTATGAGATGGTGCAATTTCGAACATTTATCGCTTCACTGTACAAACTCCATAAATTGACACCACCAAGTCATATCTCATTTTGACGGGAAGAAATTGTTAAAACATATTTACTCAAAATTATAAGGAATATTATTCAGATGATTTACTATACATGTTGCAGCTATTGCTTCACTCCAGTTCAGTCAGTATTATGTCAATAATTGCTACTGTTTTAAGTCAAAATGCATGCTATGTATATGTACCTTGTGAACAAATAAAGTTTTATTATAGTTCAACTCTTTCTTCTTTCCATTTTGGCGGAGAGTGGTAGGAACGAAATGAAAACAGAAAATGTGTGCACATTTTCTAAAACATTTTCTTTAACTGTGTTACATGCGAGATTGCAGCTCACCAACTCTCCTGCAAGGTTTCTACAAACACCGGAAATCGGCCTAAATAGCAGAGTATCGGGATCAAATTCTACAGTATTTTTAATAACACATTAACTAATATATACAATCTTCATGAAATGGTTTACTCGAATATTTTATTTCCAGGTGTATCTTCACTGGTATGCATATAGTCACCACTAAACATGTCAACATTTTACTTCCATCATAACCCTTAATGATCTGTAACTTTTATTCATAAAAAACCATTTCATTAATAATTACAAACTCACAATATAATCCAAAGGACTTCAGTGCCTCTTGGCCCATTTTTATGTATAGCTGTACAATGTAAGTCATTTCATGTGATTTTGTGTTTTGGTTGTCAGTATATTCTAATTTTAATGCAAGCAACACACAATATAATTCACAATTAGCCGCCATCTTCACATTGTCTGCCCACAGCAGGGTGTAAAATAAGAAGACTGTCTTCCCAGGAAAGAGTTAAATCGTGGCTGTTGTCTTGTACTCTTTTGTTGTTAGTTAAAATGGTATGAAAATAGAGCATGCTCTCGTGTGTATACATGCACACAAACACATACTACGTACACAGATTGGAAGCTGTATTGCCACTGTCACTTTAGCGGACAACCATAGCACCGTACTATGTACTTGTAAAATGTACACTATGGGTGTTTCCATGGTATTGAATTTGAAGTGATGTAGATCCATATTATGTAGTATCTAGTTATACGTAAGTGTCTCTTACATATTCTATTGATGTATGTGTGTGTGCACGTATGTGCAAGTAAGTTTTTGCACATGTGTGTGCGTGCATACGTCTGTGTATGCATCCATGTGTTCATATGTGTGTTTGTGTGCATCTATTCAAGTGTCATGTGTTAACAGTGCAAGATTTAATCAAACTGTGAACCTTTCTTTGTTGACAGAGTTCAGCGTTCTGGAATTCTCCAGCAAAGCATAAATCGCGTCGGATAATGCGGGCCTTGTCACCGGCCAGACAGGTACTGTAAACTGGCAGACTAACAGTGCTGTGTTTATGACATACACCACATACTAGGAAAATATGAGACAACCTCACAATCATGTACACGTAACGTGTTTCAAGTTGAAATACAATGCTGAGGAAATAACATGTCACAGTTTGTGTTTGTAAGAATGAAAGTGTTCGCGGAACTGCCAATTTTAGTAAATATATTTGAAAATTATGAAAATGTCAGTCGACTGTATTTTAGGAGCTATTACGTCGACACAGTTGTATTAATGCATAGCTACCAGTGAAACGGATAAGAAGTGATTTTGTATGCTGTTGAGAAACGTAAATAGGCTGTGTGCCAAGTGTCATCATTTTGCATCTGCCGTGCGCCATTAGCTGCCATATTTCAGAAACTGTTCAACAACTTTGTCTCTAATTTGGCATAGACTTATCTTAGGCTACTGCCACTATGCACAATAAATCATTATTTGATTGAATCATTCTAAGAGCCCCCCCAGTGCCCCCCAAACTGGTAATTTTTAACATTTTGCCTATTTAAAAAAAAATCTGTGTTTGATTGAATCATTCTAAGGGCACCTCAGGGTTCCCAAAATGCAAAATGTTCACATTTTGCCTATTTTCTCAAAACCTCTGCAGTAACCTTTTCTCTAATTTGGTATTGACATTTGATGTGGTAGTGCCATTATACACAAGAAATCTGTATTTGCTTCAATCATTCTAAGGGCCCACCCAAAGCCCTCCAAAATGCAAAATTTTTACATTTTTGGCTATTTTCTCAAAAACTGCAGTAACTTTTTCTCTAATTGATTGAATCATTCAAACTAATGACCTGGATTCTGTGGACTGTTATGTAGTAATATCCATTTTATCCGGGATACGATTCTAGTTGTAGTTACCATTTTTATCCAGGATACGATTCTAGTCGTAGTCTGCACTTGGTGCAGTGTTATGAATCCCTATTGGTTGATTAACACTGAATGAAGTCAGTATCTTGTCGTCTTTGGGAAACACATAGGAATCACCAAATCAGTGCCGTTCATTGGTTATTCAACATAGAAGTCGACTACCCCCACTGACTCGTGGCTTCCTCCACGTAAATCAAAACCATAGACGGACAAGTCGCAAACATCGTCAAATTTTGACAATTTTTGAAGGATAGCTCTGCTAATTTACTTCATACTGGTGATAACAAGGGGCAGACAAGCAGATATACATTATAATATGCACGGGCATGCTAATTGATGCAATAATTATCTGTGAAAATGTATTTTGAAGGCTTCGAATTGGAGTGAACCGACAACTGCACCTATTTTCGCCCACTTCACGCCATGACGCATTTTCAACGGCAACAAACTTAATGTTACTTTCAATGACGGTAACTGCTCCACAAATAAATTTACATCAAAATGTTTACCAAATTGTTTACTTTAGTTGTTGGTTTATTTGTTATAAGAAACGAAACACAAAAATAGATATCGTTGACAGAAGATATTTTTTTAATATGCATAAATCTACTCAATGACACCACACGCTGCCATTCTGTTCTTTTGCATAGGGGTGTTACTACAGAACTGTACATAATGAGATAATTATCCAAGTTTTACACCACTGTTTTCAGGGGAGAATGGTGTATAAAATAAAATCAACTTGCTCATTGAGATGTTGCCTCTTTCATGGAGAAAATGTCTAGTGAAAAGTAAAGTTAGAAAACACAACACAAATTTGAATTTGTTGGGAAATGTTTTGCCATATGCCACATGTAATAAATGTTATCAAACAACTAATTTGTCAACTTAACTGTATGGCCTATTTTATCGGCTTTGTAATGGTATATCACATTTAAAAATTGATTGAGAAATAATAAAAGTATTTAAATTTTAAACGAAGGCCTATCATTTTCTGATGCTGACAAAAAGTCCAAAAAAAAAAGCTTCAGGATAAAATGGGATAAAGTACATTTGTTTACCACCAAAACCAGCAGACTTGATCAGTAGATAAATAAATGGCTCCTGGAGGCTGGAGGGTGTTTGAACACAATCTCTCTATCAGTTTTATTTTGCATTGAACTTGTCATGGAAAAATAAACAATTAAATTTAAGTAGTGGTCTTGAAAGGCCTAAAAAATGTATGAACACATCTGATCAGCCAAATCCATGCACTGTGGTAAAGAATATGGTTATTTGAACCATGAAGGACAAGTGTAATAAAAGGTAACCAGCCTGTGAGTGTAACACTGGGCCAGAGTATATAATCTGATGTTTTTTTTTCAGATTACCAGTGCCATGCAGGCAGAGATTCTCTGGGGTATGGGATACACAGGTGGGTGCTGGTTGATTACTCACCCTCGACTCTGCTACAGAAACACAGTTATGAGTCATTGTATGTGCTTGTGTGGTCTTCTTAGAGGTACAGCGTCAGATCATTTGTCTTCTTAGAGGTACTGCGTCAGATCATTTGTCTTCTTAGAGGTACAGCGTCAGATCATTTGTCTTCTGAGAGGTACAGCGTCAGATCATTTGTCTTCTTAGAGGTACAGCATCAGATCATTTGTCTTCTTAGAGGTACAGCGTCAGATCATTTGTCTTCTTAGAGGTACTGCGTCAGATCATTTGTTTTCTTAGAGGTACAGCGTCAGATCATTTGTTTTCTTAGAGGTACAGCGTCAGATCATTTGTCTTCTTACAGGTACAGTTTAAGATAATTTGTCTTCTTAGAGGTACTGTGTCAGATCATTTGTCATCTTAGAGGTATTGCATCAGATCTTTTGTATTCTTAGAGGTACTGCGTCAGATCATTTGTCTTCTTAGAGATACAGTGTCAGATCATTTGTCTTCTTAGAGGTACAGCATCAGATCATTTGTCTTCTTAGAGGTACAGCGTCAGATCATTTGTATTTTTAAATCATGTTATATAGTATATAAACTTTTTGTTTTCTATTCTCTTCATCTTCATCATCTTCAATTTGACAGTTATCTGAACATGAACAGATGTCGACAGATTCCAGCACTTGGGAAAAAAATGTATCAATGTCAGGCACCATAATAATGTGCCGTGAAACAACAAACACTTCAAAGAATCAAACTTCTCTGGCCCAAAATTATTATAAGAGGAGTCCAGTGTACCTTTAAAGCAGCATTGATACAGGTGACAATATGAAGAGTTAAGTGACCAGAAGTTTGTACATATACTGAGAAGAGCCATGACTGGTTGTAGTCAGTATCAACTTCTCAGAGGAACTATAAATTAATGGACCGGGTTATGCATAGTAACAGAAAAGGTTCGGTAAGCCAGATTTCCTTATACTTGTCATCTGGTGTTTTGTTCGTAGAAGATCTTGTTGGATTGCTACTTGCTGTTCAGGGTCTATTGTTGTTTGTTGTTGTTCAGGGTCTATTGTTGTTTGTTGTTGTTCAGGGTCTATTGTTGTTTGTTGCTGTTCAGGGTCTATTGTTGTTTGTTGCTGTTCAGGGTCTATTGTTGTTTGTTGTTGTTCAGGGTCTATTGTTGTTTGTTGTTGTTCAGGGTCTATTGTTGTCTGTTGCTGTTCAGGGTCTGTTGTTGTTTGTTACTGTTCAGGGTATGTTGTTGTTCAGGTCTGTTGTTGTTTGTTGTTCAGAGTGTTGTTGTCTATTGGTGTTCAAGGCCTGTTGTTGTTTGTTGCTGTTCAGGGTCTGTTGTTGTTCAGGGTGTGTTGTTGTTTGTTGCTGTTCAGGGTCTGTTGTTGTTCATGGTCTGTTGTAGTTGTTGTTCAGGGTCTGTTGTTGTTTCAGGGATGAGAAATTTCCGGTTTTTGCTGGAATTCCGGTTTTTATACTGCTCCAAAGATCACTTTTGTGAATCGTGTAAATCCGGGGAGAACAAAAATGAATGTTGGGGGAGGGTAGGGCATATAAAATCCTGGACAATTCGCTGACGATCTATCTGCGGATTGAGTTAACCATCTATCCACCGGGTGTCGCCACGTGTTAATGACGCTGCCTGGCGATTAGAGACAGAATTGACCCAACCGAACCCGTGAATCTGTAAAGTAAAACCCTTAGTTCTGTCGGCTGTTCGCTTCAGCGCTTTCGAAGTGTGCGCACAAAAGCAGTGGACCAATAGGAAACGACGATGTATTTTGTGGAGATGTCGATAATTTTTTAACACAATGGCTAATCGACGATTTGTTGTATGGCAAGACAAATGTTGCGTGAAGGACATTGACAAAAGTGTCAAGAATAAGTGGAATTGGGCATGACTGGAGAGATCGGCTGGAGACACGATGTTGGATATATTCATCAATAAATTGTCAGCACCAGGGAAAGCCTAATGTTTGCTGTGCGAGGCCGATGTCAACTATGCGGATTGGATCATACAGTCAGAGGGGAACCGAAGGCATTGAAGTACACTGCCCACGCTGGTCACCAATGTTCTATTAGAACCTGAACAGAGGACGTATCACATGGAAGTTCGCCGATTCCATGTAGACAACACACTTCCACAAGCACCCACAAGTTCCAGATTGGACTCGTGGTGGGCTACCATATTCTCTACTGGCAAGTTCCCAGCCTTGTCAAAGCTGGTGGCTGCAATGATGAGCTGCTTTCATGGTCCTCAAATGGAAGGGTGTTTTAGTCACATGTCTAGCATCATGAATACTGCCACTGCCAGAAAGAATGTTAGTACATTCAACACTATACAGACAGTGAAGTACTCACTCATGGCAAGCAACAAGACTGCTATACAGGACTTCCACAAACAGGACTGGTCGCCTCGTTCGCAACACGAGGGGTGCACACAAAATGTACTCCATCCATCTTGCCGAGGAAGGAAAGATGAAGGAGGAGAAGAAAACTGAGCTGAACACGTCAAAGACGAAGGCAGCCACCAAGTACAAAGCTAAGGAAGCAGTTGAGCTGGCAACGAAGAAAGCTAGAATGGCCCAACAACAGGCTGTTTTGACAAAGCTGGCCAAGGAGAAAGGTGCCCGTCAGCCAACTCGGATTCAGCCCAGAAAATAGCATTAACAAGTGAGTTAGTAGTATGACAATGTGTGCGTGAGTCCGCGTGCTTGTTTTGCTATTGGATATGTTAAGATTTTCTATTTCATATTGCTCAAAATACACCATATGTCATCTACAATTAAAACATGTCTCTGAGGAGTCCCCCCTCCCCCCGATTAGATGAGACAATCCTGTCGGGCTGAAATGTGGGCCACAGCAAAATTTCCGGTTTTTTCTCTTAATGTCACATCCCTGTTGTTTGTTGTTATTCAGAGTGTGTTGTTGTTTATTGTTGTTCAGGGTCTGTTGTTATTTATTGTTGTTCAGGGTCTGTTGTTATTTATTGTTGTTCAGGGTCTGTTGTTGTTTATTGTTGTTCAGGGTCTGTTGTTGTTTGTTGCTGTTCAGGGTCTGTTGTTATTTATTGTTGTTCAGGGTCTGTTGTTGTTTGTTGCTGTTCAGGGTCTGTTGTTGTTTGTTGCTGTTCAGGGTCTGGGGTCCGCGTGGCCATCTTTGACACGGGTCTGGCCCAGGACCATCCTCACTTCAAGAAGGGCCGCATCAAGGACAGGACCAACTGGACCAACGAGAAGACCCTTGATGACGGTTGGTTTCACTTTCAGTTTGTCAACAAAACAACTCGGTTAAAAGATATATTTTAGTGATCTGGATAAATTGTAAAGAAATTGCTGTTGCTGACTTTATCATACAGCATCTTGCTGTGTAATAGTGTTTTTCTGTTAAAGGAATTTTGTTTCTTTCAAAATGGTGTACACTTGTGTGTTGTATGTTAAGTATGTGACCAGCCCAGTGAGCAGTCCTAAAGACTGGATACTGCACTGTGTAAGAACTTACCTTTACCTTTATTGACACAGTAATAGTTTCTGGTTAGAGCATAAATCTAAAATATTGTGGTGGCAAAGTTGTTAATGACTGTGTTTGACACATTTTTTAGGCGTTTAGTTCCTTGAACACCTAGTATTTATTTATATAGACTTTTAAATGGGACTGAAATAGAATTTGAAAAGTGTCATCAATTTATAGAACTTCTTATATAACTTCTGTAGACTCTTATAGTTATACTACCGGTACATGAGAGCATAAGTTTCACCCACAGTGCTTGTGTTTCAGGGATAGGCCATGGGACGTTTGTTGCAGGTGTCATAGCGAGTCAGAAGGAGTGTCTGGGGTTCGCCCCTGATGCTGATCTCTATGTCTTCAGAGTCTTCACCAGCAACCAGGTTGGTCTGTTGACAGAGAGCAGCAGTTATTCATAGGCAGTTTGTTGAACATTTACTCTCCTCTTTGTACCTGAAATCATTTTCTGTTATAATAATAACAACAATAATACTAAACGTCTATGGTGCCTATAGCCCCAGGAATCTGAGCTCACAGGCCAACATACAGGAATATTTAGGCAGAATCGTGAACAGGGATGAGCAAGAATCATCATTAGAGCAAGGTACTGCCAAAGGTTAGGGTGGGAATGTGATTTTAAATAAATAAATCTTTTACGAAAGTTGGCAATAGTTTCAGATTATTTTTAATTGATAGGAAGTTTATTTCAGATTTGTTGGGGCACCTACCGAGAAAGCATGCTTGCCAATGTTAAACTTTATGTTATGACCAAAACGTTGTCATGAAATAGATGATCTGAGTTTGCCTATTCCATCATCACCTCCCAATTCTGCCAAAGCTCCCTTCACACAGTTCTGCCATCTAAGTTGTCTTCCTCTTCTATCATCTACACATGAATGCATATACACAAGTTACCTTGGAAACAATAGGTGGTCTTTCGGTAGAAGACGATTACAAGACCATGTAGAAACTTGTTTTCTGTAGTTCTTTCAGTATGTTTGTATTAAAAATGCAAAATTGACATTTAAAAAATATTTAAAATGACTTACATTTTTGCATGCAATACATGTCTCAAGACATGGGTGGTAGTGGACCTGTTTGCCACTTTGTTGTAGGTGTCGTACACATCCTGGTTCTTGGACGCGTTCAACTACGCCATTCTGAAGAAGATCAACGTCTTGAATCTGAGCATCGGTGGACCTGACTTCATGGATCACCCCTTTGTTGATAAGGTACTCTCTTGACTTTGTTTGTTCTATAATAGTGTGGTGTCTTTTAATACAACTACTCTTAAAATATTATTTGATTGCAATCTATACATAGCATACATTTGTGTGAAGTATTGAAGATTACAGGTATCTAGTTTATTTGAAGACTTTTGGGAGTTTTGTGACAATCTGTTGTTGCATGCATGTAACCATTCAGTACACTTGGATGTACACACTCTCTTGTGGTTGCTTGGTGTCTATTACTTATGCTACATCATAGTAAACAACAGAAGTATCATACTAAACAAAAGAAGTGAACTAAACATTATGGTAGAGGATATTGACCCTCACATAATAGGTAAAACCGAACGAATATATCATATGCCGAATTGGGACTGACATATTTTTGTAGTAATTATTTATTCGCCACAAAAATGAAAGTATGTCATTATATATAACGATGTTTCAAAATTTTATTTATCCAGACAGATCACAATCTGTTTTCACATATATAATTACAATATATTACTGTACAATATATTTACAATTAATAAATTATATATCCATTACATTATATTTGTTTGGATGAATAAAATTTAGAAACATCGTTATATAATGACCATATTTTCATTTTTGTGGTAAATAAATAATTCCTACAAAAATAAAAATTATTTACAAACATTGCATTATAGTATGAAATGATTTGGTTTATATTACTTTGTGAAAACATAAACAAAAAAAGTGTAAAGAAAATCAATGGTTTGCATGCTGTCAGGATTGAACTGGCGTCGCCCGATTGTAAAATAAATGGCAAGAAACCAACGCGTCTACCAACTGAGCTAGCGGCACCAACATAAATTCACTGACTGATTTAAGTTGTTATGATAAATTGTACAACTCCTGCTTCATATATCGATATTCTAGTGATATTATGAGATTATACACGTTACTTTCTGTAGCTGGATACAATATACAGTCGCGCCTCGTTATAACGCGCCCCGTTATAACGCGGATTCGGTTATAACGTGGTCAGTCGTGGACCCCGAATTTGTGCCGCCAGGGGGGAAATTGACGCTAGGTCATCGAGTTATTACAGCATCCACGAACACCGCACTGATCTATTATACTAAAATGCGATTTACGGCACGCTCTAATAACTGTCATACTTGTTTTGTTTAACGTCATCCTTGTATTTGTAAACACTACAGGTGCAATTCCAACAGTCAATAAATGCAACGTAAGGCCCTACAACAGGACAATGAATGTGGAGCGAGTTGTTGAGCTTTGTTTTGCGTGGACATCAGTGGTATTTTAGCATTAGCTTCGGCCACACCAACTTGTAAATTGCAATCAAGAGTCACTCTAACCTGTTGCACAACAGTCAGATTCTCACACATTTACAGGTAATTTAGATATCAGAGACTTACTCTTACATCAACCTGACTCTTCAACAAAGATGGTCCTTTCAAATGATTAACCCATTAGGCCCCAGGATTTTATTAAAATATGCCTTCCTGTTCCCAGGATTCCTGACAAATTTTGAGCGATTTTACTTCCTTGTGTTAAAAAATCTGTAGAAAAAAAACTACTCAATATTGACAATTACAAGTTGTGTTTATTTTGAAGAGTCCTAATTTCTCCACATGCATGTACAAATAGAAATATAATTTAGCCATAAAATGTTGACACTTGATCACAATTTGCAAAGACAAATAGCAAATTTAAAAAAAATTTGAAAGTTATTTACTTTGCGACTGACATTTGACAATGAACTCATGGTACTACCCTATGCAACCAAATGAAGAAAATGTAGCTACATGTATTAGCCTTGCAACATTGAACAAATTATAAAATTCTGACGGTTATTGTTCAAGTTACACAATATAGTGTCAGGAAAAATATAGAAATAAAAATGTTCGAGAAAACATGTTACACAGGCATGAATTGAAATATCTCTGCTAAAAGCCATGGTGCTCCCGGAAACACGGTCCAGACTTGCACAGGGATACCCTACACAGTGAGCACCCGTACGAGGTTTCAACACAACGTTTCGATGGAGTGCGCCTTTTGGCGGAAATGCATGCCTGGCATGCCTTCTTCCGCCCTTCAAACAGGACAAGGTCATGTCCTTGAATCACATTCCTCTCGACAATTTGGGATACTTCGTGAACAGATTGCACGGCCGCTCGCTTGCGGGAAGAGAAGTTATCGCACATCTGATGCATCACTGCCATCCTGAAGCTGAGGAGTGACCACTCTCTGTGGTTGCTCGGCATTGGCCTGTTTGCCACACACTTCAAAATGTACGCATTCACCATTGCGAAGTTGAACAGGCCGAAGAGGACGTACTTCCACCACTTCCTCCCGGCTCGACCGACGTTGTAATAACTCCGGAACTGGTCAAGATGGTCGACCCCTCCCATGTTCCGGTTGTAGTCGACGATCATCTCGGGCACCGTGACCATCTCGTTTGGGACAAACCGGGTTCGGGGTTTCACAGTGTCCCTGCCAGTCGTGTTAGTTGCCACAATAAACACGTCACGCCTGTCATACCACCGACAGAACACGATGTCACGATCTGTTGACAGCTTCTCGCTCTGCCCCCTCTGCAGTGCGATGTCGGAGATCTGCTTTGGTAGGCTGCGACTGTTCTTCCGAATCGTACCGCAGAAGTAGGTGTCGGCATCGTGTAGGTCACGGATCAGGGCGAGGCCTCTCCCTCATCAACGCCCTCGGCCCCGGCCACGACCTCGGCCACGACCTCGAACTTCTTCGCTGGATGTGCTGGAATCGGATGGTTCTGGGGTGTTAGAAGACTCATCCGAGCTAGACATGACAACCGGCTCCTGTAATAAAAGACACAAAGTTCAAATAAATTATAATTATGAATTGTGAACAATAGTATAACAAGATAATAAACACAATAGCTGGTTGCTAAGGTTACAAACCATCATCACATCAACAGAACAGAACAGAACAGCGACACGCACTGATGCAAGCTGCCAGGTACACATGTACTCGACAGCTGCTAGAAGTTGTACACAGCAGACAAAGGTATTATTATAAGTGAGTTATACATGTCACTGTATAGATGAAACAGGTCATATATCCATATTATATCAACATAATTATATAACATGAGTGTAAAAATAACACAAGTGGCGGAATCGATGTACATAAAACGAGCATAATCAAGCTCAGGCCAAAGCGAAGACAGCCTACTTTTAGTGACACGATAAAAGCAACAATTCTTACAGAAAAACTACTTACATGATCATCGACTTCCACATCAGATCCACCTTCCATTTCCCCATCATCGCTGTCACTATCCCACATCATCTGGGCAACATCAGTTGCCGAAAACATGACGCTAGAAAGCAAAGTTGTATGAACACACGCGAAGAAAACCGATGAAAACTGCTACATGAAACAGATGTTTCTTGTGGCAGGGAGGGCATGGGAAAGTGTCACACCGACGACCATCCAGAATTGTTGGATGGAGGGGCTTGGTGCAGCATTCCCTACTACCTCTGATGTAATAGTGGCTGCTGCTGATGACGACGACCACTTTCTCGGATTCAGTGTCGATGAAGTACGTGCCGCCGAGTGTAAGCTCAGGAGTCAACTCAACGTTGACCAAACACTCGACAGCTTTATCGACGAGTGGACCACCGTTGACGAGTTTTGTTCAGTGACCGAACAACTCACTGATGAGCACATCATCAGTGGCGCAATGTGCGACGTTCCTGACGATGACCCGGACGCTGAGCCACAAGACGTATAAACTCCACCTCTGCCGTCACCAGCAGAAGTAGTTGCTGCACTCGAGATCGGGCTACGCTGGATCGAGAGTTGAGACAGCGACTACATCAAAGATATGCAAATGAGCAAATTCTTGAACCTTGCGAAGGCTGACCAGCTAGTCGGCAGAAAACAAGTTACTGACTTTTTTAAGTCCAAGTGAACATTGCTATCGGTCAGGATTTGTAGTGCATAGCCAATTCGTATCTTCATCGGTTTTTTTCAAGCAATGTCATCATTGTTTTGTTGTAACGTTTCAGCAGATGTTAGCTGCTTTCATCAGACAGCGTAATTTCATATTGGATATGTATTGGATGACAGTATACATGGTGACTGTAATACATTTTTGATTGTATATATTTTCGTTGTTACTTAAATAAACTTGTGCGCTGCAAGTTTCAAACCTGTTCCATTGCTTATCTCCAGGTTATCGTTTTCGAATCGCATTAGTTTTATGTAGTCGTATATATGGACCTACACCAGCATAGCAGGCGACTGTCGATTAGTAATCCACAACGGTACATTCAAGTGTTTTACCCAGTTCAACACTCGATAGCATATCTGATCACCTTTTAACCCTTTAGACCTCAGAGTGTTTCGGTGTAAAGCCCCTGGTTCCTCAGAGAATTAGGTCACATTCTGAAAATGTTCGGGGGTGTCCGTTTTTGTGGCGTAGCTCTTTTATTATTGAATTTCCATTATTGCAAGTTGTAACTATTTTAAAGGACTTAGAATGCTCTTCACATTGGGTGTAAATATGCTTTTGTATGAATAACAATAGTTGTCCATATCTCGGTAGGCGAGCCAGTATTTAGGTATTTCACTACAACATGTCATATTATGAGTCATAACTTTTTTATACTTCATTTCTTACTGCTACAAGTTGTGTTTATTTGAAAGATAATTTAATTACTTACATTTTGGTATAAAAATTGTTATTATATCTAAAATAGATGTTGCACACGCTGGAATACAATGGAAGCATACTTGACAATTTTGCAAAGCTGAAATTAAATATGGGGTACATCACTGTATGGAGTCTACCTTCAATGCACACCATGTTGCATATGTTGCAGTGCTGTAATTTATATGATACTAAAATGTAATTAAAACAATATTTTGGTACAACATATGTTATTGTATCATACGTATTTTGCCCAAACAAGATGTGGTAAAATAAAACCCTGCTGGACAATAATTTATACACCGAACATAATGATTGACTGCTGTATAACTTTTTTATGATCATTATTGTACTGCTACAACTTGATTTTATTATAAAGAGCAGATAAATGCCTACACAATGATACCTGCATTGTTAAATTCTGATGGCTAGAATGATATATACTTCATTACTGTGGAATGGGAGTGCCTGGTCACATGTAGCTGTCAAGTGTCAGCACTACCACCCCGGACAGCCTCGGTCAAAACAACAAGTGAACAACAGGACAGTCCCGCAAGTTACAACACTTAGAAATCCCGAAATAATACAACTACAACATCGTCATACAGTTTCCTAATCGAAATATAAATAGCGTATTAACTTCGTGCAAAAATAAGGAATACAGAATGCGGGACTGGTCTCGTAGCGTGTTTACAAAATGGGCGTGAACGACCAGCTTCCCTGACAACAACAACAACGATCGTCCATCCGAAGTATCGAACAAAGTCGCATATAATTACATGAACATCGATGTCTAAATCACTTTCTTCGATATCACTGTCATCACAGACACACGACTTCTGCAGACAAACGACTAGGACCAACAGACGCCATTTTGTTCTCTCAAAAACTGGAGCAACTTGGAAAAACGCATGAAACTTCGATAAGTCGAATAGCAACATACACCAGAAATACCCACAATTCATTGCCAATATGTTAATGAGACATTTTGAATGTGTTTCAAAAGTATCCTCCAGAGTGCGCCTCTGGAATATATGAAATTATGACGCTCATCTTTTCGGGCGGGTTTGGCCGACTTGAGGAGTCGGAACTCGGGCGGGTTTGGCCGACTTGAGGTCTAATGGGTTAAAATTAATACAATACATGCAATACGTTGATGGTATTTTACTATAAATAAGCTGTGTGTAGACCGCATCACTGGCACACCGTGGATTCACATCTCGCTCCCCGTAGCCGTAGACATACGGCGTAGCAACTGTCGATAGTACTGTCGGCCTACCTGTTGAATATTTGAGTCGTACGAACGATGCACCGTAGCAGTTAATTGTTGATTAATAATCCACAATGGTACATGCATGTGTTTTATTCAGTTCAACATTCATTAGGATATAACATTTAAAAGTTAATACATTGCAACATATTGTCAATATTTTTCGTTTAATAAACCATGCATAGATCGACTGCATCGCTAGCACACCGTACGTGGCATGGGCGTGGATTCACTTCTCTCTCGCCGTTTGGTGGTGGTGGCGCTGCTGGTGGAATATACAGGAATAAATTTATAACGCGCCTCATTTATAACGCGGTTCCATTTCGTGGACCTCGACTACCGCGTTATAACGAGGCGAGACTGTATGTTTGCTATGCATGTTTATTGGTGTAGATTATATCCCGTTGGTTGCATTCAATATAATTATTCTGAAAACGAGCCCAAGCTTGGTGAAACATAGTCGACTTGTAGGCACATTCGCATTCGTTGTTTTGAATAAAATTTTATTCATGTGGAACCATAAGATAACTGCTTGTTCCTCTATGATGACTAGTGTTTGTATTACGTTGGAATATTGCACAATAACTCATTCTGACACTCGTTTCGACCCAAAAACTGTACTTGTAAACATGCTCTGAATGCATGGAAAGGGTCGGCCTGATGCGAGTTTGAGTCATAAGTGACGTCACATCTCGGCATCCCGAAAAGCGCGCCAAAAATATGCATATTCAAAAATGTCCAGATGCACAGCATAAAATGTGGAATTTCTAATTCATTGAAATTTTTGATTTTTTTGGCTTCGTGGATGTTGAAATAGATAGCAGGATGTAATATAACATGAATTCAAGCAATAGATGTTTTTATTCCCTTTAACAGTTGGGTTAGTTTATCGAAGTCCAAACATAAGCATAGAAGAGAATGAAAAAGTACAAAACGCTACAAGGGAAGTGAGCAAACGGGACTGTGTTATTATGGGGGATTTTAATGGAAATCTCTACAGCGTACGGTGAGTGTAGACCAGAAGTTTTTAGTTTTAATACAAAATAATTTCCTTTCTCAACATGTGCCAGAACCAACCAGGGGTGAGAATGTGTTAGACATAGTTTTGTCCTCACAGAATGAATTAGTTGACAATGTCAAGATATGTGAGTCACTGGGGAGTAGTGAAAGTGAAGAAATTTTCACAAAGGAAGATATAAGGACATGAGAAAATATCTAGCAAAAATAGACTGGAATGACACACTAAAGAATAACAGAATGCTGGAATATCTTAAGTGAAATTGAGTACATCGGCGATAAATTTGTTCTCTTGAAAAAACAAGGGAAACGGTCTAGAAAGAAACACTTATCGAAAGAAGCCATTCGAAAAATTAAGTACAAACAAATGATGTGGAAGTCATATAGACATACTGGAAATTATGAAGACTACAATATTTATAAAGAAGCACTTAACAAGCTATAACTGAAATTAGAAATTCAAAGAGAAGCAGTGTACAAAAATTAGCTTGTAATATAAAACATGACAGCAAGAGTTTTTATGCATATGCATATGTTCGGAGCAAACAGAAAGTTCAGTTCAAACGCCTGAATCTGCACATGGCAACGAATAAGCTGCATGATGAAATGCAATCGGCTTATAGACAACAACATTCTACAGAAACAGCTCTGATGAAAGTACAACACGACATCATGCGCAACCTTGACACGGGACGTTGTGTCATGCTGGTTCTTCTTGACACGAGTGCAGCATTCGATACAATCAACATTGACGAATTGTTGAACACTCTGGTTCATACTTGACCGGCAGATCTCAGTGTGTCACGATTGGTTCGTCTTCTTCGAACGCAATCCCCATCTACCACGGTGTACCTCAGGGTGCAGTACTTGGACCAGTGATGTTCAACGCATAAACGACACCCATTGCTGACATCTGCAAGAAACATAAAATACCACCGATTCGCTGATGACATCCAGCTATATGTAAGCTATAACCCTATGGTGTCTGACGAACTGGAAAATGCTAAACAGCTGCTCATCCAGTGCATCGCCGAGATTAGAGCCTGGATGCTGATTCATCAACTTAAACTCAACAATGATAAAACTGAGTTTATTGTGCTGCAGTCACCGCACAATCTACGTGTTTACGGCAGCCCCAGCTTGGAACTACCTGGACTTACCTTGCAATCAACAGATGCAGCGAGAAATCTAGGCTGTTACTTCGACCGACACATGCAGTTAGTCCGCCTCGTCTCCAGCTACTGTTCTTCGGCCTACTACCATCTACGACTGATCGGCAGAATTCGTCACTTGCTGACGCGAGACGCGTGCCATGCTGCAGTGCGCTGTCTTGTGCTAAGTCGCCTCGACTACTGCAATGCTCTACTCGGTGGATTGAACAATGGACAGACCAACCGACTTCAACGAGCACAGAACTCAGCTGCTCGCCTCATCAACCGCGTCAGACGGCGAGATCACATCACACCAATTTTGCAATCACTGCATTGGCTGCCGATCAGAATGAGAATTACTTTCAAGATATGTACTTACATATTTAAGATCATGCATGGCTTAGCCCCGAACTACCTCAACTGTGTGATAGTTCGCAACGCACCCACACGTGCATTGCGATCGGCGAGTGACGCAACACTTCTCGCGGTGACGGTGTCTAAGAGAACTATCGGACAGGGCAGCTTTGCAGTGACAGGCTCACATATGTGGAATAGCTTGCCAAAGTGTGTGCGATCGGTTGGAACATTGGCGGCTTTCCGGAAACAACTTAAAACCCATCTATTTCGCATGCACTACATGCCTTGATGCAAGCATTGCTGCAACATCTAAATGACACTGGTTTCTATTTTATAGTATTGATTGGTTTTTAATTTAATTGTTTGAAATTGTATTTTTACACTCTAATTTATTTATTTTTATTTATGTTTTATCTTAGCTTATTTATTTAATTAATTCATATTTTAACATTTAGCCAACTCGTCATTTTAGTATGTGAAGCGCTTTGATTAGTATTTACCTACTTAAAAAGCGCTATATTAAAAAACGGAATTATTATTATTATTATAAAGTTGGTCCTCTCGAAGATAGTGCTGGAAATATAATGTCAGAGGGACGCTTAATTGCAGAAGATCTGAATGAGTACTTTAGTTCAGTGTTTACCAGGGAAGATATTACTTCACTGCTAGTATCAGAGGCTAAGTTCAAGGGGACAGAATCAGACTATTTAGGACAGTTAATTGTAACCCCAGAAATGGTAGCTAAGAAAATAAGGGCAGTGAAGGATAATAAATCACCTGGAGTGGATGGGATTCCACCCAAACTACTATTGGAAATTGTAGAACAAATTAGCATACCGCTTGCAACAGTTTTCAACTTCAATTAGAAGAGGGAGTGGTTCCTTTAGAATGGAAAGAAGCAAACATTATTCTGTTATTTAAAAAAGGTTTGAGATACAAGTCAGAGAACTACAGACCAGTGAGTTTAACATCAGTGATTTGCAAATTATTAGAAAGACTAATTAAAGATCACATGGTGGATTTTCTTGTTAAACATATCTTGATAAACGCATCTAAACATGGGTTTCTAAAAGTGAGCTCATGCTTAACAAATATGTTACATTTTTTGGAAGACATCACTAAGTGGATAAACGAGGGATCACCAGTAGATGTTGTCTACTTATATCAGTCTTGAGTGGGGTACCACAGGGATCAGTACTGGGACCTATATTATTCTTAATACAAGCCTTGACATTAAGATTTTGTATCCACTGGCCCAGGAGGCAGTAGATTTGAAAAGTTATTGGCCCGCCCAAAAAAGTTGCTGGCCCGGATTTAATAAACAAATATGTTGATACTGAGGTGCCTGTTGGTCGCTTCACAAGAAGTCCACAATGCAAAGTTAAATGAAGATTTTTTGAGACATCACCAACGTATTTTCAGCTCGGGACTTGATACTTTAGCTGGCTGTCCTCAGCACATCAAAAGCATTTCTTGGTTTTGGCTGTGCCTGAGGCTCAATGCTAAGGCTGGTATTACCAGGATCAGGCACGTTATAACATAATAAATGTGCATCTGAATGCCGATACCATGTGCAGACCTGCCTACCATTCCGGATTGTCCGGAATCATTCCGGAAATACACCTAAAATGACGGTATTATGGCGAGGGATGAAAATATTACGGATTCTTTCGTTGTCACAATGAGCGTCATTCACTTCCGATTTCCATCAATGCTGGTTATGAACATCTGCCTTACCTTGTTAACTGAACGCTTCAAAACACCTAATAGTTTATTAGAGACAATTATGTTTTGAGTGCCACTATTGTCATAGTCACAGTATCAAAATATTACTGACAGTGGTGTTCTTTTCGTGACAATATCTGACACGGTTCTGAACTATTACTGACAGCAAGCCTATATTCCTGAAAATCAGTGTAAATGGAAAGATGGATTAATGACAGGAAGTTTTTGGGGTAGGCAGGTCTGCATGTGTATCAAATTATCATTATGACTGGCGATGTTCGATGCTGATGTAAACAACGCTGCGGTGTGCGACAGTGTGAAATTTCCTTGATGCCTTTCCATTATGGAATATTATATGCGCTAGCATTTTATCATGTAGACGACAGTTGAGATTTTCTGCCATCCATAGCTAATGTGTAACAAGACAGCTTATTGGGTGAATAATTAATGACCCTCACCATTCGCCATTCACGCGGGCGGATACAAATGTTTTTGACAGTGCATACATGTCATCATATACGCATGGCTGAGTTTCAGTTGCCGTTATTTAATTAGTTATAACAGAAATGTAACAAAACAAACATTAATCTAAATATCAAATAAAAAGATTAGACTTTTTTTTAGATAGGGTCGGGTTATCGGAAACACAATGGTGGTCAATTGGATTGAAACCAGTGGCTCGGTGGGCCACTAAAATATGAAAACTGGTAGCCCAAATTGGCCCGACAGCCTCAAAAAAGGCACCGGGCCAGCGGGCCAGTATTAATGTCGAGGCCTGTAATATATACCAATGATTTGAATGATGATATAAAAAGCAGTGTTGAAATTTGTGGATGATACAAAAGTGTTTAGAAGGATTAAATGTGATGGAGATAGACAGCATTTACAAGATGATTCTGACAGGTTGATCAAATGGTTTGAAAAATGGCAAATGTTGTTCAATTTTGGGAAATGTAAATGCCTTCACACAAGACATGGGAACGAACATGTAGAATATACAATGGGGGGTACTGTACTAAGTACTACTGTAAAAGAAAAGGTTTCAGAGCAGTGCGGAATTGCAGCTTCAAAGGGAAATCAAATTCTTGATTAATTAGACGTAATATAGCATATAAGGACAAAGAACTAATAATACCGCTGTACAAAACAATAGTTAGGCCTCATTTAGAATATTGTATACAAGCATGGAGGCCATATCACAAGAAGGACATATATACGCTAGAAAGAGTACAGAGGAGAGCGACTAAAATGATACAAAAACTGAGGGATCTTAGTTACGAAATACGCATAATAGAATGTGGTTTAACAACACTAGAGACCAGGAGATTGAAAGGAGATCAGACAAGTGTTTAAAATATTGAACGGTTATGAAAATATTGATAGAAATATTTTTTCTCAGTTAAGAAAGATAGAAAGACTAGAGGACTTGAAGTTACATTAGTTAAGGAGCAGTGTATATTAGATATAAGAAAGTTCTCATTTTTATAAAGGACTGGAAATAAATGGAACAGATTATCAGTTGATTGTGTGGGTGCTAGTAGTGTGAATTTGTTTTAAATAAAATTGACACTTACCTCAGAAGGGCGGGATACATGTACATAAAAAGGGTTGGACTCTCGATAAGCCAAAAGGCTGTCTTGTCTACCTGCTATCTAGAGTTAATTGTCTGGGTGGCAATCTTATTAAATCTTGTTAAGTCTTAGCCGTGTTCATTGTATTCTTGTAGTCTGATAGATTTTTTAATATAATGATATTAAATAAAATTCCCTGTTGATAATTAGTTTTAGTAAAAATACAGATATCTTGTAATTCACAGCAAAATTAGTTACAAGTTCTTATATTTGTTACCAGATAATAAAATATTGGAACTTGCTACCAGACACAGTAGTGGCTGAATCAGTGGAGACGGTGCTTGCCTGAGCTTTGTGCACTTTTGCCTGTCTCGATGCAGTGCTGCTCATAGGTAGTGGCTCCCTTTGAGATTGCAGAATGCCAAGCTGGTCGGTCCTGAGCAAGGGTCTCCCTTGAAGCAGGACACAGTAACCAGCATCACAGAACTGCAAACATTTATTGAAAATTCTAACTAACTTGGTACAAAGCAAACAAGAATAATCAGCAATTATCCCATGAACACACAGCACAGGGGCCAAATTCACATGGCATTTGTACATATGAACCTTTGTGCAAAGGAATTTTATATGCTTATGTAGAAATAGTTCGCAACGCCTTGCATGTCTTCTACAATCTGAGTTACATAATCTATCTCAGACATTCTCATAAGTTCCTTCATTCAGTGTGACTGTTTTGTGAAACGTCCCTGAATGTCTGACTCCTTACGAGTGTTGGCTGATATTCAAAACAGTTGTGTGGTTTGCAGGTGTGGGAATTGACTGCCAACAAAGTGATACTTATATCAGCTATTGGCAATGATGGACCATTGTATGGGTGAGAAATATTCACACTTTATCTTTCTTTAGGAAAATTTTATTAATAAAATCTAGAGATTATATTTCAATGGGTCTGATGTACATGTTGTATAAACCTGTTTCTGTTTGTCACTAGGCTGATTGACAGTTGATATGTGTGGTATATGACATTTTGAGATCCTAAAAACTGCCTGCCTGTGTTATAACACTTTGTAGCAGAATGTGATTATGGTATTGGTTGTATTCTAGCCTGGCCACTGAACAATTCAAAATGATGTTTCTTGTGCTGGGTTCTAGATCTTGCCACATTTCAGAACCGTAACACTTAAAAAATTAATCAGATGTTTTAAAATTCCTTCCTCCTTTGATTTAGGTCATTACGGAGTTCAATCAGGTTAATTTATCTTCAAATGTGTGAAATAAGGACAGTTTAAGAAATATATACAATGTCGTTTTAATAAGAGATTGCATACTTTTGGGAAAGATCATCAAATGAGTCAAACAAATCGACTTGTTAGATCGACTAACTTGTGAAAGTACGAATACCGTAAGTTTCCGTGTATAATACGCCCCCATATATGATATGCCCCCATGTATGATATGCCCCCATGTATGATACGCCCCCATGTATAATACGAACCCGGATTTTTGCTAAATTCTGATAGAATGCCTATATTAGAATTATTACCATGTCTGATACTCATCCCAACTTTTGGCATCAACCTTTCATTTCTCCACTTCTGAGTTTGCTTGAAGTGTGGCTCAGGGTTGACATCTGGTCAGAGAAACTTTTGGACAAACGCACCCAGAATTTTAAGTGGAAAATGGAGGGGAAAATGCATATTATACACATAAAGTTATTGCAGCCTTGTGCTCCAGTACATAGAGCTGGAAAACATTTACAATTTGTTTGCCAAATCGAAAATTATTTAATTGTTGGACCAATGATTTCATCAAAACATAAAACATTGTACGAGATAGAATTAATTTTTTTCTTAAATTATTCTAAAACGAGATTAGTGAAAAATGGAATAGTGGAGGGAGTATTAAGTGAATGCTGGAATTTTGAATTGCAGCACCCTCAACAACCCAGCTGACCAGATGGATGTGATTGGGGTTGGGGGAATTAACTTTGACAACCAGATAGCCCGCTTCTCTTCCCGAGGGATGACCACCTGGGTAAGCATCAAATGCATAGTTCTGGAGTTCCTTCATTTATTTCTCTTCTGCTTCATGTAAGAACTAATCCTTCAAGTTTGAAGATTGTAAGCTCTTTTGTCATAAAGTGTGTGTATGCAGTTATGTGCAAAATGCAGTTTATATTAACTTCTCATATGTTTTCACATGAATGATGCACCAAATACATTCAGTAAGTTTAACTAATTTCCTATGGAATAATTCACTAAATACATCTACCGGTAGTTGAATGAGTGATTATTTGAGTAACAATGACTGCAGCAGACAGTAGCAGTAGCAGTGTTTGAAATGTTTCACTCCCTATTGACAGCCCAAGGTTTCATTCCACTAACTCCTGTTTTGAAGCTTAGGCTATGTTGCCTTAGTTCACTCAGCTGTATAAATGACTACTTGGTTAAGTATTTTTGTATGTACGTCTGTGATGTTATAGTATTCTTGAGTCTTGACGTGCGCATGTTGACTTGTACTATACTAAGTTGGTATGTATGTTCCTGCAGGAGCTGCCTGGGGGCTATGGTCGCATGAAGCCAGACATTGTCACCTATGGAACATCTGTGCGGGGATCCGCAATCAAGTTAGTATAAACACATAGACAATGGAGCTGAAACAACAATATTTCTCCCTAATGTGTTTACAGAGTTCTTTCTAATTTCATCTATGTAAAGTCAGTTCATCCTTGATTAAGGCAGCACAAATATCATTGCTTTACATTGATAACAATAACAAATATGATCTGCCAATTGAAAATATAATAATACAAATTTCCCAGCACAACCATTCCCTTGACCTTAACATTGTCAGGCAGAATTCCTATGTTTATTTTGGTAGAGTAGGACTAAGTTTCTGTACAAAGAATGTGTGTTAGACTAGCATTAATTATTTAGCCATTTATATTGGGAAACGGCACAGATTGGCCACAGGTTAAACGTCTGCCACGGGTGAAGATCATTCTCAGACTTGAGCCATCTGTTGTGCAGTGGACTGGTTCACCAAGGTAAAGAGCTCATAAGGAAAACCCATCATTAAACGCATCACTGAGGACACTATTTCTGTGACACACGGGCGAAAGTGTCCTGGTGGTGCACCCTGGTGCTGACAGTTTTCAATAAACAAGGTCACCTTTAAGGAGTGATGATGATTTTAAAAGGCAAAAGCAGTCTTATGAGCTGACAAAAATGTCAGTGAAATGGTCCCCAGACTAGTTGCCTTGACCAGGTATCTATCAAGCCACTGTTGTTTTAGGGGTGGATGTCGCTCGCTGTCAGGGACTAGTGTTGCCTCACCAGTAGTGGCTGGAGTGGTCACACTCCTCATGAGGTATGTATATACTGTGACCTTGTGCAGAGTCATCTCTGGACTATAAACTTCCATCTCGGTTAATCCAGACAATTTTTCCTGCTGAATTTTGGCAATACCTAGTCAAAAATGATATTTGTTACGCAATGTTGGCTTACTGATTTTGCCTACTAAGCTGTATTAAAACGTATTTAACCCAATGTTATGCAAGGCGTATTTCAATTACACTTTACAAGCTGCCTGGCGCCGAAACCAGATGAACTCACAATTCGCGGAAGCCATGAGCATGTCTAGCAGATCCGTTTGATGTCAGCAGATCCGTTTGATGTCAGCGCAAAACAAACAATACCTCGCTCTACATTTACTGTTCCTAAAGTTAAAATTGACCATAATTATAGTCAAAGAAACTTATACCTTTGATAGCATTGGCAGTGCCGAATAAACAATGGCAACGTTGTGACACGCCTCACACTTGATTCTTTGCAGTTGTACGTCAATGTTAAATTTATTGTCCGCCAACTAGTCGTTCAATATACACGTCGTGGACATAGACGGGAATAACTTCACACAAAACAATTAACAGTTATTACCGTGTTAATATAGTTTGTCATAGCACCCATTTCCCCCCTGGCGGCAGAAATTCGGGGTCCACGACCGACCGACCTGACAGAATTCCTATATTACCATGTATAATAGGCATCCCAACTTGTGGCATCAACCCGTCATTTCCCAACTTCTGATAGTTTGCTTTAAGTGCGGATCAGGGTTGGCCACTGTCATTTCACCAAAGCTCGTTTGTATGATGACCCTTGAGCCCATAACAGAATGTCCCATACGGCATTGCAACAAGGTGAGTCGTATCAGTGCCGTCATTCTTCCACAAGGGGAGCGTATGTGGTAAAGGATGGATAGATCTGGTACCACGAGGCTCATGCCGCAATTGCAAGGGGGAGTGTGTGTAGTAAAGGATGCATAGATCTGGTACCACGAGGCTCACGCCGCAGTCGCGAGGGGAATGCATGTGGTAAAGGATGGATGGATCTGGTACCACGAGGCTCACGCCGCAGTCGCGAGGGGAATGCATGTGGTAAAGGATGGATGGATCTGGTACCACGAGGCTCACGCCGCAGTCGCGAGGGGAATGCATGTGGTAAAGGATGGATGGATCTGGTACCACGAGGCTCACGCTGCAGTCGCGAGGGGGAGTGCATATGGTAAAGGATGGATAGATCTGGTAACACGAGGCTCACGCCGCAGTCGCGAGGGGGAGTGCATGTGGTAAAGGATGGATGGATCTGGTACCACGAGGCTCACGCCGCAGTCGCGAGGGGAATGCATATGATAAAGGATGGATGGATCTGGTACCACGAGGCTCACGCCGCAGTCGCGAGGGGAATGCATGTGGTAAAGGATGGACGGATCTGGTACCACGAGGCTCACGCTGCAGTCGCGAGGGGGAGTGCATGTGGTAAAGGATGGATGGATCTAGTACCACGAGGCTCACGCCGCAGTCGCGAGGGGGAGTGCATGTGGTAAAGGATGGATGGATCTGGTACCACGAGGCTCACGCAGCAGTCACGAGGGGAATGCATGTGGTAAAGGATGGATGGATCTGGTACCACGAGGCTCACGCTGCAGTCGCAAGGGGGAGTGCATGTGGTAAAGGATGGATGGATCTGGTACCACGAGGCTCACGCCGCAGTCGCGAGGGGAATGCATGTGGTAAAGGATGGATGGATCTGGTACCACGAGGCTCACGCCGCAGTCGCGAGGGGAATGCATGTGGTAAAGGATGGATAGATCTGGTACCACGAGGCTCACGCCGCAGTCGCGAGGGGAATGCATGTGGTAAAGAATAGATGGATCTGGTACCACGAGGCTCACGTCGCGATGGGGAGTGCATGCGGTAAAGGATGGATCGATCTGGTACCACGAGGCTCATGCTGCAGTCGCGAGGGGGAGTGCATGTGGTAAAGGATGGATGGATAATTGTTTTCAATTTTAGAATATATTTATTTTTGTGCATTTCCTATGTAAAATCTTCATTTGGCTGTATATAACTTGATTCAAGATATGTTATTATCTTTCAAACTGTTGAATATCAGTCTGGCGGTAGTCAGCAAGATTGTTCCAAAAATTAAGAAAAAGCTTTAATTGTATCACCAAAGCATTAGACTTGGCACCTCCGGTTTTGTTCTGTCAGGGCATTTGCGAGGTTAGACTTAGATGTTAGGGAAACCACTTCCAGAATACTGTTGTAACAGTAATGTTATGACAATGAGCCAAAGCTCTCATCGCCTGACCGTGTGCCGTGGTTGTGTTCCAGCGCTGTCCTGAATCGTGGCAATGTCATCAACCCGGCCAGCATGAAGCAGGCCCTGATGGTGTCAGCACGGAGACTGCCGGGGATCAACATGTTTGAGCAGGGCCATGGCAAGCTGGAGCTGGTGCGAGCCTACCAGACTCTACGCAACTACAAGCCTCAAGCCAGGTAGGGCACTAGGGCCTCAGGCCAGGTAGGGCACTGGGGCCTCAAGCCAGGTACGGCACTAAGGCCTCAGGCCAGGTACGGCACTAAGGCCTCAGGCCATGTAGGGCAATATGGCCTCAGACCAGGTAGGGCACTAAGGCCTCAAGCCAGGTAGGGCCTACCAGACTCTATGTAACCTCAAACCCCAGGCCAGGTAGGGCACTAGGACTTCAGACCAGTTAGGGCACTAGGGCCTAAGATCAAGTAGGGCACTGGGTCCTCAAGCCAGGAAGGGCACTAAGGCCTCAAGTCAGAAAGGGTACTGGGGCCTCAAGCCAGTAGGGCACTAGGGCCTCAGGCCAGGTAGGAGGCACAGTATTTTATGATTTGTTCTTGTATGTACAAATACGTAGTATGATGTGATGAAAGTACATTGTTGAAGTCTTGCAAGATTTAATGGGGCTACGTCTGTCTTGAGATGAACTACATATTAAAATTTACTGTTCTGTTTGTTTCAAAACAGTGACACTAGTTGTTTAAGCACATTTCCTAGGTCACTGCTTACAAACAGGGAATGGTTCAGCAGTGGTGATTAATGTTGTATGATGATTTATAATATAAACGAGAAAGAGGTAACATGCAATACATTTTCATTGCATCAAAAGAACTACCTCCCATCTGTTTATATGGCAACAGTCAATAAAACCATATGAACAAAATGATTTGATATGGAATTAACGCAGATTTCCTCAGCAAGATAACAATTGTGTTCTATCTATATGTGGAATGAGCCGTGATTTCTTGCAGTCTTCACCCCAGCTACATCGACCTAACGGAGTGCCCCTACATGTGGCCCTACTGCTCCCAACCCATCTACCACGGCAGCATGCCTATCATTGTCAATGTGAGTATACAACCAACCCATCTACCATGGCAGGATGCCTATCATTGTCAATGTGAGTATATATCCAACCCACCTACCATGGCAGGATGCCTATCATTGTCAATGTGAGTATATATCCAACCCACCTACCATGGCAGGATGCCTATCATTGTCAATGTGAGTATATATCCAACCCACCTACCATGGCAGGATGCCTATCATTATCAATGTGAGTATACAACCAACCCACCTACCATGGCAGGATGCCTATCATTATCAATGTGAGTATACAACCAACCCATCTACCATGGCAGGATGCCTATCATTGTCAATGTGAGTATATATCCAACCCACCTACCATGGCAGGATGCCTATCATTGTCAATGTGAGTATATATCCAACCCACCTACCATGGCAGGATGCCTATCATTGTCAATGTGAGTATATATCCAACCCACCTACCATGGCAGGATGCCTATCATTATCAATGTGAGTATACAACCAACCCACCTACCATGGCAGGATGCCTATCATTATCAATGTGAGTATATATCCAACCCACCTACCATGGCAGGATGCCTATCATTATCAATGTGAGTATATATCCAACCCACCTACCATGGCAGGATGCCTATCATTGTCAATGTGAGTATATATCCAACCCACCTACCATGGCAGGATGCCTATCATTATCAATGTGAGTATACAACCAACCCACCTACCATGGCAGGATGCCTATCATTATCAATGTGAGTATATATCCAACCCACCTACCATGGCAGGATGCCTATCATTATCAATGTGAGTATATATCCAACCCACCTACCATGGCAGGATGCCTATCATTATCAATGTGAGTACCCAACAGCAGCAAAACATGGATATATATTGATAGCAAACATTATCTATGTAGTTTTTTTTTGCAAAGACAGAACAGGTGACAAGTTTACTGTAGGTAATGTATTTGTTAAATTATACTGACATGAATGTATTCATACTATGTTCTGGTCAAAATTCAGGAACAATGATCGTAGGAGTACCAAATTACCATTTCGTGGTATCATTTAATTATAAAGTGTCACGTAATACTTTAATAAAATACATCAAAATGCAAATATTTTTATGGATATTTTGTATCCAGATAAACAACTGGAAAAGTGTTAAAAGCATGTCTTTATATGCTTGTCTTCAGAGAGCAGAAATGTCACGTGGCCAGGCTGTTTTACAAATGATAGTCCAGCAGCCAAGGGTAGTGACCCAAACTTCTCAGATATAGTTTTTTCTCTGCTGATTATTTATGATTGGGTGTATATAAAGATATCCAGGGTGGTGTGGACCCGTCACCCTTGAGCAATTTGAATTATTCAAGATGGCCACAGAGGACCAGAAAATGCCTTAGTTAAGATGGATTCGCCTTTATAACGGACAGAAAAATTTTCTTGTGTCAATGTATGTTTAACAAATCCTATTCACAGAAATCTGTTTTATACTTCCATATTCTCAAAATGCAAAGTTGCAGCCATTTCGAAATCCAAGATGGCCACCATAGAAATGCAAGTTTATTTATAATCATATAAATAATAATAAGATAACTTCTATTGTGGCTAAATCCTTGGAAACCAAGCTCAGAGGCACATCAAAACAAAAGGGTTGGTCAATCTCAAAATCCATAAGTACTTTTTCAGTTGTCAACAGATGGGTCAAGGCGCTAGGGAGCTACGGTGGATAAGCAAGGTTGTAAAGATACGTATTTACTGCCTAACACAGACTTAGCCTGGCTCCGTCGCTTCACAAGGTGCAATATATTTGGCTGCGCCCAAGTTGCTCGCCAAAAATAATAATAAAAATGAAAAATGACCCATCCCTGCAGCTCCCACCACCCTCACCCAGTCACCTCCTCTTCCCACTTGGCGCCTCCATTGTTTAAGTCTCGCATTTAATTTGCTCCATTCAGTTTCCTTTGTGAACAGTTATTATACTCTTTTGGGGTTAATTTACGGTTTATCGTTTTGCTTATCACTTCTGAATTTATGTGATAACTTTTATCCCCAGTTTTCAGTAACCATTTAGTCTTATTAGCTGTTGTTACACTTCGCCTTTACAATCCACGGCAAATGTAATGGTGGACCGCTCGTGACCACGCCACCAGAGAAAGTGCCCCGTCTGCACGAGACTGCGCTCTGTGCAAATGTCGCTCTTGTCACGGCTGTACCGTCGACAACAAGTGCGATGTTTGTTCGAATTGGACAGATAAAGTCTGGGCTGGAATCGTCGACCGTACGAAAGCTCGACTTGCCAGAAAACGCCGCTCCTGAGACACAGACGTCTGCCAACCACTCGCCACCGTCAGCACTCGGTGACGCGCGCAGTCACAAGCGTCCACGGTCGCGGACTTCTAGCATTTCTAGTGGTAGCTATCGTGGGTTTTCTCCGGTGCTGCCTCCGGAAAATGCCCAGGAACGCGGCCGTGAGTCCGTGATGTAAGAAATTCTGCGCTTGCTTCGCGAGCAACGGACACTACAAACCATCGGCGTCTCAACTGCCTACGACGTAAGTAGCATGCCAAATAGGCCCCCTTGTGCTTCCGGAGGCCCAGCTATGACCTGGGCGGTTGACGGAACTGTCCGGACAAATGTCCCAACAGTTGGATCCCACGTAGTGGCATCTGAGCACACACCCGGCAGTCCATACCAGTGGACGTATGCCGGCAGACCGGCTCCGGGCGGAAAACCGGAGACAATTCTCCGGGAAACCCGTCTTCGGACTGAAACCGGAGACCCGGCCGAGCCTCCGGAGCCGGAGGGAAACCCGAGATGCGACGGCGTTCGGCGCAAAACGCCAAACCAAGGGGGAATTCCCCAAACATGCGGCGCACAATACCGACCCGGAGAACCGGCAGGGCAGTCGGAACCGGAAAACGCCGACGGCGGGTTCGGTAGCCGGATCCCTTTGCCGGAGTGTCCGTCCAGAGATCCGACAATGTACGTTCCGACGGACAATTGCCGGATTCGTCAGTTTCGTCCGGACTCCGGAGACGGTCGACGAACACACAGATCACGGGAAAATCCGGGCTCATTAAACCCGGAGTTTCCAGTCGCCACCGCCTCGGCCCGAGTCGATGTTTTGCGTCACAAACAACCTGCGTCCAGAAGTGCCGCTTTTCAGCGTGTCTTCCCGACAAACCGACACGGTTCCCACCGAAATGGTTGGCTGGACAGTCGGTCCCAGGACAGCACATGCGATCCCCAGACACGAGGTCCCTTTAGGCTACACACGCCTGTCGCCGTCCGCAGCTGCCGGTTCGGCCCGGCAGCATGACGCGTCCCGGCACATGACCGCCAACGACAATTTTGTCATGCCGTTCTCGTGTTCTGGCAGTGACCACACCGTTCGAATGGCGGACGACGATCCACATTACAACTGTCCATGTTCGGAAGACCAGGGTGAATGGAGTTCCGTCGAGGGACAACTCCCCGATCAGTCCATCTGGATGCTGATATAGGTCTAGACGGTCTATGGGGAGCTCTACATTATCCCGCAGAACTTTCCTGTCCTTGGCATCAGCTTTGAGTCTGGCTTCCACTTCCTCCTTGTGGTTGATGTGTGCTGGTGGACCTTCATTGTCCCTCATCTTATTCAAGTTATTAATGATGACACTGCATGTATGTAAGCTGTGTGCCCAGGTCTTCGGCGTTTCAGGCTTCAAGTACAATATCAATTACATGAACACGTTATATGATATGAACACTTTACTTGATACTCTTCTACTGTCCGCAGAATACCTAAAAGGTAGAAGGTATTGACCACACATTATACGAAAAATAGCCGGTTCTGGTTCCTTTTCTCCCATCATCTTTGCAATTTATTTATCAGTATACTTGATACATGTATTGTGTAAATTCATGAAAGGATAAATTTACAGTTAATTTCATGTCGTCGTAAGAAAGAAAATTGAAGACAACTGCTCCAGTTTTCTATGGTTTTGTACACTATAATTTTGTTATGATTCAATAAATATTGACATGTGCAGTGGCCATCTTGGAATTCAAAATGGCCACCATTTTATATTTGAAAATTATGGAAGTGCAAAATAGATTTCTGTGAATTGGATTTATCAAACACACATTTATACAAGAAATCTTGGCAATATTTCTGCCCTTTATAAAGGCGAATCCATCTTAACTAATGCATTTTCAGTGCATTTTCGGGTCCGCGGCGGCAATCTTAAATAATTCAAATTGCTCTAGGGTAACGGGTCCACACTACCCTGGATCTGGATATCTGTATATACATGCCAATGGTGAATAATCAGCAGAGAAAAAAACATATAAGTGAATTTTGGGTCAGGCCAAAACTGGACAATCTACTACCGGACTATGACAGCTTTGTGACTAAAGGTAAACTAGGTATGCTACATTAGAAAGTAATGCATAATAATCATAGCAGTGTTACCTTATTTACAACAACAGGGGGATTATTTAATGACTGTGACGTGTCTGTTATCATTTTTGGTTCCTGGTCACTTGTATTCAACCACTCATCTGTTGTAGGTGACAATCCTGAATGGAATGGGGGTGACAGGCAAGATTGTGGACAAGGTTTGTGACATCTGTCATCCTTTCAACACCTTAATCTTATCTCGATATGTGTGTCAATAACATTTTATTTGTCAGTTTTTAATACCAACTTCATCTGAGAGTAGTAGAATAAAACGGGCAGGTGCAGAGCTGTGTCAGTTGACCTAGGTCTGTATCCAACAATTGTTTCTGTCCGCCAGGTATTCATGGCTCTTGTCAGTTTTTGTGTGACATACAGTAGATGCCTAGGTGAAAGGTACCAAATACACCACTATTTACACAGATCAAAACTACTGTTTATGCAGCTAGAATAAAACAACCTGATTCAGTTA
Organism: Escarpia spicata; assembly: GCA_963995525.1. Taxonomy (NCBI): domain Eukaryota; kingdom Metazoa; phylum Annelida; class Polychaeta; order Sabellida; family Siboglinidae; genus Escarpia; species Escarpia spicata. The sequence goes on along the minus strand of OZ023214.1, from coordinate 56,195,317 downwards.
TTTCACAGTAGCATTCAAGCTTGTAGTAACGTGTCAAGAGTAAGAGCACGGTAGAGATTTCTTAGTTTTGTTTTACTGCTAATATCAACAGTTAATATTTCGCCGGATTGACAATGCATTTATATAGTATTTTGGGATTTACTGATACAGACATGTCACTTAGCGTCAGGTTGTCATGACATGTCGTTTCTCCCCCAGCCCCTGTGGCAGCCGTACACGCCCCAGTTTGGCAGCTACATTGAGGTGGCGTTCCAGTACTCCCCCACGCTGTGGCCGTGGTCCGGCTACCTCGCAGTCTCCATTGCTGTATCAAAGGAGGCTGCATCATGGGACGGCATCGCTCAGGGACAGGTGACTCTCACCATAGAGTCACCTCCTGAAGTAAGTACCTCATTCACCATACAGTCACTTCCTGAGGTAAGTACCTCATTCACCATAGAGTAACCTCCTGAGGTAAGTACCTCATTCACCATAGAGTCACCTCCTGATATAAGCACCTCATTCACCATACACCACTTCCTGAGGTAAATACCTCTTTCATCATAGATTCACCGCCTGAAGTAAGTACCTCATTCACCATAGAGTCACCTCCTGAGGTAAGTACCTCATTCATCATAGTCACCTCCTGAAGTAACACCACATTCACCATAGTCACCTCCTGAGGTAAGTACCTCATTCATCAAACTGTAGCATTACCACATGAAAACTAAAAACTGGTATTTGGTAGACATACATAATTTGGTAGACATACACAATTTGACATGCGGAATCTATTTTTTTTTTTTGCCAGTGTAATTTGGATATTTAATGACCTAAGTAGCATAATATGGTAGCCATATTGGATCCTAGTAAGTGACAAGAGACATGTCATTAATTGTTTAATGTGTATAAGTATTTTACAAACTGCAACATACAGTGTTTCATCAGAGCTAAATTTACTGCTACAAATTTATACAATTTGTCATGTAGACAGATCCTCACTGTGGTCTAAGTTAATTTCTTGTGGTATTAATGATAATGTGTTGAAGGTTGTATACAACATGTACGGAAATGCTAAGTCATGTGCAAAGTACGGCCAGGCCTTGTCAGCCTTCTTTTCATGTGATGTCGGGGTGCGTCAAGGAGAAAACCTGTCTTCTTTGTTATTTGCTATTTACCTTATGATTTTGCACACTCTGTAAGTAAATAAATTTAAGGAACTTGACATGCTGGCTGGTGAAATTCACAACAACCTTAGTGATGATGATGTAGAAATGTTCGAAAATGTATGTTTTGCTGATGATACTATTGTGATGGCAGAAACACCTGCAGATTTATAGAATGCTTTAAATGCTGCATGTGATTACAGGTGTATTGTCAAACATGGCACCTATTTGTTAGTACTAGTAAAACGAAGGTTATTATCTTCTCTCGTGGAAAGGTTAGATCACACCCACAATTCTTGTTTGGACAAAACACATTAGAAATAACTGATAGCTACATCTATTTGGGAACCAGTCTAAACTATAATGTATGTTTTAACAAAGTCATAACAAAACAAGTTAACCAAGCTAGGCGTGCAATGTTCAACTTCACAACTAAAGCAAGGAAGCTAGATTTACCGATAGACATACAGTGTGAACTGTTTGACCAGCTTGTAATGCCCATTCTGCTATATGGTAGTAAAAAATATAGGGTTTTCAAAATGTAGAGCAGATTGAGAGATTCCGTAGAAAATTATCTACTGATACAGCTACTAACTTGCTTATTTACTACCCGTTATCCCCCTTGGCATTTAGGGCAGCGATGAAGTTCTGTCTCCGGCCATGCGCTGTTTGCTGCCCCAGCTGTGGTTCATTTCCCTCCACTATTCCCCTCCATGTTGTTTTTGGGCGCTCACATTTTCGCTTCCCTTCTGGTGTCCACCAGACAGCTGTTTTTTTATGATTACATCTGCATCCATGCGAAGGACATGTCCAATCCACCTCCAGCGTCTTCTTTGAATGATGGTGTGCATGGATATGGTTCTTGGTCAGAAGATTCTAAGGAATTGTGCTGTACTGTGCTGATCGCCAAACTGCAAGTAGGCTCATGAAGGCATTCCGTGTCTTGTTCAGTCTGTTGCAGATGTCTATGCCAGCTCCTCCATCTTGGCTAATGACAGTTCCAAGGTAAGTGAATGTTTCGGTGCTGGAAAGGTCCGTGTTGTCCATCTTCACTGAGGCTGGCATGTTAACATTCAGGGTCATTACTTTCGTCTTCTGGCTGATTCACAAACCAACCTGACGGCCAAATCTGCTAAGGCGGGTTGTCTTCTCCTGGATGTGTTTGTGAGTGTGGGAGAGCAAGGAGAGCAAGATCATCGGCAAAGTCCAGATCCACTAGTGCAGAAAAGGGAGTCCAGCGAAGCCCTCTTGGTACATCTTCTGTCACTCGTCGCATGACCCAGTCGATGACAACATTGAAAAGGACAGCTGATGTAACACAGCCCTGTCTCACACCTGTCTTAACCTCAAAGTAAAGATCGCTGGTTCCAACATTGCAGGTGAAGTTGGTGTTGACGATGCATTGTGGTATTCCATATGATCTGAGAATGAGTCAGAAGCAGTCTCTGTGGATGCTTTCAAAGGCTTTCTCAAAATCTATAAGGTTTATGTATAGCTGTTGCCACACTGAACACTCCTCGATGACGTTCCTCAGCGTAAAAATCTGGTCAGAGCATCCCTTCCTCTGCAAAAGCCAGCCTGTTCCTTCAGTAGTGTTGCATCTATAGCCTCTGTGATCCGCTGCATGATGATCTTGCATAGGATCTTGCTTGGTACTGACAAAAGGGTGATCCCTCGCCAGTTGTTACAGTCGCTAAGGGTCCCCTTAGGTATCTTGACGATCACTCCCTTGGTCCATTCTGTTGGTACCTGCTCCCGGTCCCTGATGACTGTGATCAAGGGTTCCAGGATCTTAGCTGCAAGCTCGGGGTCTGCTTTGAACAGTTCAGCATTGAGGTTATCATGTCCAGGTGCCTTTCCATTCTTTAATGTCCTGATGGCTGCAATTGCTTCGAGGCTATATTTGGCGGAGATAGATCATAGAATTTAGTGGTGCAGAAAAATTGATAAACAAGTGGAATTACTGATTGATAAGTATTATTCTTGCCTTAATACCATTCATAAAGTTGCAGTAAACATATATTGAGTAGCAGTTGTGCTTAAAGTTAGTTAATTAAAGTATTTTAGAACACCTTAGTATAGTGAGTGATAATCGGGTAACTTAGTCTTCGATAAGTTGTAAACAAGATTTAACAAACCTGATTATGTGGTAGAATATATAGGAGATAAGGTAACAACCATCAAACTACTTACATAAGATAATATCTTTGCAAGCTAGTACATGCTAGATATTTTGATTAGGTAGCATTGTTGTTAACATTAAGCATGGGCGATAGTCGGGCGGCGTAACTTAAATAAATAAAGCAGCCTAACGTAATGTAATTGATTGTATAAATTAGGTCACTACCGGTAATGTTAGCGTTCGTGATAGGATAAATAGTCGGCTGTGTAATTGAAATCTGTAACATAAAATGTGCTGTAGTACACAGGAAACAGTCTTTATATAGAGTAAGTTACTTAAGTTATTAAATAAATTCTGATAGGGATATGGCACCTTACAAGCGGTAAGTCAAGGCAAAGCGACATTTGGTGTGCGATCACTGCCACAGCTGAGTAGATTTTGCATTGTCCGGCTGTGGAAAGTCATGGGCAGAAACCATGGAGGAAGGATTCACCTTTCAGTGCATTGGGTGTTGGAACGTGATGTGTCTGCAGAAGGAGATAGTTAGGTTGACAGATATTGTGAAGGGAATGGAGATGGGAATTAGCAAGGAGACAGGTCGAATGGAGAGAGACGACAGGGAGAGAGGTGAGAATACTGCAAGACTGAAGGAGAATAGCAGTGGCAAGAAGACTGAGGAAAGGAGATTGAGAGGAGAGAAGGTGATTGGAGGGGAAGACATTGGAAAATCGACGACAGAAAACGTGACAAACGTGAAGGTGACAGGGGAGAAAATAACCGTAGAGAAGGAGGGAGGGAAGATGGGATGGGAGAGGAGAAAATGAGATGGGGGGGAAAGATGAAGGGATGAAAGGAAGTGAAAGCAAATGTGATAGAAGAGAAGTCGATAAAGGGGACGATGACAGGAGGAAAGGTAACAAGAGGAAAAGCGACAGGAAAGAATGGATCGGAAGAGAATGTGACAGGAGAGAAGACGACAAGGGGAAAAGACAACAACCAGACAGATGCAAACCGAAGAAGGAGCTACTCTTGGGCAGTGATTGAGGGGGCAATGAGGAAAGAGAGGGTGTTTATGGGTGATTCCATTATGAGAAAGACGGACAAGACACTGAGCGAGGGGAAGGACGTCGTTGTTTGTCTACCGGGGGCTAGGATAGAACATGTGACAGACAGGGTAGAGAAGGACATGGCAAGGGAGGGTCTATACTAGTACATGTAGGAACAAATAATGTAGACAGGGAGGGAACAACTGGGATAGTACAGAAGTATAGACAGTTAGTGAGGAAACTAAAGAAGACAAGAGTTGAACAGATTATTCTCTCAGGAATTTTGCCAGTAATTGAGGAAGGGGGGCAATGTATAGAAACTGCAAGAGGATGGCGATCAATGCACTAGTTGAGTAGATGTATGAAGAAGAGGGGGTGGGATTCACAGATTTATGGAGATACTTTGTTGGGAGGGAAGATATGGACATGAGAGATGGCCTCCATCTTAGTGGAAAGGGGGCAGCAGTTTTCTCAGAGAACCTGTGCGATCTGTTGACAGTGGGACAGGTTGCATCTATTTAAACTAGATTCGCAGGGGGGACTCGCAGAGAAGCCTGAAACTGGAGGCATGGATAAAGACAGCACAAATAAATCAGCAAAGAACAGTCTGGAAAACATTTCTGAAGCTGGATATAAATGTGTTTGTTTAAATGCAAGGAGTATAGTAAACAAAAGAAATGAACTAAACATTATGGTAGAAGATATTGACCCTCATATAATAGGTATAACCGAATCCTGGACCACCACCGATATATCAGATGCCGAATTGGGACTGACAGGATATGTAATGTTTAGGAAAGATAGAATAGGAAGAAAGGGAGGTGGAGTTATTTTATATATTAAAGAATTTATCCAGGCTTATGAAATAAAATTAGAAAGAGAAGCAGATTGCGAAGAAGCTGTTTGGTGTAACATAGTTACAGGAAACTTAACGTTAACAGTTGGGTTAGTTTATCGAAGTCCAAACATAAGCATAGAAGAGAATGACAAAATACAAAACGCTATAAGGGAAGTAAGCAAACGGGACTGTATTATTATGGGGGATTTTAACCACGGGCATATACGATGGAAATCTCTACAGAGTATGGGGAGTGAGGACCACAAGTTTTTAGTTTTAGTTCAAGATACTTTCCTTTCTCAACATGTGCTACAACCAACCAGGGGTGAGAATGTGTTAGACATAGTTTTGTCCTCACAGAATGAATTGGTTGACAATGTCAAGATATGTGAGCCACTGGGGAGTAGTGATCACAACCAGATACATTTTACAATCAAAGTAAAATCAGAAAGGAATAGTAAAAAGCAGTATAGGAGAAATTTCCACAAAGGAAGGTATAATATCCGAGGGATTCTTAATGGCAGAAGACCTGAATGAGTATTTTAGTTCAGTGTTTACCAGGGACGATATTAGTTCACTGCCAGTACCAGAGGCTAAGTTCAAGGGGGCAGATTCAGACTATTTAGGACAATTAATTGTAACCCCGGAAATAGTAGCTTACAAAATAAAGGCTATGAAGGATAATAAATCACCTGGAGTGGATGGGATTCCGCCCAAACTATTATTGGAAATTGTAGAACAAATTAGCGTACCGCTTGCAACAGTTTTAAATTTGTCATTAGAAGAGGGAGTGGTTCCTTTAGAATGGAAAGAGGCAAACGTTATACCATTATTTAAAAAAGGTTCCAGAAACAAGTCGGAGAACTATAGACCATTGAGTTTAACATCAGTGATTTGCAAATTATTAGAAAGACTAGTTAAAGATCACATGGTGGATTTTCTTGTTAAACATAACTTGATAAAGCCATCTCAACATGAGTTTTTTAAAGCGAGGTCATGCTTAACAAATATGTTATGTTTTTTTGAAGACAACACTAAGTGGGTAGATGAGGGATCACAAGTAGATATTGTCTACTTAGATTTTCAAAAAGCTTTCGACAAAGTACCACATCAAAGAATACTACTTAAACTAAAGGCCCATGGCACAGGAAATGGTATAATAAACTGGATAGAACAATGGCTGATTGACAGAAGACAACGTGTAGTAGTTGATGGGGAGGCTTCAAACTGGAAATCCGTATAGAGTGGGGTACCACAGGGATCAGTATTAGGACCTATATTATTCTTAATGTATATCAACGATTTGGATGATGAAATAACAAGCAAGGTGTTGAAATTTGCGGATGATTCAAAAGTGTTTAGGAGGATTAAAAGTGATGGAGATAAACAACATTTACAAGATAATCTTGACAAGTTGATCAAATGGTCTGAAAAGTGACAAATGCTGTTCAATTTTGGGAAATGTAAATGCCTCCACGCAGGACATGGTAACGAAGAGGTAGAATATACAATGGGGGGTACTGTACTAAGTACTACTGTAAAATAAAAGGACTTATGGTTAACCATTAGTGCTGATATGAAGGTTTCAGAGCAGTGCGGAATTGCAGCTTCAAAAGGAAATCAAATCCTTGGATTAATTAGGCGAAATATAACGTATATGGAAAAAGAACTAATGATACCGCTGTACAAAGCAATAGTGAGGCCTCATTTAGAATATTGTATTCAAGCGTGGAAGCCGTATCGCAGGAAGGACATAGATATGCTAGAAAGAGTACAGAGGAGAGCGACTAAAATGATACCAAAACTGAGGGATCTTAGTTATGAAATTCGCCTAAAAGAATGTGGTTTAACAACACTAGAGTCCAGGAGGAGATCAGATAGAAGTCTTTAAAATAATGAATGGTTATGAAAATATTGATAGAAATATTTTTTTCTCAGTTAGAAAAATAGAAGGACTAGAGGACATGATGTTATATTAGCAAAGGAGCAGAGTAGATTAGATATAAGAAAGTTCTAATTTTTACAAAGGACTGTAAATGATTATCTGCTGATTGTGTGGGTGCTAGTAGCATGAATATGTTTAAAAATAAAATTGACACATACCTCAGAAGGGCGGAATACACATAGATAAAAGGTTGGACTCTCAATAAGCCAAAGGGCTTCCTTGTCCACCTGCCACCTAGAGTTTAATTGGTGGTAATCTTGTTAAATGATTTCTGCTCTCTGGGGAGTATCTGTGTCTATCTCCAGACCTGCTTCTGATTCTTCTATAACAGCTTCCTCTTCTGGTGGTGGCCTGTTTAGTACTTCACTGAAGTGTTCTGTCCATCGAGTTTCTTGCTCCTTCTCTGTCATGAAGAGATTTCCCTGCTTGTCTTTAATTTGGGTATTCGAAGTGGTACGACATTTCCCGCTAATGAGATTGGTTATGTTGTACACGGTTCCTTGTTCATTTCTCTCAGCTGCTTGTTCCACTCGTTTTGCCAGGTCTTCCATGTAAGCTCACTTGTCTGCTCGCAATGTCTTTTGACCTCCTGATGTTCTTCTCTATATTGCTCTTGGTATCTTTCTTTTAGTCTTTCTGGTTATGCCTCCAGTAGCTTCTTCTTCGTTGCTCTTCTTCAATGTTGTTGATGTTATCCAGTCTGTTCTCTTCCTCTGCCTGTGTCCTAGGCTAACTTCGCTGCTCTTGGTGTAGATGGAGGCTATCTGGCTCCAGGTTGTGTCAATGTCTTCTGTGGAGTTGTTTTCTTCTTCAAAGCCCCTCAGAACTCAAAATCTGTTTTTCACATCAAGAATGAACCTTTTCTTCACTGCTGGGTCCCTAGGCCTCTCAACATCATATCTTTTTTACTCATTGTTCGGTGTCCTGTACTTTTTAGTTTTAGCTTGATGTAAGCTGTGACCAGATGATGGTCACTTCCGACATCTGCTCCTCGCTTCTCTATCACGTCTAATAGAGAGTGGCGCCACTTGCCGTTGATCATTAGATGATCAAACTGATTACGATCCCTTTTTGTTGGTGTTGGAAAAGGGTCCCTCCAATGACAAGATTGTTCATGCCACAAAAGTTCACCAGTCTTTCACCATTGCTGTTCATGCTGCGACATCCGTTCCTTCCCATGACCCTGTCATTGTGGGTGTTGTCACTTCCAACTTTTGCAGTCAGGTCTCCCATGACAATTGTGACGTCATGGCGTGGTGACCTGTCCACTTCTGCTTGAAGGCTTTGATAGAAAGCGTCCTTGTCCTCATCCTCTCCGTCATTGGTCGGTACACAGCACTGGAGGAGGGTGATGTTTCCATGTCTCCCCTTCATTTGAACTCTCATCAGACGACTGCTGACAGGTTTCCACTCCAGCAATGACTTTTCCACCCCTTCCCTGATGAGAATTGCTACACATTCGTGATGCTGGTTGTCGTCTTGTCCAGAGTACAGTACTGTCTCTCCTGTTGCTGTTGTCAGTCTTCCTGAACTGGTCCACCTGCTGTCGCTCACTCCAAGGATGTGCAGGCTGTATCGTCGCATTTCTACGGTTACCTGCTCCAGTTTTTCTGTTTCATACACATGGCCTTCACTTTCAAAAATCCTATCCTGGTCTTCGTTTTTGTACTCAACACTCCCATAATCTGTGGCTTCCTTTTGGCTTTCATAACTGGCAGTCATACGAGTCGTTGACTCTAAAAGGTCATCATGCACAGTTGTGAAAGTTATCTTCGTCACTGTTTCCGTAACAATAGTTTTCTTTTACAAGACCGGGTTGTTAGCCCTCTGCTAAACCCCCAACCTGGAGGACCAGGGTGCTTGTTTTGTCTGGCCCCTCCCCCATGACCTGTCCGGCTTGGTTGAACCTGCCAGGAGCACAAGGCTCCTGTTGGCATAGCTCTGGGGATCGACAGAACACGCGAGCCATCCTGCCCCGACAAGGCACAAGCACCAGGGATGGTAAATTTACTAAAACTTCAGTAAGCAAATCTGTACTAAGCAAACCTAAGCTAAGACTATAAAAGCAAACATACAAAAGAATACATCTATAACTAAAATTGAATAAATAAATATAACAAAATATTAATAAGTAAATAAATAAAATTATATTATAGTACAATGGTAGACAATTAAAATAATAGCAATAATACATACTTTATGTTAAGTGAATCGGACATCTAAGGGTCATGTTGATCTAGACATTAAAAGCAAGTTTAAAATAATAAGTCTTAAGATGCGCTTTAAAAGTGTTACAGCTGATCAGGCACAGGTGTTCGGGTAGTGCGTTCCAGAGAGCCGGCCCCGCACAAGAGAATGAACAGCGGCCATATCATTGGAGGTTGTGGCGAGGTACAGTTAGAAACACGTGGTCGGTAGATCGGGCGCGGCGTGGGACATATGACGTGATGAGTGAGGCGAGGTACTCTGTACGGTGTCCGATTATGAAGGTCATGGAATACAAGGACAAGTAGTTTATATTCAATCCGATACTTCAGTGGCAGCCAGTGGAGGTTTTGCAATGTCTTTATAATTATTTTTAAAATGTTTGATTATCCAGTAAAACTAGATTTTGTGCATCAAGGCACTCTGATTATTGTTTTTGTATAAAGTGCCTACGATTTGGTTTTTGCTCATATTCTAAGTATGAATAGAACTGATGTATTGTTATCGCCATGGTTACAGGAGGGGGAGAAGGAAGCAAGGGTTTCCGTTGTGAAGCTTCCAGTACGTGTCAAGGTCATCCCAATGCCGTCGCCAAGGAAACGCATCTTGTGGGACCAGTATCATAACCTGCGTTACCCCCCAGGATACTTCCCCCGTGACAACCTGCGCATGAAGGCAGACCCACTCGACTGGTGCGTAGTCCTGGTGTAGACGTGGCAGGCCCATAGGTCGTGTGATTACAATATGGCATGAAAAGCTACAATAATTGTTCTAATACTTTAAAGGTTTTCTTCCTCAACCATTTATTATAAGATGTATTTTGTATTCAACACCAACACACAGAAAAGGGTTTATTTGAATTGTACAAGTCTGGCCGAAATTGAAATGAATATCATGTATATGTGAATTTGTTTTGATTTGTACATACCTAGCCAATCTCCATGACTAAGCATAAGATTAATGCAATTAATCCTCTGGTTCAGCTCATCTGTGGCAGTAACACGACATGAATGATGCATGTGTTTGTTATAGGAATGGGGACCACATCCACACCAACTTCCGAGATATGTATCACCGCCTGAGGAACAGTGGTTACTTTGTTGAAGTGCTCGGTAAACAAACTTCCACTTAGTCAAAACACCTTGCAGTTTTAACGACATCAAAATAACAGCCATTTGCTGTTTCTCATGCATGAATGTACCACTTGGATACTGTGTGGTTTAATAGAATATGTAATTTTGTTATAATCACTGAAATTAACTCGTGAAAATATGTTACAGTATGTAGAGGCAAGGCTACTTTGCCATTTTTTCTCAAACTGTTGACATGTCTGTAATAATGTAATGGTTTATTCAATTATGATTTCACTAAAACTAAATAATACATTTCCACAAAGAACGGCATTAGATGATTCTTTAAGTAAATAATTCTTGATGTTTTACAAAATGTATTTCCATTGTTTCAGGTTCACCGTTAACCTGCTTTGATGCAAAACATTATGGTAAGATTCATTTTGTTTGCATTGCTGTGAATTCATTTAGATTTAGTCTTTATTTTCATTGACAAGATAGAAATGTCGCCTCTCTCGTTATCTGCTATTACTGGCACTGTTTTGTTTCTCATTTGAGTTAGTGTTTTTAGCATGATTATAGTCTTGTTGACTACTACATTTAGGAAATAATCACTTTCTTATTGTCTCAAGGGTGTTATCAACAAACAGTGTATATTATGCCACTTATATAATGGAGATTAACAACTGAAAGTACTTCTCTACCTCCTATCTTTGCAAACTTTCAGTTTGCCACTACTAGTGGGCCAACCAATATGCTCTCATCTCACGTGCCTAAAACCCTAAGAGAAAGCAGCACCAGCCAGTAAGAAGCAACTTAGGGTCTTGTCGTCTTGGAGTATACATGTAGGCTTAAGGCCCCACTTACTGGCAGATTCTCAGAACAAGTCAGCTGTGTGGTTTTCCAAAAGGATAAACAAATTGTAAAATGCTCCAATCAGGTAGTTTTATTGCCTTGCATTGTCCTCCTGGAGAATACATGGCTGACTTGTTCTGAGAATCCTGATGTTAACCATACATTTGTAAGCAATGCCTGTCTATTTATAGCCATTGCACCAGGCTTATTATAGATTGCACTCCGCTGACCTTTATAGGCCTGTACTGGGTTTACTATATAACTAATTAAATAAACCCTGTATTGTAACATACTCCTGTGTTCCCAGGTACCCTGCTACTGGTAGACCCAGAAGAGGAATATTTCCCAGAGGAGGTGACCAAGCTGAAGCGGGACGTTGACAATGGTCTCTCTGTTATTGTCTTTGCCGACTGGTACAACATGTCTGTCATGAGGAAGGTCAAGTTCTACGACGAAAACACCAGGTAAGGACTTAATAATCATTATTATAAATGTCTTGTATAGCGCCTCATCCAAATAATTGTTCTGGGGCACTTAACATTGATTCATAAAAATAAAAATAAAAAATAATAATGTTTTAGCAAATGTAAATATTTAAAATTTATAAATGCTTAGATAGATCAATAAATCAAAATGTATTAATTTACCAGAATATCTTCATGAAACAATATCTATATAGATATCATTTAAAACAAACATAATTTCTAATTAAGTGATTTAGTACCTTGGTGATGTCATTAAGACTTGGATCAACCAGTTGTGTTCTCACTGCCAGTGTATTGTGTAGACAGTCTGCTGTAGGGGGTGTGTTGGATGTTGACACTTGACCGCTTATTTCAGGCAGTGGTGGATGCCAGACACGGGAGGAGCTAATATTCCTGCCCTCAACACCCTGCTCTCTCCCTGGGGGATGGCCTTCAGGTATCTTCCACTTCCTTCTCTCTTCCTTCCCACTCATAGGGACATCTTCCGTTTCTGAATATCTAATATTTAATTCGTACTTTCGTAAAATGTCATCCCAAGTTACCATTCTTGTGATTTGTGTTAAAACTATTTAGTTCAATTTGACATGTAATATTTAATTTGTAATTTTGTGAAATTGCATCTCATTGTTGTGATTTGTATTGGTAAAAAAATGGGTTTAATTCATCGTCAGATTTAAAACTATTACTCATTACAGTAACAATTCTGCGTCTGATCATGAAGTAGTATTTAACATTGGCCATTTTGTATATTGTATGCAAAGGAATTGAAGTTGTTTATGGATGCAAACATCTTTTTCTTCCCCCAATGACACACGGACGTTGTTTGATGGTTTCAGTGACGATGTTTTTGAGGGAGAGTTTACACTCGGCAGTCACGAAAGTAAGTGCACAGTTTTAATTAAACAAATTTATTAAAGACATTTAAACTAGTCTGTATATAATGACATGATTATCCATTTGACTAACTGCTACACTGTTACTATATTCCTCCAGGAAAAAACTTTGAGTTGATAAAAGTACATTATGCATGCATGTTCATGCATTCACCATATAGCCACTGTATTCTTGCTACTTTCATGTAAAAACTATTTTGTTGCTAAAAGACTAGACATATAAAATCCAAATGTGTGTCAGAAAGGCACCGGCTCCATGGATGACTTCCGAAATTATACTATCGAAAAGGCGTCGTTGTTATTTAGAGCGTGTATGGCGCAAATCGCGCTCGCCTTTAGACAGGCCGCGCTATTCTAAGCAAAGTCACCTCTGTAATAGACAAATGGACAAAGCTAAATCAGATTATTATACAAATATGGTCATAAATAAGTCTGATAATCCGCGTCAGTTATGAATAACATTCTACATAGACGGCCTGCTCCATCGCTACCTGATTATGTGTCAATTAAGTCTCTGTGGTTCGTTCTCTAGTTACTTTACACCAGACACCCCAGGTGAAATGGTGTTGTTTGACAAAGAATACTTTAAATGGTTTTCTGCCAGATTATGATACCTTTGTAAACATACTATTAATAAAGTTCACTTCTATGACAATTGCATACTCTAAGTGAGTTTTAGTCATGGATCAAGCATGTTGACATCATGTAATCAAATCCATTATGCAATCTTTGACGGCCATTTTCTCAAAAACATTTTTCTTCAAATGTCTGCATTTGGAAATGGGATATCTCTGGGAGTACCAAGGTAATTAAGCTATGTAAATAATGTTTTCAGTGTTGCATTCAGCATATTCTACTGTGTGCAATAATCAGACACTTTTTAAATCATGAATAGTTTGAAAGATATAGCCATATTTGTTGCCAAAAAGCAAGTTTATTTTTCGTATTTCAAAAAAAATTATTTTAAAAATAAAAACAATGTTTACAAAATGCTCTGATCATGCACAATAGAATGTATAGAGAACATGGATTTGCAAGAATTATAACTATATATGGGTTCAATAAAAAATGGCAGTGTTTCAAAATTTGCCAATATTTGTTCAAAATGGCGGCCATTCTGTTCGTTACCTTGGAAAAAAGTTCAATATATATTTTACTCAATAAGACCCATTTCAAGCATTGGGGTGAAAAAATTGAAGTTTTTTCACAAATAAAAAATAATCATATCTACCTGCTGTGTCTGCCTTAAGAATAAAATCAGTATTATTCGTTCTGCTTTCCCACGTCATAATTTAAGTAATGTCAGTGTGGACTTTCCACAAATAAATTCTTTATTTGTATCATTTGAACCTGCAACAGTTGATGAAGTTAGGAAAATAATTATGTCCTCCCCAAATAAATCTTGTGCACTTGATTAATTTCCAACAATACTGCTAAAAGCATGTCTCGATACACTAATTGGACCTATAACAAATATTATAAATGCTTCACTTTGCTCTGGCTGTTTTCCTGATGATTTTAAATACGCCCATGTCACACCACTTCTTAAGAAGTCATCTCTGCCTAAACAAGACCTAAACAGTTATAGACCTATTTCTAACCTCAGCTTTATTTCCAAAATAATAGAAAAGGTTGTAGCAAGTCGTCTAAAGTCTTACATTAGCACAAATATCTTAACTAATATGTCACAGTCAGCATATACACAGTTTCATTCAACAGAGACTGCCCTCTTAAAGGTTCATAATGACATTAACTTGAACATTAATAATGGTAAAGTGACTGCACTTACCTTACTAGATCTCTCTGCTGCTTTTGACACGCTTGATCACAGCATTCTCATTGAATTCTTATTAAAGCTGGTTTTCTTCATATCTAACTGATAGATACCAAACTATAAAGATTGGGAACTGCTTTTCAGCTGCACTGCCAACTTTATTTGGTGTTCCCCAGGGTTCAGGATATGTAATGTTTAGGAAAGATAGAATAGGAAGAAAGGGAGGTGGAGTTATTTTATATATTAAAGAATCTATCCAGGCTTATGAAATAAAATTAGAAAGAGAAGCAGATTGCGAAGAAGCTGTTTGGTGTAACATAGTTACAGGAAACTCAACGTTAACAGTTGGGTTAGTTTATCGAAGTCCAAACATAAGCATAGAAGAGAATGAAAAAATACAAAACGCTATAAGGGAAGTAAGCAAACGGAACTGTATTATTATGGGGGACTTTAACCATGGGCATATACAATGGAAATCTCTACAGAGTATGGGGAGTGAGGACCACAAGTTTTTAGTTTTAGTACAAGATAGTTTCTTTTCTCAACATGTGCTAGAACCAACCAGGGGAGAGAATGTGTTAGACTTAGTTTTGTCCTCACAGAAAGAATTAGTTGACAATGTCAAGATATGTGAGCCACTGGGGAGTAGTGATCACAACCAGATACATTTTACCATCAAAGTAAAATCAGAAAGGAATAGTAAAAAGCAGTATAGGAGAAATTTCCACAAAGGAAGGTATAAGGACATGAGGAAATATTTAGCAAAGATAGACTGGAATAACACACTGAAGAATAAGACAGCAACCGAATGCTGGAATATCTTAAATAGTGAAATTAAGTGCATAGTCGATAAATTTGTACCTTTCAAAAAACAAGGGAAACGGTCTAAAAAGAAACACTTATCGAAATAAGCCATTAGAAAAATTAAGTATAAACAAATGATGTGGAAGTCATATAGATGTACTGGAAATGATGAAGACTACAACATTTATAAAGAAGCACTTAATCAAGCTACAGCTGAAATTAGAAATTCAAAGAGAAGCTATGAAACAAAATTAGCTAGTAATATAAAACATGACAGTAAGAGTTTTTATGCGTATATTCGAAGCAAACAGAAAGTTCAGGATAAGGTCGGTCCTCTAGAAGATAGTGCTGGAAATACAATATCAGAGGGATTCTTAATGGCAGAAGACCTGAATGAGTATTTTAGTTCAGTGTTTACCAGGGAAGATATTAGTTCACTGCCAGTACCAGAGGCTAAGTTCAAGGGGGCAGATTCAGACTATTTAGGACAGTTAGTTGTAACCTCGGAAATGGTAGCTAAGAAAATAAGGGCTATGAAGGATAATAAATCACCTGGAGTGGACGGGATTCCGCCCAAACTACTATTGGAAATTGTAGAACAAATTAGCGCACCGCTTGCAACAGTTTTCAATTTGTCATTAGAAGAGGGAGTGGTTCCTTTAGAATGGAAAGAGGCAAACATTATACCGTTATTTAAAAAGGTTCGAGAAACAAGTCAGAGAACTATAGACCAGTGAGTTTAACATCAGTGATTTGCAAATTATTAGAAAGACTAATTAAAGATCACATGGTGGATTTTCTTGTTAAACATAACTTGATAAACCCATCTCAACATGGGTTTTTAAAAGCGAGGTCATGCTTAACAAATATGTTATGTTTTTTGGAAGACATCACTAGGTGGGTAGATGAGGGATCACCAGTAGATATCATCTATTTAGATTTTCAAAAAGCTTTCGACAAAGTACCACATCAAAGATTACTCCTTAAGCTAAAGGCCCATGGCATAGGAAATGGTATAATAAACTGGATAGAAAAATGGCTGAATGACAGAAGACAACGTGTAGTAGTTGATGGGGAGGCTTCAAACTGGAAATCGGTATTGAGTGGGGTACCACAGGGATCAGTACTAGGACCTATATTATTCTTAATATATATCAACGATTTGGACGATGATATAACAAGCAAGGTGTTAAAATTTGCGGATGATACAAAAGTGTTTAGAAGGATTAAAAGTGATGGAGACAGACAGCATTTACAAGATGATCTTGATAGGTTGATCAAATGGTCTGAAAAGTGGCACATGCTGTTCAATTTTGGGAAATGTAAATGCCTCCACACAGGTCATGGGAATGAAGAGGTAAAATATAAAATGGGGCGTACTGTTCTAAGTACTACTGTAAAAGAAAAGGACTTAGGGTTAACCATTAGTGCTGATATGAAGGTTTCAGAGCAGTGCGGAATTGCAGCGTCAAAGGGAAATCAAATCCTTGGATTAATTAGGCGAAATATAGCGTATAAGAAAAAAGAATTAATAGTACCGCTGTACAAAACAATAGTGAGGCCTCATTTAGAATATTGTATACAAGCATGGAGGCCATATCGCAAGAAGGACATAGATATGCTAGAAAGAGTACAGAGGAGAGCGACTAAAATGATACCAAATCTGAGGGATCTTAGTTACGAAATACGCCTAAAAGAATGTGGTTTAACAACACTAGAGACCAGGAGATTGAGAGGAGATCACATAGAAGTGTTTAAAATATTGAATGGTTATGAAAATATTGATAGAAACATTTTTTTCTCAGTTAAGAAAGATAGAAGGACCAGAGGACATGAAGCTACATTAGTAAAGGAGCAGTGTAGATTAGATATAAGAAAGTTCTCATTCTCACAAAGGACTGTAAATGAATGGAACAGATTATCTCCTGATTGTGTTGGTGCTAGTAGCGTGAATATGTTTAAAAATAAAATCGACACACACCTTAAAAAGGCGGGATACATGTAGATAAAAAGTATTGGACTCTCGATAAGCCAAAAGGCTTCCTTGTCCAACTGCCATCCAGAGTAATTTTCTGGATGGCAATCTTGTTAAATCTTGTTAAATCTTGTTCTGTTCTTGGGCCTTTGCTTTTTACTCTTTACTCCACGCCACTAAACTCTGTTATGCAAAGACATAACTTGGATCATCATCTTTATGCTGATGATACTTAGATTTACATTTCGTTGGCTACCCCGGATACAAATCGCTCCCTTAACCAACTTAGTGATTGCCTTCAAGATATCTTCCACTGGATGACAGACAGCAAGTTGAAATTAAATGCAAATAAAACTGAATTGATCATTATTGGTACTCCAATGCAGCGTAGTAGACTTGATGGTTTTTTCCCTATGCGTATTTTGAATCGGTATATCACGCGAGCAGCCTCGGTGCAGAATCTAGGAGTGATCGTTGATAGTAACTTCAATTGCAGACAACACATATCTCAAACGTGTCGCTGCTGTTTTTATGATATTCATGATCTTCACTGTATTCGCAGCCGACTTGACCATTGTAATTCCCTCTTTTATAATATTGCTAGCAAGGATATCACAAAACTTCAGTGTGTACAAAATTGTCTAGCAAGAGTAGTTACAAGATATCCTCGTTTTTCTCGCTCTGTTCCACTTTTGAAGTCTGCCTTGGCTTTCTGTACGATATCGTATAATATTTAAGATCTGTACCATTACATACCAGGCACTGTCCAGTAAGCAACTATCTTATTTGCATTCACTACTTACTCCTGTAAGAAAACCTATCCAGCTTCGATCATCTAGTTCTGACCTACTTTTTGTTCCTAGAATCAACCCTAACATTGTAACTAGGGCTTTTTTTGTTACTGCACCAACTCTTTGGAATATGCTCCGTTGAAAATATTAAAAAATTCCATCGTCATTTCAAAACTTATCTTTACAACCTTGCTTATCCACCATAGCTCCCTAGCGCCTTGACCCATCTGTTGGCAACTGGAATACTGCTGGATTTTGAGATTGACCAATCCTTTTGTTTTGATTATCTCTGAGCCTGGTTTCCAAGGATTTAGGTCCAATAGAAGTTATCTTATTATTAGTATTATTTATTTGTTGTCCTTTGGCCGAAGGTCCAAGGGACTATTGCCATCACTCTGCGTCCGCTGTCCGCCGTTAGCTGCCGTATCTCAGAAACTGTTCAGCAACTTTTTCTCTAATTTTACATAGACATATCTTAGGGCACTGCCACTATGCACGAGAAATCTGTATTTGACTGAATCATTTTAAGTGCTCCGTAGGGCCTCCAAGGACCCAAAAACTGGTAAAAATGTAACATTTGGCCTATTTTTTCAAAAACTGTTCAACTTTTTTTCTAATTTTGCATAGATGTATCTTAGGGTGCTGCCGCTATATACAAGAAATCTGTATTTGATTGAATCATTCTAAGGTCACCTAAGGGGCCCCCAAAGTGCAACAGTTTTTCATCTAGTGATGTGGTTTTGAGAAGGGCCCTTGAGACCACCCCCAAGAGTAGATTTTGTTTAATGTGCCACAAAGTCAACACCATGACTAAACTCTGCAGCCTAGTGCTACTGTTCCATTGAGATCTTGACTAATCTTTAATTGGTCACAGTGCCCAGGCAGAGTAGACACACTTGACCCCTGTTAGACTGAACAGTTGCCTAACACTTTTTATCTTCAAAACTATTGATTTTCTATAATTGCAAGTTGTGTTTATTTTGATGTTCATTTAATTATTATGAAATGGTGTGACTGTGGTGTCTATTGGTTAAAGATGTATTGTCTGTACAAACCTGTAGGTGACAAACATAGAAAATTAATATTCTGGATAACTATAGAGTGAAATATCCTACACTTTATTGATATCAAATGCATTCTACTGTTCTGTTTACGCTTGCCATGCCTTGTGTAGACATGGTACTGTGTAAATCAATTGTATCAATATAGACTAATAATTACAGATTCACAATATAGTTGACACCTGAAACAACCAAATGTCAACCATTAGAAGAGTTGACATAGTTCTGCTATACACAAGCAAGAAATCTGTATTTGATTGAATCATTCTAGTGTCATCAGCATATAGTAGAACATACATTTTTTACATCATCATCCCTAAGGTTGTTGTAAATTTCACCAGCTGCCATGTCAAGTCCGTTATAATTGTGACTAACAGTGTTCAAAATGATTCAGGTAAATAGCAAATAACAAAGGACACAAGTTTTCTCCTTGCCATACCTATACAACACAAGAGAAGAAGGCTGACACTGCCTGGCCCTGATTTATACATGATTTAGCATTTTTTTACATGAAATTATCTTAGACCACAGGGAGGACCGGTCTACTAAATCAAATGCTTTCTTATAATCGATGAAGGCACAATAAAGCCTTTTGCATCGAGACAAATACAATTCAACCAATACCCCTATTTGAACACTGTCTGTTCTTCACCTATTACATTCGCTTTGTTTAGGTATGTGGTCAGTCTGGTGTTCTGAACAATCACTAAGGATTAATAAACACTTGTGCAGAATGTCACCCATTTGGCAGGTTTAATTGATCTATTCAGCAATGAGGACACTGCTTAGGCCTCACTCTGGACACTGTCACTCACAGTGTTGTGTATTGTCTTAGTTGGTGCATTGAGCTAATCTACTTGACCATGAATCAGTGGTGGCTCTGGTTGTGTGTTACACCCAGCTGTGGACCTAAGATTCTCTGCCTGCTATTGTTTGATGGAAATTGTGACTAATGTGTAATTGGTCACTTGCAGTAGCTTGTGTCAGCAGACAGCATTAAGCCACTAGACCCCTGTTAAACTGGACAGTTGCCTGTAGGTTTTAAACTGTGTTAAACAGTGAGACTACCTTTTGCTCTCAAATAATCTGTCCTCTTAGTTTTACACATGAAGACATCATCTGGCATAACTTGATAAGTCTTTGTAGCAGCACATTTGTACTTCCAGTGTATCATTTCAACATAACATACATATTACATACTGTGTGCCACATTTGAATGTTGTGCATGTAATATTTCCATGCAATCCATTTGCATATATAATGTAAAACTTCAACAGCCGTTTTCTTCATTTTCACTTTTTGAACCCTACCATGTTCAATGCTCCATAACTTTGCCAATTTTTGTAGCAGTCATATTTTTTAAAACCGTGTAAAGCACTCTACCCAACCATTACAAGGATTTAAGAAAACAATGTTACAATTTTTCTAACTTATCACTCATTTGGTCAGCCGGGGTCACATATGGACGTAGTAGTCCAAAGGACTTCAGGGCCACTTGGCCCATTTTTTAAATTGGTTAATCAGTTGATGTTTTTAAACTGGGTTTGTGAGTGTAACAACATTTTGTGAATTTTCTTTTTTTTGGTTTAATAATGTATTGTTGTGAATGGTATAGTTTATCGAAAGCTACATAACAGTCGATGTTGGAGTGTGTGCGTTTCTGATGACCCATTGAAAATCACGTTATAAACATAACATGGTCATCATCATTACGTTTTTACTATTCCTACTACAACACTTAAGTGTTTAATGGTTCTTCAGAAGAACAGAAAACATTTCACATACACATTACAAATGAAGAGGTTTGACAAAGGCCATGACGATATAAACGTGACATGGTCACCAACAAATTGCTAAACTAAAATGCCCCTGTGTAATTTCCTCCTCCAGTGTACTATGCGTCTGGCACGAGTCTGGCGCGATTCCCCTCCGATGGCGTGGTGTTGACGGAGACACTCAAGGACCAGGGGCTAGAGGTGCTGAAGGGAGAGAGTCTCTCTGTCTCTGACGTACCCATCCTAGGGCTACATCAAACCAAGACAGGCAAGAAGAAAGGAGGCCGCATTGTCCTCTATGGTGACTCCAACTGTCTCGACAACAGCCACCTACAGAAAGGTGTGTGTGTGTACTGGGTGGTTGATGTAGATTCTATATCTCTTATCTGGATACTGTCATGCATGCACCGACATATACAGTTATAAACAGATACACACACATGCTCGCACGGCACGCAAGTGTGTGTGTGTGCATATATGCGTGTGTGTGTGTGCATATATCTGTGTGAATGTGTGTATCTGCATATGTATGGGCGTGTGCTTGTGCACGTCTACTTGCATATATGTGCACGTGCACACACATGCACACTCGCACATGCACATACATACACATGCACACGCACACGCACACACACACACACAGATGTACATATACAGTAATACAGACACACACGTGCGCAAGCACACGCGCACGAGCATGCAAGAGCACATACGTATGCAGATACATACACATTCACATACATACAGATACACACACACACTCACGCAAACACACACACGCACACACGCGCGCACACATACACACTAGCATACATACGCATGTGCACTCACACACATGCTACATCAGTTTTTAAGGATTAGAAGTAGTTTGTAACTATTTGTGTTGAGTTCTATAAACCAGCCTTTGACGTGTTGACCGATTGTTGGTGCTATTTCACTACTTTTGTAATTTTTCAACTAGCATCTTTTTTTGGTCAGCACTTAAAATGTAGGAATGTAAGAAATGCCTGTAGAGGATCTTCCGTTTCAAAAAAGGCAAATTCCATTTCAGTTCCGTTTAAAAATCCCGTTTCAGAAAAAGACAAATTCTGTTTCAAACGATGTATTTTCCGTTTCAGAAAAAGGCAAATTAAGTTTCAAACGACGTATTTTCAGTTTCAGGAAAAAACTAATTCTGTTTCAAATGATACATTTTACATGTCAAATAACATATTTTCAGTTTAACATTGATATACTGGCTAATGAAGCCCATTTTTTTCAGAAAAGAAATATTTAATTTATAACTTTGAAAAATAATACATTCTGAGAAATATATAAAATATCACAATGCATCTAAATAATACTGTTTTATGGTGTGGTTAGCTTTTCTAACAACATTTATTTGTGCAATATTTGCAACACAATAACAACCGTACATAATCAATTTAGATAATAAAACAATTCCTGTCACACAATATCATATGAATGACTGGTTGTTTCTAATGCAGCAGTGCTTAATATATAAGTTAACAAATGTAAATTATACAAGCAATCATATTAACGATTATGAATCTTAAAATCACAGATGCTGTTTCACTAATAATTTTGTTCAACCATTTTAGCTAGTGTTATACTGTATATTACGCCATCCAATGGAATTTGTTAGAACTACGTAACCCAGGATGTTGTTATTCCTTCCCTTCGAGTTTTATATTAAAAACCGGAATATCTACACTTATGCAAGTTCCAACGTTGTGACAACTACATTTAATTAGCAGCATGTCTCCAATGCGCTTGGCGGACAGCCAGACAATGAATGTGAAACGGTTTATGTTAGTGCGTTCCGCCTGCTTCCCTGTTTATGTCGGTTGACACGAGGTAGCACGGGTGCCATGTCCATGACACTTTATCCTGCATCATAAATTCACCAAAATAAACGAATACATAGTAATCATGTTTGTTTCAAAATATCGCCAAAAGTCAGTATCGTTTACGGTGTTGGTGATTCTACTCTTTCACCGTTTATGGAGTTTCCGTTTGAAAACGCAAACCCTGTTTCAAAATGTTGATTACGCAGAATTCCATCCATTTTCCACAATCACGGAATTTCCGTTCCAAAAGGTCAATGCCGTTTCAAAACCTGAATTCCGCGAATTCCGTTCGTTTTCCGTGATTATGGAGAATCAGTGTCTCTAGAGGTTAATGTTTAGTACATTCACAGAATGTACACTGTAAGCATAAAAGGAACCTCGGGTACACACAATAAAGCATCGTGCACTAGCTGCACTATTACTTTGTTGGCTACAACAAAACCTCTCATTTGTTTGACCTACTAAAATAAACAAATCTGATCACATTTCGCCTATTTTTTGTACAAAATCTATGATTGTAGATTGTTTCTGGCTGCTCGATGCACTTCTGGAGTACACAACACATGCACGAGTGCCTCCCCCTGTCCTCGAACGCAAAACTACAATGTCGTTACTAAAGAAAAAACTGGAGCTGCCAGAACGCATGGAAGGTATGTGACTGTGGAGGGACTAAGTTAGGGCCAGAGTTTGTACCCATCAAAGTATAACGTGTAACAATGTGTACATTTGTGACTGTGGAGGGACTAAGTTAGGGCCAGAGTTTGTACCCATCAAAGTATAACGTGTAACAATGTGTACATTTGTGACTGTGGAGGGACTAAGTTAGCGCCAGAGTTTGTACCCATCAAAGTATAACGTGTAACAATGTGTACATTTGTGACTGTGGAGGGACTAAGTTAGGGCCAGAGTTTGTACCCATCAAAGTATAACGTGTAACAATGTGTACATTTGTGACTGTGGAGGGACTAAGTTAGGGCCAGAGTTTGTACCCATCAAAGTATAACGTGTAACAATGTGTACATTTGTGACTGTGGAGGGACTAAGTTAGGGCCAGAGTTTGTACCCATCAAAGTATAACGTGTAACAATGTGTACATTTGTGACTGTGGAGGGACTAAGTTAGCGCCAGAGTTTGTACCTATCAAGGTATTACGTGTAACAATGTGTACATTTGTGACTGTGGAGGGACTAAGTTAGGGCCAGAGTTTGTACCCATCAAGGTATAACGTGTAACAATGTGTACCTTTGTGACTGTGGAAGGACTAAGTTAGGGCCAGTGTTTGTACCCATCAAGGTATTACGTGTAACAATGTGTACGTTTGTGACTGTGGAGGGACTAAGTTAGGGCCAGAGTTTGTACCCATCAAGGTATAACGTGTAACAATGTGTACATTTGTGACTGTGGAAGGACTAAGTTAGGGCCAGAGTTTGTACCCGTCAAGGTATTACGTGTAACAATGTGTACATTTGTGACTGTGGAGGGACTAAGTTAGGGCCAGAGTTTGTACCCATTAAGGTATAACGTGTAACAATGTGTACATTTGTGACTGTGGAGGGACTAAGTTAGGGCCAGAGTTTGTACCCATCAAGGTATTACGTGTAACAATGTGTACATTTGTGACTGTGGAGGGACTAAGTTAGGGCCAGCGTTTGTATCCATCAAGTTATTACGTGTAACAATGTGTACATTTGTGACTGTGGAGGGACTAAGTTAGAGCCAGAGTTTGTACCCATCAAGGTATTACGTGTAACAATGTGTACATTTGTGACTGTGGAAGGACTAAGTTAGGGCCAGTGTTTGTACCCATCAAGGTATTACGTGTAACAATGTGTACATTTGTGACTGTGGAGGGACTAAGTTAGAGCCAGAGTTTGTACCCATCAAGGTATTACGTGTAACAATGTGTACATTTGTGACTGTGGAGGGACTAAGTTAGGGCCAGTGTTTGTACCCATCAAGGTATTACGTGTAACAATGTGTACATTTGTGACTGTGGAGGGACTAAGTTAGGGCCAGAGTTTGTACCCATCAAGGTATTACGTGTAACAATGTGTACATTTGTAACTGTGTCAAAAACAGTGATATATCACACTGTTATAGGGCACAACATTATGTTGGAACTATCAAGGGACTGTCGAGTTTTAACCTGAAAATGTTGCAGGCCCTTCTAAATATATGAAGATCCAATACCTGCCCTGGTTTTTAAAGACCTTGGATATTGCAGTGCAACAGGAATTGTTTTTTTTACTAGACAATTTCAGACATTATGTCATTGATGTTTAAAACACATCTTCGGCCTAAAGGTGTTATACCATACATGTAGATCAACATTTCCAACATGAACGACAATAAATTAATTATGTAACATGCAGGTACTCCATCAAATCACTAAACTCGATCTCAATGCACAAATTGCCCAATACATCCCAGAACCATTCGAGCCAATCTGACCAGTGACATATGACAGATGCGGGCCCGACAGAAGATTTTACATGTCTAATGCAGGTTTTATGACCTAATATGGTTGTATGTCCTAATATGGTCATATTTCCTAATAAGGTATATGGCCTAATATTGACATGTCCTAATACTGATATATGCAGCCACTGGAAATTATGTAAACTGTTCTGTTTCCAGGTAGTCATTTGTACCGTTACTCAAAGGTTCTAGAGAGCCACTTGGGCAAGCCCCAAGCCCGCCCTCTGCCCCCTTGCCCAAGTTTGGCTTGGGCAACAGCATTTCCATTGAATACATCGGCACCTTCGTAAGTGAATAGAGCATTTCTGACACACCGCGTGATTGCTTCTAATGTTTACATGACAGAAGACATACCAGTTGATGGTTATTCATCTTTTTGCCTGATATATAGATTGAGAAATTACTGTACAATATTTAAATAGACTGTGTTCTCTGTGTAAAATTAGTAAGTTTGGCATTTGGCTATTTAACAAGAATGTAGTAAAGTACATGTTAGAATTAAAAAGGCATTACCAGTTAGGTAATGATATGTTGTTATTTAGATGTTTAAATAAACCTGTTTAAAAGTAGCATTTTAATTAAAACAGGAAACAGGCTATGCGTGCATGATTTTGACAACCAGGTAGATTGGGTTGATAGTGTTATTAAATTTCTGAATTTGATTCATTTTCACAATTGTACATGATAGCTTCCAGATATTACTGCCTAAATTGGAAACCTCACATACTGCTGCGTAATTAGGTTTGCTCTGCTGATATGGTATTACTGCCTCATGTTCTGGCTTTATGACTTGGTAACATGTTGGAGATGGTCATGTTTGTTTCTTTCATGTCTATTGCCGTTTTTTGTATTTTCTAACCAATCTTAAGAATTCTTAAGATTTTTGGAAATTTCTTCACAGGAATGGAATGATAAAGGCCATCAGACATAACTGATGTAATTTTACCTTGGCTGATATCAAGGTAAACTATGTGCCAGTGTAGTTGTCTCTACACAATTTACTTGTCAGATAGAAGTCTAAACTAATTGTCGAAGTGTCAAAAGGGTTTACAAAAAAGTCATACAAGCAGATGATGTTAAAAATGTTATTAAGTAGGTGTTATTGTTGGAGCAACTTCTACAAGCAGATATTGTTGTTGCAGGAGCCTCTACAACCAGGTGTTATTGTTGCAGGAACATCTACAAGCAAATATTGTGTTGCAGGAACGTCTACAAGCAGGTGTTGTTGGTGCAGGAACGTCTACAAGCAGGTGTTGTTGTTGCAGGAACCTACAAGCCGGTGTTGTTGTTGCAGAAACATCTACAAGCATGTGTTGTTGTTGCAGGAACCTCTACAAGCCTGTGTTGTTGCAGGAACCTCTACAAACAGGTATTATTGTTACAGGAACCTCTACAAGTTGGTTTTGTTGTTGCAGGAACCTCTACAAGTTGGTGTTGTTGTTCCGGGAACCTCTACAAACAGGTGTTTTTGTTGCAGGAGCAAGCCGGTGCTGTTGTAGGAACCTCTAGAAATGGGTGTTGTTGTTGCAGGAACCTCTACAAGCAGGTGTTGTTGTTACAGGAACCTCTACAAGCAGGTGTTGTTGTTACAGGAACCTCTACAAGCAGGTGAAGCTGCTGTCTCTGGGCCTTGACTCCCTGCTGCCCCTGATGGCGCAGCAACGGGGGGATGAAATGGAGGGGATCCGGGACACGCCGGGGGAGCGCTCCTCCGAGTGGGAGGCCGTGCCCATATCCAAGCGCAACACACACCTCTATGAGAGCGCTCCCGTCTTCCCAACCATCGCCTTCCTGGGGATGGCCCTAGTCCTAGTCTTCCTCATCAACCACTTGTACAAAAGTAAAAACAAACCGCGTCGGAAAAAGCAGCGCATGCGCAAACTGCCCCCGACCATTTTCGGGTTTAAAGTTCCGGGTGTGTAGATTGGTGCATTTGTGTTTCTGTTTGTTGACATCCTGTATGAAGAGTTCTCTGATGTGAATATTGACTCAGTGGTTTTGTCTAACTAGCTTATTCGTGTGTCTTTAAGCCACGGATAATTGTAGAAGTCATGGAGTAGAGCGATTTACTTGCTCACTGCCTTGCCATGCGTGTCTTATCATGTATTCACTGGTGATAGTCGACTCTGTTGGAACATCTTTTACCTGTTTATATTTATGTGTGTGTGGAGGCTTTTTGCAACATTCCGGTTGTTTCAAATGTATGAACATTTAAAGAATCACAGAAGATAGCAACGCGATAGGGCACTTTGTCTCAGATGCATCGCCTATGCTCGAGGTATTGTCTTCGATGCTCGAGGCATCCCCAGTGATCAGACAAGGACAAAACCTTCAGAATTGCTGTTATCAGAAATGCATGTTTTAATCTTTAGGCATGTGTACGTTTATTTATATAAGATAATGTGTGCATGGTAGCATGAATGACAGATGGTTTAAAGTTCAATAATGTGTGCATGGTAGCATGAATGACAGATGGTTCAAAGCTCAATGTGTACATGGTAGCATGAATGACAGATGGTTTAAAGCTTAATAATGTGTGCATGGTAGCATGAATGACAGTTGGTTTAAAGCTCAATGTGTATTTGGTAGCATGAATGACAGATGGTTTAACTCAATTGCTGGGATGCTGATTATGGATTCTTTCCGACTGAACTAATATCAACATATATGCAGAGAACCATATTGTTGAAGGACACCTGGTGGCTTTAATATGAATGTCTCACCGATATTTCTACAGTAGTCTGTTACGAATGTGTTTATTGCCAAAGCAATGGAACTGATGTGCTGAAACCAGCAGTGATTTACAAATCATAATTTTTACCATGACAAATTTAAATGTTGAGAAAACTGCTATATTGCAATCCAGTTTTATAACTCCCAGAACCATTGATACAGCATCCTGTATTTATACTAACATGATTTCAGAAAGTTCAAGTTGGTGTCGCTTTATTCCAGAGCAGAAATAATGTAGATATTAAAGCCCTGGCTTTCTGGCCTTCCATGACGAGCATCCAGAATAACATCTACATGGAAAGATTGTAAACAACTTGAAGTTATCTTGTTCAGAAATGGTTTACAAAGCTTTGTGTTGTAAATATTTGGGTGCAGCAGATGACAAACAGACAAAGTGAAGTCTACTGCAGATCTCTGAAGTATCTGGGTGTCTATGGATAAAAAGCTGATACTAATAGCAGTGTCACTAGAACCATTCCCCAAAACGTGTTCTACGACTAGGTGTCTTCTTGGTAGTGTTGTAGAACTTGCTTGTTGGTGTATACTGTCTTGATGCATTTACTCATAGAATATTGGATTCTATTTTTTAATGTATGCATGCTAGACTGGAAAATGCAGCAAGATATGAATTTTAATATTACAGTATAAGTTTGCTATATTGTTCATGTTGGCCCTTGCATTTTATCAACACTGCATGTTGGATCATCACTAAAATATACATACCATTAAATAACTGACACAGAATCATTAATTTTAATATCTGCCACTGCAACTCGTTTTTGGTGTAGTTAAGTAATTAGTTGCTCAAGTTTAATCCTTCATTTTTAATAAGATATCTGAAAAATATCCGTTTTAGTGATGATCCAACATAATGTGATTACGATGGAAACACAACCTAGAGATATGTATTTACACAAGAACAGCAAATACTGTGGCATCCTTAGCATGTGTGCAGAGTATGTGTGACAAGTGACATATTTACATGAATATTTTAATGAAATAAACATCAAGAAGACTATTTGTTCAAGCCTATACATTCAACACTAAAATTCATGTTTTTGTATGACTAGGTAACAAGTCTAGTTGACTGGATTATTTACAAATGTACAATTTTTATATGTATGCTTGAGTGCTGCATAAATAGTTAAGTTATTTTAAACAGATCCTCTGTTCCTCATTTATTAATATAATATTCTTAATACAATGTATCAATTTAACTTTAAAGTAAACAAATTGTTTAATGTCATGTTAACATTGGTGGTTTTATTAAGGGTAGCCACTACCCGAAAACGGCCATAGGGTACCGATTAGTTAAATGAATAGTATTTGATATGTGGAATATGGGCTCGGTTGCTTGTGTATTACCATGGCAATGAACGTTTCTAGTGTGACAGATGGGCATGCATCCTTGACAATTATTCTGAGCTAACAACTGTACGTGCGATCATGTAGTTGTCAAGAATCTTCAGCTAGAATACTCCTTTGTGAAATAAGGTGGTTTTGGGCAAGGAAATCTGACTGCAATGACTTTTGTGAGATATGACTTTAGGTTTGAGCATTTTTCAAAGCGTCTTGAAAAATGCTAATACCTGAACAACAGTCATCATACACCATTCATTTACCTAACTAGTACATACAATTTTGGTAAGATATGTTCAGTTTTAATAGAGATATAGCATATTGATTATATGGCCGTTTTCGGGTAGTGGCTACCCTTATATATACATTTCTACTCTATTTTAGACACACAACACAACTGTACACAGAGTAATATCACAAACAAGTCAACAGAATTCCTGGGCTTTTTGTCTCTTCGGTAAACTCAATAAATTGTCTGTTAGTGAAGTCACTTCCCCACTGTCACGCTTTGGGGTTGACCTTGGGGTCACACCCTTGGGGGTTTGACCTCTAGGGGTCAGTCGGACGGGTGTTTTATTTGAAGACGAGATCCGTGCAGGACTTGGTGTGTAGCTTGCCTTGAGGGCTTTATCGGAACTACTGATTTGGAGCTTTGAGCTGGCGAGACGTTGGGCCGCGGGTGACATACGAGAGAGACGGTCGGTCTTGGGGGTTGACCCAAACCCTGACATCCCAGGACTGAAAATATACAACACATGTTGAACAATACTGCTATTTTGAACTTTAATTTTTAAAGTGTATTCAAACCAATCCAACAATATAGATGTACAAATGAAACATACAAAGCATATTGGCGAAAAGTTTGAAAGGAGAAATGTTGAAGTCAAAATACTTGTAATTTGCTGTCGTTATTTTGAACTGTTTCTTTTTGAACAATATTCTTTGTTTGAACAATAGTATTAGTATGAACTAGTCTTACTTATAATTTTTTTTAACGATATTCGACAAATATCTTTCTTCATTTTGAACTATATTCTTAGTTTGGACAAAATTATTCTTAGTCTGAACTATTTTCTAAATCTTTAATTATTTTTCTATATTGAACAACATTCCTATTTTGAATGTTTGTATTTTGAACAAAATCCTTATTTTCGAATTGCATTTGCTGTATTTTTATTTTGAACAATACTGTTATTTTGAACATAATTTTCCATTCTTATATTGAACTGTTTTTAACAATATTCATATTTTGAATAGAAATCATTTTTTTAACAATGATCTTTGATGAACTATATTCTTATTTTGAACAAGATCGTTCTGAACAATATTATTTTGACAATAAATAAATAAATACACATTTATTTCCGCCAGGTCAACGAGAGTACTGACCTTGCAAAGCTGGCGGTGACCCTCTTGAGGGCTTCCTGTTTCTTCGCCCTGTGAGCTTTGCTCGCCCTCTCCACCAGCTCCAGGGCAATTCTATCCCGCTTTGGCACGTCAGGAATGTGGAACACTGGGCCGGGGGTGTGACTGCTGCGGGGGGTGGTGCCACCGTCTAGTCTGTAGGGCGTATCGTCGATCATACCCCATGTCATCAGGGGTGACTCGGCCACTCCTACAAGTGGAATGTCATAGATTGCTGAACACTTCTTAGGATTATTAAGTTTTATTGTTATTCTTTTTAATTTTTTCAGTCAATTTACTTTTGTCTCGTGAAGTTTCGCTATTAGCATATTTTCTCGGACAACTGCTGCTAGATGGCGTCACAGTAGTTCTGCGCAATGCTGTCACTGGTGTACCCTCCAGCCGCACCCTGTATTGCTCTTCAGGAGATCATCATGTGAGAGTTGGTACTGGCCCTTATCTTATCTTATTGACAAGTTGACGTTTGGATAAACAGGAATTATTATCATGATGCTTGTAGCCTTAAATAAACCTAAAACCACATACCAGGTGCTGGGGACGGTGTTCCCATGAAGCCATAGCCATTGACCGTAGGTATCCTCTCAGGAAGGATCTCCCGCCCGTCTGCCCCGATTTTTCCTTGTACAGCCATGGCCCGGGCATTAGCGGCCTGGGCGATACACTCCCGACTCTTTTGTACGTTGTGTGGCCTCTCACTGAAGCGTGTGTTACTGTGCAGGATCTCTTGTTGTTTTACCTTCGTTTCGTCCAGTCGCTCCTTATCACTTTTGTCCACACCTTCAATGACAATGGTTAAATGTAGTTTGTATATAAACATCAACTTATATATTCATGATTGGAAATTTTGTGTCGTGTCCAAAATTGGGTCATTGAAATCTTGTGTCTTTATGCTGTTAGGTTTTTAGTCCTTTGGCCGAAGGTCCAAGGAACTATTGCCATCACTCTGCGTCCGCCGTCTGCCGTTAGCTGCCGTACCTCAGAAACCGTTCAGCAACTTTTTCTCTAATTTTGCATAGACATATCTTAGGGCACTGCCACTATGCATGATAAATCTGTATTTGATTGAATCATTCTAAGGGCTCTCTAGGGCCTCCAAGGACCCCAAAACTGGTAAAAATGTAACCTTTTGCCTATTTTTTCAAAAACTGTTCAGCAACTTTTTTCTCATTTTGTATATACATTTCATGTGATAGTGTCACTGTACAGAAGAAATCTGTATTTGATTCAATCATTCTAAGGGCTCCAATGGTCCCCTAAAATGCTAAATTTGTTAACTAAATGGTCTACTGTAGCAACAGATCTAGCAGGCTTCCAGTCCTTTTGTTCAACTAATCCCTTTTCCCACAACATCTGTCACACCTCACTGTGCCTGTCTGGTGAAAGTGTGACTAATCTGTAATTGGTCACTGGCAAAGGCTTGGGTCACTGTGGCTGCTGGTTGGAAGTGTGACTAATCTGTAATTGGTCACTGGCAAAGGCTTGGGTCAACAAACACAGCACCTTGTACCAGAAACAGAACACTATTCCCCTTCCCAAAACATCTGTCACATGTGGAGTCTGTGTCTTGTATGGATATATATTTTATGCAGTTGTTTTATATAAGCAGAAAATTTATTGAAATTAGTTATTCTTAGGCCACAGAAAAGTAATTCCCGGTTTCTCATTGATGCATGTATTTAAAAATATGTGCCACATTTTATTTTCTATTATAATTATTCCTCTAAATGCAAGACATGGTGCAATAAGTGAACAGTAAACATGTCAACATTTTACTTCCATCATAACCCTTTATGATCTGTAACTATGATTCACTAAAAAAAATTTGATTAATAATTACCTACAGGGTTGTTTGATTTATGCCGGGCCGAAACTGTTTCTGCCCAGCAGAAACGGCAACAATAGGAAATACATTGATAGGCAAACGTGTTCTTTTTACATGTATAGAAAATGTCAGTTTCTTTCTGTACCTGTCTACGTATGATAACCATTTGTCCGCCATGCTCACAATAAACATCACATGAATGATAAAAGGAACATCACTGCCACTTAACTTGTGGATTATTATTATTATAAAACTGCTCAGCTACTGCTTGGTGGACAGTAAGCTGCAACTGTCTTTGAGTTTGTTTACATTTTGACAAACTACTATTATATAGCACTCATTTTTTATTAATCACATTTATGTCATTGTTTGCGGTGTTTGTATGCTTCATTTTCTGCTGCTACAAGTTGCGTTCATCTGAAAGATTATTCAATTACCTATCCAATGATAATACATATGTTGTGGTGTTGGAAATATATAGCTTTGTATATTGTACACGAGGGTTGTGATAGGAAACTATTGGCCATTGCGACAGTCCAGAAAGACAGCATGAGATGTGTCACTCAATATATGAAGTATGACTTTCAGACACTTCATTTTGTAGTGCTATGGATTATGATGGGCCTCTCCATTAGCTCCCTATATATTTATTTGAAATATATCATTATGTCATTAAAATATTTCAGAACAGGCTAACTAATTTTTGAATTAGCACAACTAATGCTAATATATCCCACAAAATAACTTCTACAGTAAACAACGTTGGTGTAAATTATCATCCCATTATTCTTACTGACAAAGACCTGTAAGTTAGGTGAGTAACACCTTTGAAATTCTGACAGCAGGACACCACCTTCGGTGAAGTCGAGACAAAAGTTTGACAAAGACTTCAAGTTCAAACGGTCTATCACCATCCAGCTGACCCATTTTTAGTTTTCTTTAGACTACCTTTTGTTCTCAAATAATCTGTCCTTAATTTGATACATAAAGACATAATCTGGCATAACTTTTTACATTTTTGTAGCAGCACATTTGTATTTCCAGTGTATCACATATTTATCACTTGTTGTGTATTACACCCAGATGTGGAGCTAAGATTCTCTGCCTGCTATTGTTTGATGGAAACTGTGACTACTCTGTAGTTGGTCACTAGCAGTAGCTTGTGTCAACAGACAGCAAGCATTAAGCCACTAGACACCTGTTAAACTGGACAGTTGCCTGTAGGTTTTAAACTGTGTCAAACAGTGAGTCTACCTTTTGTTCTCAAATAATCTGTCCTCTTAGTTTTACACACAAAGACATAATCTGGCATAACTTGATAAGTCTTTGTAGCAGAACATTTGTACTTCCAGTGTATCATTGCAACATAACATACATATTACATACTGTGTGCCACATTTGAATGTTGTGCATGTAATATTTCCATGCAACCCATTTGCCGTTTTCTTCATTTTCACTTTTTGACCCCTACCATGTTCAATGCTCCATAACTTCTCCAATTTTTGTAGCAGTCATAATTTTTGAAACCGTGTAAAGCACCCTACCAAACCTTTACAAGGATGTAAGAAAATACTGTTACAATTTTTCCGACTTATTACTAATTTGGTCAGCCGGGGTCACATATAGACGTATTAGTCCAAAGGACTTCAGGGCCACTTGGCCTATTTTTTAAAATATAGTCTGATCTGAGTGATTTACACAGCGGAAATAGGATTCATAGTTTTGGGCTATAGGCGTCTTTTACAAGATTTGAACTTGGTCGTTCTGTATTTGAAGTATTAAGTTTACCCTAAAACAGTACCAAACTAATTAATACAATCTTAAGGTCACCCTAAGACAGTACCAAACTATTTCCATAACAGTAACGTATATCAAACTTGTCCCGCTAAACGGCCACCTCACTATTCAGGTCACTTTGGTCCAGTCCCGAGGCTCACCTTAATACTGTGGTTCCACTGTATTATGATAAACATTCTTCTGGTCTTCGTTAAAATGGCATACCCTGGTAGACGTTTTGATGGTTATGCATCTTTACAACCTGCTCAACTGGGTGTTTTCTTATGGCTGTCGGGAACATTAAAAAACAAATCTCCTGCAATACAGAATTTGTTGTGATCAGAAACAAACTCCAGACTGTATATTGTAACAAAGTATTTAAGTGCCTTTACTTATCTTGCATAAGAAAATTTTCTAATCATCAGAAGACTTGTATTTCTAACCGTGTTTGCCCTCCTTAGCTCCACCTCTTGACAACTTTATCATTGTGTACTGATTTTGAGATTGCCTGATTCTTTTTGTTTTGTGATGTACATCGGAATCTTGGGATAGAATCACCAACAGGACTGGGCAAAAGTGACCCTAATACCAAGGTGACCCTAATACTGAATATGGGGACTGAAACATCATGGGAATTGGGAAAACTGCTCAGATACATGTGATTTTAATAGCAATGCATATTAAGCAAATACACTGTTGATATAAAGTAGTGTAGTTTCTGGGTACAGTGTATATGTATAGAGAGAACACGATATAATGGGATTTAAGCTCTTTTCTGATACATCTCCCATCTTTCACTTCCATTTCACAAACACTGGTCAAAATCTAACAATTCGTAAATCATACTGCACAATCTTCATTTCAATGTATTGGTTAATTTGGCCTTTGACTACAGAAACAATGTCACTGCTAAAGAGTTTTTGTTTGTTCTGACTATGTTTCACCACCTGAACCTACCTCTCCAACTGAACTCAGCTTTGTTAGATAAACAAGTAGTCAGGTGTCTAATTAATGACACCCTATTGTTAGCATCAAGACTGACCTGGCTATCATGTTTATCTGGGAAATCTATTCATCTGATTATAATTTGAGTTCAGTCTTACCTGAGGATCTTAAGTGCTGTGTCTTTTATAGTTTTCTGAAGTTTACTGGCTTCTGCGTAAAAAAGACCTGTCTGTAAGTTTGTTGGCTTCTTGTCTGCTTCTATT
The DNA here is from genome assembly GCA_963995525.1 of Escarpia spicata. NCBI lineage: Eukaryota > Metazoa > Annelida > Polychaeta > Sabellida > Siboglinidae > Escarpia > Escarpia spicata. Next base: position 56,159,882 of record OZ023214.1, on the reverse strand, counting down.
GCCTAGACAGTGTTTGTTGTACTTACCATCAGGGACATACATGAGGGAATTGAGTGGCCCTTAGGTCCATGTCTGTAAGTTTGTAGGCTTCTTGTCTGCTTCTATTGCCTAGACAGTGTTTGTTGTACTTATCATCAGGGACATACATGAGGGAGTTGTGTGGCTTGTAGGTCCATGTCTGTAAGTTTGTAGGCTTCTTGTCTGCTTCTATTGCCTAGACAGTGTCTGTTGTACTTACCATCAGAGACATACATGAGGGAGTTGTGTGGCTTGTAGGTCCATGTCTGTAAGTTTGTAGGCTTCTTGTCTGCTTCTATTGCCTAGACAGTGTCTGTTGTACTTACCATCAGGGACATACATGAGGGAGTTGTGTGGCTTGTAGGTCCATGTCTGTAAGTTTGTAGGCTTCTTGTCTGCTTCTATTGCCTAGACAGTGTTTGTTGTACTTACCATCAGGGACATACATGAGGGAGTTGTGTGGCTTGTAGGTCCATGTCTGTAAGTTTGTTGGCGTCTTGTCTGCTTCTATTGCCTAGACAGTGTTTGTTGTACTTACCATCAGGGACATACATGAGGGAGTTATGTGGCTTGTAGGTCCATGTCTGTAAGTTTGTAGGCTTCTTGTCTGCTTCTATTGCCTAGACAGTGTTTGTTGTACTTATCATCAGGGACATACATGAGGGAGTTGTGTGGCTTGTAGGTCCATGTCTGTAAGTTTGTTGGCTTCTTGTCTGCTTCTATTGCCTAGACAGTGTTTGTTGTACTTACCATCAGGGACATACATGAGGGAGTTATGTGGCTTGTAGGTCCATGTCTGTAAGTTTGTAGGCTTCTTGTCTGCTTCTATTGCCTAGACAGTGTTTGTTGTACTTATCATCAGGGACATACATGAGGGAGTTGTGTGGCTTGTAGGTCCATGTATGTAAGTTTGTAGGCTTCTTGTCTGCTTCTATTGCCTAGACAGTGTTTATTGTACTTATCATCAGGGACATACATGAGGGAGTTGTGTGGCTTGTAGGTCCATGTCTGTAAGTTTGTAGGCTTCTTGTCTGCTTCTATTGCCTAGACAGTGTCTGTTGTACTTACCATCAGGGACATACATGAGGGAGTTGTGTGGCTTGTAGGTCCATGTCTGTAAGTTTGTTGGCTTCTTGTCTGCTTCTATTGCCTAGACAGTGTTTGTTGTACTTACCATCAGGGACATACATGGGGGAGTTGTGTGGCTTGTAGGTCCATGTCTGTAAGTTTGTTGGCTTCTTGTCTGCTTCTATTGCCTAGACAGTGTTTGTTGTACTTATCATCAGGGACATACATGAGGGAGTTGTGTGGCTTGTAGGTCCATGTCTGTAAGTTTGTAGGCTTCTTGTCTGCTTCTATTGCCTAGACAGTGTATGTTGTACTTATCATCAGGGACATACATGAGGGAGTTGTGTGGCTTGTAGGTCCATGTCTGTAAGTTTGTAGGCTTCTTGTCTGCTTCTATTGCCTAGACAGTGTTTGTTGTACTTACCATCAGGGACATACATGAGGGAGTTATGTGGCTTGTAGGTCCATGTCTGTAAGTTTGTAGGCTTCTTGTCTGCTTCTATTGCCTAGACAGTGTTTGTTGTACTTATCATCAGGGACATACATGAGGGAGTTGTGTGGCTTGTAGGTCCATGTCTGTAAGTTTGTTGGTTTCTTGTCTGCTTCTATTGCCTAGACAGTGTTTGTTGTACTTACCATCAGGGACATACATGAGGGAGTTGTGTGGCTTGTAGGTCCATGTCTGTAAGTTTGTTGGCTTCTTGTCTGCTTCTATTGCCTAGACAGTGTCTGTTGTACTTACCATCAGGGACATACATGAGGGAATTGAGTGGCCCTTACCCTTAGGTCCATGTCTGTAAGTTTGTAGGCTTCTTGTCTGCTTCTATTGCCTAGACAGTGTCTGTTGTACTTACCATCAGGGACATACATGAGGGAATTGAGTGGTCCTTAGTTCCATGTCTGTAAGTTTGTAGGCTTCTTGTCTGCTTCTATTGCCTAGACAGTGTTTGTTGTACTTACCATCAGGGACATACATGAGGGAGTTGTGTGGCTTGTAGGTCCATGTCTGTAAGTTTGTTGGCGTCTTGTCTGCTTCTATTGCCTAGACAGTGTTTGTTGTACTTACCATCAGGGACATACATGAGGGAATTGAGTGGTCCTTAGGTCCATGTCTGTAAGTTTGTAGGCTTCTTGTCTGCTTCTATTGCCTAGACAGTGTTTGTTGTACTTACCATCAGGGACATACATGAGGGAGTTGTGTGGCTTGTAGGTCCATGTCTGTAAGTTTGTAGGCTTCTTGTCTGCTTCTATTGCCTAGACAGTGTTTGTTGTACTTATCATCAGGGACATACATGAGGGAGTTGTGTGGCTTGTAGGTCCATGTCTGTAAGTTTGTTGGCTTCTTGTCTGCTTCTATTGCCTAGACAGTGTTTGTTGTACTTATCATCAGGGACATACATGAGGGAGTTGTGTGGCTTGTAGGTCCATGTCTGTAAGTTTGTAGGCTTCTTGTCTGCTTCTATTGCCTAGACAGTGTTTGTTGTACTTATCATCAGGGACATACATGAGGGAGTTGAGTGGCTTGTAGGTCCATGTCTGTAAGTTTGTTGGCGTCTTGTCTGCTTCTATTGCCTAGACAGTGTTTGTTGTACTTATCATCAGGGACATACATGAGGGAGTTGTGTGGCTTGTAGGTCCATGTATGTAAGTTTGTAGGCTTCTTGTCTGCTTCTATTGCCTAGACAGTGTTTATTGTACTTATCATCAGAGACATACATGAGGGAGTTGTGTGGCTTGTAGGTCCATGTCTGTAAGTTTGTAGGCTTCTTGTCTGCTTCTATTGCCTAGACAGTGTCTGTTGTACTTACCATCAGGGACATACATGAGGGAGTTGTGTGGCTTGTAGGTCCATGTCTGTAAGTTTGTTGGCTTCTTGTCTGCTTCTATTGCCTAGACAGTGTTTGTTGTACTTACCATCAGGGACATACATGGGGGAGTTGTGTGGCTTGTAGGTCCATGTCTGTAAGTTTGTTGGCTTCTTGTCTGCTTCTATTGCCTAGACAGTGTTTGTTGTACTTATCATCAGGGACATACATGAGGGAGTTGTGTGGCTTGTAGGTCCATGTCTGTAAGTTTGTAGGCTTCTTGTCTGCTTCTATTGCCTAGACAGTGTATGTTGTACTTATCATCAGGGACATACATGAGGGAGTTGTGTGGCTTGTAGGTCCATGTATGTAAGTTTGTAGGCTTCTTGTCTGCTTCTATTGCCTAGACAGTGTTTGTTGTACTTACCATCAGGGACATACATGAGGGAGTTATGTGGCTTGTAGGTCCATGTCTGTAAGTTTGTAGGCTTCTTGTCTGCTTCTATTGCCTAGACAGTGTTTGTTGTACTTATCATCAGGGACATACATGAGGGAGTTGTGTGGCTTGTAGGTCCATGTCTGTAAGTTTGTTGGTTTCTTGTCTGCTTCTATTGCCTAGACAGTGTTTGTTGTACTTACCATCAGGGACATACATGAGGGAGTTGTGTGGCTTGTAGGTCCATGTCTGTAAGTTTGTTGGCTTCTTGTCTGCTTCTATTGCCTAGACAGTGTCTGTTGTACTTACCATCAGGGACATACATGAGGGAATTGAGTGGCCCTTACCCTTAGGTCCATGTCTGTAAGTTTGTAGGCTTCTTGTCTGCTTCTATTGCCTAGACAGTGTCTGTTGTACTTACCATCAGGGACATACATGAGGGAATTGAGTGGTCCTTAGTTCCATGTCTGTAAGTTTGTAGGCTTCTTGTCTGCTTCTATTGCCTAGACAGTGTTTGTTGTACTTACCATCAGGGACATACATGAGGGAGTTGTGTGGCTTGTAGGTCCATGTCTGTAAGTTTGTTGGCGTCTTGTCTGCTTCTATTGCCTAGACAGTGTTTGTTGTACTTACCATCAGGGACATACATGAGGGAATTGAGTGGTCCTTAGGTCCATGTCTGTAAGTTTGTAGGCTTCTTGTCTGCTTCTATTGCCTAGACAGTGTTTGTTGTACTTACCATCAGGGACATACATGAGGGAGTTGTGTGGCTTGTAGGTCCATGTCTGTAAGTTTGTAGGCTTCTTGTCTGCTTCTATTGCCTAGACAGTGTTTGTTGTACTTATCATCAGGGACATACATGAGGGAGTTGTGTGGCTTGTAGGTCCATGTCTGTAAGTTTGTTGGCTTCTTGTCTGCTTCTATTGCCTAGACAGTGTTTGTTGTACTTATCATCAGGGACATACATGAGGGAGTTGTGTGGCTTGTAGGTCCATGTCTGTAAGTTTGTAGGCTTCTTGTCTGCTTCTATTGCCTAGACAGTGTTTGTTGTACTTATCATCAGGGACATACATGAGGGAGTTGAGTGGCTTGTAGGTCCATGTCTGTAAGTTTGTTGGCGTCTTGTCTGCTTCTATTGCCTAGACAGTGTTTGTTGTACTTATCATCAGGGACATACATGAGGGAGTTGTGTGGCTTGTAGGTCCATGTATGTAAGTTTGTAGGCTTCTTGTCTGCTTCTATTGCCTAGACAGTGTTTATTGTACTTATCATCAGAGACATACATGAGGGAGTTGTATGGCTTGTAGGTCCATGTCTGTAAGTTTGTAGGCTTCTTGTCTGCTTCTATTGCCTAGACAGTGTCTGTTGTACTTACCATCAGGGACATACATGAGGGAGTTGTGTGGCTTGTAGGTCCATGTCTGTAAGTTTGTTGGCTTCTTGTCTGCTTCTATTGCCTAGACAGTGCTTGTTGTACTTACCATCAGGGACATACATGGGGGAGTTGTGTGGCTTGTAGGTCCATGTCTGTAAGTTTGTTGGCTTCTTGTCTGCTTCTATTGCCTAGACAGTGTTTGTTGTACTTATCATCAGGGACATACATGAAGGAGTTGTGTGGCTTGTAGGTCCATGTCTGTAAGTTTGTAGGCTTCTTGTCTGCTTCTATTGCCTAGACAGTGTATGTTGTACTTATCATCAGGGACATACATGAGGGAGTTGTGTGGCTTGTATGTCCATGTCTGTAAGTTTGTAGGCTTCTTGTCTGCTTCTATTGCCTAGACAGTGTTTGTTGTACTTACCATCAGGGACATACATGAGGGAGTTATGTGGCTTGTAGGTCCATGTCTGTAAGTTTGTAGGCTTCTTGTCTGCTTCTATTGCCTAGACAGTGTTTGTTGTACTTATCATCAGGGACATACATGAGGGAGTTGTGTGGCTTGTAGGTCCATGTCTGTAAGTTTGTTGGTTTCTTGTCTGCTTCTATTGCCTAGACAGTGTTTGTTGTACTTACCATCAGGGACATACATGAGGGAGTTGTGTGGCTTGTAGGTCCATGTCTGTAAGTTTGTTGGCTTCTTGTCTGCTTCTATTGCCTAGACAGTGTCTGTTGTACTTACCATCAGGGACATACATGAGGGAATTGAGTGGCCCTTACCCTTAGGTCCATGTCTGTAAGTTTGTAGGCTTCTTGTCTGCTTCTATTGCCTAGACAGTGTCTGTTGTACTTACCATCAGGGACATACATGAGGGAATTGAGTGGTCCTTAGTTCCATGTCTGTAAGTTTGTAGGCTTCTTGTCTGCTTCTATTGCCTAGACAGTGTTTGTTGTACTTACCATCAGGGACATACATGAGGGAGTTGTGTGGCTTGTAGGTCCATGTCTGTAAGTTTGTTGGCGTCTTGTCTGCTTCTATTGCCTAGACAGTGTTTGTTGTACTTACCATCAGGGACATACATGAGGGAATTGAGTGGTCCTTAGGTCCATGTCTGTAAGTTTGTAGGCTTCTTGTCTGCTTCTATTGCCTAGACAGTGTTTGTTGTACTTACCATCAGGGACATACATGAGGGAGTTGTGTGGCTTGTAGGTCCATGTCTGTAAGTTTGTAGGCTTCTTGTCTGCTTCTATTGCCTAGACAGTGTTTGTTGTACTTATCATCAGGGACATACATGAGGGAGTTGTGTGGCTTGTAGGTCCATGTCTGTAAGTTTGTTGGCTTCTTGTCTGCTTCTATTGCCTAGACAGTGTTTGTTGTACTTATCATCAGGGACATACATGAGGGAGTTGTGTGGCTTGTAGGTCCATGTCTGTAAGTTTGTAGGCTTCTTGTCTGCTTCTATTGCCTAGACAGTGTTTGTTGTACTTATCATCAGGGACATACATGAGGGAGTTGAGTGGCTTGTAGGTCCATGTCTGTAAGTTTGTTGGCGTCTTGTCTGCTTCTATTGCCTAGACAGTGTTTGTTGTACTTATCATCAGGGACATACATGAGGGAGTTGAGTGGCTTGTAGGTCCATGTCTGTAAGTTTGTTGGCGTCTTGTCTGCTTCTATTGCCTAGACAGTGTTTGTTGTACTTACCATCAGAGACATACATGAGGGAGTTGAGTGGCTTGTAGGTCCATGTCTGTAAGTTTGTAGGCTTCTTGTCTGCTTCTATTGCCTAGACAGTGTTTGTTGTACTTACCATCAGAGACATACATGAGGGAGTTGTGTGGCTTGTAGGTCCATGTCTGTAAGTTTGTAGGCTTCTTGTCTGCTTCTATTGCCTAGACAGTGTTTGTTGTACTTACCATCAGGGACATACATGAGGGAGTTATGTGGCTTGTAGGTCCATGTCTGTAAGTTTGTAGGCTTCTTGTCTGCTTCTATTGCCTAGACAGTGTTTGTTGTACTTATCATCAGGGACATACATGAGGGAGTTGTGTGGCTTGTAGGTCCATGTCTGTAAGTTTGTTGGTTTCTTGTCTGCTTCTATTGCCTAGACAGTGTTTGTTGTACTTACCATCAGGGACATACATGAGGGAGTTGTGTGGCTTGTAGGTCCATGTCTGTAAGTTTGTTGGCTTCTTGTCTGCTTCTATTGCCTAGACAGTGTCTGTTGTACTTACCATCAGGGACATACATGAGGGAATTGAGTGGCCCTTACCCTTAGGTCCATGTCTGTAAGTTTGTAGGCTTCTTGTCTGCTTCTATTGCCTAGACAGTGTCTGTTGTACTTACCATCAGGGACATACATGAGGGAATTGAGTGGTCCTTAGTTCCATGTCTGTAAGTTTGTAGGCTTCTTGTCTGCTTCTATTGCCTAGACAGTGTTTGTTGTACTTACCATCAGGGACATACATGAGGGAGTTGTGTGGCTTGTAGGTCCATGTCTGTAAGTTTGTTGGCGTCTTGTCTGCTTCTATTGCCTAGACAGTGTTTGTTGTACTTACCATCAGGGACATACATGAGGGAATTGAGTGGTCCTTAGGTCCATGTCTGTAAGTTTGTAGGCTTCTTGTCTGCTTCTATTGCCTAGACAGTGTTTGTTGTACTTACCATCAGGGACATACATGAGGGAGTTGTGTGGCTTGTAGGTCCATGTCTGTAAGTTTGTAGGCTTCTTGTCTGCTTCTATTGCCTAGACAGTGTTTGTTGTACTTATCATCAGGGACATACATGAGGGAGTTGTGTGGCTTGTAGGTCCATGTCTGTAAGTTTGTTGGCTTCTTGTCTGCTTCTATTGCCTAGACAGTGTTTGTTGTACTTATCATCAGGGACATACATGAGGGAGTTGTGTGGCTTGTAGGTCCATGTCTGTAAGTTTGTAGGCTTCTTGTCTGCTTCTATTGCCTAGACAGTGTTTGTTGTACTTATCATCAGGGACATACATGAGGGAGTTGAGTGGCTTGTAGGTCCATGTCTGTAAGTTTGTTGGCGTCTTGTCTGCTTCTATTGCCTAGACAGTGTTTGTTGTACTTATCATCAGGGACATACATGAGGGAGTTGAGTGGCTTGTAGGTCCATGTCTGTAAGTTTGTTGGCGTCTTGTCTGCTTCTATTGCCTAGACAGTGTTTGTTGTACTTACCATCAGAGACATACATGAGGGAGTTGAGTGGCTTGTAGGTCCATGTCTGTAAGTTTGTAGGCTTCTTGTCTGCTTCTATTGCCTAGACAGTGTTTGTTGTACTTACCATCAGAGACATACATGAGGGAGTTGTGTGGCTTGTAGGTCCATGTCTGTAAGTTTGTAGGCTTCTTGTCTGCTTCTATTGCCTAGACAGTGTTTGTTGTACTTACCATCAGGGACATACATGAGGGAGTTGTGTGGATTGTAGGTCCATGTCTGTAAGTTTGTTGGCTTCTTGTCTGCTTCTATTGTGTAGACAGTGTTTGTTGTACTTACCATCAGGGACATACATGAGGGAGTTGTGTGGCTTGTAGGTCCATGTCTGTAAGTTTGTAGGCTTCTTGTCTGCTTCTATTGCCACCATCAGAGACATACATGAGGGAGTTGAGTGGCTTGTAGGTCCATGTCTGTAAGTTTGTTGGCTTCTTGTCTGCTTCTATTGTGTAGACAGTGTTTGTTGTACTTACCATCAGAGACATACATGAGGGAGTTGTGTGGCTTGTAGGTCCATGTCTGTAAGTTTGTTGGCTTCTTGTCTGCTTCTGTTGCCTAGATAGCGTTTGTTGTACTTACCACCAGGGACATACATGAGGGAGTTGTGTGGCTTGTAGGTCCATGTCTGTAAGTTTGTAGGCTTCTTGTCTGCTTCTATTGCCTAGACAGTGTTTGTTGTACTTATCATCAGGGACATACATGAGGGAGTTGTGTGGCTTGTAGGTCCATGTCTGTAAGTTTGTTGGCTTCTTGTCTGCTTCTATTGCCTAGACAGTGTTTGTTGTACTTATCATCAGGGACATACATGAGGGAGTTGTGTGGCTTGTAGGTCCATGTCTGTAAGTTTGTAGGCTTCTTGTCTGCTTCTATTGCCTAGACAGTGTTTGTTGTACTTATCATCAGGGACATACATGAGGGAGTTGAGTGGCTTGTAGGTCCATGTCTGTAAGTTTGTTGGCGTCTTGTCTGCTTCTATTGCCTAGACAGTGTTTGTTGTACTTATCATCAGGGACATACATGAGGGAGTTGTGTGGCTTGTAGGTCCATGTATGTAAGTTTGTAGGCTTCTTGTCTGCTTCTATTGCCTAGACAGTGTTTATTGTACTTATCATCAGGGACATACATGAGGGAGTTGTGTGGCTTGTAGGTCCATGTCTGTAAGTTTGTAGGCTTCTTGTCTGCTTCTATTGCCTAGACAGTGTCTGTTGTACTTACCATCAGGGACATACATGAGGGAGTTGTGTGGCTTGTAGGTCCATGTCTGTAAGTTTGTTGGCTTCTTGTCTGCTTCTATTGCCTAGACAGTGCTTGTTGTACTTACCATCAGGGACATACATGGGGGAGTTGTGTGGCTTGTAGGTCCATGTCTGTAAGTTTGTTGGCTTCTTGTCTGCTTCTATTGCCTAGACAGTGTTTGTTGTACTTATCATCAGGGACATACATGAGGGAGTTGTGTGGCTTGTAGGTCCATGTCTGTAAGTTTGTAGGCTTCTTGTCTGCTTCTATTGCCTAGACAGTGTATGTTGTACTTATCATCAGGGACATACATGAGGGAGTTGTGTGGCTTGTAGGTCCATGTCTGTAAGTTTGTAGGCTTCTTGTCTGCTTCTATTGCCTAGACAGTGTTTGTTGTACTTACCATCAGGGACATACATGAGGGAGTTATGTGGCTTGTAGGTCCATGTCTGTAAGTTTGTAGGCTTCTTGTCTGCTTCTATTGCCTAGACAGTGTTTGTTGTACTTATCATCAGGGACATACATGAGGGAGTTGTGTGGCTTGTAGGTCCATGTCTGTAAGTTTGTTGGTTTCTTGTCTGCTTCTATTGCCTAGACAGTGTTTGTTGTACTTACCATCAGGGACATACATGAGGGAGTTGTGTGGCTTGTAGGTCCATGTCTGTAAGTTTGTTGGCTTCTTGTCTGCTTCTATTGCCTAGACAGTGTCTGTTGTACTTACCATCAGGGACATACATGAGGGAATTGAGTGGCCCTTACCCTTAGGTCCATGTCTGTAAGTTTGTAGGCTTCTTGTCTGCTTCTATTGCCTAGACAGTGTCTGTTGTACTTACCATCAGGGACATACATGAGGGAATTGAGTGGTCCTTAGTTCCATGTCTGTAAGTTTGTAGGCTTCTTGTCTGCTTCTATTGCCTAGACAGTGTTTGTTGTACTTACCATCAGGGACATACATGAGGGAGTTGTGTGGCTTGTAGGTCCATGTCTGTAAGTTTGTTGGCGTCTTGTCTGCTTCTATTGCCTAGACAGTGTTTGTTGTACTTACCATCAGGGACATACATGAGGGAATTGAGTGGTCCTTAGGTCCATGTCTGTAAGTTTGTAGGCTTCTTGTCTGCTTCTATTGCCTAGACAGTGTTTGTTGTACTTACCATCAGGGACATACATGAGGGAGTTGTGTGGCTTGTAGGTCCATGTCTGTAAGTTTGTAGGCTTCTTGTCTGCTTCTATTGCCTAGACAGTGTTTGTTGTACTTATCATCAGGGACATACATGAGGGAGTTGTGTGGCTTGTAGGTCCATGTCTGTAAGTTTGTTGGCTTCTTGTCTGCTTCTATTGCCTAGACAGTGTTTGTTGTACTTATCATCAGGGACATACATGAGGGAGTTGTGTGGCTTGTAGGTCCATGTCTGTAAGTTTGTAGGCTTCTTGTCTGCTTCTATTGCCTAGACAGTGTTTGTTGTACTTATCATCAGGGACATACATGAGGGAGTTGAGTGGCTTGTAGGTCCATGTCTGTAAGTTTGTTGGCGTCTTGTCTGCTTCTATTGCCTAGACAGTGTTTGTTGTACTTATCATCAGGGACATACATGAGGGAGTTGAGTGGCTTGTAGGTCCATGTCTGTAAGTTTGTTGGCTTCTTGTCTGCTTCTGTTGCCTAGATAGCGTTTGTTGTACTTACCACCAGGGACATACATGAGGGAGTTGTGTGGCTTGTAGGTCCATGTCTGTAAATTTGTAGGCTTCTTGTCTGTTGCCTAGATAGCGTTTGTTGTACTTACCACCAGGGACATACATGAGGGAGTTGTGTGGCTTGTAGGTCCATGTCTGTAAGTTTGTTGGCGTCTTGTCTGCTTCTATTGCCTAGACAGTGTCTGTTGTACTTACCACCAGGGACATACATGAGGGAGTTGTGTGGCTTGTAGGTCCATGTCTGTAAGTTTATAGGCTTCTTGTCTGCTTCTATTGCCTAGACAGTGTTTGTTGTACTTACCACCAGGGACATACATGAGGGAGTTGTGTGGCTTGTAGGTCCATGTCTGTAAGTTTATAGGCTTCTTGTCTGCTTCTATTGCCTAGACAGTGTTTGTTGTACTTACCACCAGGGACATACATGAGGGAGTTGTGTGGCTTGTAGGTCCATGTCTGTAAGTTTGTTGGCGTCTTGTCTGCTTCTATTGCCTAGACAGTGTCTGTTGTACTTACCACCAGGGACATACATGAGGGAGTTGTGTGGCTTGTAGGTCCATGTCTGTAAGTTTATAGGCGTCTTGTCTGCTTCTATTGCCTAGACAGTGTCTGTTGTACTTACCACCAGGGACATACATGAGGGAGTTGTGTGGCTTGTAGGTCTATGTCTGTAAGTTTATAGGCGTCTTGTCTGCTTCTATTGCCTAGACAGTGTCTGTTGTACTTACCATCAGGGACATACATGAGGGAGTTGTGTGGCTTGTAGGTCCATGTCTGTAAGTTTGTTGGCGTCTTGTCTGCTTCTATTGCCTAGACAGTGTCTGTTGTACTTACCACCAGGGACATACATGAGGGAGTTGTGTGGCTTGTAGGTCCATGTCTGTAAGTTTGTAGGCTTCTTGTCTGTTGCCTAGATAGCGTTTGTTGTACTTACCACCAGGGACATACATGAGGGAGTTATGTGGCTTGTAGGTCCATGTCTGTAAGTTTATAGGCGTCTTGTCTGCTTCTATTGCCTAGACAGTGTTTGTTGTACTTACCACCAGGGACATACATGAGGGAGTTGTGTGGCTTGTAGGTCCATGTCTGTAAGTTTGTAGGCTTCTTGTCTGTTGCCTAGATAGCGTTTGTTGTACTTACCACCAGGGACATACATGAGGGAGTTGTGTGGCTTGTAGGTCCATGTCTGTAAGTTTATAGGCTTCTTGTCTGCTTCTATTGCCTGCTTTTCGATGCTTGGTAGAGCCAAATTCTGTTCTTGCTCCTGTCGACAAAACATACATACAAGATATTTAAATACAGTAATGAGTCAGATCAATGTCTTTGTTTCTTTCTATAAACACAGTTGACCCTCTCTTATTTAAATGGTGGGGAAATTAGAGCAGAACTGGGATGTATCTGATTATTATAGATAGGAAGAAACACTTGTTATGCGAATAGTTTACACAGTGGGGGGAAACTACTAGCATAGTACATGGTTTTCAATTACAGTAGACCCTGTCTTGAGTGGCCATCCCTTCTGCACAGCCAATGCAGTCTCGACAGGTGGTCTGTAGACCCTGTCTTGAGTGACTATCCCTTCTGCACAGCCAACGTAGTCCCGATAGGTTGTCTGTAGAACCTGTCTTGAATGACCATCCCTTCTGCACAGAAGTCTTGACAGATGGTCTGCCAATAATAATAATAAACTTTATTTACACACCATCAAGTGTGGGACTAATGACCCGTTCACGGGTGCCAAGGTAGAGAATGTCGGTTTATGTACAGATTGGTCGCATTTGGCAGGCGGTCGCTCATTGCTGGCACATTACTGATAGAAACAATCAAGTATTGGATTGTGATTGCACAAAAGACAGATTATACTGTAAAACATTGCTACACACAATGGTTTGCCATGACAACACAATTACATACAACCATAAATAGGACTACATACTGATATAGACAGCACAGATGTAGGGGTATGGCTTCATACAACCATAAATAGGACTACATACTGATATAGACAGCACATATGTAGGGGTACGGCTTCATACAACCATAAATAGAACTACATACTGATATAGATAGCACAGATGTAGGGGTATGGCTTCATACAACCATAAATAGGACTACATACTGATATAGACAGCACAGATGTAGGGGTATGGCTTCATACAACCATAAATAGGACTACATACTGATATAGATAGCACAGATGTAGGGGTACGGCTTCATACAACCATAAATAGGACTACATACTGATATAGACAGCACAGATGTAGGGGTATGGCTTCATACAACCATAAATAGGACTACTTACTGATATAGACAGCACAGATGTAGGGGTATGGCTTCATACAACCATAAATAGGACTACATTCTGATATAGACAGCACAGATGTAGGGGTATAGCTTCATACAACCATAAATAGGACTACATACTGATATAGACAGCACAAATGTAGGGGTACGGCTTCATACAACCATAAATAGAACTACATACTGATATAGACAGCACAGATGTAGGGGTACGGCTTCATACAACCATAAATAGGACTACATACTGATATAGACAGCACAGATGTAGGGGTACGGCTTCATACAACCATAAATAGGACTACATAGTGATATAGACAGCACAGATGTAGGGGTATGGCTTCATTAATACTGAAGCTAATAACACCATTAGTGGGTCTTGACAACTCATGAGACCAAGAAGAGATCAAATGGACATTACAGAAATACAATACTGAATGGCTATGAGAAAGGTGTCTTCAACTGAAGGAATGTGTTGGAGACCTTGTCCTGGTGTTGTTCTTTCTCAAAGAGCCAGGCGTGTCTCACTCGGTGTTTCTGTTCGTTCTCCTTCATCAGTTCCGAGAAGGAAGCGTTGTCTTCACTCGTGTTCCTCGCCAGGAACTGGTCCAGGCTCAAGTCAAAGTCACTGCTCTCTGAAATAAACACCAAGTGCACGTGTCTTATGTGAAAACTCACCCAGTTTCCATTACAAAAATTTAATATTGTTTTATTGTTTGAATTCTAAACCCAACCTATTTTCCAAACTCTCCTTAAGGGTAGCCACTACTCGAAAATGGCCATAGGACACATCTCTGTTAGTACTGAACATATCTTAGCCAAAATAGAGTACTAATTAGTTAAATGAATAGTACATGATATGTGGAATGTGGGCTCATTTGCTTGTGCAGTGCCATGACAATCAACATTTCTAGTGTGATAGAGGGGCATGCATCCTTGAAAATTATTCTGGGCTAACTACCGTATGTGTGATCATGCAGTTGTCAAGAATCATTAGCTAGAATACTCCTTTGTGCAATAAGGTGGTTTCGGGCAAGGAAGTTTGACTGCAATGACTGTTGTGAGATGGGACTTTAGGTTTCAGGTTTTTTCATGACGTCTTGAAAAATGCTCAAACCTGAACAACAGTCACTGAAGTCAGATATCCTTGCCCAAAACCACCTTATTGCACAAAGGAGTATTCTGGCTAATGATTCTTGACAGTTGCATGATCTCACATACAGTTGTTAGCTCAGAATAATTTTCAAGGATGTGAAAATCCTTCTCACTTGAAACGTTCATTGCCACTTCAAATACCATTCATTTGTCTAATCAGTGCTCCAAATCTGGTTATGATATGTTCAATATTAACAGAGATATGGCATATTGGTTATATGGGCGTTTTCGAGTAGTGGCTACCCTTCAACAATTTCTCAAATTACATTTTCTAGTGTATCGTATGCAAATCTATGCAATGGAATGTTCATAAGACCACAAGGCTATTGAGTATACCAAACAAGGCATATCGTGGGGCACTGAGTAATGGCCCCTGTGTTGGGCAATTTTTTCTTTAGTCGATCCTATTTAAACTAGTAAAACAAATATATGGCTAATCTTGACCCCTCCCATAAAATCTTTCTGAAATGCCACACAGCAAGGTTCAATCTTCACTGAAAGAATGTTACACAGCCATAAATGATGTAGCCATGTAATATGGGATGGTTAATAATTCAGCTGAAGCTGCAAAAACATCAATATCCAGTTTTATCCACATCTTGCAATAATGGAACAGCATTGAAATCTATCGAAATCACTAACACACTGTTACCGACAAATTACTGAGTAGAAACTTGTTAAAGAATAAAAGTCTAACTTTTGTCGTCTTCTTTTCCTTTCTCTGGCAGTTCTGTTCTGTTTGGTGACTTCGTCTCATCTGTCGAGTGGTGGGGAGTTGCAGCTTGGTCATGAGCTGGAGTCTCAAATGTGGCAGGGCTTGAATCTACAATAACAAGAACCATCAATTATTACACGTTGATTAATTAAATGTAGATTGTTTTATTGGTTACACTAGTATAAACAACACTTCTGATAAGTCTTCTTGAATCTCTTTACACTCCAAAAGGTGGCAGAATGAACTGAATATACATATCTGTAATGTTCACGGTATCTGGAAACAGAATTGAAAATATATTTTTTTCTAATTTTTTACTATAACGAAATAATGTGGTGTCAGGACTACTCGGCCCACTGACAACTCAGCCCGAGAGAACTCAGCCTGGGCCGTCTTGTCTTGAGACAACTCATCCCCCACCCGGAGACAACTTGGCCCCCACTTAGAGACAGCTTGGTCCCCGAGTTTGGACCGGTCAGGGTTTTGCTAAATTGTACCAGTTGTGTAGATTATCGATTGTTGTGACGGCAATGTCCCTGTTTGCTTTAAAGGTGACATGAGCAGAACATTTTATCATACTAACGTGCTCCTTCCAGTTGAGCTTATGATCGATCAAGACTCCTAAAAACTTACTAACATATACTCTGTCTAAACTCTTATTGTAAATTTTTATATCGATATTTGAATTAATGCAACAGTTTGTGAACAGCATGTAGTTTGTTTTAGCTACATTTAAAGACAACCTATTTACTGAAAACCACACATGTAGTTTTTGTAACTCAAACGTTACATCCTTGCTGAGCTGCACAGGATCCTTCCCGGAATAAAACATATTAGTATCATCAGCAAACAGTATAAATTTTAGTATTGATGAAATATTACAAATATCTTTTATATACAATAAAAATGGGCCAAGTGGCCCTGAAGTCCTTTGGACTAATACGTCTATATGTGACCCCGGCTGACCAAATGAGTGATAAGTCAGAAAAACTGTAACATTGTTTTCTTACATCCTTGTAAAGGTTTGGTAGGGTGCTTTACACGGTTTCAAAAATTATGACTACTACAAAAATTGGCAAAGTTATGGAGCATTGAACATGATAGGGGTCAAAAAGTGAAAATGAAGAAAATGGCTGTTGAAGTTTTACATTATATATGCAAATGGATTGCATGGAAATATTACATGCACAACATTCAAATGTGGCACACAGTAAGTAATATGTATGTTATGTTGCAATGATACAAGTTATGCCAGATTATGTCTTCATGTGTAAAACTAAGAGGACAGATTATTTGAGAGCAAAAGGTAGACTCACTGTTTGACACAGTTTAAAACCTACAGGCAACTGTCCAGTTTAACAGGAGTCTAGTGGCTTAATGCTGTCTGTTGACACAAGCTACTGCCAGTGACCAATTACACATTAGTCACAGTTTCCATCAAACAATAGCAGGCAGAGAATCTTAGCTCCACAGCTGGGTGTAATACACAACCAGAGCCACCACTGATTCATGGTCAAGTAGATTAGCTCAATGCACCAACTAAGACAATACACAACACTGTGAGTGACAGTGTCCAGAGTGAGGCCTAAACAGTGTCCTCATTGCTGAATAGATCAATTAAAACTGCCAAGTGGGTGACATTCTGCACAAGTGTTCATTAATCCTTATTGATTGTTCAGAACACCAGACTGACCACATACCTAAACAAAGCTAATGTAATAGGTGAAGAACAGGCAGTGTTCAGATAGGGGTATTGGTTGAATTGTATTTGTCTCGACGCAAAAGGCTTTATTGTGCCTTCATCGATTATAAGAAAGCATTTGATTTAGTAGACCAATCCTCACTGTGGTCTAAGATAATTTCATGCGGTATTAATGGTAATGTGTTGAAAGTTGTATACAGCATGTACAAAAATGCTAAATCATGTATAAATCAGGGCCAGGTTGTGTCAGCCTTCTTCTCATTTGATGTATAGGTATGGCAAGGAGAAAACTTGTGTCCTTTGTTATTTGCTATTTACCTGAATCATTTTGAACACTGTTAGTCACAATTATAACGGACTTGACATGGCAGCTGGTGAAATTTACAACAACCTTAGTGATGATGATGATGTAGAAAATGTATGTTCTACTATATGCTGATGACACTAGAATGATTCAATCAAATACAGATTTCTTGCTTGTGTATAGCGGAACTATGGCAACTCTTCTAGTTGTTGACATTTGGTTGTTTCAGGTGTCAACTATATTGTGAATCTGTAATTATTAGTCTATATTGATACAATTGATTTACACAGTACCAAGTCTACACAAGGCATGGCAAGCGTAAACAGAATAGTAGAATGCATTTGATATCAATAAAGTGTAGGATATTTCACTCTATAGTTGTCCAGAATATAAATTTTCTATGTTTGTCAACTACAGGTGACAGAATATTAATTTTCTATGTTTGTCACCTATAGGTTTCTACAGACAATACATCTTTAACCAATAGACACCACAGTCACACCATTTTATAATAATTAAATGAACATCAAAATAAACACAACTTGCAATTATAGAAAATCAATAGTTTTGAAAATACAGTTTAAAAGTTTTAGGCACTTTACTTTTTTACTCTGCCTGGGCCCTGTGACCAATTAAAGATTAGTCAAGGTCTCAATGGAACAATAGCAGTAGGCTGCAGAGTTTAGTCATGCTGCTGGCTTTCTGGCACAATAAACGAAATCTACTGTTGGGGGTTGTCTCAAGGGCCCTTCTCAAAACCACATCACTAGATAATGTAAAACTGTTGCACTTTGGGGGCCCCTTAGAATGATTCAATCAAATACAGATTTCTGGTATATAGTGGCAGCACCCTAAGATACATCTATGCAAAATTAGAGAAAAAGTTGCTGAACGGTTTTTGAGATACGGCAGCTAACGGCAGACATCGGACGGCGGACGCAGAATGATGGCAATAGTCCCTTGGACCTTCGGCCAAAGGACTAAAAACACCAAGTAGTGGCGCCACCAAACAGCAAAAGACAGTGCCACCGAACAAAGTCGAGGCTATTTTGTTGCGTTTGACTAATTACTTAAATTAACTTTTTGAAACTAGATTCACAAATACTACCCGGGTAATGGGTCCTTTTAACCCATTTATACTTAAGCTTGTGCAGAGGAGATACAGCCAGTTCCTGACCGTAAAAAATCTAAAAAATTGTCAGCATCATAAATTTACAGGTCTTTATTTAAAATGGACGTTACTTTATTATTTCACAATGCACTTTTAAATGTGCTATCAATAGAAAGCAGATTAAAACAAACTATCTTGTTACATTGGCCAATTTGATGTTTGGTAACAATGTGGGCCGGCATATGACAAGACATTTTCCAACAAATTCAAATCACAAATGTGAGTTGACTTGTGACTTTACTATTCATGAGAAAGTTTCTCCATGAGCAAGTTGATTTTATTTGATACACCATTCTTTCCAAAAAACAAAGGAATAACAATTGTATATGTATCTTGGATAATAATATCGTTATGTATAATTGTGTTGTAATACCGCCACGCGAATAGATCTATTAAAATGCAACACGTCACGCCACGGAGCAGAATTATGCAAATTTGTGAAATATATTATGTCAACCTTCTCATTTTGTGGCTCATTTCTTAAACTAACCAACCAGTAAACTAAACTGATGAACTTGGTCAACATCGCAATATAAATTTATTTTAGAATTTGGTACCGTCTTTCAAAGTAACAGTAAATTTGTGGCCGCCAAAATTGCGTCATGCACGACATGCGGCTGGGCGAAAATAGGTGCCGCTCACTCCATTTTGAAGCCGTCGGCTTCAGAATACATTTTCATGGACAAATATCGCATCAGTTAGCATGTCAGGGCACATCGTAGCATCTGTCCGCTAGTCTGCCTCCTTATTATGATCAGGATGGAGTAAATTTGTGGAATTACGCTTAACAAATTTTCAAAATTCGACAATCTTCATTTTCATGCAAGGTATTTTTTTTACGTCATATAACCAATTGACTTGCATCGGTTTGGTGATTTCCCCAAATATACTGACTTCATTCAGTGTTAATCAGCCAATAGACATCCGTGACGCTACTGTCCGGAGTGAAGCCCGTAGACATAGTGGTGTCGGCGTTGGTCCCGTATTATATCTGTAACTTCAACTTCGTAGATATCGAATGGAGTCGATATATCGAAGGTATTGACGGTATCGAAGGTATCGAACCAACACTACTTGCACTAAGGACTAAAAATGTACAAGCAACATAGTAATTTTGAAAAATTACATTTTAATAAATGTGGACAAATGGATGATTATATAGTATATATATAGACAATACTACATATTTTATTAAATTGGCATGTCTTAACTTTATCTAAGTTTTAGCAAAACACAATATCCAGCATGACATAATATTTTATGCATAAATTCACATGAAATTTAATATTCTCAGAGACTGTTATATAAGAAATAGGTATGCAAGATATTGTTGTGCTAGGCTCGAGATATATTGCACTGCAAATAGTAAGAAGTGTGATGTCAAATATTAAATTTAAATAATTATAGATATGCACAGCTAATTTGTACAATTCCATTTTATTTACAGGAAAACTACCCACACACAATCAAATTTTTAACAATCAGTCAAATAAACAGAAATTAGAGAAAAAGTTACTGAACGGTTTCTGAGATATGGGAGTTATCGACAGACGTCGTTATCATTATATATCGGTACATTAACAAATAAAGAGTGTATGAATAAAACATTATTTTTCTAATCACATGTGCCAGCTTCGAAAGTCTGTCACAAACAGGCTGGTCTACCGACTTGCAAAGTTGGGCACCTCCTCAGATCAAAACGTATTTTAATAAGTTTCGCAAGTACCACGTGATTAAGAATTTAACGACTAATCTATGGGTAGAAGTCTTCCGGCGATCAGACTTTAACTTTTGAGGATACGAACAAAATAAGGAATATGCGATATGCATAGTCGAAGCGCTCCGGGAAAGTCTCTCGCTCTGGTTTATTCACTTTCGAAGGTCGGCGTCTCCTCAAATCAATGCATTTAATATTTTTGGCACACACGATTAAGAATTTAATGGCGACCAGGATAGGAGTCGAGATAGGGGTGCTTGAACAATCAAAATGACCGTGTGGCACAATTGGGATACGTAGTCTACATCAGGGTGCTTGCAGATGCTCGAGTGTCTGCAAGTATCCTGATCTTGTGACGCATCCATTCCCGATTGCGGGATGTGCTCAGTTTGCAACAATCTAACCGCGTGTGTGGTACGATCGGGATACGTTTCGAGATCGGGGCGCTCGCAAATTAATATACACAATCATGTAACCATCTGTAGCCACGAGTAGTTACGTGCAAAATAAAGCAGTGTCGTATAAAAAAGGCAAGGCGTTCTTTTTGCCTTTTTTTGGGTACCAGGGCATCACTGAAAAAGGGCAGGGCGTAACGCCCTGCAAATTCGACCTAGACAGAACACTTGACTGCCTGGTAGGTGATATTTTATCTCAATAATATATAATTTGAACAGCATTCTGACTCCTTTTGCCGATGACATTGGTACATTACCTACCAATGTCGGGCGCTGAGGATGTACTTCACTGGACCACCCCAACTCTCTCTTTCTTCTTGGTCTTCGTTACCATCAGCCATGTAGCGATATTCCTCGGCTGTTATGGCACATTTCCTGGTCGTTATCCCACTTTCTCATGCAGTATTTGTTTTTTTGAGTTCGTTCAATTTTTTGATTTAAGACTATTTAATTACACTACTCGGTCTACTGTTTGTTTTATGCTTGTTACATTATTGTTAACAGTTATTAGTTAGTGTTAATTTACTAATCACTGATACTAACAATGGTATTCCCAATAAGATAATGCATAATCCTGCCATTATTTTAACTGTTACTCCAGGCCTGATCATTAAAGTTTACTTTTACAACTATATACTAATAGTATATTAATACTGCAGTAACTTGTTTCAGATCGTGCGTACAGAACCACTGGGAGTGCTGTACTTTGAAGTGGGACCGCAAGGTTTTTTTCCGTCCCACCACCATTCATGAAATTCTTGTAGAAGACATTGCCCGGCAGCTGGAGGAGCCAATCCCAATGCCTAAAGGATCTAGGCTTAACTATCAGTTTGATTTGTAGATCTACAAATCAAACCGATAGTAAAACTCTAGACTGTGTTTTGTTGATTCCTGTATGCAGCAAAAGGATCTAGTACCTCTGTACCTTACAATAAACACTTTTTTCAAAAAGATAAGTGTTTAGCTTTTTCTTCGTTTATTAAATTTAAGTTGGCGATTCAAGATCTCCACCACCTATGTCCCATGTTGCTGGGATGATGTATCAACTGTTGAATTTTTGCTATCAATTGGTGAAGTTTTTTCTGCTGCTCCCAACAGTCTTCCAACTTCAATTGGTTCCAGCACAGAAGGTCTGTTTTGATTGTTTTTTCAAAATTGGAGGTATTCAAATTTGTTTAACAAAAATGTCCATGTTTAATACGTGCTGCCTTTTCATATACAAAGCCTATTCTCTATGGTGCAGCAGGATATTACCTTGCCAGAAATTTAGTTTAGCTATAAGGCTCTTGGGTTACATTAGCTTCTAGCTGGTTCCCATCTACCTATGGTAGTGACCACACACCAAACTGAAATTTGTGTCCATATTACCTCCTGACCTTGACCAGCATGGTAAATATTGTATCGTTACTTAAGAGAACACCAAATATTTATGGAATAGAATACATTTCCTGCATATCTAATACATGAATCTTGCTGGTTCTCAAGTTAAGTATAATCAGGATGTCATGGTCATAATCATATTGACCTTAATTTGTGTCCATGTTATGTACTACCTTTGAAATTAACTTCATATTGCCATTTCTTGACTGTGAGGAATGTTATGTCGGCTTCGATAGCAGTTATGCACAGTTACCGCCTCCTTCAGAATGTAAGCATTTTGAATCAAAATTATGCAATTGAATTTTCAAGACTGATGTCCCATTTCTGTGTACCAGTACTGTGTTCTTGCCCATATATATTTAAGCAACAATTTAAACATAAAACCTGACATGTTTACACTGACCATCAATTGAGATATTTCTTCATATAACAAAGAATGTATCTCAATAGAATGATCTCAGTAGACGTTTTCAGAAACGATCTTGCAGTTGAACAAATGCTACACTTACACAAAAGAAGCAACCCATGAGAACTCTGGAGACAGACTCACATATGGAAGGTGTTTCTTCTGATGTTGCCTTCTTGTTGTACTTTGCGTGTATTTCCCGCAACTTCTCTATATCATTCATGTCAACTGCCATCAAGTATTCCTCCTGGGCATGCAGCTTTGGCAAGTCTGGGTAGAAGTCTCGTACAATGATCCTCTCCAAATTCTAGAGAAGGGGAAGTAATTAGGAGTAAATAACAAGTACTGTGACTCCTGTGTTCTAACTGGGAAATGTTATACGCTAATTTACCACATCATAACAACCTGATAATTCTTACTGTTTTCTCTAAATGAACAAACTTTTGTAGAAATATAGATGACAATCTTCAGCACAACCATGGCAATGGGCTGGCAAAGCAACTATGTCAATACTAATACTATATATAGTTGGTCATTTTTGTGAACATCTGATCAACCACTGTGCAATGTGTTAATACTGGTAGGGCTTATACCTTAATGTGATACACAATATCTATTTTGGGCTCACTTCCTTACTCCATACGATGAATGTGTTGAGACAGTACTGTTAACAGTGTGTTATCTATTGTTAGGGTTAGGCTATTTCTCGAGCAGCTCAGGACATTTTTTTATTTTTGCTGTTAATTCTTGAGCAGCTTGGGAAATAATGTTGTTTTCTGCATTATTTCTCGAGCAGCTCAGGAAATAAGGGTAATAGCACTTGCCAGCATTGAGGCAGTAGCACGTTACATCTGCCATGACATCATTCTATTTTTAGCACGCGCCACAACGCCGAAAGCACGGGCAAACAACAAAATAGTGGGACCGTGCCTTTTACAAGAAATAAGCTATTAGTAAATGACATCCGTGATGAAACTGTATCCTGCAAATGTAGAAAGGTACAAATACATAGTTAGTAGTACAGTGGCTGCAATATCGCGGCCTTTCTTCAAGCGAAGTTTGTTTGAAACTAGCAGAAAAGTGGTCATCTAGTTTGGTTATGCTTGCAACAACGATATGACGATATGACCAGCAATTTGTATTTTTGATAATTATGCTTGATATTTATTTAATACATACTATCACTCACTGACGTGATGTTTTTTGCATTTTAATTATGAATTTGTATTATTTATTTTAAAGCAATGACTAATTGTGTTTGATCTCTATTAGTTTTATGTACAGCACTATGAACATTAATGGATATGGCGCTGCATAAACAAAACAATTATATTATACAAGTTAAATATGCACTTTAGTCTACACACAACTGTACTACTTTATTTCACATAACGTAAGTTATTTCTTTACAAAGGTATATTTTATATTACATATTGTATTTTTTATTCTTTCTTAAATTGTTATGATAATGATTGTGTTTTACCAATGATGTATTTTAATATGGACAGGTTTTTTGATCCGGATACATGCCATTATACAATTAGCAGTTTATTATTATTATGTATGTGTGTGTATGTGGGTGTGTGTGTGGGTGAGAGGCTTACTCTCTAAAATTACATGTTGTTTTTACACAAATCTGAGCAAACCTTTGTGTGAAGAATCAATATTCTAAATTACTAATTATTTAGTTATGTCATCGATTGAGTACAAACAAATTGTTAAAAAGTTGTCTTAATTGTGAAATAATTAACATTAGCACAAATAAACGTTGTTCATATTCAGTTGAAAGGTATACTAGTTCTGGTATTATGTGCAATTGTGAATTAAGTATACATAATAAGGCTGTCAATATCAACCAGTTACTTTATTGTAAGTTATCAATAATTAGTGTTGTCAACAGTAACTTTTTACAACCCCTATAACAATATTAATTCGATACCAACTCATACCATACTAAATTAAAACCAAATAGGCCATTACATCAATACATCATACATGTAGTTTAACAAATTAGCTCATTAATAGAGTAGGCCGCACTGTGGTAAGGATGTCAACAAACGGAACATTTCGGGAATAACAGATATTTATTTGCAACTTTAGCGACTTGTAATAAGCACCCATTGACGCTGCAGCCTCACTGACACTGGTCTCGAGCGATTTTATTCGTGTGCTATCGTTTTGCCGCAAAATTCCACTGCAACACTGTATTGTAATTTTTTATCACACCTAAAACTTGCACTGAATCACGGCACACCAACCAGGTTTATTAAGACTGTAGCTGCCAGTTTAACTTACATTTTCACCGAAGCAGTCAAACGAGACAACGTTCAAGGGGATACTGAATTGGACAGTGTATGAATTTAGGACATGCAACTATAAAACACAATGGATATGCAGTCTGAAATTTTCATCGACATCCCTAGCTGCAGTTAGGTCGATAAATTGTCCCTCGGCTTCAGGGGCCAGGCATTGGTTGTAAATTGGTGAAGCCTTCCCTCGGACCAACTGCAACTAAAAAGGTACAAGTTGTGTCGTGAAGTGTGCATACTTTACTTTAGCTAAGTTTAGTGAGAGGGGAGAAATAAACACCCCGCGGGTGCTGTCAATGAGCGTATCTTGAATCATTGTTGCTAGTCCCATAACTGGAATGCTTGTTAACCATGCTGGACAATCAGTGTTATACTGGCGACCTTAAATACATCAATACAATAGCGTTTATTACCAATGATCCAACATGTAAACAAAAACGAAACGTCAATGTTCGCCCGTCTTTTCTGGTTTTGTTCGCGCACATACAAAAGCACTACACATCATGTACTATATTTAGTGCAACGCCTCAATGCTGGCGAGTGCTATACTGTTCCTTATTATCTCAAGCGCTTTGGAAATAATGCTATTTTCTGTGTTATATGTTGAGAAGCTCGGGGAATATGAGTGACACTGCTCCTTATTTATCGTCCACCTCGGGAAATCACTATTTTTTGCGTGAATTATTTTGCAACATGGTAAGTAAGGGTGATACCGATTCTTATATCTTGAGCAGATCTCAACGTGCCAGCAAGTGCATTTAGGAATACTTTCAGTCAATTCAGAGACGAATTATTTCAAGTAAATGCGATGATTTCATGCATATTTCTTCGTCGTGATGCCTTTAAAAAAATAAATTTCTGATGGGGAAATGGAAGTAGAAATGATTCATTATTGAGCAGCTCTACAAATAAGGCCAACGTCCACTATAGCATGACAAAATGTCAGCAATCTGATTGGTCAAAATAACTTACGGTTAGCTGGAGAAATAACGACACAAAACGGGTTATTATTTTATTGAGCGATGATAAGGTACTTTATAAAACGTATTGCTTGCCTCTGCATATTTGTCTTCATCTAAAATTGTTTGTTGTTTCGGTTTCGGAGCCTTTGTTTGACGATTTTCGGCAGCTAATAAAGCTTTCTCTCCCACTTTTTGAAGTGCCATAATATAAACGCAGTTTAATTTAAACAGAATTCACAAACGTCAAACAACGTAATAATAATACCCTGTTGGAACTAAATTGCCACCTGCGGGGTTTCTGCAATTTAACATGCGCGCGCATTTGACATCACGTGATCAAACATTGCGCGATTTCTAGGGAACTTTTACTTAAAAGTAATACATTTACGCGAAGTCCTTATCATTTAAATATATCCATATACGATCATTCAATATTACTGGATTTATTTTGTTAAGTGCATCATTCAATTGTATCAGTTATATTAGATTTTGATAGTTTTCCTTTATTTTAGTTAATGTCTTGAGCGAAAATAGGGTAATTTCATGCGTGAGATCGGTCTCGGCACGTCGAGGCTTCATTCAAGACATTAGTTTTCTATGATGTTACACTATACGCGCACCTGTGTGGTTCAATAAGATGACCCAACATTAATGGCAGAAACATGGATCAAGTAAGTGATGCCAGATGAATTAGCAACTTATCTTTCTGCATGAAAATGTTTTTATAATTTCTCAAAAATTGTAGCCGTATCAAATATAAAATTATAATAATAAAATTAGTCAGAAATCCAGCAGTCAACATTGAAACCAGCACTAGGTTACATATGATCACATTAAGAAAGAAAGAAACACTTATAAGAAGAAGCTATTAGAAAAATAGAGTACAAGCAAATGATGTGGAAGTCATGTAGACACACTGGAAATGATGAAGACTACAACCTTTCTAAATAAGCACTTAACCAAGCTGCAACTGAAATTCAAAGAGAAGCCATGAAAACAATTTACCTTGTAATATAAAACATGACAGCAAGCGTTTTATGCATATGTTCGGTGCAAACAGAAAGTTCAGGATAAGGTCGGTCCTCTTGAAGATAGTGCTGGAAATATAATATCGGAGAGATTCTTAATGGCAGAAGACCTGAATGAGTACTTTAGTTTGGTGTTTACCAGGGAAGATATTAGCTCACTGCCAGTACCAGGGGCTAAGTTCAAGGGAGCGGAATCAGACTACTTAGGACAGTTAATTGTAACCCCGGAAATGGTAACTAAGAAAATAAGAGCAATGAAGGATAATAAATCACCTGGAGTGGATGGGATTCCACCCAAACTACTATTGGAAATTGTAGAACAAATTAGCATACCGCTTGCAACAGTTTTCAACTTGTCATTAGAAGAGGGAGTGGTTCCTTTAGAATGGAAAGAAGCAAACATTATTCTGTTATTTAAAAAAGGTTTGAGATACAAGTCAGAGAACTACAGACCAGTGAATTTAACATTGGTGATTTGCAAATTATTAGAAAAACTAATTAAAGATCACATGATGGATTTTCTTGTTAAACATAACTTGATAAACCGTCTCAACATGGGTTTCTAAAAATGAGGTCATGCTTGACAAATGTTGTTTTTTGCAAGATATCACTAAGAGGGTAGACAAGGAATCACAGATATTATGTACTTAGATTTTCAGAAAGCTTTCGACAAATGTCACATCAAAGATTACAGCTTAAACAAAAGGCCCATGGCATAGGGGATGGTATAATTAACTGGTTAGAAAAATGGCTGATTAACAGAAGACAACGGGTAGTAGTTGATGGGGAGGCTTCAAAATGGAAATCGGTTTTGAGTGGGGTACCATAGGGATCAGTCCTGGGACCTATATTATTCTTAATATATATATCAACGATGATGTAACAAGTAAGGTGTTGAAATAAAAAAAAGTGTTTAGAAGGATTAAACATGATGGAGGTAGACAACATTTACAAGATGATCTTGACAGGTTGATCAAATGGTCTGAAAAATGGCAGATGTTCAATTTTGGGAAATGTAAATGCCTCCTCACAGGACATGGGAACGAAGATGTACAATACACAATGGGGGGTACTGTACTAAGTACTATTTTAAAAGAAAAATAATTAAGGTGGCTGCTTCTTTTGAATTAATCACTTCTAATATCAGTTTTGAAGATAAGCTAACCATTTTTTCAGAGTTTGCCTCAGATACTAAACAATACTCCAGACCAAAAAGAATAGATTTTTTATGTTGTTTAGAGATATTTAAATGCGTAAAGACAATTCATAAATATGTCAAAAATCACCTTAACATGGCATTTTATTTCATTTTGAGAAACTCCCCAAAAGAAAAATTTGTATGGTTATAAGTACAAACATGTTAGTGACATTCCTACGGGTTATTTTTAAAACAAATGCATATTAAGTTTGATACAGCTTCATAAACATTTTGCTACAATGTTGAAAGACAAAAAAATCCGTACTGCATTTTTTGCACGACCCCTTCACCAAACATAAAACCATCCCATGCAATTTTGGGTAAACACAAGTCGAGTTCATATGCCAAGTTATGGCTTTGTAAGTATTGTAGTTTTAATAAAAAGTTACATTAAGTAATACTTCCTGGTTGTTGCTGATAACAAAAGTGTCACCAGATGCTTGTTTTTTGCTTAGAAATGTGATTTTTTTATTGGCATGTGGCTTATGTCAACACAATTTGACAGACACTTCTATTACTGAGATTTCCCCCCAAAGTTTTCCCGCCAAGTTGTCTCATGAGATTGTGTTACAAAGGGCCATGTGTTGAACTTGTTGCGGTAGACAAGATTGATTGACACCTGCTGGGGTCAGTCATGTGTCATTGCAAATGGTGGCTGAAGTCGGGCATTATCGGAGAATAAACAAAACTACCGCCAGTATTTGATGATTTGACAGCGTTATGCATTTAGGTAATTATAATACAACAGCATAGCGGCATGAGAATAACCAGACTATTATGATCTGCATTCATGGTGAATGAATTTATGTTTGAACTGGGCTGACGCACACGTGATCGTCACTATGGAAACATCGTCAGTTTCCAAGAATCTGAAAAGGGACCACAAACACACTAAAAATACTAGTTTTTAAAGGACGGATTGGTGACATATGGCGCTAGTACCTTGGTTTTTTAATAGTACACATGTTCATATACTGACACCTACTAATGTTCTATAAAGAAAAAAATCAACTGACACAATAACCAGTGCAGCTACCTTAAGGTTAACAATTAGTGCTGATATGAAGGTTTCAGAGCAGTGTGGAATTGCAGCTTCAAAGGGAAATCCAATCCTTGGATTAATTAGGCAATATATAGCTTATAAGGAAAAATAACTAATAGTACACTGTACAAAACAATAGTTAGGCCTTATTTAGAATGTAGTATACAAGCGTGGAGGCCATATCGCAGGAAGGACATAGATATGCTAGAGAGTACAGATGAGAGTGACTAAAATGATACAAAAACTTGCAGATCTTAATTACGAAATATGCCTAAAATAATGTGGTTTTACAACACTAGAGACCAGGAGATTGAGAGGAGATCAGATAGAAGTGTTTAAAATACTGAATGGTTATGAAAATATTGATAGAAATATTTTTTCTCAGTTAAGAAAGATTGAAGGACTAGAGGACGTGACATTACATTAGCAAAGGAGCAGTGTATATTAGATATAAGAAAGTTCTAATTTTCACAAAGGACTAAATGATTGGAACAGATTATCTGCTGATTGTGTTGGTGCTAGTAGCGTGAATACACTGTATGTTTAAAAATAAAATTGTCACATTCCTCAGAAGAGCGGGATACACATAGATAAAAAGGGTTAAACTCTCAATTCCTTGTCCCCCTGCCATCTAGAGTTAATTCTGTGGGTGGCAAACTTGTTAAAATTAAGTGTTCTACTTCTAGATTTTGGTGTCCACACTACCACCATATAAAACTGGCAGCTCGTTTCTGGCCTCATCTCCAAATATATTAGCCATGTACAGTGAGTATACTTTTCAAATAATATTTATGTATTTTATTCTAAAATGGAGCAACCAGTTTCATGTCTGCAGGTATATTTCATAGAGAGTTTCTACCAATAACATTCAGATATATCAATGGTTGAAATCTCAGAATATCCCTTACACAATAAAACACATACTTTGGTACTGCGTTCACTCTTGCAGACGTCAATTGCACCGACTCAGACACTGCCAACTGCAGCCATTATCTCGATTGCGATTGGATGCTACATCGTCATAGTCGGACTTCTTCTCATCCTCAGGCAGTATCTCATGGTACGTTTACACTTCCTTCTTTCTCTTGATGTACATCCCTCAAATTACTATTAAAAGTAAAAAAGATAACTTCTTATATAACTCGGTATCCAGTCCTTAGGACTGCTCGAAGCATGTTACTCCCTGGCAGACCTGTTCAGTTGAACACCATCTCGACTTCTCTGGGAAGCATTTAGCCATGCTGCAATTAATGCACGAAGACTATTCTATACAAATATCCACCACGACAAATTAGGCACAAGTGACTTGTGTCTAGAGTATCAGGTGTTGCACTCTGCAGTTAGGTCTATGCCACAACCCTTCTAGGACAAACATGCTTTAAACCAAAACCCTTACATCAGAACCCCTCTAGGTCATTTTGGGATTGGTTTGCAATATACCAATTATCCCTTTCGCTGAAATGGTTGCACATTTTTGGCCATTTGAATTTATCTTTTTCTACATCAGTGTTTTGTGTTATTTTTAACAGGGTTTTTACCCGGGGGCTAGGATGTTTGACCTAGTGTTGTGTTAAATTACAGAGGGTTTGATCGTATCCTGGCACTAAATCTACCAGATAACCACAAACAGATTTCATAATTTTAATTATTGACTCATTTAATTTTAGTTATTGACTCACTATGTGTACACAATTTTATGTTATTTTAATACTTTATTTTGTATTCATTTACCATATGCAGTATATTAATATAACACATACCTATATATATGTGCCAGGATCGTGGGGTGTTCAGTGAGACCTGCTGTCTGTGCTGCGGGGAAGGCGAGGGTCTAGACTGCTGTAACTGCGGCGAGTGCTGCATGATGTACTGTAACTGCTGCGCCTCACCGGACATGGAGGCCTGCTGCGACTCGATCTGCCCCACTCGCAGGGTCAGTACAATTTAAAATGTATAGTATTGATGTTAATATCTCTCACTGTCACAACCAAGCGGTCATTGGTGCACCACTGTTGACTTCCTGACAGCTACCGCCATCTCTTTCGATTTTCTTATGCCCTCTGGAAGGTGCCGAAGATGAAGCCAGTCCACCCCCGGATGTTGTCGTCCGACCTCTTCCCCCGTCTCTGATGTTATTGTAATGTCTGTTCAAAAACCAATGTAATTGTGGATCAGAATAAAGTTGTGATGTGTTGTACTGGTTCATTCCTGACACACATCATTTTGTATTATTATTTTTGTGGAATTTGCATGGTTTGTTGGAAATAAATATTGTTTGATTGATGTGTTTGCAGAGAATGGATTGTGCTGACATAATAATGTGCCAGTGCTGCATGGACAATGAGTGCTGCCAGTGCTGCTACAGCGATGAGCCACTGTGTGATGTAAGTGACAACATTCTTTTTGTGTGCTAAATGTCTTGTATACACAGCACTGTGTCCAGTCTTGTATACACAGCACTGTGTCCAGGCTTCTATACACAGCACTGTGTCCAGTCTTGTATACACAGCACTGTGTCCAGGCTTGTATACACAGCACTGTGTCCAGTCTTATATACGTAGTACTGTGTCCAGTCTTGTATACACAGCACTGTGTCCAGTCTTGTATACACAGCACTGTGTCCAGTCTTGTATACACGGCACTGTGTCCAGTCTTGTATACACGGCACTGTGTCCAGTCTTGTATACACAGCACTGTGTCCAGGCTTCTATACACAGCACTGTGTCCAGTCTTGTATACACAGCACTGTGTCCAGTCTTGTATACACGGCACTGTGTCCAGTCTTGTATACACGGCACTGTGTCCAGTCTTGTATACACGGCACTGTGTCCAGTCTTGTATACACGGCACTGTGTCCAGTCTTGTATACACGGCACTGTGTCCAGTCTTGTATACACGGCACTGTGTCCAGGCTTCTATACACAGCACTGTGTCCAGTCTTGTATGCACAGCACTGTGTCCAGGCTTGTATACACAGCACTGTGTCCAGTCTTATATACATAATACTGTGTCCAGTCTTGTATACACAGCACTGTGTCCAGTCTTGTATACACAGCACTGTGTCCAGTCTTGTATACACGGCACTGTGTCCAGTCTTGTATACACGGCACTGTGTCCAGTCTTGTATACACGGCACTGTGTCCAGTCTTCTATACACAGCACTGAGTCCAGTCTTCTATACACAGCACTGTGTCCAGTCTTCTATACACAGCACTGTGTCCAGTCTTCTATACACAGCACTGTGTCCAGCCTTGTATACACAGCACTGTGTTCAGTCTTGTATACACAGCACTGTGTCCAGTCTTCTGTACACAGCACTGTGTCCAGCCTTGTATACACAGCACTGTGTTCAGTCTTGTATACACAGCACTGTGTCCAGTCTTGTATACACAGCACTGTGTCCAGTCTTGTGTACATAGCACTGTGTCCTGACTTCTATACACAGCACTGTGTCCAGTCTTGTATACACAGCACTGTGTCCAGTTTTGTATACATAGCACTGTGTCCAGTCTTGTGTACACAGCACTGTGTCCAGTCTTGTATACACAGCACTATGTCCAGTCTTGTATACACAGCGCTGTGTCCAGTCTTGTGTACACAGCACTGTGTCCTGTCTTCTATACACAGCACTGTGTCCAGTCTTGTATACACAGCACTGTGTCCAGTCTTGTATACATAGCACTGTGTCCAGTCTTGTATACATAGCACTGTGTCCAGTCTTGTATACACGGCACTGTGTCCAGTCTTCTATACACAGCACTGTGTCCTGTCTTGTATACACAGCACTGTGTCCAGTCTTCTATACATAGCACTGTGTCCAGTCTTGTATACACAGCACTGTGTCCAGTCTTGTATACACGGCACTGTGTCCAGTCTTCTATACACAGCACTGAGTCCAGTCTTCTATACACAGCACTGTGTCCAGTCTTGTGTACACATCACTGTGTTCAGTCTTGTATACACAGCACTGTGTCCAGTCTTGTATACACAGCACTGTGTTCAGTCTTGTATACACAGCACTGTGTCCAGTCTTGTGTACACATCACTGTGTTCAGTCTTCTATACACAGCACTGTGTCCAGTCTTGTATACACAGCACTGTGTCCAGTCTTGTATACACATCACTGTGTTCAGTCTTGTATACACAGCACTGTGTCCAGTCTTGTATACACAGCACTGTGTCCAGTCTTGTGTACACAGCACTGTGTCCTGACTTCTATACACAGCACTGTGTCCAGTCTTGTATACACAGCACTGTGTCCAGTCTTGTATACACAGCACTGTGTCCAGTCTTGTGTACATAGCACTGTGTCCTGACTTCTATACACAGCACTGTGTCCAGTCTTGTATACACAGCACTGTGTCCAGTCTTGTATACACAGCACTGTGTCCAGTCTTGTATACACAGCACTGTGTCCAGTCTTGTATACACAGCACTGTGTCCAGTCTTGTATACACAGCACTGTGTCCAGTCTTGTATACACAGCACTGTGTCCAGTCTTGTATACACAGCACTGTGTCCAGTCTTGTATACACAGCACTGTGTCCAGTCTTGTATACACAGCACTGTGTCCAGTCTTGTATACACAGCACTGTGTCCAGTCTTGTGTACACAGCACTGTGTCCTGACTTCTATACACAGCACTGTGTCCAGTCTTGTATACACAGCACTGTGTCCAGTCTTGTATACACAGCACTGTGTCCAGTCTTGTATACACAGCACTGTGTCCAGTCTTGTATACACAGCACTGTGTCCAGTCTTGTATACACAGCACTGTGTCCAGTCTTGTATACACAGCACTGTGTCCAGTCAATACAATACATCAAACACATAAACATAACAGTGTACTATGAAATACCCAATAAGCAGGCAAAAAAGTTCTGTCATACTTACACAGATAA
This sequence comes from Escarpia spicata, assembly GCA_963995525.1. Taxonomy (NCBI): domain Eukaryota; kingdom Metazoa; phylum Annelida; class Polychaeta; order Sabellida; family Siboglinidae; genus Escarpia; species Escarpia spicata. The sequence goes on along the minus strand of OZ023214.1, from coordinate 56,126,284 downwards.
GCTCCACATCCTAATCTCAAGACACATAAGTTATCACATGAATACATAATAGTAATAGTAATAAACACCCATGAAATACATTTCTTCATGTAATTATGTTTATTATGCAATGCTAAGAGCATTATATTATGCATGATGCATCATACTAAACAAGAACATTATTTATATTGTTACAAATGAAAATGAGGTCTTTAAAATATATTGTTGGTATGCTATTTTGTTTCTCCACATGTTAGGTGATCAGAGAAGCTGTGGATATGCCAGTCAAAGAGTTATTGGTATCATATATTTAATGTTTTGTGTATTAATGGTTTCTACAGGTTGCACAGTTCTTGATGAAAAGATGTGTTTAAACAAGCTTAGCATTCAAGTTTCCCCACACTACCTGTATTCCTGCAGTACTTGTGTTTCAAGCATTAATGTCCCTGAAGTATAGTTATGGCTGTTTGCTGCATTTGCTGCATGATGAAATCCACGTAATTAACATCTGCCTGTGTTTACATATGCATGAAAACCACTTAAAGTCAGTGTCCAAGGAGTTATGTTAAATTAAACTACCTGTATGAATAATCTGTTTTCTGATGAATATAAGAATAATTTGGAAGTTTCCCATGATAAAGATACACAAATTAAAGCTAATTCTGTGTTTGCCCCAATAGCAGCATTTAAGTGTTTTTCTGTACTTATTAAAGTTGTGGTTTTGTTACTTGTTTGAAAATGTTAGTTTGTTTTCTGGTTACATAAATAATCAGAGTAGGATGAAACCAATGATACAATCATTGGCAAACCTTGTCGACAAAGTTCTGTAAAATTAACACTACATAAAAAATATTTAAAATCATTGATACAAAAATATAATTTTTTATTACATAAACAGTATACACACATATGCACCCGGGGGGGGGGGTATGTAGTTGTAATATGTATGTAGTTGTAATATGTATGTAGTTGTAATATGTATGTAGTTGTAACATGTATGTAGTTGTAATATGCAAAAAATGGCAGTAATGAGCAACTTTGTGTTGATACTTGCATGGCATAAAAAACTACTTTGTGCATATCATTTCTGAAACATGTTTGTGTTTTCAGTCATATATTGACCACACCAAAACTTGCTGGTGAAATATTGTACACTGTTTTGTTTCAGAATTGTGAGAAATGTTGCAAGAATTTAGCAATTTGCAAACTGGTAAAGGTTACAATAGGGATTTTGTAGTTCATAAATTTGGTGTTCCTGTAATAGATTACTTACACAAAAGTTTGCCATGTTCATTGTGTCATGACAACAGATGTTCCTCTTCTTTTCCCTGGAAATCCGGCAAGCCTCAATACTGGTCCTCAATTTATGTTTTCTTTCCCCCACTGTTCTTTCACGGTTCTCTCCACCAGCCGTCTCACTCCATTTTACTTTCACTCTCATTCTCCTCTCCCACTCCATCCAGACCTCTCTACACAATCCACCCATCTCACTGTTCTCTCCACCAACCGTCTCACTCCCTTTTACTTTCACTCTCATTCTCCTCTCCCACTCCCTCCAGACCTCTCTACACAATCCACCCTTCTCACTGTTCTCTCCACCAACCGTCTCACTCCCTTTTACTTTCACCCTCATTCTCCTCTCCCACTCCCTCCAGACCTCTCTATGCAATCCACCCATCTCACTGTTCTCTCCACCAACCGTCTCACTCCCTTTTACTTTCACCCTCATTCTCCTCTCCCACTCCCTCCAGACCTCTCTATGCAATCCACCCATCTCACTGTTCTCTCCACCAACCGTCTCACTCCCTTTTACTTTCACCCTCATTCTCCTCTACCACTCCCTCCAGACCCCTCTACACAATCCACCCATCTCACTGTTCTCTCCACCAACCGTCTCACTCCCTGTTACTTTCACCCTCATTCTCCTCTCTCACTCCCTCCAGACCTCTCTACACAATCCACCCATCTCACTGTTCCCTCCACCAACCGTCTCATTCCCTTTTACTTTCACCCTCATTCTCCTCTCCCACTCCCTCCAGACGTCTCTACACAATCCACCCATCTCACTGTTCCCTCCACCAACCGTCTCACTCCCTTTTACTTTCACCCTCATTCTCCTCTCCCACTCCCTCCAGACCTGTCTATACAATGCACCCATCTCACTGTTCTCGCCACCGACCGTCTCACTCCCTTCTACTTTCACCCTCATTCTCCTCTCTCACTCCCTCCAGACCTCTCTACACAATCCACCCATCTCACTGTTCTCTCCACCAACCGTCTCACACCATTTTACTTTCACCCTCATTCTCCTCTCCCACTCACTCCAGACCTCTCTATGCAATCCACCCATCTCACTGTTCTCTCCACCAACTGTCTCACTCCCTTTTACTTTCACCCTCATTCTCCTCTACCACTCCCTCCAGACCTCTCTACACAATCCACCCATCTCACTGTTCTCTCAAACAACCGTCTCACTCCCTTTTACTTTCACCCTCATTCTCCTCTACCACTCCCTCCAGACCTCTCTACACAATCCACCCATCTCACTGTTCTCTCCACCAAACGTCTCACTCCCTTCTACTTTCACACTCATTCTCCTCTCCCACTCCCTCCAGACAACTGTACGCAATCCACCCATCTCACTGTTCTCTCCACCAACCGTCTCACTCCCTTTTACTTTCACCCTCAATCTCCTCTCTCACTCCCTCCAGACCTCTCTACACAATCCACCCATCTCACTGTTCTCTCCACCAACCGTCTCACTCCCTTTTACTTTCACCCTCATTCTCCTCTCCCACTCCCTCCAGACCTCTCTATGCAATCCACCCATCTCACTGTTCTCTCTACCAACCGTCTCACTCCCTTTTACTTTCACCCTCATTCTCCTCTCCCACTCCCTCCAGACCTCTCTACACAATCCACCCATCTCACTGTTCTCTCCACCAACCGTCTCACTCCCTTTTACTTTCACCCTCATTCTCCTCTCTCACTCCCTCCAGACCTCTCTACACAATCCACCCATCTCACTGTTCTCTCCATCAACCGTCTCACTCCCTTTTACTTTCACCCTCATTCTCCTCTCCCACTCCCTCCAGACCTCTCTACACAATCCACCCATCTCACTGTTCCCTCCACTAACCGTCTCACTCCCTTCTACTTTCACCCTCATTCTCCTCTCCCACTCCCTCCAGACCTCTCTACACAATCCACCCATCTCACTGTTCTCTCCACCAACCGTCTCACTCCCTTTTACTTTCACCCTCATTCTCCTCTCCCACTCCCTCCAGACCTCTCTACACAATCCACCCATCTCACTGTTCTCTCCACCAACTGTCTCACTCCCTTTTACTTTCACCCTCATTCTCCTCTCCCACTCACTCCAGACCTCTCTACACAATCCACCCATGTCACTGTTCCCTCCACCAACCGTCTCACTCCCTTTTACTTTCACCCTCATTCTCCTCTCCCATTCCCTCCAGACCTCTCTACACAATCCACCCATCTCGCTGTTCTCTCCACCAACCGTCTCACTCCCTTTTACTTTCACCCTCATTCTCCTCTCTCACTCCCTCCAGACCTCTCTACACATTCCACCCATCTCACTGTTCTCTCCATCAACCGTCTCACTCCCTTTTACTTTCACCCTCATTCTCCTCTCCCACTCCCTCCAGACCTCTCTACACAATCCACCCATCTCACTGTTCCCTCCACTAACCGTCTCACTCCCGTCTACTTTCACCCTCATTCTCCTCTCCCACTCCCTCCAGACCTCTCTACACAATCCACCCATCTCACTGTTCTCTCCACCAACTGTCTCACTCCCTTTTACTTTCACCCTCATTCTCCTCTCCCACTCACTCCAGACCTCTCTACACAATCCACCCATGTCACTGTTCCCTCCACCAACCGTCTCACTCCCTTTTACTTTCACCCTCATTCTCCTCTCCCATTTCCTCCAGACCTCTCTACACAATCCACCCATCTCGCTGTTCTCTCCACCAACCGTCTCACTCACTTTTACTTTCACCCTCATTCTCCTCTCTCACTCCCTCCAGACCTCTCTACACAATCCACCCATCTCACTGTTCTCTCCACCAACTGTCTCACTCCCTTTTACTTTCACCCTCATTCTCCTCTCCCACTTCCTCCAGACCTCTCTACACAATCCACCCATCTCACTGTTCCCTCCACCAACCGTCACACTCCCTTCTACTTTCACCCTCATTCTCCTCTCCCACTCCCTCCAGACCTCTTTACACAATCCACCCATCTCACTGTTCTTTCCACCAACCGTCTCACTCCCTTTTACTTTCACCCTCATTCTCCTCTCCCACTCCCTCCAGACCTCTGTATGAAATCCACCCATCTCACTGTTCTCTCCACCAACCGTCTCATTCCCTTTTACTTTCACCCTCATTCTCCTCTCCCACTCCCTCCAGACCTCTCTACACAATCCACCCATCTCACTGTTCTCTCCACCAACCGTCTCACTCCCTTTTGCAATCCACCCATCTCACTGTTCTCTCTACCAACCGTCTCACTCCCTTTTACTTTCACCCTCATTCTCCTCTCCCACTCCCTCCAGACCTCTCTACACAATCCACCCATCTCACTGTTCTCTCCACCAACCGTCTCACTCCCTTTTACTTTCACCCTCATTCTCCTCTCTCACTCCCTCCAGACCTCTCTACACAATCCACCCATCTCACTGTTCTCTCCATCAACCGTCTCACTCCCTTTTACTTTCACCCTCATTCTCCTCTCCCACTCCCTCCAGACCTCTCTACACAATCCACCCATCTCACTGTTCCCTCCACCAACCGTCTCACTCCCTTTTACTTTCACCCTCATTCTTCTCCACCACTCTCTCCAAACCTCTCTACACAATTCACCCATCTCACTGTTCTCTCCACCAACCGTCTCACTCCCTTTTACTTTCACCCTCATTCTCCTCTCCCTCTCCCTCCAGACCTGTCTACACAATCCACCCATCTCACTGTTCTCTCCACCAACCGTCTCACTCTCTTCTACTTTCACACTCATTTTCCTCTCCCACTCCCTCCAGACCTCTGTACGCAATCCACCCATCTCACTATTCTCTCCACCAACCGTCTCACTCCCTTTTACTTTCACCCTCAATCTCCTTTCTCACTCCCACCAGACCTCTCTACACAATCCACCCATCTCACTGTTCTCTCCACCAACCGTCTCACTCCCTTTTACTTTCATCCTCATTCTCCTCTACCACTCCCTCCAGACCTCTCTACACAATCCACCCATCTCGCTGTTCTATCCACCAACCGTCTCACTCCCTTTTACTTTCACCCTCATTCTCCTCTCCCACTCCCTCCAGACCTCTCTACACAATCCACCCATCTCACTGTTCCCTCCACCAACCGTCTCACTCCCTTTTACTTTCACCCTCATTCTTCTCCACCACTCTCTCCAGACCTCTCTACACAATTCACCCATCTCACTGTTCTCTCCACCAATCGTCTCACTCCCTGTTACTTTCACCCTCATTCTCCTCTCCCACTCCCTCCAGACCTCTCTACACAATCCACCCATCTCACTATTCTCTCCACCAACCGTCTCACTCCATTTTACTTTCACCCTCATTCTCCTCTCCCACTCCCTCCAGACCTCTCTACACAATCCACCCATCTCACTGTTCCCTCCACCAACCGTCTCACTCCCTTTTACTTTCACCCTCATTCTTCTCCACCACTCTCTCCAGACCTCTCTACACAATCCACCCATCTCACTGTTCTCTCCACCAACCGTCTCACTCCCTTTTACTTTCACCCTCATTCTCCTCTCCCTCTCCCTCCAGACCTGTCTACACAATCCACCCATCTCACTGTTCTCTCCACCAACCGTCTCACTCTCTTCTACTTTCACACTCATTTTCCTCTCCCACTCCCTCCAGACCTCTGTACGCAATCCACCCATCTCACTATTCTCTCCACCAACCGTCTCACTCCCTTTTACTTTCACCCTCAATCTCCTTTCTCACTCCCACCAGACCTCTCTACACAATCCACCCATCTCACTGTTCTCTCCACCAACCGTCTCACTCCCTTTTACTTTCATCCTTATTCTCCTCTACCACTCCCTCCAGACCTCTCTACACAATCCACCCATCTCGCTGTTCTATCCACCAACCGTCTCACTCCCTTTTACTTTCACCCTCATTCTCCTCTCCCACTCCCTCCAGACCTCTCTACACAATCCACCCATCTCACTGTTCCCTCCACCAACCGTCTCACTCCCTTTTACTTTCACCCTCATTCTTCTCCACCACTCTCTCCAGACCTCTCTACACAATTCACCCATCTCACTGTTCTCTCCACCAATCGTCTCACTCCCTGTTACTTTCACCCTCATTCTCCTCTCCCACTCCCTCCAGACCTCTCTACACAATCCACCCATCTCACTATTCTCTCCACCAACCGTCTCACTCCATTTTACTTTCACCCTCATTCTCCTCTCCCACTCCCTCCAGACCTCTCTACACAATCCACCCATCTCACTGTTCCCTCCACCAACCGTCTCACTCCCTTTTACTTTCACCCTCATTCTTCTCCACCACTCTCTCCAGACCTCTCTACACAATCCACCCATCTCACTGTTCTCTCCACCAACCGTCGCACTCCCTTTTACTTTCACCCTCAATCTCCTCTCTCACTCCCTCCAGACCTCTCTACACAATCCACCCATCTCACTGTTCTCTCCACCAACCGTCTCACTCCCTTTTACTTTCATCCTCATTCTCCTCTCCCACTCCCTCCAGACCTCTCTACACAATGCACCCATCTCACTGTTCTATCCACCAACCGTCACACTCCCTTCTACTTTCACCCTCATTCTCCTCTCCCACTCCCTCCAGACCTCTCTACACAATCCACCCATCTCACTGTTCTCTCCACCAACCGTCTCACTCCCTTTTACTTTCACCCTCAATCTCCTCTCTCACTCCCTCCAGACCTCTCTACACAATCCACCCATCTCACTGTTCTCTCCACCAACCGTCTCACTCCCTTTTACTTTCATCCTCATTCTCCTCTCCCACTCCCTCCAGACCTCTCTACACAATGCACCCATCTCGCTGTTCTATCCACCAACCGTCTCACTCCCTTTTACTTTCACCCTCATTCTCCTCTCCCACTCCCTCCAGACCTCTACACAATCCACCCATCTCACTGTTCTCTCCACCAACCGTCTCACTCCCTTTTACTTTCACCCTCATTCTCCTCTCTCACTCCCTCCACACCTCTCTACACAATCCACCCATCTCACTGTTCTCTCCACCAACCGTCTCACTCCCTTTTACTTTCACCCTCATTCTCCTCTCCCACTCCCTCCAGACCTCTCTACACAATCCACCCATCTCACTGTTCCCTCCACCAACCGTCTCATTCCCTTCTGCTTTCACCCTCATTCTCCTCTCCCACTCCCTCCAGACCTCTCTACACAATCCACCCATCTCACTGTTCTCTCCACCAACCGTCTCACTCCCTTTTAATTTCACCCTCGTTCTCCTCTCCCACTCCCTCCAGACCTCTTTACACAATCCACCCATCTGACTGTTCTCTCCACCAACCGTCTCTCTCTCTTTTACTTTCACTCTCATTCTCCTCTCCCAGTCCCTCCAGACCTCTCTACACAATCCACCCATCTCACTGTTCTCTCCATCAACCGTCTCACTCCCTTTTACTTTCACTCTCATTCTCCTCTCCCGCTCCCTCCAGACCTCTGTACGCAATCCACCCATCTCACTGTTCTCTCCACCAACCATCTCATTCCCTTTTACTTTCACCCTCATTCTCCTCTCCCACTCCCTGCAGACCTCTCTACACAATCCACCCATCTCACTGTTCTTTCCACCAACCGTCTCACTCCCTTTTACTTTCACACTCATTCTCCTCTCCCACTCCCTCCAGACCTCTGTACGCAATCCACCCATCTCACTATTCTCTCCACCAACCATCTCACTCCCTTTTACTTTCACCCTCAATCTCCTTTGTCACTCCCTCCAGACCTCTCTACACAATCCACCCATCTCACTGTTCTTTCCACCAATCGTCTCACTCCCTGTTACTTTCACCCTCATTCTCCTCTCCCACACCCTCCAGACCTCTCTACACAATCCACCCATCTCACTATTCTCTCCACCAACCGTCTCACTCCATTTTACTTTCACCCTCATTCTCCTCTCCCACTCCCTCCAGACCTCTCTACACAATCCACCCATCTCACTGTTCTCTCCACCAACCGTCTCACTCCCTTTTACTTTCATCCTCATTCTCCTCTCCCACTCCCTCCAGACCTCTCTACACAATGCACCCATCTTGCTGTTCTATCCACCAACCGTCTCACTCCCTTTTACTTTCACCCTCATTCTCCTCTCCCACTCCCTCCAGACCTCTCTACACAATCCACCCATCTCACTGTTCTCTCCACCAACCGTCTCACTCCCTTTTACTTTCACCCTCATTCTCCTCTCTCACTCCCTCCACACCTCTCTACACAATCCACCCATCTCACTGTTCTCTCCACCAACCGTCTCACTCCCTTTTACTTTCACCCTCATTCTCCTCTCCCACTCCCTCCAGACCTCTCTACACAATCCACCCATCTCACTGTTCCCTCCACCAACCGTCTCATTCCCTTCTGCTTTCACCCTCATTCTCCTCTCCCACTCCCTCCAGACCTCTCTACACAATCAACCCATCTCACTGTTCTCTCCACCAACCGTCTCACTCCCTTTTAATTTCACCCTCGTTCTCCTCTCCCACTCCCTCCAGACCTCTTTACACAATCCACCCATCTGACTGTTCTCTCCACCAACCGTCTCTCTCTCTTTTACTTTCACTCTCATTCTCCTCTCCCAGTCCCTCCAGACCTCTCTACACAATCCACCCATCTCACTGTACTCTCCACCAACCGTCTCACTCCCTTTTAATTTCACTCTCATTCTCCTCTCCCGCTCCCACCAGACCTCTGTACGCAATCCACCCATCTCACTGTTCTCTCCACCAACCATCTCATTCCCTTTTACTTTCACCCTCATTCTCCTCTCCCACTCCCTGCAGACCTCTCTACACAATCCACCCATCTCACTGTTCTTTCCACCAACCGTCTCACTCCCTTTTACTTTCACACTCATTCTCCTCTCCCACTCCCTCCAGACCTCTGTACGCAATCCACCCATCTCACTATTCTCTCCACCAACCGTCTCACTCCCTTTTACTTTCACCCTCAATCTCCTTTGTCACTCCCTCCAGACCTCTCTACACAATCCACCCATCTCACTGTTCTCTCCACCAACCGTCTCACTCCCTTTTACTTTCATTCTCATTCTCCTCTCCCGCTCCCTCCAGACCTCTCTACACAATCCACCCATCTCACTGTTCTCTCCACCAATCGTCTCACTCCCTTTTACTTTCACCCTCATTCTCCTCTCCCACTCCCTCCAGACCTCTCTACACAATCCACCCATCTCACTGTTCTCTCCACCAATCGTCTCACTCCCTTTTACTTTCACCCTCTTTCTCCTCTCCCACTCCCTCCAGACCTCTCTACACAATCCACCCATCTCACTGTTCCCTCCACCAACCGTCTCACTCCCTTTTACTTTCACCCTCATTCTTCTCCACCACTCTCTCCAGACCTCTCTACACAATTCACCCATCTCACTGTTCTCTCCACCAACCGTCTCACTCCCTTTTACTTTCACCCTCATTCTCCTCTCCCTCTCCCTCCAGACCTGTCTACACAATCCACCCATCTCACTGTTCTCTCCACCAACCGTCTCACTCTCTTCTACTTTCACACTCATTCTCCTCTCCCACTCCCTCCAGACCTCTGTACGCAATCCACCCATCTCACTATTCTCTCCACCAACCGTCTCACTCCCTTTTACTTTCACCCTCAATCTCCTTTCTCACTCCCTCCAGACCTCTACACAATCCACCCATCTCACTGTTCTCTCCACCAACCGTCTCACTCCCTTTTACTTTCATCCTCATTCTCCTCTACCACTCCCTCCAGACCTCTCTACACAATCCACCCATCTCGCTGTTCTATCCACCATCCGTCTCACTCCCTTTTACTTTCACCCTCATTCTCCTCTCCCACTCCCTCCAGACCTCTCTACACAATCCACCCATCTCACTGTTCCCTCCACCAACCGTCTCACTCCCTTTTACTTTCACCCTCATTCTCCTCTCCCACTCCCTCCAGACCTCTCTACACAATCCACCCATCTCACTGTTCCCTCCACCAACCGTCTCACTCCCTTTTACTTTCACCCTCATTCTTCTCCACCACTCTCTCCAGACCTCTCTACACAATCCACCCATCTCACTGTTCTCTCCACCAACCGTCGCACTCCCTTTTACTTTCACCCTCATTCTCCTCTCCCACTCCCTCCAGACCTCTCTACACAATCCACCCACCGCACTGTTCTCTCCACCAACCGTCTCACTCCCTTCTACTTTCACACTCATTCTCCTCTCCCACTCCCTCCAGACCTCTGTACGCAATCCACCCATCTCACGGTTCTCTCCACCAACCGTCTCACTCCCTTTTACTTTCACCCTCAATCTCCTCTCTCACTCCCTCCAGACCTCTCTACACAATCCACCCATCTCACTGTTCTCTCCACCAACCGTCTCACTCCCTTTTACTTTCATCCTCATTCTCCTCTCCCATTCCCTCCAGACCTCTCTACACAATGCACCCATCTCGCTGTTCTATCCACCAACCGTCTCACTCCCTTTTACTTTCACCCTTATTCTCCTCTCCCACTCCCTGCAGACCTCTCTACACAATCCACCCATCTCACTGTTCTCTCCACCAACCGTCTCACTCCCTTTTACTTTCACCCTCATTCTCCTCTCTCACTCCCTCCACACCTCTCTACACAATCCACCCATCTCACTGTTCTCTCCACCAACCGTCTCACTCCCTTTTACTTTCACCCTCATTCTCCTCTCCCACTCCCTCCAGACCTCTCTACACAATCCACCCATCTCACTGTTCCCTCCACCAACCGTCTCATTCCCTTCTGCTTTCACCCTCATTCTCCTCTCCCACTCCCTCCAGACCTCTCTACACAATCCACCCATCTCACTGTTCTCTCCACCAACCGTCTCACTCCCTTTTAATTTCACCCTCGTTCTCCTCTCCCAGTCCCTCCAGACCTCTCTACACAATCTACCCATCTCACTGTTCTCTCCATCAACCGTCTCACTCCCTTTTACTTTCACTCTCATTCTCCTCTCCCGCTCCCTCCAGACCTCTGTACGCAATCCACCCATCTCACTGTTCTCTCCACCAACCATCTCATTCCCTTTTACTTTCACCCTCATTCTCCTCTCCCACTCCCTGCAGACCTCTCTACACAATCCACCCATCTCACTGTTCTTTCCACCAACCGTCTCACTCCCTTTTACTTTCACACTCCCTCCAGACCTCTCTACACAATCCACCCATCTCACTGTTCTTTCCACCAACCGTCTCACTCCCTTTTACTTTCACCCTCAATCTCCTTTCTCACTCCCACCAGACCTCTCTACACAATCCACCCATCTCACTGTTCTCTCCACCAACCGTCTCACTCCCTTTTACTTTCATCCTCATTCTCCTCTACCACTCCCTCCAGACCTCTCTACACAATCCACCCATCTCGCTGTTCTATCCACCAACCGTCTCACTCCCTTTTACTTTCACCCTCATTCTCCTCTCCCACTCCCTCCAGACCTCTCTACACAATCCACCCATCTCACTGTTCCCTCCACCAACCGTCTCACTCCCTTTTACTTTCACCCTCATTCTTCTCCACCACTCTCTCCAGACCTCTCTACACAATTCACCCATCTCACTGTTCTCTCCACCAATCGTCTCACTCCCTGTTACTTTCACCCTCATTCTCCTCTCCCACTCCCTCCAGACCTCTCTACACAATCCACCCATCTCACTATTCTCTCCACCAACCGTCTCACTCCATTTTACTTTCACCCTCATTCTCCTCTCCCACTCCCTCCAGACCTCTCTACACAATCCACCCATCTCACTGTTCCCTCCACCAACCGTCTCACTCCCTTTTACTTTCACCCTCATTCTTCTCCACCACTCTCTCCAGACCTCTCTACACAATCCACCCATCTCACTGTTCTCTCCACCAACCGTCTCACTCCCTTTTACTTTCACCCTCATTCTCCTCTCCCTCTCCCTCCAGACCTGTCTACACAATCCACCCATCTCACTGTTCTCTCCACCAACCGTCTCACTCTCTTCTACTTTCACACTCATTTTCCTCTCCCACTCCCTCCAGACCTCTGTACGCAATCCACCCATCTCACTATTCTCTCCACCAACCGTCTCACTCCCTTTTACTTTCACCCTCAATCTCCTTTCTCACTCCCACCAGACCTCTCTACACAATCCACCCATCTCACTGTTCTCTCCACCAACCGTCTCACTCCCTTTTACTTTCATCCTTATTCTCCTCTACCACTCCCTCCAGACCTCTCTACACAATCCACCCATCTCGCTGTTCTATCCACCAACCGTCTCACTCCCTTTTACTTTCACCCTCATTCTCCTCTCCCACTCCCTCCAGACCTCTCTACACAATCCACCCATCTCACTGTTCCCTCCACCAACCGTCTCACTCCCTTTTACTTTCACCCTCATTCTTCTCCACCACTCTCTCCAGACCTCTCTACACAATTCACCCATCTCACTGTTCTCTCCACCAATCGTCTCACTCCCTGTTACTTTCACCCTCATTCTCCTCTCCCACTCCCTCCAGACCTCTCTACACAATCCACCCATCTCACTATTCTCTCCACCAACCGTCTCACTCCATTTTACTTTCACCCTCATTCTCCTCTCCCACTCCCTCCAGACCTCTCTACACAATCCACCCATCTCACTGTTCCCTCCACCAACCGTCTCACTCCCTTTTACTTTCACCCTCATTCTTCTCCACCACTCTCTCCAGACCTCTCTACACAATCCACCCATCTCACTGTTCTCTCCACCAACCGTCGCACTCCCTTTTACTTTCACCCTCAATCTCCTCTCTCACTCCCTCCAGACCTCTCTACACAATCCACCCATCTCACTGTTCTCTCCACCAACCGTCTCACTCCCTTTTACTTTCATCCTCATTCTCCTCTCCCACTCCCTCCAGACCTCTCTACACAATGCACCCATCTCACTGTTCTATCCACCAACCGTCACACTCCCTTCTACTTTCACCCTCATTCTCCTCTCCCACTCCCTCCAGACCTCTCTACACAATCCACCCATCTCACTGTTCTCTCCACCAACCGTCTCACTCCCTTTTACTTTCACCCTCAATCTCCTCTCTCACTCCCTCCAGACCTCTCTACACAATCCACCCATCTCACTGTTCTCTCCACCAACCGTCTCACTCCCTTTTACTTTCATCCTCATTCTCCTCTCCCACTCCCTCCAGACCTCTCTACACAATGCACCCATCTCGCTGTTCTATCCACCAACCGTCTCACTCCCTTTTACTTTCACCCTCATTCTCCTCTCCCACTCCCTCCAGACCTCTACACAATCCACCCATCTCACTGTTCTCTCCACCAACCGTCTCACTCCCTTTTACTTTCACCCTCATTCTCCTCTCTCACTCCCTCCACACCTCTCTACACAATCCACCCATCTCACTGTTCTCTCCACCAACCGTCTCACTCCCTTTTACTTTCACCCTCATTCTCCTCTCCCACTCCCTCCAGACCTCTCTACACAATCCACCCATCTCACTGTTCCCTCCACCAACCGTCTCATTCCCTTCTGCTTTCACCCTCATTCTCCTCTCCCACTCCCTCCAGACCTCTCTACACAATCCACCCATCTCACTGTTCTCTCCACCAACCGTCTCACTCCCTTTTAATTTCACCCTCGTTCTCCTCTCCCACTCCCTCCAGACCTCTTTACACAATCCACCCATCTGACTGTTCTCTCCACCAACCGTCTCTCTCTCTTTTACTTTCACTCTCATTCTCCTCTCCCAGTCCCTCCAGACCTCTCTACACAATCCACCCATCTCACTGTTCTCTCCATCAACCGTCTCACTCCCTTTTACTTTCACTCTCATTCTCCTCTCCCGCTCCCTCCAGACCTCTGTACGCAATCCACCCATCTCACTGTTCTCTCCACCAACCATCTCATTCCCTTTTACTTTCACCCTCATTCTCCTCTCCCACTCCCTGCAGACCTCTCTACACAATCCACCCATCTCACTGTTCTTTCCACCAACCGTCTCACTCCCTTTTACTTTCACACTCATTCTCCTCTCCCACTCCCTCCAGACCTCTGTACGCAATCCACCCATCTCACTATTCTCTCCACCAACCATCTCACTCCCTTTTACTTTCACCCTCAATCTCCTTTGTCACTCCCTCCAGACCTCTCTACACAATCCACCCATCTCACTGTTCTTTCCACCAATCGTCTCACTCCCTGTTACTTTCACCCTCATTCTCCTCTCCCACACCCTCCAGACCTCTCTACACAATCCACCCATCTCACTATTCTCTCCACCAACCGTCTCACTCCATTTTACTTTCACCCTCATTCTCCTCTCCCACTCCCTCCAGACCTCTCTACACAATCCACCCATCTCACTGTTCTCTCCACCAACCGTCTCACTCCCTTTTACTTTCATCCTCATTCTCCTCTCCCACTCCCTCCAGACCTCTCTACACAATGCACCCATCTCGCTGTTCTATCCACCAACCGTCTCACTCCCTTTTACTTTCACCCTCATTCTCCTCTCCCACTCCCTCCAGACCTCTCTACACAATCCACCCATCTCACTGTTCTCTCCACCAACCGTCTCACTCCCTTTTACTTTCACCCTCATTCTCCTCTCTCACTCCCTCCACACCTCTCTACACAATCCACCCATCTCACTGTTCTCTCCACCAACCGTCTCACTCCCTTTTACTTTCACCCTCATTCTCCTCTCCCACTCCCTCCAGACCTCTCTACACAATCCACCCATCTCACTGTTCCCTCCACCAACCGTCTCATTCCCTTCTGCTTTCACCCTCATTCTCCTCTCCCACTCCCTCCAGACCTCTCTACACAATCAACCCATCTCACTGTTCTCTCCACCAACCGTCTCACTCCCTTTTAATTTCACCCTCGTTCTCCTCTCCCACTCCCTCCAGACCTCTTTACACAATCCACCCATCTGACTGTTCTCTCCACCAACCGTCTCTCTCTCTTTTACTTTCACTCTCATTCTCCTCTCCCAGTCCCTCCAGACCTCTCTACACAATCCACCCATCTCACTGTACTCTCCACCAACCGTCTCACTCCCTTTTAATTTCACTCTCATTCTCCTCTCCCGCTCCCACCAGACCTCTGTACGCAATCCACCCATCTCACTGTTCTCTCCACCAACCATCTCATTCCCTTTTACTTTCACCCTCATTCTCCTCTCCCACTCCCTGCAGACCTCTCTACACAATCCACCCATCTCACTGTTCTTTCCACCAACCGTCTCACTCCCTTTTACTTTCACACTCATTCTCCTCTCCCACTCCCTCCAGACCTCTGTACGCAATCCACCCATCTCACTATTCTCTCCACCAACCGTCTCACTCCCTTTTACTTTCACCCTCAATCTCCTTTGTCACTCCCTCCAGACCTCTCTACACAATCCACCCATCTCACTGTTCTCTCCACCAACCGTCTCACTCCCTTTTACTTTCATTCTCATTCTCCTCTCCCGCTCCCTCCAGACCTCTCTACACAATCCACCCATCTCACTGTTCTCTCCACCAATCGTCTCACTCCCTTTTACTTTCACCCTCATTCTCCTCTCCCACTCCCTCCAGACCTCTCTACACAATCCACCCATCTCACTGTTCTCTCCACCAATCGTCTCACTCCCTTTTACTTTCACCCTCTTTCTCCTCTCCCACTCCCTCCAGACCTCTCTACACAATCCACCCATCTCACTGTTCCCTCCACCAACCGTCTCACTCCCTTTTACTTTCACCCTCATTCTTCTCCACCACTCTCTCCAGACCTCTCTACACAATTCACCCATCTCACTGTTCTCTCCACCAACCGTCTCACTCCCTTTTACTTTCACCCTCATTCTCCTCTCCCTCTCCCTCCAGACCTGTCTACACAATCCACCCATCTCACTGTTCTCTCCACCAACCGTCTCACTCTCTTCTACTTTCACACTCATTCTCCTCTCCCACTCCCTCCAGACCTCTGTACGCAATCCACCCATCTCACTATTCTCTCCACCAACCGTCTCACTCCCTTTTACTTTCACCCTCAATCTCCTTTCTCACTCCCTCCAGACCTCTACACAATCCACCCATCTCACTGTTCTCTCCACCAACCGTCTCACTCCCTTTTACTTTCATCCTCATTCTCCTCTACCACTCCCTCCAGACCTCTCTACACAATCCACCCATCTCGCTGTTCTATCCACCATCCGTCTCACTCCCTTTTACTTTCACCCTCATTCTCCTCTCCCACTCCCTCCAGACCTCTCTACACAATCCACCCATCTCACTGTTCCCTCCACCAACCGTCTCACTCCCTTTTACTTTCACCCTCATTCTCCTCTCCCACTCCCTCCAGACCTCTCTACACAATCCACCCATCTCACTGTTCCCTCCACCAACCGTCTCACTCCCTTTTACTTTCACCCTCATTCTTCTCCACCACTCTCTCCAGACCTCTCTACACAATCCACCCATCTCACTGTTCTCTCCACCAACCGTCGCACTCCCTTTTACTTTCACCCTCATTCTCCTCTCCCACTCCCTCCAGACCTCTCTACACAATCCACCCACCGCACTGTTCTCTCCACCAACCGTCTCACTCCCTTCTACTTTCACACTCATTCTCCTCTCCCACTCCCTCCAGACCTCTGTACGCAATCCACCCATCTCACGGTTCTCTCCACCAACCGTCTCACTCCCTTTTACTTTCACCCTCAATCTCCTCTCTCACTCCCTCCAGACCTCTCTACACAATCCACCCATCTCACTGTTCTCTCCACCAACCGTCTCACTCCCTTTTACTTTCATCCTCATTCTCCTCTCCCATTCCCTCCAGACCTCTCTACACAATGCACCCATCTCGCTGTTCTATCCACCAACCGTCTCACTCCCTTTTACTTTCACCCTTATTCTCCTCTCCCACTCCCTGCAGACCTCTCTACACAATCCACCCATCTCACTGTTCTCTCCACCAACCGTCTCACTCCCTTTTACTTTCACCCTCATTCTCCTCTCTCACTCCCTCCACACCTCTCTACACAATCCACCCATCTCACTGTTCTCTCCACCAACCGTCTCACTCCCTTTTACTTTCACCCTCATTCTCCTCTCCCACTCCCTCCAGACCTCTCTACACAATCCACCCATCTCACTGTTCCCTCCACCAACCGTCTCATTCCCTTCTGCTTTCACCCTCATTCTCCTCTCCCACTCCCTCCAGACCTCTCTACACAATCCACCCATCTCACTGTTCTCTCCACCAACCGTCTCACTCCCTTTTAATTTCACCCTCGTTCTCCTCTCCCAGTCCCTCCAGACCTCTCTACACAATCTACCCATCTCACTGTTCTCTCCATCAACCGTCTCACTCCCTTTTACTTTCACTCTCATTCTCCTCTCCCGCTCCCTCCAGACCTCTGTACGCAATCCACCCATCTCACTGTTCTCTCCACCAACCATCTCATTCCCTTTTACTTTCACCCTCATTCTCCTCTCCCACTCCCTGCAGACCTCTCTACACAATCCACCCATCTCACTGTTCTTTCCACCAACCGTCTCACTCCCTTTTACTTTCACACTCCCTCCAGACCTCTCTACACAATCCACCCATCTCACTGTTCTTTCCACCAACCGTCTCACTCCCTTTTACTTTCACACTCATTCTCCTCTCCCACTCCCTCCAGACCTCTGTACGCAATCCACCCATCTCACTATTCTCTCCACCAACCGTCTCACTCCCTTTTACTTTCACCCTCAATCTCCTTTGTCACTCCCTCCAGACCTCTCTACACAATCCACCCATCTCACTGTTCTCTCCACCAACCGTCTCACTCCCTTTTACTTTCATTCTCATTCTCCTCTCCCGCTCCCTCCAGACCTCTCTACACAATCCACCCATCTCACTGTTCTCTCCACCAATCGTCTCACTCCCTTTTACTTTCACCTTCAATTCTCCTCTCCCACTCCCTCCAGACTTCTCTACACAATCCACCCATCTCACTGTTCTCTTCACCAATCGTCTCACTCCCTTTTACTTTCACCCTCATTCTCCTCTCCCACTCCCTCCAGACCTCTCTACACAATCCACCCATCTCACTGTTCCCTCCACCAACCGTCTCACTCCCTTTTACTTTCACCCTCATTCTTCTCCACCACTCTCTCCAGACCTCTCTACACAATTCACCCATCTCACTGTTCTCTCCACCAACCGTCTCACTCCCTTTTACTTTCACCCTCATTCTCCTCTCCCTCTCCCTCCAGACCTCTCTACACAATCCACCCATCTCACTGTTCTCTCCACCAACCGTCTCACTCTCTTCTACTTTCACACTCATTCTCCTCTCCCACTCCCTCCAGACCTCTGTACGCAATCCACCCATCTCACTATTCTCTCCACCAACCGTCTCACTCCCTTTTACTTTCACCCTCAATCTCCTTTCTCACTCCCTCCAGACCTCTCTACACAATCCACCCATCTCACTGTTCTCTCCACCAACCGTCTCACTCCCTTTTACTTTCATCCTTATTCTCCTCTACCACTCCCTCCAGACCTCTCTACACAATCCACCCATCTCGCTGTTCTATCCACCAACCGTCTCACTCCCTTTTACTTTCACCCTCATTCTCCTCTCCCTCTCCCTCCAGACCTCTCTACACAATCCACCCATCTCACTGTTCTCTCCACCAACCGTCTCACTCCCTTTTACTTTCACCCTCATTCTCCTCTCTCACTCCCTCCAGACCTCTCTACACAATCCACCCATCTCACTGTTCTCTCCACCAACCGTCTCACTCCCTTTTACTTTCACCCTCATTCTCCTCTCCCACTCCCTCCAGACCTCTCTACACAATCCACCCATCTCACTGTTCCCTCCACCAACCGTCTCACTCCCTTTTAATTTCACCCTCATTCTCCTCTCCCACTCCTCCAAACCTCTTTACACAATCCACCCATCTGACTGTTCTCTCCACCAACCGTCTCACTCCCTTTTACTTTCACCCTCATTCTCCTCTCCCACTCCCTCCAGACCTCTCTACACAATCCACCCATCTCACTATTCTCTCCACCAACCGTCTCACTCCATTTTACTTTCACCCTCATTCTCCTCTCCCACTCCCTCCAGACCTCTCTACACAATCCACCCATCTCACTGTTCTCTCCACCAACCGTCTCACTCCCTTTTACTTTCATCCTCATTCTCCTCTCCCACTCCCTCCAGACCTCTCTACACAATGCACCCATCTCGCTGTTCTATCCACCAACCGTCTCACTCCCTTTTACTTTCACCCTCATTCTCCTCTCCCACTCCCTCCAGACCTCTCTACACAATCCACCCATCTCACTGTTCTCTCCACCAACCGTCTCACTCCCTTTTACTTTCACCCTCATTCTCCTCTCTCACTCCCTCCACACCTCTCTACACAATCCACCCATCTCACTGTTCTCTCCACCAACCGTCTCACTCCCTTTTACTTTAACCCTCATTCTCCTCTCCCACTCCCTCCAGACCTCTCTACACAATCCACCCATCTCACTGTTCCCTCCACCAACCGTCTCATTCCCTTCTGCTTTCACCCTCATTCTCCTCTCCCACTCCCTCCAGACCTCTCTACACAATCCACCCATCTCACTGTTCTCTCCACCAACCGTCTCACTCCCTTTTAATTTCACCCTCGTTCTCCTCTCCCACTCCCTCCAGACCTCTTTACACAATCCACCCATCTGACTGTTCTCTCCACCAACCGTCTCTCTCTCTTTTACTTTCACTCTCATTCTCCTCTCCCAGTCCCTCCAGACCTCTCTACACAATCCACCCATCTCACTGTACTCTCCACCAACCGTCTCACTCCCTTTTAATTTCACTCTCATTCTCCTCTCCCACTCCCTCCAGACCTCTCTACACAATCCACCCACCTCACTGTTCTCTCCACCAACCGTCTCACTCCCTTCTACTTTCACACTCATTCTCCTCTCCCACTCCCTCCAGACCTCTGTACGCAATCCACCCATCTCACTGTTCTCTCCACCAACTGTCTCACTCCCTTTTACTTTCACCCTCCATCTCCTCTCTCACTCCCTCCAGACCTCTCTACACAATCCACCCATCTCACTGTTCTCTCCACCAACCGTCTCACTCCCTTTTACTTTCACCCTCATTCTCCTCTCCCATTCCCTCCAGACCTCTCTACACAATCCACCCATCTCGCTGTTCTCTCCATCAACCGTCTCACTCCCTTTTACTTTCACCCTCATTCTCCTCTCCCACTCCCTCCAGACCTCTCTACACAATCCACCCATCTCACTGTTCTCTCCACCAACCGTCTCACTCCCTTTTACTTTCACCCTCATTCTCCTCTCTCACTCCCTCCAGACCTCTCTACACAATCCACCCATCTCACTGTTCTCTCCATCAACCGTCTCACTCCCTTTTACTTTCACCCTCATTCTCCTCTCCCACTCCCTCCAGACCTCTCTACACAATCCACCCATCTCACTGTTCCCTCCACCAACCGTCTCACTCCCTTCTACTTTCACCCTCATTCTCCTCTCCCACTCCCTCCAGACCTCTCTACACAATCCACCCATCTCACTGTTCCCTCCACCAACCGTCTCACTCCCTTCTACTTTCACCCTCATTCTCCTCTCCCACTCCCTCCAGACCTCTCTACACAATCCACCCATCTCGCTGTTCTCTCCACCAACCGTCTCACTCACTTTTACTTTCACCCTCATTCTCCTCTCTCACTCCCTCCAGACCTCTCTACACAATCCACCCATCTCACTGTTCTCTCCACCAACTGTCTCACTCCCTTTTACTTTCACCCTCATTCTCCTCTCCCACTTCCTCCAGACCTCTCTACACAATCCACCCATCTCACTGTTCCCTCCACCAACCGTCACACTCCCTTCTACTTTCACCCTCATTCTCCTCTCCCACTCCCTCCAGACCTCTTTACACAATCCACCCATCTCACTGTTCTCTCCACCAACCGTCTCACTCCCTTTTACTTTCACCCTCATTCTCCTCTCCCACTCCCTCCAGACCTCTCTACACAATCCACCCATCTCACTATTCTCTCCACCAACCGTCTCACTCCATTTTACTTTCACCCTCATTCTCCTCTCCCACTCCCTCCAGACCTCTCTACACAATCCACCCATCTCACTGTTCTCTCCACCAACCGTCTCACTCCCTTTTACTTTCATCCTCATTCTCCTCTCCCACTCCCTCCAGACCTCTCTACACAATGCACCCATCTCGCTGTTCTATCCACCAACCGTCTCACTCCCTTTTACTTTCACCCTCATTCTCCTCTCCCACTCCCTCCAGACCTCTCTACACAATCCACCCATCTCACTGTTCTCTCCACCAACCGTCTCACTCCCTTTTACTTTCACCCTCATTCTCCTCTCTCACTCCCTCCACACCTCTCTACACAATCCACCCATCTCACTGTTCTCTCCACCAACCGTCTCACTCCCTTTTACTTTCACCCTCATTCTCCTCTCCCACTCCCTCCAGACCTCTCTACACAATCCACCCATCTCACTGTTCCCTCCACCAACCGTCTCATTCCCTTCTGCTTTCACCCTCATTCTCCTCTCCCACTCCCTCCAGACCTCTCTACACAATCCACCCATCTCACTGTTCTCTCCACCAACCGTCTCACTCCCTTTTAATTTCACCCTCGTTCTCCTCTCCCACTCCCTCCAGACCTCTTTACACAATCCACCCATCTGACTGTTCTCTCCACCAACCGTCTCTCTCTCTTTTACTTTCACTCTCATTCTCCTCTCCCAGTCCCTCCAGACCTCTCTACACAATCCACCCATCTCACTGTACTCTCCACCAACCGTCTCACTCCCTTTTAATTTCACTCTCATTCTCCTCTCCCACTCCCTCCAGACCTCTCTACACAATCCACCCACCTCACTGTTCTCTCCACCAACCGTCTCACTCCCTTCTACTTTCACACTCATTCTCCTCTCCCACTCCCTCCAGACCTCTGTACGCAATCCACCCATCTCACTGTTCTCTCCACCAACTGTCTCACTCCCTTTTACTTTCACCCTCCATCTCCTCTCTCACTCCCTCCAGACCTCTACACAATCCACCCATCTCACTGTTCTCTCCACCAACCGTCTCACTCCCTTTTACTTTCACCCTCATTCTCCTCTCCCATTCCCTCCAGACCTCTCTACACAATCCACCCATCTCGCTGTTCTCTCCATCAACCGTCTCACTCCCTTTTACTTTCACCCTCATTCTCCTCTCCCACTCCCTCCAGACCTCTCTACACAATCCACCCATCTCACTGTTCTCTCCACCAACCGTCTCACTCCCTTTTACTTTCACCCTCATTCTCCTCTCTCACTCCCTCCAGACCTCTCTACACAATCCACCCATCTCACTGTTCTCTCCATCAACCGTCTCACTCCCTTTTACTTTCACCCTCATTCTCCTCTCCCACTCCCTCCAGACCTCTCTACACAATCCACCCATCTCACTGTTCCCTCCACCAACCGTCTCACTCCCTTCTACTTTCACCCTCATTCTCCTCTCCCACTCCCTCCAGACCTCTCTACACAATCCACCCATCTCACTGTTCCCTCCACCAACCGTCTCACTCCCTTCTACTTTCACCCTCATTCTCCTCTCCCACTCCCTCCAGACCTCTCTACACAATCCACCCATCTCGCTGTTCTCTCCACCAACCGTCTCACTCACTTTTACTTTCACCCTCATTCTCCTCTCTCACTCCCTCCAGACCTCTCTACACAATCCACCCATCTCACTGTTCTCTCCACCAACTGTCTCACTCCCTTTTACTTTCACCCTCATTCTCCTCTCCCACTTCCTCCAGACCTCTCTACACAATCCACCCATCTCACTGTTCCCTCCACCAACCGTCACACTCCCTTCTACTTTCACCCTCATTCTCCTCTCCCACTCCCTCCAGACCTCTTTACACAATCCACCCATCTCACTGTTCTCTCCACCAACCGTCTCACTCCCTTTTACTTTCACCCTCATTCTCCTCTCCCACTCCCTCCAGACCTCTCTACACAATCCACCCATCTCACTATTCTCTCCACCAACCGTCTCACTCCATTTTACTTTCACCCTCATTCTCCTCTCCCACTCCCTCCAGACCTCTCTACACAATCCACCCATCTCACTGTTCTCTCCACCAACCGTCTCACTCCCTTTTACTTTCATCCTCATTCTCCTCTCCCACTCCCTCCAGACCTCTCTACACAATGCACCCATCTCGCTGTTCTATCCACCAACCGTCTCACTCCCTTTTACTTTCACCCTCATTCTCCTCTCCCACTCCCTCCAGACCTCTCTACACAATCCACCCATCTCACTGTTCTCTCCACCAACCGTCTCACTCCCTTTTACTTTCACCCTCATTCTCCTCTCTCACTCCCTCCACACCTCTCTACACAATCCACCCATCTCACTGTTCTCTCCACCAACCGTCTCACTCCCTTTTACTTTCACCCTCATTCTCCTCTCCCACTCCCTCCAGACCTCTCTACACAATCCACCCATCTCACTGTTCCCTCCACCAACCGTCTCATTCCCTTCTGCTTTCACCCTCATTCTCCTCTCCCACTCCCTCCAGACCTCTCTACACAATCCACCCATCTCACTGTTCTCTCCACCAACCGTCTCACTCCCTTTTAATTTCACCCTCGTTCTCCTCTCCCACTCCCTCCAGACCTCTTTACACAATCCACCCATCTGACTGTTCTCTCCACCAACCGTCTCTCTCTCTTTTACTTTCACTCTCATTCTCCTCTCCCAGTCCCTCCAGACCTCTCTACACAATCCACCCATCTCACTGTACTCTCCACCAACCGTCTCACTCCCTTTTAATTTCACTCTCATTCTCCTCTCCCACTCCCTCCAGACCTCTCTACACAATCCACCCACCTCACTGTTCTCTCCACCAACTGTCTCACTCCCTTCTACTTTCACACTCATTCTCCTCTCCCACTCCCTCCAGACCTCTGTACGCAATCCACCCATCTCACTGTTCTCTCCACCAACTGTCTCACTCCCTTTTACTTTCACCCTCAATCTCCTCTCTCACTCCCTCCAGACCTCTCTACACAATCCACCCATCTCACTGTTCTCTCCACCAACCGTCTCACTCCCTTTTACTTTCACCCTCATTCTCCTCTCCCATTCCCTCCAGACCTCTCTACACAATCCACCCATCTCGCTGTTCTCTCCATCAACCGTCTCACTCCCTTTTACTTTCACCCTCATTCTCCTCTCCCACTCCCTCCAGACCTCTCTACACAATCCACCCATCTCACTGTTCTCTCCACCAACCGTCTCACTCCCTTTTACTTTCACCCTCATTCTCCTCTCTCACTCCCTCCAGACCTATCTACACAATCCACCCATCTCACTGTTCTCTCCATCAACCGTCTCACTCCCTTTTACTTTCACCCTCATTCTCCTCTCCCACTCCCTCCAGACCTCTCTACACAATCCACCCATCTCACTGTTCCCTCCACCAACCGTCTCACTCCCTTCTAGTTTCACCCTCATTCTCCTCTCCCACTCCCTCCAGACCTCTCTACATAATCCCCCCATCTCACTGTTCCCTCCACCAACCGTCTCACTCCCTTCTACTTTCACCCTCATTCTCCTCTCCCACTCCCTCCAGACCTCTCTACACAATCCACCCATCTCGCTGTTCTCTCCACCAACCGTCTCACTCACTTTTACTTTCACCCTCATTCTCCTCTCTCACTCCCTCCAGACCTCTCTACACAATCCACCCATCTCACTGTTCTCTCCACCAACTGTCTCACTCCCTTTTACTTTCACCCTCATTCTCCTCTCCCACTTCCTCCAGACCTCTCTACACAATCCACCCATCTCACTGTTCCCTCCACCAACCGTCACACTCCCTTCTACTTTCACCCTCATTCTCCTCTCCCACTCCCTCCAGACCTCTTTACACAATCCACCCATCTCACTGTTCTCTCCACCAACCGTCTCACTCCCTTTTACTTTCACCCTCATTCTCCTCTCCCACTCCCTCCAGACCTCTGTTCGAAATCCACCCATCTCACTGTTCTCTCCACCAACCGTCTCATTCCCTTTTACTTTCACCCTCATTCTCCTCTCCCACTCCCTCCAGACCTCTCTACACAATCCACCCATCTCACTGTTCCCTCCACCAACCGTCTCACTCCCTTCTACTTTCACCCTCATTCTCCTCTCCCACTCCCTCCAGACCTCTCTACACAATCCACCCATCTCACTGTTCCCTCCACCAACCGTCTCACTCCCTTCTACTTTCACCCTCATTCTCCTCTCCCACTCCCTCCAGACCTCTCTACACAATCCACCCATCTCGCTGTTCTCTCCACCAACCGTCTCACTCACTTTTACTTTCACCCTCATTCTCCTCTCTCACTCCCTCCAGACCTCTCTACACAATCCACCCATCTCACTGTTCTCTCCACCAACTGTCTCACTCCCTTTTACTTTCACCCTCATTCTCCTCTCCCACTTCCTCCAGACCTCTCTACACAATCCACCCATCTCACTGTTCCCTCCACCAACCGTCACACTCCCTTCTACTTTCACCCTCATTCTCCTCTCCCACTCCCTCCAGACCTCTTTACACAATCCACCCATCTCACTGTTCTCTCCACCAACCGTCTCACTCCCTTTTACTTTCACCCTCATTCTCCTCTCCCACTCCCTCCAGACCTCTCTACACAATCCACCCATCTCACTATTCTCTCCACCAACCGTCTCACTCCATTTTACTTTCACCCTCATTCTCCTCTCCCACTCCCTCCAGACCTCTCTACACAATCCACCCATCTCACTGTTCTCTCCACCAACCGTCTCACTCCCTTTTACTTTCATCCTCATTCTCCTCTCCCACTCCCTCCAGACCTCTCTACACAATGCACCCATCTCGCTGTTCTATCCACCAACCGTCTCACTCCCTTTTACTTTCACCCTCATTCTCCTCTCCCACTCCCTCCAGACCTCTCTACACAATCCACCCATCTCACTGTTCTCTCCACCAACCGTCTCACTCCCTTTTACTTTCACCCTCATTCTCCTCTCTCACTCCCTCCACACCTCTCTACACAATCCACCCATCTCACTGTTCTCTCCACCAACCGTCTCACTCCCTTTTACTTTCACCCTCATTCTCCTCTCCCACTCCCTCCAGACCTCTCTACACAATCCACCCATCTCACTGTTCCCTCCACCAACCGTCTCATTCCCTTCTGCTTTCACCCTCATTCTCCTCTCCCACTCCCTCCAGACCTCTCTACACAATCCACCCATCTCACTGTTCTCTCCACCAACCGTCTCACTCCCTTTTAATTTCACCCTCGTTCTCCTCTCCCACTCCCTCCAGACCTCTTTACACAATCCACCCATCTGACTGTTCTCTCCACCAACCGTCTCTCTCTCTTTTACTTTCACTCTCATTCTCCTCTCCCAGTCCCTCCAGACCTCTCTACACAATCCACCCATCTCACTGTACTCTCCACCAACCGTCTCACTCCCTTTTAATTTCACTCTCATTCTCCTCTCCCACTCCCTCCAGACCTCTCTACACAATCCACCCACCTCACTGTTCTCTCCACCAACCGTCTCACTCCCTTCTACTTTCACACTCATTCTCCTCTCCCACTCCCTCCAGACCTCTGTACGCAATCCACCCATCTCACTGTTCTCTCCACCAACTGTCTCACTCCCTTTTACTTTCACCCTCAATCTCCTCTCTCACTCCCTCCAGACCTCTCTACACAATCCACCCATCTCACTGTTCTCTCCACCAACCGTCTCACTCCCTTTTACTTTCACCCTCATTCTCCTCTCCCATTCCCTCCAGACCTCTCTACACAATCCACCCATCTCGCTGTTCTCTCCATCAACCGTCTCACTCCCTTTTACTTTCACCCTCATTCTCCTCTCCCACTCCCTCCAGACCTCTCTACACAATCCACCCATCTCACTGTTCTCTCCACCAACCGTCTCACTCCCTTTTACTTTCACCCTCATTCTCCTCTCTCACTCCCTCCAGACCTATCTACACAATCCACCCATCTCACTGTTCTCTCCATCAACCGTCTCACTCCCTTTTACTTTCACCCTCATTCTCCTCTCCCACTCCCTCCAGACCTCTCTACACAATCCACCCATCTCACTGTTCCCTCCACCAACCGTCTCACTCCCTTCTAGTTTCACCCTCATTCTCCTCTCCCACTCCCTCCAGACCTCTACATAATCCCCCCATCTCACTGTTCCCTCCACCAACCGTCTCACTCCCTTCTACTTTCACCCTCATTCTCCTCTCCCACTCCCTCCAGACCTCTCTACACAATCCACCCATCTCGCTGTTCTCTCCACCAACCGTCTCACTCACTTTTACTTTCACCCTCATTCTCCTCTCTCACTCCCTCCAGACCTCTCTACACAATCCACCCATCTCACTGTTCTCTCCACCAACTGTCTCACTCCCTTTTACTTTCACCCTCATTCTCCTCTCCCACTTCCTCCAGACCTCTCTACACAATCCACCCATCTCACTGTTCCCTCCACCAACCGTCACACTCCCTTCTACTTTCACCCTCATTCTCCTCTCCCACTCCCTCCAGACCTCTTTACACAATCCACCCATCTCACTGTTCTCTCCACCAACCGTCTCACTCCCTTTTACTTTCACCCTCATTCTCCTCTCCCACTCCCTCCAGACCTCTGTTCGAAATCCACCCATCTCACTGTTCTCTCCACCAACCGTCTCATTCCCTTTTACTTTCACCCTCATTCTCCTCTCCCACTCCCTCCAGACCTCTCTACACAATCCACCCATCTCACTGTTCTCTCCACCAACCGTCTCACTCCCTTTTACTTTCACCCTCATTCTCCTCTCTCACTCCCTCCAGACCTCTCTACACAATCCACCCATCTCACTGTTCTCTCCATCAACCGTCTCACTCCCTTTTACTTTCACCCTCATTCTCCTCTCCCACTCCCTCCAGACCTCTCTACACAATCCACCCATCTCACTGTTCCCTCCACCAACCGTCTCACTCCCTTCTACTTTCACCCTCATTCTCCTCTCCCACTCCCTCCAGACCTCTCTACACAATCCACCCATCTCACTGTTCCCTCCACCAACCGTCTCACTCCCTTCTACTTTCACCCTCATTCTCCTCTCCCACTCCCTCCAGACCTCTCTACACAATCCACCCATCTCGCTGTTCTCTCCACCAACCGTCTCACTCACTTTTACTTTCACCCTCATTCTCCTCTCTCACTCCCTCCAGACCTCTCTACACAATCCACCCATCTCACTGTTCTCTCCACCAACTGTCTCACTCCCTTTTACTTTCACCCTCATTCTCCTCTCCCACTTCCTCCAGACCTCTCTACACAATCCACCCATCTCACTGTTCCCTCCACCAACCGTCACACTCCCTTCTACTTTCACCCTCATTCTCCTCTCCCACTCCCTCCAGACCTCTGTTCGAAATCCACCCATCTCACTGTTCTCTCCACCAACCGTCTCATTCCCTTTTACTTTCACCCTCAATCTCCTCTCTCACTCCCTCCAGACCTCTCTTTGCACAATCCACCCATCTCACTGTTCTCTCCACCAACCGTCTCACTCCCTTTTACTTTCACCCTCATTCTCCTCTCCCACTTCCTCCAGACCTCTCTACACAATCCACCCATGTCACTGTTCCCTCCACCAACCGTCTCACTCCCTTTTACTTTCACCCTCAATCTCCTCTCTCACTCCCTCCAGACCTCTCTTTGCACAATCCACCCATCTCACTGTTCTCTCCACCAACCGTCTCACTCCCTTTTAATTTCACCCTCGTTCTCCTCTCCCACTCCCTCCAGACCTCTTTACACAATCCACCCATCTGACTGTTCTCTCCACCAACCGTCTCTCTCTCTTTTACTTTCACTCTCATTCTCCTCTCCCAGTCCCTCCAGACCTCTCTACACAATCCACCCATCTCACTGTATTCTCCACCAACCGTCTCACTCCCTTTTAATTTCACTCTCATTCTCCTCTCCCACTCCCTCCAGACCTCTCTACACAATCCACCCACCTCACTGTTCTCTCCACCAACCGTCTCACTCCCTTCTACTTTCACACTCATTCTCCTCTCCCACTCCCTCCAGACCTCTGTACGCAATCCACCCATCTCACTGTTCTCTCCACCAACTGTCTCACTCCCTTTTACTTTCACCCTCAATCTCCTCTCTCACTCCCTCCAGACCTCTCTACACAATCCACCCATCTCACTGTTCTCTCCACCAACCGTCTCACTCCCTTTTACTTTCACCCTCATTCTCCTCTCCCATTCCCTCCAGACCTCTCTACACAATCCACCCATCTCGCTGTTCTCTCCATCAACCGTCTCACTCCCTTTTACTTTCACCCTCATTCTCCTCTCCCACTCCCTCCAGACCTCTCTACACAATCCACCCATCTCACTGTTCTCTCCACCAACCGTCTCACTCCCTTTTACTTTCACCCTCATTCTCCTCTCTCACTCCCTCCAGACCTATCTACACAATCCACCCATCTCACTGTTCTCTCCATCAACCGTCTCACTCCCTTTTACTTTCACCCTCATTCTCCTCTCCCACTCCCTCCAGACCTCTCTACACAATCCACCCATCTCACTGTTCCCTCCACCAACCGTCTCACTCCCTTCTAGTTTCACCCTCATTCTCCTCTCCCACTCCCTCCAGACCTCTCTACATAATCCCCCCATCTCACTGTTCCCTCCACCAACCGTCTCACTCCCTTCTACTTTCACCCTCATTCTCCTCTCCCACTCCCTCCAGACCTCTCTACACAATCCACCCATCTCGCTGTTCTCTCCACCAACCGTCTCACTCACTTTTACTTTCACCCTCATTCTCCTCTCTCACTCCCTCCAGACCTCTCTACACAATCCACCCATCTCACTGTTCTCTCCACCAACTGTCTCACTCCCTTTTACTTTCACCCTCATTCTCCTCTCCCACTTCCTCCAGACCTCTCTACACAATCCACCCATCTCACTGTTCCCTCCACCAACCGTCACACTCCCTTCTACTTTCACCCTCATTCTCCTCTCCCACTCCCTCCAGACCTCTTTACACAATCCACCCATCTCACTGTTCTCTCCACCAACCGTCTCACTCCCTTTTACTTTCACCCTCATTCTCCTCTCCCACTCCCTCCAGACCTCTGTTCGAAATCCACCCATCTCACTGTTCTCTCCACCAACCGTCTCATTCCCTTTTACTTTCACCCTCATTCTCCTCTCCCACTCCCTCCAGACCTCTCTACACAATCCACCCATCTCACTGTTCTCTCCACCAACCGTCTCACTCCCTTTTACTTTCACCCTCATTCTCCTCTCTCACTCCCTCCAGACCTCTCTACACAATCCACCCATCTCACTGTTCTCTCCATCAACCGTCTCACTCCCTTTTACTTTCACCCTCATTCTCCTCTCCCACTCCCTCCAGACCTCTCTACACAATCCACCCATCTCACTGTTCCCTCCACCAACCGTCTCACTCCCTTCTACTTTCACCCTCATTCTCCTCTCCCACTCCCTCCAGACCTCTCTACACAATCCACCCATCTCACTGTTCCCTCCACCAACCGTCTCACTCCCTTCTACTTTCACCCTCATTCTCCTCTCCCACTCCCTCCAGACCTCTCTACACAATCCACCCATCTCGCTGTTCTCTCCACCAACCGTCTCACTCACTTTTACTTTCACCCTCATTCTCCTCTCTCACTCCCTCCAGACCTCTCTACACAATCCACCCATCTCACTGTTCTCTCCACCAACTGTCTCACTCCCTTTTACTTTCACCCTCATTCTCCTCTCCCACTTCCTCCAGACCTCTCTACACAATCCACCCATCTCACTGTTCCCTCCACCAACCGTCACACTCCCTTCTACTTTCACCCTCATTCTCCTCTCCCACTCCCTCCAGACCTCTGTTCGAAATCCACCCATCTCACTGTTCTCTCCACCAACCGTCTCATTCCCTTTTACTTTCACCCTCAATCTCCTCTCTCACTCCCTCCAGACCTCTCTTTGCACAATCCACCCATCTCACTGTTCTCTCCACCAACCGTCTCACTCCCTTTTACTTTCACCCTCATTCTCCTCTCCCACTTCCTCCAGACCTCTCTACACAATCCACCCATGTCACTGTTCCCTCCACCAACCGTCTCACTCCCTTTTACTTTCACCCTCAATCTCCTCTCTCACTCCCTCCAGACCTCTCTTTGCACAATCCACCCATCTCACTGTTCTCTCCACCAACCGTCTCACTCCCTTTTACTTTCACTCTCATTCTCCTCTCCCACTCCCTCCAGACCTCTCTACACAATCCACCCATCTCACTGTTCTCTCCACCAACCGTCTCACTCCCTTTTACTTTCACTCTCATTCTCCTCTCCCGCTCCCTCCAGACCTCTCTACACAATCCACCCATCTCACTGTTCTCTCCACCAATCGTCTCACTCCCTTTTACTTTCACCCTCATTCTCCTCTCCCACTCCCTCCAGACCTCTCTACACAATCCACCCATCTCACTGTTCTCTCCACCACCCGTCTCACTCCCTTTTACTTTCACCCTCATTCTCCTCTCCCACTCCCTCCACACCTCTATACACAATCCACCCTTCTCACTGTTCTCTCCACCAACCGTCTCAATCCCTTCTACTTTCATGCTCATTCTCCTTTCCCACTCCCTCCAGACCTCTCTACACAATCCACCCATCTCACTGTTCTCTCCACCAATCGTCTCACTCCCTTTTACTTTCACCCTCATTCTCCTCTCCCACTCCCTCCAGACCTCTCTACACAATCCACCCATCTCACTGTTCTCTCCACCACCCGTCTCACTCCCTTTTACTTTCACCCTCATTCTCCTCTCCCACTCCCTCCAGACCTCTATACACAATCCACCCATCTCACTGTTCTCTCCACCAACCGTCTCAATCCCTTCTACTTTCATGCTCATTCTCCTTTCCCACTCCCTCCAGACCTCTACACAATCCACCCATCTCACTGTTCTCTCCACCAACCGTATCACTCCCTTCTACTTTCATCCTCATTCTCCTCTCCCATTCCCTCCAGACCTCTCTACACAATCCACCCATCTCACTGTTCTCTCCACCAACCTTCTCACTCCCTTCTACTTTCACCCTCATTCTCCTCTCCCACTCCCTCCAGACCTCTCTACACAATCCACCCATCTCACTGTTCTCTCCACCAACCGTCTCACTCCCTTCTACTTTCACCCTCATTCTCCTCTCCCACTCCCTCCAGACCTCTCTACACAATCCACCCATCTCACTGTTCTCTCCACCAACCGTCTCACTCCCTTCTACTTTCACTCTCATTCTCCTCTCACACTCCCTCCAGACCTCTCTACACAATCCACCCATCTCACTGTTCTCTCCACCAACCGTCTCAATCCCTTTTACTTTCACTCTCATTCTCCTCTCCCACTCCCTCCAGACCTCTCTACACAATCCACCCATCTTAGTGTTGCTTTTCCCCGTCTCCTTTTATTATCCACTTTTTGGGCATCTACTTTCTTCATTAATCATTTTGTAACATTCGCTCCACATTTCAAGCCCACTTTAGCCGAATACTCACGAGCTTCTTGAAGCTTTCATTCACACCATCCACCTCCTTCAGCTCCTCTGTTCTTTGCTCTTCACTCTGACAAAGTTTATGTTAAAATATTACTAGCGTTCCTTTTGTTCAGTACATGGTATTATACACGTTTTGTATATCTGCTTGATTATTAAGTTTAACCAGCTTTTGTTGAGTTATTGAAAATGAACAATAAAATGTCAATATATGAGAAGTTTAGATTTAATCCTTTTTCAAATGTTTGTTTATTTTTCACGGTTGAAATTTTTTAGTTTTATTAATCATAAGCAAACCTACATAAAGCTTTTTAAATTGTCATTTAAACTGATCTATGTACGTGTGCTCACAAGTATGCGGGCGTGCATTCAGGCAGTTCTAATGTTTTGGTTGCAGCACTTGCAGCTAAATAACTTGTCATTTGTTATATGAAAGATTGCACTAGATATAAAAGTAGGAAACAAGTGGAAAGATATTCAACTTGGACAAACAGCTGGGTGTTCTAGTTTAAACCAATAAAACTGTAACTTACAAATGTGTCCGCAGTTCCATTTTTCATGTGTTTCGGTTTGATATACATGTAACTTTGCAAAAAATTAAACAGGCGAAATTCGGCTTGACATGGTGAACCCTTACACAAAACACCCAATCTAGCTATCAAAGTAAATTGATTTTAACAACAAACTATGATTAATTAAACTGAGCATCAACAACTATGGTTTCAGTGGGAGTGAGAATTAACAGTGACTGGTTGTTTTTCTTAGATTTGTGTATTTCACCATTTCAGTGCAAGATGTGTGTATGTGTCTGGACATGTGAGCCTCCGTCCTTCAACAACCTCAACTGTTGTTGTTTCCAAATTGAGATGCGAGACACTGATCCCCCCGGCTCCTACCAATCTTCCCCCCAGTCGGGGGCCGGCAGTCCCCCAAGACTTCTTGGCATCCGCTGAATTAAAGTAACTAGCAAAGCATAGAGGATCGTTTTATTAGTTTATGCTGTTATTATTAACAACACTTAATATCAACAGCAGTTTGAATTCCATTTTATTTCTATTACCCTATTGGGTCATTCCGTGTGAACACAACCAATGGGAGCGACATTCATCTCTTAAATTTTTGAATGAACCAGTTTGATGAAAGCCTTTTGCGATGGCTTTTTTAAAATAAATAAAATTATTCACATTTCACAGGTGAATATCTCTTGTACTATTTAACTTGTGTCAATGAAACTTTGTTCTCTACCATGTATAGATCACATAAATATAATTAGATCATAAATATAGTGTATGGATAATGTGCACCAAGTTGATAAACATAATGATTTATTCAATAAATCACTTGCAAGTGGGTTTTCAGACCTTGATTGTGAAAAAAATACACATACAGTAAAACCTGTCTTAGCGTCCGCCTGTCCGTAACGATAACTTGGATATAAAGGTCATTTTTGAAAGTCCCGAATGACTTCCTATTAATTTGCAATGCCCACTACCTGTCCATAACAGTAAACTGTCTATTGCGTATAACGGTCAGTTAATTTGGACCGAACCATTCATAGTCAACCTGCAGCTTGCGGGCAGGTCAAAGGGAATCCATAATTTCCCTGAATAAAAACGTCATGGTGTCTGTGTCATCACTTGTACTCTGAACTATCAAATTGCACATGGCTTCATCAGCTTGTTGCAGCCACTATGTGGCTTCCTTTACTCCAGTAAAGGGTGCAGAATCAGCTTTGATGTCCAAAATGAGCTCTGAGAAGCCATGGAAGCCGGCCTTTGTAATATTTACCTCAGCAGCTTGGAATAGTTGGAGAGACCACCTAGGTAAATATTAAGATGGCCTGTTACCTATCACTTCAGGTAGCTTACATTGTATTGATAATCCCCCCTAAGCAAATCTGGGCCAATGCTTGCCTTGCACTCATTCACACCCTCCTGTTTCCTTTTGGACATCAAAGCTTTTTCTGTTCACCTTTACTTGGAGGGCATGATTGATTTCCCCATTGCCCAAAAGAAAAAAGGAACATCAATTAAATATAGCAAGTTGTGAAGTGTATTATTTAATATTATTGTTAACTCTAGGTTTGTATTGTTCACTAGAGTACCAACTAGCGAACGTCAACGTAACCATTCATAATACGGTGGCTCCACCTAGTGAGTATCGACGTCATGGAACTTCATAACGGTAACCTGCCAATAACAGTAATTTTGCTCAGTCCTGACGATGACCGTTATGGACAGGTTTTATTGTATCTCAGAAACTAGTTGTATATACACAAATGCAAATGTGCGAATTAGAGTAATATGGCAGGTCTGGTTGTCTTAATTATGAATCTGTACATATGCAAAGATGGTATGTTGTTATATTTCTTTAAAAATGACAAACTTCCGACCAAAAAAGTCAGTGAGGCATAGAAATATCTTCTACCACACATTGACTTTTTAGGGTCAGAAGTTGGCTAATTTTATAGAAATATAATAACATAGCACCTTTGAGTGTGGGTAGATTCACAATTAAGACAGTCAGACAGGTCATATTGCTCTGATAGTACACACTGGTATGCATAGATACCAAATATTTATGATAGCTAATTAAAGCATCTATGTTTAGCTTGCAATCAATGCCTGAAAACCCTCTCGTTAATCGCGAGCGATGTATTTTTAAAATGGGGGAACCCAGAAGTATCCTATTTTTGTTGTGAGGATGCACGGAAGGATATTGAGAGTTATTTGTGTTATAGGAACAAGCTTACTGGTAAACCTAGAAAGTTTTATGACAATACATGTTATGAAACTTTTACTAGGCATAAACCAGTCCTACAACACAAATTACAAGTAACTCTCAACATCCTTCCATGCTTCCTTCTCAAGAAGAATGGTGACCCCTGGGTACCCAAAATTGATCAATAAATCACTCACGAGAGGGTTTTCAAGATTTGATTGTGAGCTAAATGTACGTGTTGGTAATATTTGTATATATTTGGTATCTATGCCTATCAGTGTACATTCTCAGAGTAATATGACTTGTTTCACTGTCTTGTTTATGAATCTGTACATATTCAAAGATTGACATTATGGTACATTATTATATTTCTTTTTTAAATAACCAACTTCTGATCCAAAAAAGTGGATTTGGGTTAGAAAATATTGCTACAAAACTTTTACAAGGCATTAAACAAATGCTTGTATAACACAATTATCAAGTAATTGGCAAATTTTTCATGCACACACAAATTGTAAATTACCTACCAAGTACTTCCTTTTTATTACGTAACAGTACAGATGGGGCAAGCTTTGACCCATGCATTCATTATCGCTCTTTAATTTGTAATAAAAAAACGTGTACGAAATCTCAAATCCACATGTTTCCATCATATTTCTGGATATAAAAACGTGCACAAATATTTCAATATAACATTAGTGCCATACATATCATTACCCGTGTAACACAGGTTTAATACCTACAATTACCTATATCATGGAAGAATTAAAACACTCTTTTGGTTCCTTAATAATACATTAATGGCATATGCATGTGTGTGTTTTGACTTGGCCCACTATCTTTCAAAAAGATATAAACAGGAGCGGGAGGAATATTGTGTTAAGTTCATGCAACCTTATTGGCAGCAGTTTCATTCAAATGGCCAAAGCATGATGCCATGTGTTGGGTGCAGCCAGAGAGGAGATTGGTGTTGCTTTCGAAATCTTTCAGCAAATACATCAATGAGACATACCGTGTATATATATGATTTTGTTGCTGGATGACATGAATCTTTTTTAAGCTTCAATTTGTTCAGTCTGACAGCAATTTGAAACAAACATGCTTTTAGAAGCTTATATCCTCCAATTATTAAATTCAAGTAGTTATTATTAAGTGATTAAATTCCAAGCAACCAATGATGTCCCTAAGATAGCTATTTTAAGTGAAGACAACACTGAATGATATTGGATGCTAGAAAATGATATTGGATGCTAGAAAAACAACTTTTGGGATTTCTTATTATTAAAGATTGATAGTTATGTTGTAGACGGGACTGCTGTTTGCCTAATAAAACCTTGCAGCAATACTTTCTATCCCACATCCATTTTTTATCATATGTTGGTTATTTTTAAGAGAAATATAACGTACCATCGTTGAATATGTACAGATTCATAATTAAGACAGTTAAGCAAGTCATATTACTCTGAGAATGTACACAGATATGGATAGATACAAATATATACAAATATTAACAATGACATGTATGTTTAGCTCACAATCAATGCTTAAAAACCCTCTCGCAAGTGATTTATTGATAAATTTGGGGTACCCAAGGGTCACCATTCTTCTTGATAAGGAAGCATGGAAGGATATTGAGTTACTTGTTGTTTCTGCTTTCCCACGTCATACTTTAAGTAATGTCAGTTTGGACTTTCCACAAGTAAATTCTCTACTTGTATCATTGATGAAGTTAGGAAAATAATTATGTCCTCCCCAAATAAATCTTGTGCACTCGATCCATTTCCAACAATACTGCTAAAAGCATGTCTCGATACACTAATTGGACCTATAACAATATTATGTATACATCTCTTTTCTTTGGCTGTTTTCCTGATGTTTTCAATACTCCCATCTCACACCACTTCTTAAGAGGTCATCTCTGCCTAAACAAGACCTAAACAGTTATAGACCTATTTCTAACCTCAGCTTTATTTCCAAAATACTAGAAAAGGTTGAAGCAAGTCGTCTTAGCACTAATGTGTTACAATCAGCATATTAATAATGGTAAAATTACTGCACTTACCTTACTAGATCTATCTGCCGCTTTTGACACGATTGATCACAACATTCTCATTAAATGCTTATTAAAGTGATACGGCATACCTGGCACAGCTCTAAGCTGGTTTTCTTCATATCTAACTGATAGATATCAAACTATAAAGATTGGGAACTGCTTTTCAGCTGCACTGCCGACTTTATTTGGTTTTCCCCAGGGTTCTGTTCTTGGGCCTTTGCTTTTTACTCTTTACACCATGCCACTAAGTTAGTTCTGAGTTATACAAAAACATAACTTGGATCATCATCTTTATGCTGATGATACTCAGATCTACATTTCATTGGCTACCCTGGGTACAAATCGCTCCCTTGACCAACTTAGTGATTGCCTTCAAGATATCTTCCACTTTCTTTGATAGTAACTTCAATTTCCGACAACACATATCTCAAATGTGTCGCTGCTGTTTTTATTATATTCGTGATCTTCACCTTATTCGCCGGTATATGTCATTTTCTGTTGCTAAAACTATTGCAACAGCGCTTGTTAGCAGCAGACTTGACTATTGCAATTTCCTTCTTTGTAATATTGCTAGCAAGGATATCACAAAACTTCAACGTGTCCAAAATTGTCTAGCAAGAGTAGTTACAAGATCTCCTCATTTTTCTCGCTCTGTACCACTTTTGAAGTCTTTGCATTGGCTTCCTGTACGATATCGTATAATATTTAAGATCTGTACCATTACATACCAGGCACTGTCCAGTAAGCAACCATCTTATTTGCATTCACTACTTACTCCTGTAAGAAAACCTATCCAGCTTCGATCATCTAGTTCTGACCTACTTTTTGTTCCTAGAGTCAACACTAACATTGGAACTAGGGCTTTTTCTGTTGCTGCACCAACTCTTTGGAATATGCTCCCTCTTAGTGTTAGATCAGTTGAAAATATTTAAAAATTCTGTCGTCACTTATTATTATTTGTGTTATAGGACATTAAATGTTTCATAACAATATCTTCTACCACACATTGACCTTTTAGGGTCGGAAATTGGCTAATTTTTTAGAAATATAACAACATAGCACCTTTGAGTGTGGGTAGATTCATAATTAAGACAGTCAGACAGGTCACATTGCTCTGATTATACACACTAGTGTGCATAGATACCAAGTA
Source organism: Escarpia spicata (assembly GCA_963995525.1). Lineage (NCBI taxonomy): Eukaryota > Metazoa > Annelida > Polychaeta > Sabellida > Siboglinidae > Escarpia > Escarpia spicata. The sequence continues at coordinate 56,087,379 of OZ023214.1, read as the reverse complement.
TTTACAACTGTTAATTAAGGCTTGTATATTTAGCTCGCTCGTGAATCGCAAGTGATTTATTTTAAAATGTGGGGCACCCAGAAGTATCCCATTTTTGTTGTGAAAGAAACACGGAAGGATATTGAGAGTTTTTAGTCCTTTAGCCAAAGGTCCAAGGGACTATTGCCATCACTCTGAGTCCGCCGTTAGCTGCCGTATCTCAGAAACCGTTCAGCAACTTTTTCTCTAATTTTGCGTAGACATATCTTAGGGCACTGCCACTATGCACGAGATTTGGATTTGATTGAATCATTCGAGATTTAATTGAATCATTCTAAGGGCTTCCTAGGGACTCCAATGACCCCAAAACTGGTTTAAAAAATTACCTTTTGCCTATTTTTTCAAAAACTGTTCAGCAACTTTTTCTCTAATTTTGCATATACATTTCTTGTGGTAGTGTCACTGTACACAAGAAATCTGTATTTGATTTAATCATTCTAAGGGCACCTAATGACCCTCCTAAAAAAGGACCCCAAAACTGGTAAATTTTAACATTTTGCCTATTTTTTCAAAAACTCTTAAATAACTTTTTCTCTAATTTTGCATAGATATTTCATATGGTAGTGCCACTATACACAAGAAATATGTATTTGATTCAATCATTCTAAGGGCTCCAAATGTCCCCTAAAATGCTAAATTTGTTAACTAAATGGTCTACTGTAGCTGCAGCTCTAGCAGGCTTCCAGTCCTTTTGTTCAACTAATCCCTTTTCCCACAACATCTGTCACACCTCACTGTGGCTGGCTGGTTAAAGTGTGAGTAATCTGTAATTGGTCACTGGCAGAGGCTTGGGTCACTGTGGCTGGTGGTAGGAAGTATGACTAATCTATCATTGGTCACTGGCAGATGCTTGGGTCAACAAACACAGCACCTTGTACCAGAAAACAGAACACTATTCCCCTTCCCAAAACATCTGTTACATGCAGAGTCTGTGTCTTGTATGGATATATATTTTATGCAGTTAATTGAAATTAGTTATTCTTAGGCCACAGAAAAGTAATTCCCGGTTTCTCATTGATGCATGTATTTAAAAATATGTGCCACAACATTTTATTTTCTATTATAATTATTCCTCTAAATGCAAGTCGTGGTGCAATAAGTGAACAGTAAACATGTAAACATTTTACTTCCTTCATAACCCTTAATGATCTGTAACTATGATTCACCAAAAAACATTTGATTAATAATTACCTACAGGGTCGTTTGATTTAAACTATTGGACATTGCGACAGTCCAGAAAGACAGCATGAGATGTGTCACTCAATATATGAAGTGTGACTTTCAGATACTTCATTTTGTAGTGCTATGGATTATGATGGGCCTCTCCATTAGCTCCCTATATATTTATTTGAAATATATCATTATGTCATTAAAATATATCAGAACAGGCTAACGCTAAGCTGCAACTGTCTTTGAATTTGTTTACATTTTGACAAACTACTATTATATAGCACTCATTTTTGAATTTGCACGACTAATGCTAATGCATCCCACAAAATGACTTCTAAGGGAAACAACGTTGGTGTAAATTATCATCCCATTATTCTTACTGACAAAGAACTGTAAGTTAGGTGAGTAACACCTTCGAAGTTCTGACAGCAGGACACCACCTTCGGTGAAGTCGAGACAAAAGTTTGACAAAGGCTTCAAGTTCAAACGGTCTATCACCGTCCAGCTGACCTATTTTTTATTTTCTTTAGACTACCTTTTGCTCTCAAATAATCTGTCCTCTTAATTTGATACATAAAGACATAATCTGGCATAACTTTATACATTTTTGTAGCAGTACATTTGTATTTCAAGTGTATCATATATTTATCACTTGTTGTGTATTACACCCAGCTGTGGAGCTAAGATTCTCTGCCTGCTATTGTTTATGGAAACTGTGACTAATCTGTAATTGGTCACTGGCAGTAGCTTGTGTCAACAGACAGCATTAAGCCACTAGACCCCTGTTAAACTGGACAGTTGCCTGTAGGTTTTAAAATGTGTCAAACAGTGAGTCTACCTTTTGCTCTCAAATAATCTGTCCTCTTAGTTTTACACATAAAGACATAATCTGGCATAACTTGATAAGTCTTTGTAGCAGCACATTTGTACTTCCAGTGTATCATTGCAATATAACATACATATTACATACTGTGTGCCACATTTGAATGTTGTGCATGTAACATTTCCATGCGATCCATTTGCATATATAATGTAAAACTTCAACAGCCGTTTTCTTCATTTTCCCTTTTTGATCCCTACCATGTTCAATGCTCCATAACTTCACAAATTTTTGTAGCAGTCATATTTTTTGAAACCGTGTAAAGCACCCTATCAAACCTTTACAAGGATGTAAGAAAACAATGTTACAATTTTTCCGACTTATCACTCATTTGGTCAGCCGGGGTCACATATAGACGTATTAGTCCAAAGGACTTCAGGGCCACTTGGCGCATTTTTAGTTATTTGTGTTATACGGACAAGCTTACACCTAGAAAAAGTTTTGTGATAATACATGCTATGCCTCATTGACTTTTTTGGGTCGGAAGTTGGTACATTTTAAAGAAATATAACAACGTACCATCTTTGCATATGTACAGATTCATAATTAAGACAACCAGACATGCCATATTACTCTGATTTGCACACTTGCATGCATATATACCAATTATATACAACTAGTTTCTGGGGTATGTGTATTTTGCTCACAATCAAGGTCTGAAAACCCTCTCGCAAGTGATTTATTGAATAAATCATTATCTTTATCAACTTGGTGCACATTAACCATACACTGTATTTATGTTTTAATTATATTTATGTGATCTATACATTGTAGAGAAGAATTCCATAACGTTTCACTGACACATGTTAAATAGAGAGATATTACCCTGTGAAATGTGAATAATTTTATTTATTATTAAGAAGCCATCCCAAATTTCAAGCTGCCGTAACTCGAAAACTACTGGAGCTAGAACACTCAAATTTCGGATTCTTGCTTATCTTACCAAAGACTCACCAAACTGATTGATTCAAAAATTTAAGGGATGATGGCAACAAATTTAAGGAATTTTGGTTGTGTTCACATGGAATTACCCTATTAATTATTATTAGGTATAAGTATTTTGTTGACATTACCTACTAACTTTTATTTATTTCATTTTCAGGTACAGATAAGAGTTACCAATTTTGGTTATATACAGTTTTTCTTTTTAGTCCTTTGGCCAAAGGTCCAAGGGACTATTGCCATCACTCTGCGTCCGCTGTCTGCCGTTAGCTGCCGTATCTCAGAAACTGTTCAGCAACTTTTTCTCTAATTTTGCATAGACATATCTTAGGGCACGAGAAATCTGTATTTTATTTAATCATTCTAAGGGCTCCCTAAGGCCTTCAAGGACCCCAAAACTGGTACAAATTTTACACTTTGCCTATTTTTTCAAAAACTGTTCAGCAACTTTTTCTCTAATTTTGCATATACATTTCATGTAGTAGTGTCACTGTACACAAGAAGTCTGTATTTTATTGAATCATTCTAAGGGCACCTAATGACCCCCCCAAAAGGACCCCAAAACTGGTAAATTTTCACATTTTGCCAATTTTTTCAAAAACTCTTAAGTAACTTTTTCTCTAATTTTGCATATACATTTCATATGGTAGTGCCACTATACACAAGAAATCTGTATTTGATTCAATCATTCTAAGGACTCCAAAGTTCCCATAAAATGCAATTTTTTTTAACTAAATGGTATACTGTAGCAGCACCTCTAACAGGCTTCCAGTCCTTTTGTTCAACTAATCCCTTTTCCCTCAACATCTGTCACACCTCACTGTGGCTGGCTGGTTAAAGTGTGACTAATCTGTAATTGGTCACTGACTGAGGCTTGGGTCACTGTGGCTGATGGTGGGAAGTGTGAATAATCTGTAATTGGTCACTGGCAGAGGCTTGGGTCAACAAACACAGCACATTATACCAGAAACAGAACACTATTCCCCTTCCCAAAATATTTGTCACATGCAGAGTCTGTGTCTTGTATGGATATATATTTTATGCAGTTGTTTTATATAAGCAGAAAGTTAATTGAAATTAGTTATTCTTAGGCCACACAAAAGTAATTCCCGGTTTCTCATCGATGCATGAATTAAAAAATATGTGCGACAACATTTTATTTTCTATTATAATTATTCCTCTAAATGCAAGACATGGTAAAATGTTTACAGGTTTACTGTTCACTTATTGCACCATGTCTTGCATTTAGAGGAATAATTATAATAGAAATAACCCTTAAAGATCTGTAACTATGATTCACCAAAAAACATTTGATTAATAATTACCTACAGGGTTGTTTGATTTATGCCGGGCAGAAACAGTTTCTGCCCGGCAGAAACAGCAACCATAAGAAATACATGCCATTGCTAGGCAAACATATTCTTTTTATAGAAAATGTCAGTTTCTTTCTGTACCTGTCTACGTATGATAACCATTTGTCCGCCAAGCTCACAATAAACATCACATGAATGATAAAAGGATCATCACTGCCACTTAACTTGTGGATTATTATTATTATAAAACTGCTCAGCTACTGCTTGGTGGACAGTAATCTGCAACTGTCTTTGAGTTTGTTTACATTTTGACAAACTATTATTATATAGCACTAATTTTTGAATTTGCACGACTAATGCTAATGCATCCCACAAAATGACTTCTACGGGAAACAACGTTGGTGTAAATTATCATCCCATTATTCTTACCGACAAAGAACTGTAAGTTAGGTGAGTAACACCTTCGAAGTTCTGACAGCAGGACACCACCTTCGGTGAAGTCGAGACAAAAGTTTGACAAAAGCTTCAAGTTCAAACGGTCTATCACCGTCCAGCTGACCCATTTTAAATTTTCTTTAGACTACCTTTTGCTCTCAAATAATCTGTCCTCTTAATTTGATACATAAAGACATAATCTGGCATAACTTTATACATTTTTGTAGCAGTACATTTGTATTTCAAGTGTATCATATATTTATCACTTGTTGTGTATTACACCCAGCTGTGGAGCTAAGATTCTCTGCCTGCTATTGTTTTATGGAAACTGTGACTAATCTGTAATTGGTCACTGGCAGTAGCTTGTGTCAACAGACAGCATTAAGCCACTAGACCCCTGTTAAACTGGACAGTTGCCTGTAGGTTTTAAAATGTGTCAAACAGTGAGTCTACCTTTTGCTCTCAAATAATCTGTCCTCTTAGTTTTACACATAAAGACATAATCTGGCATAACTTGATAAGTCTTTGTAGCAGCACATTTGTACTTCCAGTGTATCATTGCAATATAACATACATATTACATACTGTGTGCCACATTTGAATGTTGTGCATGTAACATTTCCATGCGATCCATTTGCATATATAATGTAAAACTTCAACAGCCGTTTTCTTCATTTTCCCTTTTTGATCCCTACCATGTTCAATGCTCCATAACTTCACAAATTTTTGTAGCAGTCATATTTTTTGAAACCGTGTAAAGCACCCTATCAAACCTTTACAAGGATGTAAGAAAACAATGTTACAATTTTTCCGACTTATCACTCATTTGGTCAGCCGGGGTCACATATAGACGTATTAGTCCAAAGGACTTCAGGGCCACTTGGCGCATTTTTAGTTATTTGTGTTATACGGACAAGCTTACACCTAGAAAAAGTTTTGTGATAATACATGCTATGCCTCATTGACTTTTTTGGGTCGGAAGTTGGTACATTTTAAAGAAATATAACAACGTACCATCTTTGCATATGTACAGATTCATAATTAAGACAACCAGACATGCCATATTACTCTGATTTGCACACTTGCATGCATATATACCAATTATATACAACTAGTTTCTGGGGTATGTGTATTTTGCTCACAATCAAGGTCTGAAAACCCTCTCGCAAGTGATTTATTGAATAAATCAATATCTTTATCAACTTGGTGCACATTAACCATACACTGTATTTATGTTTTAATTATATTTATGTGATCTATACATTGTAGAGAAGAATTCCACAACGTTTCACTGACACATGTTAAATAGAGAGATATTACCCTGTGAAATGTGAATAATTTTATTTATTATTAAGAAGCCATCCCAAATTTCAAGCTGCCGTAACTCGAAAACTACTGGAGCTAGAACACTCAAATTTCGGATTCTTGCTTATCTTACCAAAGACTCACCAAACTGATTGATTCAAAAATTTAAGGGATGATGGCAACAAATTTAAGGAATTTTGGTTGTGTTCACATGGAATTACCCTATTAATTATTATTAGGTATAAGTATTTTGTTGACATTACCTACTAACTTTTATTTATTTCATTTTCAGGTACAGATAAGAGTTACCAATTTTGGTTATATACAGTTTTTCTTTTTAGTCCTTTGGCCAAAGGTCCAAGGGACTATTGCCATCACTCTGCGTCCGCTGTCTGCCGTTAGCTGCCGTATCTCAGAAACTGTTCAGCAACTTTTTCTCTAATTTTGCATAGACATATCTTAGGGCACGAGAAATCTGTATTTTATTTAATCATTCTAAGGGCTCCCTAAGGCCTTCAAGGACCCCAAAACTGGTACAAATGTTACACTTTGCCTATTTTTTCAAAAACTGTTCAGCAACTTTTTCTCTAATTTTGCATATACATTTCATGTAGTAGTGTCACTGTACACAAGAAGTCTGTATTTTATTGAATCATTCTAAGGGCACCTAATGACCCCCCCAAAAGGACCCCAAAACTGGTAAATTTTCACATTTTGCCAATTTTTTCAAAAACTCTTAAGTAACTTTTTCTCTAATTTTGCATATACATTTCATATGGTAGTGCCACTATACACAAGAAATCTGTATTTGATTCAATCATTCTAAGGACTCCAAAGTTCCCATAAAATGCAAAATTTGTTAACTAAATGGTATACTGTAGCAGCACCTCTAACAGGCTTCCAGTCCTTTTGTTCAACTAATCCCTTTTCCCTCAACATCTGTCACACCTCACTGTGCCTGGCTGGTTAAAGTGTGACTAATCTGTAATTGGTCACTGACTGAGGCTTGGGTCACTGTGGCTGATGGTGGGAAGTGTGAATAATCTGTAATTGGTCACTGGCAGAGGCTTGGGTCAACAAACACAGCATATTATACCAGAAACAGAACACTATTCCCCTTCCCAAAATATTTGTCACATGCAGAGTCTGTGTCTTGTATGGATATATATTTTATGCAGTTGTTTTATATAAGCAGAAAGTTAATTGAAATTAGTTATTCTTAGGCCACACAAAAGTAATTCCCGGTTTCTCATCGATGCATGAATTAAAAAATATGTGCGACAACATTTTATTTTCTATTATAATTATTCCTCTAAATGCAAGACATGGTAAAATGTTTACAGGTTTACTGTTCACTTATTGCACCATGTCTTGCATTTAGAGGAATAATTATAATAGAAATAACCCTTAAAGATCTGTAACTATGATTCACCAAAAAACATTTGATTAATAATTACCTACAGGGTTGTTTGATTTATGCCGGGCAGAAACTGTTTCTGCCCGGCAGAAACAGCAACCATAAGAAATACATGCCATTGCTAGGCAAACATATTCTTTTTATAGAAAATGTCAGTTTCTTTCTGTACCTGTCTACGTATGATAACCATTTGTCCGCCAAGCTCACAATAAACATCACATGAATGATAAAAGGAACATCACTGCCACTTAACTTGTGGATTATTATTATTATAAAACTGCTCAGCTACTGCTTGGTGGACAGTAATCTGCAACTGTCTTTGAGTTTGTTTACATTTTGACAAACTATTATTATATAGCACTAATTTTTGAATTTGCACGACTAATGCTAATGCATCCCACAAAATGACTTCTACGGGAAACAACGTTGGTGTAAATTATCATCCCATTATTCTTACTGACAAAGAACTGTAAGTTAGGTGAGTAACACCTTCGAAGTTCTGACAGCAGGACACCACCTTCGGTGAAGTCGAGACAAAAGTTTGACAAAAGCTTCAAGTTCAAACGGTCTATCACCGTCCAGCTGACCCATTTTAAATTTTCTTTAGACTACCTTTTGCTCTCAAATAATCTGTCCTCTTAATTTGATACATAAAGACATAATCTGGCATAACTTTATACATTTTTGTAGCAGTACATTTGTATTTCAAGTGTATCATATATTTATCACTTGTTGTGTATTACACCCAGCTGTGGAGCTAAGATTCTCTGCCTGCTATTGTTTTATGGAAACTGTGACTAATCTGTAATTGGTCACTGGCAGTAGCTTGTGTCAACAGACAGCATTAAGCCACTAGACCCCTGTTAAACTGGACAGTTGCCTGTAGGTTTTAAAATGTGTCAAACAGTGAGTCTACCTTTTGCTCTCAAATAATCTGTCCTCTTAGTTTTACACATAAAGACATAATCTGGCATAACTTGATAAGTCTTTGTAGCAGCACATTTGTACTTCCAGTGTATCATTGCAATATAACATACATATTACATACTGTGTGCCACATTTGAATGTTGTGCATGTAACATTTCCATGCGATCCATTTGCATATATAATGTAAAACTTCAACAGCCGTTTTCTTCATTTTCCCTTTTTGATCCCTACCATGTTCAATGCTCCATAACTTCACAAATTTTTGTAGCAGTCATATTTTTTGAAACCGTGTAAAGCACCCTATCAAACCTTTACAAGGATGTAAGAAAACAATGTTACAATTTTTCCGACTTATCACTCATTTGGTCAGCCGGGGTCACATATAGACGTATTAGTCCAAAGGACTTCAGGGCCACTTGGCGCATTTTTAGTTATTTGTGTTATACGGACAAGCTTACACCTAGAAAAAGTTTTGTGATAATACATGCTATGCCTCATTGACTTTTTTGGGTCGGAAGTTGGTACATTTTAAAGAAATATAACAACGTACCATCTTTGCATATGTACAGATTCATAATTAAGACAACCAGACATGCCATATTACTCTGATTTGCACACTTGCATGCATATATACCAATTATATACAACTAGTTTCTGGGGTATGTGTATTTTGCTCACAATCAAGGTCTGAAAACCCTCTCGCAAGTGATTTATTGAATAAATCATTATCTTTATCAACTTGGTGCACATTAACCATACACTGTATTTATGTTTTAATTATATTTATGTGATCTATACATTGTAGAGAAGAATTCCACAACGTTTCACTGACACATGTTAAATAGAGAGATATTACCCTGTGAAATGTGAATAATTTTATTTATTATTAAGAAGCCATCCCAAATTTCAAGCTGCCGTAACTCGAAAACTACTGGAGCTAGAACACTCAAATTTCGGATTCTTGCTTATCTTACCAAAGACTCACCAAACTGATTGATTCAAAAATTTAAGGGATGATGGCAACAAATTTAAGGAATTTTGGTTGTGTTCACATGGAATTACCCTATTAATTATTATTAGGTATAAGTATTTTGTTGACATTACCTACTAACTTTTATTTATTTCATTTTCAGGTACAGATAAGAGTTACCAATTTTGGTTATATACAGTTTTTCTTTTTAGTCCTTTGGCCAAAGGTCCAAGGGACTATTGCCATCACTCTGCGTCCGCTGTCTGCCGTTAGCTGCCGTATCTCAGAAACTGTTCAGCAACTTTTTCTCTAATTTTGCATAGACATATCTTAGGGCACGAGAAATCTGTATTTTATTTAATCATTCTAAGGGCTCCCTAAGGCCTTCAAGGACCCCAAAACTGGTACAAATTTTACACTTTGCCTATTTTTTCAAAAACTGTTCAGCAACTTTTTCTCTAATTTTGCATATACATTTCATGTAGTAGTGTCACTGTACACAAGAAGTCTGTATTTTATTGAATCATTCTAAGGGCACCTAATGACCCCCCCAAAAGGACCCCAAAACTGGTAAATTTTCACATTTTGCCAATTTTTTCAAAAACTCTTAAGTAACTTTTTCTCTAATTTTGCATATACATTTCATATGGTAGTGCCACTATACACAAGAAATCTGTATTTGATTCAATCATTCTAAGGACTCCAAAGTTCCCATAAAATGCAAAATTTGTTAACTAAATGGTATACTGTAGCAGCACCTCTAACAGGCTTCCAGTCCTTTTGTTCAACTAATCCCTTTTCCCTCAACATCTGTCACACCTCACTGTGCCTGGCTGGTTAAAGTGTGACTAATCTGTAATTGGTCACTGACTGAGGCTTGGGTCACTGTGGCTGATGGTGGGAAGTGTGAATAATCTGTAATTGGTCACTGGCAGAGGCTTGGGTCAACAAACACAGCATATTATACCAGAAACAGAACACTATTCCCCTTCCCAAAATATTTGTCACATGCAGAGTCTGTGTCTTGTATGGATATATATTTTATGCAGTTGTTTTATATAAGCAGAAAGTTAATTGAAATTAGTTATTCTTAGGCCACACAAAAGTAATTCCCGGTTTCTCATCGATGCATGAATTAAAAAATATGTGCGACAACATTTTATTTTCTATTATAATTATTCCTCTAAATGCAAGACATGGTAAAATGTTTACAGGTTTACTGTTCACTTATTGCACCATGTCTTGCATTTAGAGGAATAATTATAATAGAAATAACCCTTAAAGATCTGTAACTATGATTCACCAAAAAACATTTGATTAATAATTACCTACAGGGTTGTTTGATTTATGCCGGGCAGAAACTGTTTCTGCCCGGCAGAAACAGCAACCATAAGAAATACATGCCATTGCTAGGCAAACATATTCTTTTTATAGAAAATGTCAGTTTCTTTCTGTACCTGTCTACGTATGATAACCATTTGTCCGCCAAGCTCACAATAAACATCACATGAATGATAAAAGGAACATCACTGCCACTTAACTTGTGGATTATTATTATTATAAAACTGCTCAGCTACTGCTTGGTGGACAGTAATCTGCAACTGTCTTTGAGTTTGTTTACATTTTGACAAACTATTATTATATAGCACTAATTTTTGAATTTGCACGACTAATGCTAATGCATCCCACAAAATGACTTCTACGGGAAACAACGTTGGTGTAAATTATCATCCCATTATTCTTACTGACAAAGAACTGTAAGTTAGGTGAGTAACACCTTCGAAGTTCTGACAGCAGGACACCACCTTCGGTGAAGTCGAGACAAAAGTTTGACAAAAGCTTCAAGTTCAAACGGTCTATCACCGTCCAGCTGACCCATTTTAAATTTTCTTTAGACTACCTTTTGCTCTCAAATAATCTGTCCTCTTAATTTGATACATAAAGACATAATCTGGCATAACTTTATACATTTTTGTAGCAGTACATTTGTATTTCAAGTGTATCATATATTTATCACTTGTTGTGTATTACACCCAGCTGTGGAGCTAAGATTCTCTGCCTGCTATTGTTTTATGGAAACTGTGACTAATCTGTAATTGGTCACTGGCAGTAGCTTGTGTCAACAGACAGCATTAAGCCACTAGACCCCTGTTAAACTGGACAGTTGCCTGTAGGTTTTAAAATGTGTCAAACAGTGAGTCTACCTTTTGCTCTCAAATAATCTGTCCTCTTAGTTTTACACATAAAGACATAATCTGGCATAACTTGATAAGTCTTTGTAGCAGCACATTTGTACTTCCAGTGTATCATTGCAATATAACATACATATTACATACTGTGTGCCACATTTGAATGTTGTGCATGTAACATTTCCATGCGATCCATTTGCATATATAATGTAAAACTTCAACAGCCGTTTTCTTCATTTTCCCTTTTTGATCCCTACCATGTTCAATGCTCCATAACTTCACAAATTTTTGTAGCAGTCATATTTTTTGAAACCGTGTAAAGCACCCTATCAAACCTTTACAAGGATGTAAGAAAACAATGTTACAATTTTTCCGACTTATCACTCATTTGGTCAGCCGGGGTCACATATAGACGTATTAGTCCAAAGGACTTCAGGGCCACTTGGCGCATTTTTAGTTATTTGTGTTATACGGACAAGCTTACACCTAGAAAAAGTTTTGTGATAATACATGCTATGCCTCATTGACTTTTTTGGGTCGGAAGTTGGTACATTTTAAAGAAATATAACAACGTACCATCTTTGCATATGTACAGATTCATAATTAAGACAACCAGACATGCCATATTACTCTGATTTGCACACTTGCATGCATATATACCAATTATATACAACTAGTTTCTGGGGTATGTGTATTTTGCTCACAATCAAGGTCTGAAAACCCTCTCGCAAGTGATTTATTGAATAAATCATTATCTTTATCAACTTGGTGCACATTAACCATACACTGTATTTATGTTTTAATTATATTTATGTGATCTATACATTGTAGAGAAGAATTCCACAACGTTTCACTGACACATGTTAAATAGAGAGATATTACCCTGTGAAATGTGAATAATTTTATTTATTATTAAGAAGCCATCCCAAATTTCAAGCTGCCGTAACTCGAAAACTACTGGAGCTAGAACACTCAAATTTCGGATTCTTGCTTATCTTACCAAAGACTCACCAAACTGATTGATTCAAAAATTTAAGGGATGATGGCAACAAATTTAAGGAATTTTGGTTGTGTTCACATGGAATTACCCTATTAATTATTATTAGGTATAAGTATTTTGTTGACATTACCTACTAACTTTTATTTATTTCATTTTCAGGTACAGATAAGAGTTACCAATTTTGGTTATATACAGTTTTTCTTTTTAGTCCTTTGGCCAAAGGTCCAAGGGACTATTGCCATCACTCTGCGTCCGCTGTCTGCCGTTAGCTGCCGTATCTCAGAAACTGTTCAGCAACTTTTTCTCTAATTTTGCATAGACATATCTTAGGGCACGAGAAATCTGTATTTTATTTAATCATTCTAAGGGCTCCCTAAGGCCTTCAAGGACCCCAAAACTGGTACAAATTTTACACTTTGCCTATTTTTTCAAAAACTGTTCAGCAACTTTTTCTCTAATTTTGCATATACATTTCATGTAGTAGTGTCACTGTACACAAGAAGTCTGTATTTTATTGAATCATTCTAAGGGCACCTAATGACCCCCCCAAAAGGACCCCAAAACTGGTAAATTTTCACATTTTGCCAATTTTTTCAAAAACTCTTAAGTAACTTTTTCTCTAATTTTGCATATACATTTCATATGGTAGTGCCACTATACACAAGAAATCTGTATTTGATTCAATCATTCTAAGGACTCCAAAGTTCCCATAAAATGCAAAATTTGTTAACTAAATGGTATACTGTAGCAGCACCTCTAACAGGCTTCCAGTCCTTTTGTTCAACTAATCCCTTTTCCCTCAACATCTGTCACACCTCACTGTGCCTGGCTGGTTAAAGTGTGACTAATCTGTAATTGGTCACTGACTGAGGCTTGGGTCACTGTGGCTGATGGTGGGAAGTGTGAATAATCTGTAATTGGTCACTGGCAGAGGCTTGGGTCAACAAACACAGCATATTATACCAGAAACAGAACACTATTCCCCTTCCCAAAATATTTGTCACATGCAGAGTCTGTGTCTTGTATGGATATATATTTTATGCAGTTGTTTTATATAAGCAGAAAGTTAATTGAAATTAGTTATTCTTAGGCCACACAAAAGTAATTCCCGGTTTCTCATCGATGCATGAATAAAAAAATATGTGCGACAACATTTTATTTTCTATTATAATTATTCCTCTAAATGCAAGACATGGTAAAATGTTTACAGGTTTACTGTTCACTTATTGCACCATGTCTTGCATTTAGAGGAATAATTATAATAGAAATAACCCTTAAAGATCTGTAACTATGATTCACCAAAAAACATTTGATTAATAATTACCTACAGGGTTGTTTGATTTATGCCGGGCAGAAACTGTTTCTGCCCGGCAGAAACAGCAACCATAAGAAATACATGCCATTGCTAGGCAAACATATTCTTTTTATAGAAAATGTCAGTTTCTTTCTGTACCTGTCTACGTATGATAACCATTTGTCCGCCAAGCTCACAATAAACATCACATGAATGATAAAAGGAACATCACTGCCACTTAACTTGTGGATTATTATTATTATAAAACTGCTCAGCTACTGCTTGGTGGACAGTAATCTGCAACTGTCTTTGAGTTTGTTTACATTTTGACAAACTATTATTATATAGCACTAATTTTTGAATTTGCACGACTAATGCTAATGCATCCCACAAAATGACTTCTACGGGAAACAACGTTGGTGTAAATTATCATCCCATTATTCTTACTGACAAAGAACTGTAAGTTAGGTGAGTAACACCTTCGAAGTTCTGACAGCAGGACACCACCTTCGGTGAAGTCGAGACAAAAGTTTGACAAAAGCTTCAAGTTCAAACGGTCTATCACCGTCCAGCTGACCCATTTTTTATTTTCTTTAGACTACCTTTTGCTCTCAAATAATCTGTCCTCTTAATTTGATACATAAAGACATAATCTGGCATAACTTTATACATTTTTGTAGCAACACATTTGTACTTCCAGTGTATCACATATGTATCACTTGTTGTGTATTACACCCAGCTGTGGAGCTAAGATTCTCTGCCTGCTATTGTTTGATGGAAACTGTAACTAATCTGTAATTGGTCACTGGCAGTAGCTTGTGTCAACAGACAGCATTAAGCCACTAGACCCCTGTTAAACTGGACAGTTGCCTGTAAGTTTTAAACTGTGTCAAACAGTGAGTCTACCTTTTGCTCTCAAATAATCTGTCCTCTTAGTTTTACACATGAAGACATAACCTGGCATAACTTGATAAGTCTTTGTAGCAGCACATTTGTACTTCCAGTGCATCATTGCAACATAACATAAATATCACATACTCTGTGCCACATTTGAATGTTGTGCATGTAATATTTCCATGCAATCCATTTGCATATATAATATAAAACTTCAACAGCCGTTTTCTTCATTTTCACTTTTTGACCCCTACCATGTTCAATGCTCCATAACTTTGCAAATTTTTGTAGCAGTCATAATTTTTGAAACCGTGTAAAGCACCCTACCAAACCTTTACAAGGATGTAAGAAAACAATGTTACAATTTTTCCGACTTATCACTCATTTGGTCAGCCGGGGTCACATATAGACGTATTAGTCCAAAGGACTTCGGGGCCACTTGGCACATTTTTTAAACTGTTGTTTTTATTAATAATGGCTGAGTTTCTTTCTTTTTCAGTATTTGGTATGCGTGGAGGGAGCCCTGCGTACCAGTCCTGTTTAATTATGACCTGAGTGTTCTATACTGTATGAAATTATACTGATGTGTACAATCATATACACATATGTGCACGCTATTATTAGTTATGCCAACAAATCTGCAGCACATATGTTCTTCCCTTCCCCATGGTGCCCTTGTACAGGGTGAGGTCTAGTTCCACTATTACTGCACTGCTCTTTGTGTTAGTTTTCAATGTACCCTGTCATCTTGCTCACTTGCTCTCTTGCTCACTTGCTCTCCCCATCTTTCATTTTCTTATGTCTAATATTTGCTGTTCCTTTATTTCCTGGTAACAGCAAAGACATCTGGTGTGTATTGCCAAACTTAAACATGGTTGAGAACCACAGACTGTTGTGAGCGTAATGTCACATGACCTGTTATCACATGACATACAGTGTTGTGACATTGTTGCAGTGTGGAGCCTGCAACTGCCAGATGCAGAGTCCAGACTGCAGTTCCATCAACTGCTGCTGCTTTGAGTTGAAGTTGAACTCATCGGCGCCCATGAATGCTTGAATCTGCTGGTGGAATCTCACAAGAGGAATGATTCTCAGGACTATCGTTTGTAGACATTGTACATGAGTGAACCGAGTGAAGACAGATGCAGACAGACAAACAGTGACATTTACTGGCAGTGCACTAATGGACTTACAAACTGATTCTCTCTTCCTTCTTGCAATGCTACCTTGTCACAAATCATGTTGTATTACACAAACTTTGTCTGTTCCATTACATTGAATCTATAGCTAGCCTAGTAATCTTATAAAAGAGGAAGGTCTCTCAATCATGTCATACTTCATCCCACTTGCTGCCATGATAATGTGAATCAGTAGCACATATCCAACTTCAAAGAACAGTGACAAGAATTAGTGGTTAGCCCCACCTGCCTCTGCTGTAGCTGGGGTCTACTACTTGAATATTTTGTATGTGTACAATGTGAATGTTTCATGGGTGAAAGGTGGGATACATATAGAAAAAAGTTGGGACACTCGATAAGCCAGTCTTCCTTGTTTATCTACTATATGGAGTTAATTCTCAGGATGCAGCCTTGTTAAATCTTATTGTTGCATTTTATTCTCATGTTAAGAATATTATATTAATAAATGAGCAACAGACAGGGTCAGTTTCATTGATTTGCAGTTGATAAATTAACAACTATTTTAATAATTTCCTTAAGTTTTCAGTCGCTATGTATAGGTACTTGTCAAATGACTGGAAGATGTGCCAGGTCACTGAATCCAGCAGAGTACTAGACACTGGTGTGTTTATGTTGATTAGGTATATTTACACATTCTGCCCTCTTCTCATTGTAATGTGAATGTTATCTTTTTTACAGATTTGTGAAACTATGATTTCATGTAACTATATTTTAAACTTGTTTAATGTGTGCGCTATACTTAGTAACAAAGAGTACACTGTGGCTATTCTTATCAATCAGAATATAATAGTGGTTGTTCTCCTATAGATTCCCTGTCATCAGGGGTGAGGCTGGCCTTGGTTCCCTGTCGTCAGGGGTGAGGCTGGCCTTGGTTCCCTGTCGTCAAGGGTAAGGCTGGTCTTGGTTCCCTGTCGTCAGTGGTGAGGCTGGCCTTGGTTCCCTGTCGTCAGGGGTGAGACTGGCCTTGATTCCCTGTCATCAGGGGTGAGGCTGGCCTTGATTCCCTGTCGTCAGGGGTAAGACTGGCCTTGGTTCCCTGTCTTCAGGGATGAGGCTGACCTTGATTCCCTGTTGTCAGGGGTGAGGCTGGCCTTGGTTCCCTGTCATCAGGGGTGAGGCTGGCCTTGATTCCCTGTCGTCAGTGGTGAGGCTGGCCTTGGTTCCCTGTCGTCATTGGTGAGGCTGGCCTTGATTCCCTGTCTTCAGGGGTGAGGCTGGCCTTGATTCCCTGTTGTCAGGGGTGAGGCTGGCCTTGGTTCCCTGTCATCAGGGGTGAGGCTGGCCTTGATTCCCTGTCGTCAGGGGTGAGGCTGGCCTTGGTTCCCTGTCTTCAGGGGTGAGGCTGGCCTTGATTCCCTGTTGTCAGGGGTGAGGCTGGCCTTGGTTCCCTGTCGTCAGGGGTGAGGCTGGCCTTGGTTCCCTGTCGTCAGTGGTGAGGCTGACCTTGGTTCCCTGTCGTCAGGGGTGAGGCTGGCCTTGATTCCCTGTCGTCAGTGGTGAGGCTGACCTTGGTTCCCTGTCGTCAGGGGTGAGGCTGGCCTTGATTCCCTGTCGTCAGGGGTGAGGCTGGCCTTGGTTCCCTGTCTTCAGGGGTGAGGCTGGCCTTGATTCCCTGTTGTCAGGGGTGAGGTTGGCCTTGGTTCCCTGTCATCAGGGGTGAGGCTGGCCTTGGTTCCCTGTCGTCAGTGGTGAGGCTGACCTTGGTTCCCTGTCGTCAGGGGTGAGGCTGGCCTTGGTTCCCTGTCGTCAGGGGTGGGGCTGGCCTTGGTTCCCTGTCATCAGTGATGGGGCTGGCCTTGGTTCCCTGTTGTCAGGGGTGAGGCTGGCCTTGGTTCCCTGTCGTCAGGGGTGGGGCTGGTCTTGATTCCCTGTCATTAGGGGTGAGGCTGGCCTTGGTACCCTGTCGTCAGGGGTGAGGCTGGCCTTGGTTCCCTGTCGTCAGGGGTGAGGCTGGCCTTGGTTCCGTTTCTTTTTCCACTAGCTGCCTCAGGGCAAACATCCTGTTACTGGTAGTTGTTTCTCTTCCTGTTCCAAAACCCTGCTGTTCTTCACCGCTTTCCCCTTCCACTACTGCTCTTATTCTGCCATCCAGGATTCTTTCCAGCTTCTTCAACATATGGCTCAGCAAAGTAATGCCTCTATTTTCCAGGGTCATGCACGTCTCCCTTTCTTTTCCATACTATGACAATCAGCCCCGTTCTGCACTCTGCTGGGATCTTCCCCTCTCTCATGCTCGTGTTCAGCAATCTTTTTGTCCACCATATTCCAACTCGTTCAGCCACCGCCAGCATCTCCACTCGCACTTCATCAATACCTGCCGCCCGACCTTTCTTCATCTTCATTGCTCTCTATCTCAGCATCCACAATCTTTTCCACTTCTCTCTCAACTGCACTTGGTAGATCCAGTTCTCTGTTTTCCTTTTGGTTTAGCAATGCCTTCAAATACTCCTCCCAGACCTGTAGCACATCTTTCCTGTCTGTCACTAGCTTTCCGTTCTTATCTTTGATCACAGTTTCAGCTTTCACATCCTTGCTATCCTTATCCCTCTCACAGGCCATCTTATACATCATCTTCTTTCCGTTATCCTCATCAAGCTTTCTATACAGCTCCCCTTTCATCTCTCTCTTTGCCTTATCCACAGCTCTCCCAGCTGCCTTCTTGTTTTGTTCATACAGTTGCTGTATTGCTGTATCAGGTTGTCCGCCATTCCCTTGGATCATTTCTATCTCATTCCATACCTCTCTCTTTCTCCAATTGCTTTGGCTACTTCTTCAGTCCACCATATCTGGATTTTGCTCTTCGAGGAAGCTTCTCCCTTGTCAGTTGTTCTGGCTCACAGCTCCTCCACTGCTCTAATGAAAGCATCTTTAAAGAATTTCCATTCTTCTTCTGCTGTTGGCCGTAGTTTCACATACTCTGATGCCACTCTAACTCTATATGCACTGGTTGCCTCCGTGACATTTCCACTATTTAATGTTCTTCCACCCCACACTTAACCTCCCCCCTCTTCTCCGTATGCACAATGAAAAAGAGGGGCTTGTGTTGTGTAGTCACATGTTCCCCGGCGATGACCTTACAGTCTTTCACCTGTCTCCTCACAACCAGCAGATCCAGCTCTGTCTTATAGTGGTCACTCCTGTAGGACGCCTTATGGCTTTCTCTCTCATGGAAGAATGACCCGGCCACTAGCTTTTTCACATCACCAACTCTACTAGCTCCTGGCCCTCTCGGTTTCTTATATCCCATCCAAATCTCCCGACCGCATCCACTTCTCCTACCTCTGTTGTAACCACGTGTGCATAAAAATCACCAGCTATGCACATGAACACATGAACACATGAACACATGAACACATGAACACATGAACACATGCGCTTGTACCGCTCCCACCTTTCATTGTAGCTCTTCTCTGAAAGCCCTTCTCTCTCCCTCTGCCCTTCCTGTCTGAGGTCCCTCTGCCCTTCCTGTCTGAGGTCCCTCTGCCCTTCCTGTCTGAAGTCCCTCTGCCCTTCTTGGATGAGGTCCATACACAGACATGATGCACACCAGCTATTTTCTCACCATCATCCATGCCATAATGATCCTCCTTTGCCATCTCTCTACTCTCACAACGTTTCTACTGATCTCCTCTGTTACTATGATGCCTACACCATTGCTCCTTACATCTCCTGCATGTACTATCTTATACCCTTCTGCCAGTGCCCTCACCCAGTCTCCTTTGCATTTGGTTGTCCTGTCCATCATGTTTACCACATTGAGACTTCCCAGCCAGACTTCGCATCTGGGTCACAGCTGGCGAGACTATCCACCCGGGCTTTGTTGATTTCTCACCACTGCTGTGCAATGTGGTGCGTCAGCTACCCCAGACACAGTAACTAAATCAAGACTTGGTACTTGTGCCATGCCATTCATTGTTTGGGACCTGTAGCCACTGCAGCGCTGCCCTGGCTGACCTACAGTGCGGTTTGGTATTGGATGTTGCCTTCTAGGAGAGCTGCCCGCCAAGACCATTGAGCCCCACCTGCCTGGGTTTACATTTGGGTTTCCTTCCCCGAGATCATTTGCCTAACATGGCTAATGAGCATGATCTGCCCAGAACTATTTACCCATAGTTGGGGGTGGAATAGTGAGTGTCGGGACGTGTCCACACGCTGGTGGTCTCTGCACACCCACTTCTGGGGTACCAACCTGCTTTGAGATCCCTAGCACATTTGCCTGGGGCCACAAGATGTCCAGTATCCATAGTGTACCATAATGAGGTTGTGCAAGAGTCTGATCTATGGAGAAGCTATGAACCAGCAGGGGAGACTTCCACACTCGGCTCCCTTTTCACTCCAAGGAGCTATCTGACGGCTGTTGCTGACAGCGAGAGTATGAAGCACAAACTACATACTATACTACAATCTACGCTATAGCTCAACAATAGATTTGTTTAACAATATTAAGATATGAGAATGTGATTACAATCATTTATAAATAGGGATTTTATGTTAAGATGTGCAGGTATATTTTCTTTTTTATAATGCTGTTTGATGTTAATGTGGGGCTATAGTGGTGATGTTGCTCGCTTAAACTAACAATATTAAATTGCTGGTTTAAGTTGATTTTAACAGTGTATATATAGTTTGAAGTGTAGATATTTACTCATGGGATGTAAAATGTGTCGTTGGGAGTTTATCTGTTGAAAAGTTTCCATCCATTCTTTCAGTAGTTACATTGTTTCTTTGGGAACAAGTTGTAAATAATTATGTGATGTCTTTAGTGTTTTGTCACAAATGAAAAATTATTAAACTCAGATTTATTTGACATGTTTTTAAGATTGCTATGACAGAAATATAGTATAACATTTATATGCATTTTGTGAACTATTAAAGTGTTTTAACTACAGTGGTAGTAATGTATGTGCCTTTTGCTTTTGCTTCAAGGTACTTATGAGTGTATTCCTAAATTATCTTGCCTACTTTGGGTGTAAATAAAACAACCATACTACAGGCCTGTAGGCTGCAGGTGTGCAGTGGTGCGTATGAACCCCTTCACTCCCCTCAGGCAAATTAGATCCACTTGGAGTGAAGCAGTTGTGAAACACTAACCCCCTCTCAACTGGGAAAATCTCCAACAGTACCCTCCTCGATTAGACTTGGCCGCGTTCAATACAGTAAAAATGCATATCAAACACGCCTGTACTAGCACGTAGTTCACAGCAACTTATAGTCCAACTCAAGAGTTTATATTTACAGTTTTTATTTGGGGTAGCAAAGCACAAACACAAATCTTGTCAACTGTGTAAGAGTAGTTCACTGTGTTCTTAACAGACAAGTCTATGAATGGTGTAACACTGCCAGATAGTTGGTTTTGGTGGTGAGTATTTCACAGTGTTCTTAACAATGGTCTTAGAGATATCAGTAAATACTACAGCACACTGTATACTCTCACTGCCAGCTTCTCATGGGTATTCTTCAAAGCGGTTTTCTGCTTCTTGCAGCGTCCTTTTTTGGAGAGAGGCCATTTAGCTGTTTCGATGATGAATCGTCGGCATTCTCCAGATCCACATTCAATTGACATCACTTCATCATAAATAAATAAATCACTGTTTAATGTGTACCTTGTGTTATTTTTAGTTATAGTACTATATATATATTATGTATGGTTGCATCGTTCAGATACCTTCTACTTGTGAGTGGGAAGCGACTGCAACAAGTTTTGAGTGCAGATGGAATGTCCCCCATTGGATACACCACCACACACACCACACACACCACACACACCACACACACCACCAACACCACAAACACCACAAACACACATGCACACACACACATCACACACACAAACCATACACCACGCACACCACGCACACCACGCACACCACACATACCACACACACACCACACCACAGGCACGTACACACTACGCGCACGCACACACATTCATACGACAACCACGTAAGCATAGCGCCGGGCGCGAGGCAATACAGTACCTCGTCAACATAGAGCGGTTCGCACTACGACCACTCCACCAATTGATTAAGAACGGCCACTCTGACTTGAGTCCTTGAGGCCTTGTTCCCTCCAGTAACCGGCCCATGAAAATGATTTTGACGAGATACCTGGTAGTGTGGAATAGACAACTCATGACACATCCCCCATTAGGATTAAAATGAACTTAACCTGCATGCCACACATGTATCAAAAAGACACCATTCAAACAAACAAGGGGCGTCATAACAATTGAAATAATTAATGATACAGTGTCACTCTTCATTAACACAAAATGTTACTCTCCTTTCAACACAAGAATGTCACTCTCCTTTAACACAAAAATGTGACTCCTTTAACACAAAAATGGCACTCTTTTTTCAACACAAAAATGTCACTCTTCTTTAACACAAAATGTCACTTTTCTTTTAACACAAGAATGTCACTCTTCTTTAACACCACACTGTGGCAACAGTGCCACTCTTCAATAAGTAGCACAGGTCTGATTACAGGCCTACTTGATCGACGCAGCACTGGACTGGTGGACGCTGGAGACTGGTCCAATGGCGCTTCGCCAATAGGACTATCGGGCTCGAAGACACAACCGTCGGTTGAGGCAAAACTACCCTTGTCACAGGAACACTAGGCTGAGCTCTTGGTGAATGCGGCACAACCTACAAATTACGTCTATTTCGACGATGCACGCCAGATTTGGTCTGGTCTGTGTATGACCGTGGCGTGTCGACTCCATCGGTTATAACACCTTTATTTGTTAAACTCTTCTCAATGTCCGCCCTGACCATTACTGTATACCCCCTGGGGACAGTGGCAGTAGTGGACGTACCCCATGGTGTCAGTTATAGTTGCGATGCACCAGGTCTGGCCTGAGTGCAGATGGTAGGGTTGGCAGGGTCGTACGGATATGACGGCCCATCATCAGTTGTGCGGGACTGCATCCTGTGGCGGCGATCACTGTGTCCCCGTAGACCATCAGGCCCAGCCAAGTATCATCCTGTTTGAGAATCCTTTTTGCCGTTTGCACAGCTCGCTCGGCTTCTCCTTTGGCGTTTGGCAGGTACGGGCTCGACGTCACATGTGTAAACCCATGCTGTTCTGCAAATGACTTGAACTCTGACGACAAAAACTGGTCGCGTTATCAGACACCAGCTCAGTTGGGATGCCAAATCGGGCGAAGATGTTCTTCAACTTCGCAATGCACGATGCAGATGTCGTGTTACTAAGGTGCAGAATCTCTATCCACCTAGAGTAATTCTTTCCTTGAGACAAACAGATCTACCGCTACTCTCTGCCATGGTCCTGTGGGTAGAGGGGTTGTCATCAATGGGTCCCTCTGTTGACCCGGTTTGTAGACTTGGCAGCGATCGCAGGCACCATGTGCTTGAAGTCGCGCGTTATCCCTGGCCACCACACGGACACCCTGGCTCTTTCCAGGCACTTCGTTATTCCCTGATGGCCTGTGTGAATCTTGTCCCAGTACATCTGGCCTCAAGGCTGCAGAGATGACGATTCGGTCGGTATATGTCAGAAGACCATTGCTGACAAAATGAGACTTCGGATGTTGTAGAGCTCCCTCAGATTTTCTGGTACGTCCTTTTCATAGTTTGGCCATCCAGTCAACGTGTGGATTATGGCTGACTGAAACGCATCGTCCCTTGTTGAGGATCGCAACTCGGCCATCTTCTGGAGTGACATTGGTAAGTTTGACTCCATCATATCCACGTGGAGTTCGACTTCTTCTGCGGCTGAAAATGATGGAGTGATCTTTATTGGGCTTCTCGACAGAGCATCAGCAACAACAAGGTCCTTCCCTGGGGCATATTCCGTTTTGGGCTTGTATCGCATCATCCGCATTAGTAGTCGCTGACATATTAATGGTGTCCTGTCGAGGTCTTTCACGTTGATCAGCGGCACAAGTGGCTTTTGTGGTCTGTGAGCTGTGTAAATTCCTCTAAACCACAGATGAATCTGTCAAATTTATCGCATGCCCACACACTCGCTAAGCATTCTTTTTCTATTTGTGTGTACCGCTGCTCGGCGCGGGTCAATATTCTCGAGCAGAACGTCACCGGCTTCATCCTCCCTCCACCGTGATCTTGCATGAGCACCCCTCTGAACTGTATCGGCACTCACACAGGTTGACTTAGTCGCGTCGTGGTACGCTAGGATTGGTGTCGATGACACCAACCTCTTCATCTTGACAAATACTTCTTCCTGAGCAGGTCTCCATGACCAAACCGTGTCGTCTTTCAGTAGGCCGTTCAGAGGACGTGTGACGCAGTGTAGGTCTGGTAGGTATGAACCTAGAAAGTGGACCATTCCCATGACTTGTTGGTGCTAGCTGTTGTTGGTGCTGGCATGTCCAGAATGACAGCAACCTTTTCTAGATCTGCGACGATTCCTTCGGTGGTGAATCTGTGACCCAAAAACTTGACTTCAGTTTGTTTGAACAGACACTTGTCTTTATTCAGTCTGAGACCGGACATCTCGACAATTTTCATGACAGTCTCTAGGCGACGGTCGTGCACCTCCTGGTCCTTCCCAAAGACCAGGACATCATCCATATAACAGGACATGCCTTTGACCCCTTCGGACAACTGAAATGTCTTCCGCATGAATATTTCTGGCGCTGATGGGATACCAAATGGCAAACGACGGAAGTAATAGCGCCCAAATTGAGTGATGAATGAATGTACTGGTTCAGTCTTGAGACACCCCATGTCGCCGAATGCCTCCTCAAACTCGTCCATTTTGGGAATGAGGCCCATGCGGCTGGCAACGCTGCGACTCAGAAGGTTGTTTGCCTTTGCACTGACAACGACACTACGGAAGTGGAACGATTGTCCTTTAACTTTAGTTTGTACTACAAATTGTTTTTTGCTCTCAAGAGGTCCGCCTACTCCAAGCAGTGTTGTCATGATCGGTTTCAGCTTCGGTCTCGGCCTCATGGCATTGTAAGTTTCTTTCGACATGATCGACGTATCTGCGCCTGAGTAAATTTTGAAATCGATCTTCTTGCCCAAAATTGGAAGTGTCACCCCCTCCAAGCTGGGTCAGAGTCTTCACACTGTACAGACTCTAGGAAGTAGTGCTCAGAAGATGAGTCTCGTGAACATGGTGGGACAGCTTTGACTTCCTGGACACGTTTTGTCCGACACACTGACACAAAATGTCCATTCTTTCCACATTTCCTGCATTCTGCTCCAATTGCAGGGCACGCATCGTCTCTAGTCGATCTATGTTTGTATACGCAATGTCTGCACTTGTTGTCGGAGTTGACTATTTGTTTTCTTTGGCTGTGGCGCGAATGCGGCTTGTCGTGCCGCTGGAGCTGTTTCTGTTTTCTACTCCATCCAGCTGCGTCCACCGCTGATGCATTTCGTGTTGAGACTAACTCCCAATGCCTCGCGGTGTCAGCTGCCTTCTCCAGTGTCAAATCCTTTTGCTCTACCTGCAATTTTTGCAAAGAAAGTCAATACGGAATCTTCGAGAGCCATGAACATGATTGCCAGATTGGTCACGCTGTATCAGTGTATTATTTCTGATAATATTTAAGATCTGTACCATTACATACCAGGCACGTCATTTAAAAACGTATCTTTATAACCTTGCTTATCCACCGTAGCTCCCTAGCGTCTTGACCCATCTGTTGACAACTGGAAAACTACTTATGGATTTTGAGATTGACCAACCCTTTTGTTTTGATGCGCCTCTGAGCTTGGTTTCCAAGGATTTAGGCGGAATAGAAGTTATCTTATTATTATTATTATATTTTTGTATTTATGTATCATTCATTAACGTTGTTTGTGTTAATACGATGACCGCGGACTAGACGGTGTTGATGTTACCACAGATATTGGGAATCATAGACGCGGGAACAGGGAGGGGGTCAGCTGCCACCTGGATTTATCTGGAGGGCAGACATATGGTTCCCCCCATTAAATATGAGATTGAGTGTTTGTTTTTGTGGCGAGCGTCAGTGGCGGGTTGAAATGTAAATTTTATGAGACGATTAATGTTTATTTTTGTCGACTGTAAAAGGTGTGTGCAACTGGAGGGTAGACATATTGTTTTCTGCCCTCCCCACAGTAATAGGCGGCGTAGTGTCGAAACAATTTCAAAAGCACCCCCCCCCCCCTCGTCTTCGGATGTAATAATTTCAGCGGAGACAACGGAGAGAAGCTGGAGAAGGTAAATTGACAGCAGCGGCGCGACGTAAAACATAGTTTTTTCAACAGCACTGTCTCTCCCGTGTTCGGATGTCATGACTTCACTGCCGAGAAAGCGGATAAGCTGTAGTTACAGGATACATGCCATACTGTATGATAGCAACACTTATTTGTATCTAAATAGTTTGCACACACAAAGTTACCTGTCCTGCACTTGTTTTTATGCAATAACGATCTCGGTCAGATGTCCAGCATGACCCTTAGCCTCCCTATGGCCTTTTTAGTACATTTTTTTCACTCAAAAGTATGACTTAGTTGTTTTTTATAATTGGCATAGTTTGTCTAACTTCAGTTTGGAAAACAATGGTTTACCCTATTTATTAGAAAGATATAAACAATACGTTGTTTGCCATTTCAACCTACTAGTTAATGCTTTGGTTGCCTAGTAAATATGATCATATTAATTTTCTAATTGTACACCTTGAAAACAATAGTTTGTGAGTGTCCATCTCACTGACGCTATATATTGGAATTGAAACAATTTATTCGACAATAAACAAACAAAAGCACACAATGCAACACACATTTTTACAATAGTTAGTCTATGTCGGGAGGCTCTCACTAAGGCTCAACAGCCGCTAGCGTGAGAGCCACCCACGGGAAAAGAATATTTACTGCAAGTAGTCAATTAAACATGGTAAATGATTATTCAGTAGACTACTTTTATGTCATTCATATCCGTATTCTCCCACTGTGGTGCACACCGTAAAAATATGAAGTGATTTGGTAGAATATACACAAGGTCGCCATAATCCAGCACAATAATTATGAGCGTACATGTGATTTATCAATGGCTGTTTCATTTAATAGGAAAACAGTTCATTGAAGAACAGAATACCTGTAATGAACATAACACCGTCTGATGCTGCCACCTGTCGTATAGTTTATAGTGATTTAAACATGTTGGAACTCTCCTGTAGTTACGAGAATAAAGAAGTTAGTTCTGTCACCGAAGCCACGATGTACGTGTCACTATTTTATATTTGGCGACGAGAGATGCGCGAAACAGAACCAAAAGACAAGTGTGTGAGTAGTGTCGTCTACCACAGAGCACAGAGACGTGTGTAAAATGCGCATATGAAGAAACGGTTAGTGTTAAGTCCGTTATGAACGTGTTGTTCAATTTTAATCCGTTGGCCGTGTTGTCAGCCACGAGAACCATACCACAGACAGTGCCGTGTGCAAAAATGAGCGGGAACCACGCATACTGAGAACATGTGACATTCGTATCAAGTCGGTTGTTTACTGTGTAAAACTAGTAAACAAGCCAGCAGTCGTGATTCAGTAGACTGTATCTGCATGGAGTAGATTTGTGCAGGATGCAGTCATGGCAACGTCATTAAATGTGCCGTGCATACAGCCTTTTGAAAGTGAACTTTCCGATAGTGACGCCTCGTTAGGTCCCAAATGGGATAAGTGGCTACTCAGATTCGAGAACTATCTGTCCGCCATCGCAGTAAATGACGAAAGACAGATGAGAGCACTGTTGTTGCATGCAGTTGGCAGTACAATATTCGATATTTTTGTCAACCTGCCGAACAGAGGGACAACTTATGAACAGGCCAAAACAGCGTTAACAGCATACTTCAAGCCGAAGGTTAATCGTGAGTATGAACGTGCCGTGTTTAGACGCATGCGTCAAGAGAGTGGCTTACCATACCCGTCTCTGCCAGGCAGCGGCCAGTTGCGAGTTCAACGACATTAACGGTGAAATTAAATCACACGTGATACAGACAACCACAGACTCAAAACTGCGTAAACAAGGACTGACAAACGATGCGTTGACGCTAGGCGACATAATCGAAGCGGGTCGAAATAACGAGCTAGCGCAAGCCCAAAGTTTGGACATTGAAAAAGACTTGACAGGCATCCAACAAGATTCCAAGACAATCGGTCGCAAGTTCGGACAGTCGAAACGTAGAAAACCACAACAAGGTGTAACAAAATGTAGATATTGTGGGAAAGGTTTTCCGCATGTAGGAGGCAAGGAAACTTGTCCGGCATTTGGTAAACGGTGTTTTGTGTGTTATGGACGAAACCATTTTGCAAATTTTTGTCCTAAGAAAGGTCAAACAAATACCACAAACAAGGTTAAAGAACTTTGAGGTAAAGCTTCACATCAATGAAGCTATCCCCCCGTTGCTCAGCGCCACAGAAGAATCCCTTTTCATGAACGTCAAAAGGTTACAAAGGAACTGCTTGAGTTGAAAAGGAATGATGTGATCGAAAGGGTAGAGGGTCCAACTCCCTGGGTGTCCCCAATAGTGGTGGTACCGAAACCCAAAAGGCCCGGTGAGGTTCGTATCTGTGTCGATATGCGACAGGCGAACAAAGCAATCATGAGAGAGCGACACCCGTCGCCTACAGTTGATGACATTGTTCAAAAACTGAACAATGCGCGTGTGTTCAGCAAGATTGATCTAAGATCAGGCTATCATCAGTTGATGCTTGCAGAGGAGTCTCGCTATATCACCACATTCTCCACTCATGATGGTTTGTGGCGATACAAACGCCTTAATTTTGGTATTTCGAATGCGAGCGAAGTGTTTCAGAATGTTGTTGAAAATGTCATTGAAGGAATTGACGGTTCTTTCAATATGTCCGACGACATATTTGTGTTCGGTAAGGGCAAAACCCACGAGGAAGCGTATGCCGAACATGACAAGAGTTTGAATCAGGTGCTGAAGAGGCTCGATGAGAATGGACTCAGCAAATCTTGCCAAGTGTGAGTTTCGAAAGCCAAAGATGGAATTCTACGGTATGATGTTCTCAAAGAAATTAATCGAACCAGATCCGAAGAAAGTAGAAGCACTCCTAGAAATGGAGCCGCCTGTCGCTGTGGGAGAAGTGCAGAGTTTGTTGGGAATTACAAACTACCTCGCAAGGTTTATTCCCAATTACTCGACAGTAACAGCACCACTGCGGAAGCTCACATGCAAGAAACAAGAGTTCAAGTGGGAGCTTGAACAACAGTCCTCGTTTGAGATGCTGAAGGATGTCCTTGGTACGTATCCAATCGTTGCCTACTTCGACATGAAGAAGGATACAGAAATCATTGTAGATGCATCCCCTGTAGGGCTAGGTGCGATGCTAGTACAATACCAAGACAAGAAGCCCCAAGTAGTTGCATACGGGAGCAGAGCCCTAACACCAGTTGAGCAGTGGTACAAGAGTCAACTAGAAAGAGAAGCGCTGGCAGTTGTCTGGGCCTGCGAATACTTTCATGTGTATGTCTACGGGGCGCCAGTGAAAGTGGTAACTGACCACAAGCCGTTAGTAACGTTGTATGGAAATCCCGGCGCCAAGCTGCCCTTGAGACTAGAAAGATGGGCCATACCAGCCAGTTATCGAGTACCGTCAGGGTAAAGATAATCCGTCGGATTACTTATCTCGCCATCCGCAAGTATCAGACAGAAGTACTCGAGAAGAACTTGTGGCAGAAGAGTATGTGAACTTCGTCACAGAGGAAAGTATCCCAAAAGCAATGAGTAGTACAGAAGTCTTAGAAGCAACGTTGGCAGACCCAACTCTCAGTGCTGTGAAAGATCTTCTGTTAACTGGAAAATGGTACATGCTTGAAACAAAGTATGGACAAGATCCAGGTGTGGACTTTGAAGCGATGCAATCGTACAGCAGAGTTGAAATGAACTCACTGTAACACGAGATGGATTAGTGTTGAGAGGAACCCGTATTGCGGTTCCAGCGAGTCTACAGCACAGGGTAATCCATCTGGCCAACGAAGGGCATCAAGGGATAAATAAGACCAAGGCTCTCCTCAGAGAGAAAGTCTGGTTTCCCAGAATTGACGCTATGGTAGCTAAGCTACTTGATGAATGTGTAGCGTGCAAAGCGGCTTATGATCCAAAGCCAAGGGAACCATTGGTCATGTCTGATCTTCCGTCAAGGAAATGGTCTCATCTATCCGCAGATTTTTATGGACCATTACCTACAGGTGACTACCTCATTGTTGTCATGGAAGAGTACTCCAGATTCCCTGAAGTCGAAGTGATAAGATCCCTGTCGGCTCAGACAGTTATTCCAGTCTTCGAGAAGATATTCTCGTCAAGAGGTACTCCCGACAACCTGAAAACAGACAATGGAACTCCGTTCCAAAGTGAAGAGTTTAAGAGGTTTGCTGTCAACCTAGGTTTTCTCCACCAAAGAGTAACACCATATTGGCCTGAGGCGAATGGTGTAGCCGAGAAGTTCATGAGAACCATAGGCAAAGTCTGCAAATGTGCATAGGTAGAAGGTAAACCCTGGAAACGAGAGTTGTACCGGTTTCTTAGAAACTACAGGGCAACCCCGCATACCTCGACAGGATTACCACCAGCAACGGTTTTGAATGGTGTACCGTTGAAGATGAAGCTACCCCAGGTCCATGCTGAGGAAATGGATGAAACACTCCGTCAAAAGGATTGGGCGGCAAAGAACAAGATGAAGGAATATGCGGACGCACGACGAAAGATAACCAAGTCTGACATTGGTATCGGAGATAGAGTTGTTGAAGAATGTGGCACAACAAGGGAAACTAGTGCCCAAATTCCAACATGAGCCTTTCGAGGTCATAGACAGGAAAGGTACAATGGTAACAGCACAAAGAGGCCAGGAGGTCAAGGTGCGAAACACAAGTCATTTTCGCAGAGTCAGCACTGACATTGAGCCGTTGCAACACAGGCCAGTCGAACCTGACCCAGCTCCTACTGTAGTACCCCCAATAGTCCCAGTAAGTCATCCAGTGGGATCTCCGTACTCAACTGAGGCTAGTACGAGTCTTTCCCCTTCCGTGCATGCTCCACCCAGTCGTCCACCTAGGGTTAAGAGTGTACCCAAACGGTTTGAAGGTTTTCGTGTAAACCTGCCTAGTTTCTGTAAACAGTGATGTAGTTTCAATACTGTACTGAGTATAGTTTCAACATATCAGGCGATATTTGTTTATTTGCAAAATATTGTATAAAGTTTGGGGAGATGTAATGAACATAACACCTCTGATGCTGCCACCTGTCGTATAGTTTATAGTGATTTAAACATGTTGGAACTCTCCTGTAGTTACGAGAATAAAGAAGTTAGTTCTGTCACCGAAGCCACGATGTACGTGTCACTATTTTATAATACCATGCTCGGTTTAGACTAAAATATTGTTTGCTTTTAGTCGCAATTGCTTCGTACATTATGAAAGACGAGACACGACACAAATACTAAAAGGTTAGTATAAGCGGAGGCAGGTTAGATCTTCATAACCAGGGCTGCTCTGGTTCGGGAATACACACGGAAATCGGCCTAATAGTAAAAAGAGGATACAATTAAGAAATCTTTGTGGTTTCGAATAAATTTTTGCAAATACAAGCATGTAACTGTAAGCAGTTTATTATATAATAAAAAGTATTCACTTTCAAAAATTACAGATTATTGTTTTGCCTACATATATTGCAAGTGTGCAAGTCTCTTGGTATTGGTCCAAGAGATATTTCTTCAGATATAAAGAGAAACCGTGAAGACTATGAGTATTGATTTTTTCCGTAATTCTAGGTGGCATGTTTCTGAGTAGAGTTGGCAGGTAGTATCTTATTCACTTTCTAGCTCGGGAGGTATGGCTGTACAGAATAGAGATGTAATGACTTTGCGTAGTGTGATGGCCATGGTGTGTGGTATTTAGTGAAAATAAAGATTTACAATAAGAAGGAACGATACTATTCACAAATTTGTGATAAAACATAAGAAATGTTTGCGTGAAAATGTCGTCGACTTTCAATAAGTTTAGTGAATTCATTAGAGGTTCTGTATGGGCATTATATTCGCTGTGGGTTATAATTCTTATCCTTTTTCTTCAATTTCGAAAGTCTGTTTGAGTTATAGCCCCACAATAAAATACTATAATTGAAGTGTGGCGCAATTAAGGAATTGTACATTATCTTTAGAGCACATGTAGGTAAGAAATGCTTTAACTTATTTCATATACCAAGAGTTCTTGATATTTTAATGGCAATTTTATCAATGTGTGCTGTCCAATCTAATGTTTCATGGATAGTTGTGCCTAAGAAGTTAAATTCTTGAACACGATCAATGTGTTGGTCATCTATTTTTAGCGTTAATTCGATACGCGCGGTACTGCGTTGAGGAAAATGAAACAACATATATTTAGTCTTGCTAGCATTAAGAGACAGTTTGTTTACTGATAACCATTCACTTATTTTTTCTAATTCCTTATTTATGTTGATGCTTAAAGTAATGTTATCAAACACATCTGAAGTAGATTGGAAAGAACAGAGTGGGCCAATTAGGGTAGTGTCATCGGCGTATAATATCGCATTAAATTTATCACTAGCGTGATGAATGTCATTTATATATAAGATGAATAACAATGGTCCCAATATGGAACCCTGAGGGACACCTGTAGAGATGGGTAATTTATTGGATATTACATCATCTATTTGTATTTGAGCCTATTTGTAAGATAACTGATTAACAAGTGTAACGGTTTCTTGTTTATGCCGCAGTGTTCAAGTTTTTAAAATAAAATAGAGTGGTCTAGTGTATCAAATGCTTTTGAGAGGTCTAAAAAATGGATATAGGAATATTACCCTTGTCTAAGCTTTGTAAAAAAGTGTCTGTCATTTCCAGTGTAACCATCTCCGTAGAATGTGCTTTTCTAAATTCGTACTGACTTTTAAATAATATTCCATTTGTAATTAAATACTCATATAATTGGTTATACACACTTCTGTCGAAGACTTTGGAGATAGACGGCAGCAACGAGATTGGCCTGTAATTATCTAGCATCGTTTTATCGTTGTTCTTATACAGAGGAATAACTTTTGCAATTTTTAGTTTATGTGGGAACATTCCTGTGGTGAGCGATTGGTTAATTATGAGAGACAAAGGCTTGACAATTAGAGGGCTGATTTTCTTTAGCAAATTTATGGAGTTTGAGTCCTGCATGTCCTGCACTATTTTTTGGGTCGAATTCCTTTACAACTGACAATATCTCTTTTTCTGTAACATGTTTGAATATAAAAGTGAACGGAGATTTGTCCTTTAGATAACTGGTAAATGCCCTATGTTGTCTATTGTAGGATCTCTTTTCTGTCAGTTTATTGCCAATATTTACAAAGAATTCATAAAATTTATGCGCAATTTCCCTTTTGTCCGAGATGTGTACTCCGTTTATATAAAAAAATAAGACAACAAGTTTTGTTTAATGGTATCCCAAGTTTTTCTTATGTTAGATTTATATAGATTGAATAGGTTTGTGTAGTGAATACGTTTCGCTTCTCTGATAGCTCTATTTAAGATATTTTTTATAAACGCGAAGATTTATCAATGACGCAGTCTGTTTTAATTTGCGATACAGTTGGTCTTTATGTTTTATTAAGTTGATTATTCCAATGGTTATCCAGTCTGATTTTTTGTGTTTGTACTTATTGTATCTAACAATTTTTGCAGGAAAATGATAGTCATACAGTCGGGAGAGTATGAATAGGTTTGTGTAGTGAATACGTTTCGCTTCTCTGATAGCTCTATTTAAGATATTTTTTATAAACGCGAAGATTTATCAATGACGCAGTCTGTTTTAATTTGCGATACAGTTGGTCTTTATGTTTTATTAAGTTGATTATTCCAATGGTTATCCAGTCTGATTTTTTGTGTTTGTACTTATTGTATCTAACAATTTTTGCAGGAAAATGATAGTCATACAGTCGGGAGAGTATACTTTCAAGTAAGTTATAATTAGTGTTTGGATCAGATAGATTATTTAGATATAATTGATCCATGACGCACGATTCCCTTACAGATTCATAATATTGTGTTGTTGCCTTTTCATTGTTTTTCCTAATTGTCACCCATTTGGGAGCACTTTGTTTAGATAACGGTTTATCGATAATTATGAAATATGGTAAATGATCGGATATGTTGCTCATAATTATACCTACTGTGGAAGCTGTAGTGGCATTTGAAATCTTACAGAATATCTGGTCAATAAGTGTGCAGCTATTTCGAAAGAAACGAGTAGGCAAGGTATTTTTTGGATAAAATCCATTTGTACAGAATAAATCAAAATAGTCGCCGAATTTTTGTTTGTTGTTTACTTTCAACAGGTCAATGTTAAAGTCGCCTATTATTATAATGTCTGCATTTTCCTTTCCCAATTTAGAAAATATCGGTGCAAATTCTTCTATAAATGTGGATATACTTAGTTTATTGTTATTTAGCTTAGGCGGTCTGTATATGTTTCCTATTGTGGTGTTTTCATTTAGATTTGCACCAAATACATTAATAAAAAGCCCCTCCAAAACATCGAATGAGTCATAATTGTCTTACAGTATATGAATAACGTACATGTAAATATACTAATAAACCTCCGTGACCGGAGCATTTTTTGCCTTGATGAATGATGTTGTAATTTGGTAATTTGTATTGAGATAAGTCTGCGTCATCAGAAAGCCAACTTTCCTGCAAACATATGGCACTGAAACCGATGTCTTTGTTGACTAACTCTAGTAAGAGTGGCTAAATGTAGTTAAATTTTGAATTAATGCTTTGAACATTTAAGCTGAAAAAGTAAACTTATCTATGATAGCCGCGAGAGCGTCTTTTAAGTCTGTAGTGTCTATATAGAGTGAGCGAGTAGGTATTGTTAAGTCTGTAGTGTCTATATAGGGTGAGCGAGTAGGTATTGTTAAGTCTGTTGTGTCTATATAGGGTGAGCGAGTAGGTATTGTTAAGTCTGTAGTGTCTATATAGGGTAAGTGAGTAGGTATTGTTAAGTCTGTTGTGTCTATATAGGGTGAGTGAGTAGGTATTGCTAAGTCTGTAGTGTCTATATATGGTGAGTGAGTAGGTATTGTTAAGTCTGTAGTGTCTATATAGGGTGAGTGAGTAGGTATTGTTTAGTCTGTAGTGTCTATATAGGGTGAGTGAGTAGGTATTGTTAAGTCTGTAGTGTCTATATAGGGTGAGTGAGTAGGTATTGTTAAGTCTGTAGTGTCTATATAGGGTGAGTGAGTAGGTATTGTTAAGTCTGTAGTGTCTATATAGGGTGAGTGAGTAGGTATTGTTAAGTCTGTAGTGTCTATATAGGGTGAGTGAGTAGGTATTGGTAAGTCTGTAGTGTCTATATAGGGTGAGTGAGTAGGTATTGCTAAGTCTGTAGTGTCTATATAGGGTGAGTGAGTAGGTATTGCTAAGTCTGTAGTGTCTATATAGGGTGAGTGAGTAGGTATTGCTAAGTCTGTAGTGTCTATATATGGTGAGTGAGTAGGTATTGTTAAGTCTGTAGTGTCTATATAGGGTGAGTGAGTAGGTATTGTTTAGTCTGTAGTGTCTATATAGGGTGAGTGAGTAGGTATTGTTAAGTCTGTAGTGTCTATATAGGGTGAGTGAGTAGGTATTGTTAAGTCTGTAGTGTCTATATAGGGTGAGTGAGTAGGTATTGTTAAGTCTGTAGTGTCTATATAGGGTGAGTGAGTAAGTATTGTTAAGTCTGTAGTGTCTATATAGGGTGAGTGAGTAGGTATTGTTAAGTCTGTAGTGTCTATATAGGGTGAGTGAGTAGGTATTGTTAAGTCTGTAGTGTCTATATAGGGTGAGTGAGTAGGTATTGTTAAGTCTGTAGTGTCTATATAGGGTGAGTGAGTAGGTATTGTTAAGTCTGTAGTGTCTATATAGGGTGAGTGAGTAGGTATTGTTAAGTCTGTTGTGTCTATATAGGGTGAGTGAGTAGGTATTGTTAAGTCTGTAGTGTCTATATAGGGTGAGTGAGTAGGTATTGTTAAGTCTGTAGTGTCTATATAGGGTGAATGAGTAAGTATTGTTAAGTCTGTAGTGTCTATATAGGGTGAGTGAGTAAGTATTGTTAAGTCGTCTAATTTATCATCTGCATCACAGAGAAG
This sequence comes from Escarpia spicata, assembly GCA_963995525.1. NCBI lineage: Eukaryota > Metazoa > Annelida > Polychaeta > Sabellida > Siboglinidae > Escarpia > Escarpia spicata. Next base: position 56,051,292 of record OZ023214.1, on the reverse strand, counting down.
CTGTATTACATTATAGGCAATCGAACCTCCATAGTTTGACAGTATTCTGTCCTCCAAAGAATTATTATTTAAATTGTGCGCCATATACTGTAGTACAAAGGTTTAGTATAGTTCACCAGGGTGTGATTAAGTCGTACAGCTGCTTGCGTATGTGGAGCAACTGTTCCAAACATATGAAGAATAAAGCAATGAAAACGTTGAACATAAATGCTGGCGTAGTTAAACTACAAAACACGAAGGTATGGAGCGTGTTTTTCAAAAAAGTTGACGTAAATTATAAAGGCAATTATGTAATATTATAAAATGACAACAAATTATACTATAGGCTCGTAGTACACAGCCCTATAGTTACATGGCTATGTAGTATACAGCCCTGTAGTTACATGGCTATGTAGTATACAGCCCTATAGTTACATGGCTATGTAGTATACAGCCCTATAGTTACATGGCTATGTAGTATACAGCCCTATAGTTACATGGCTATGTAGTATACAGCCCTATAGTTACATGGCTATGTAGTATACAACCCTTATAGTTACATGGCTATGTAGTATACAGCCCTATAATTACATGGCTATGTAGTATACAGCCCTATAGTTACATGGCTATGTAGTATATTGCCCTGTAGTTACATGGCTATGTAGTATACAGCCCTATAGTTACATGGCTATGTAGTATACAGCCCTATAGTTACATGGCTATGTAGTATACAGCCCTATAGTTACATGGCTATGTAGTATACAGCCCTATAGTTACATGGCTATGTAGTATACAGCCCTATAGTTACATGGCTATGTAGTACACAGCCCTTATAGTTACATGGCTATGTAGTATACAGCCCTATAGTTACATGGCTATGTAGTACACAGCCCTATAGTTACGTGGCTATGAATATTAACCAGTGCCCTGATGAAGATTATTCAGGAATGTTTTTATGTCTTCTGTAGCAACCTCACGGCCCTCCGCGTATAACTTCCCATTTCGGAAAGGCGGCCTTTTGTTACGCTTGAACAGATCCTCCATGTAGGGGCGAACTCGTTTCTCTGTCAAGTCATCCATGGGGCGGTACGGTGTATTCGATAGCCCCGCACGCTGCTCTCATCACTGATCCACGTACATCTCTGGTGTAAAAACGCATTTATAATTTATTTAAAAAAATTATTTGTCAACTTATCCAGAATGTATTGCATATTATGTGTATTGTCAACTTCGAAAGGAAGGGGTCACACACTGTGTGTTGAAAGCCTATCCCTGCCCCCGCCTTGTGTTGCAAAATAATTATCATTACTAACATTACAAATTTGGAATATCCTGATATCCAGCGTTGGGCATGGCTACAAATTATGTTATCAACTTTGCATTGGCTAATAACTTCAACATTTGTTTATACTATTAATATACTGACAAACAACAATATTGACAATATACATAGTATAATTATACTGTACTAATTATTACATTCCATCACTCCCATTTTGTAAAAAAAAGTTACATAAACTAGTATTTACAGTTTGAGGCGATGGCATAAAACATTAATTTAGCAATAATTGTGAATGTACACCACGTTGTGTTAGAGTGGCTTAGTGTTCGGATGGTACTTTAGTAATCGTCCTGCTAAACGAAACTGTTTTGGAGAAACGTTTTGTACGAATCGCTCGGCAGCAGATTGTGAAATTGTATCGCCAAGCAGTAATGGTAAACGAATGGCCCGTCGTCGAAAAGGTGCCACCAAAATATACACGTTGTAACCAAAGACCGTATATCAATATGTATCCAGATTGTTGGTTGTAACATTGAGTCATAGTGTTTGTCTCTCGCTGGATTTGACAAATCTTCAGTTAATAGTGCAGTTTGAGGCATAACACGGAATATTTCGCTAATATCGTGTTGCACCACTTCTTCAACAGGATTGATTACATCTCGGAAGCGACTCGGACGCTGATATCGAGCTGCGTTTCTTCTCGAAAACATCGTTTGTTTGAATACGGCGTTGGGCAAGCCTAGGACTAAGTCCATAGCCATAGGCTAGCCATAGGCATAGCCACATAAGACCAAGGCATAGCATACTCAGTCTCAGAATTTAGACGTTTCATGCTCAAGTCTGAGAACGATTTCGTGCTCAGAAAGTTTTATAACCTCCGTGAGTATGAGCATGGTGTGGAAGCGAGGCCTGAGCATGACATTCTGAGCACCGAGTACGGCTTTATAACCTCAGGCCCCGGCCTTGCTCTTAGCCTTGGGCTTGGCCTTGCGCTACCACTCTGGGTGGAAGCGCAATATGCTTATAAGTATAAGTATGAAATGTACATAATAAAATTTATCTTGTTTTGCAGTTAAATAAAGAAGGGACTGCAGTGAACACTGACGCGAATTCTACGAGCAATTATTTTTATAATATTTATATGTGTCAATTTTAAATTAAAAAGTTGTAACATAAATAAGTAGGCTAAACAACTTTTATACAAATTCTACAAATTCATTGTGGTCCGCGACGCGTTTACCCGGCCAGAGCATGTCATGTAGAATTATTCTGAAAGCACTGCAACTGTGATATAAAAAAGTTTTATATTAAAGCTTAATTATTTTAAAAGCATTCCATTGCAATGCTGAGTTTTTAATGACATTGTTGCAGATTAAGTTGTCTTCTTCAGTTCGGCATATCTCTGCGAGAGGTAGCTGCCCAGATGATTCCACGATACGCTGCTCTGTCTGCCGTTTGTCTCCCTGCTCTCACGATGTCGTCTTCCAACCAGTCGCTGATGTCCTGCTCCCATCTTCTCCTTGGTCTTCCCCTTCCTCTCTTTCCCGCCACTTTGCCTTCTTGGACTGTTTTCTCTAAGGAATTATGTCTTTTGATGTGGCCAAAATAACTCAGTTTTAGTCCTTTTATTCTATTTACTAGTTGACAGTTCTTTATGTCTAATTTTTTTAAGGATCTCTGCATTGGTTGTTCTTGTTATCCATGGCACTCTTAGGACTTTTCTGTAACATTTAATCTCAAACGCTTGTATTCTTCTCATGTCTTCTTTGTTCAGTTTCCACGTTTCGCGCCCGTATAGTGCTGTTGGGAAAACGCAGGTTTAAAAAATTATTATCTTTGTTGGTATGTTTTGTCCTTTCCGTACAGTTTTCAGATTATTTAGTTTCTGCGTTGCTATGGCTATTCTTCTTCTGATCTCTGATGATGTCTTGCCGTCTCCTTGTAGTCTTGCTCCAAGGTATTTGTAGTGGTTCACATTTTCAACTTGCTCCCCGTTGATGGCAATTTCTGTTTTTTTCAATGCATCTGTCAGTGTCCATGATCTTTGTTTTCTTCACATTAAGTAACAGGCCCTTTTTCTCACTGTGTTCTTTTACATACATGATTAGGTTTGTTAGGCCGATTGTTGTAGTGGACAGGAATGCGGTATCGTCTGCGTATCGTAGGTCTCTGATTCTATGGCCATGAATTTCACTTCATCGTATCTTGTACTTCTGTCATCTAATTCTACATCTCTCATTATGTCTTCGGTGTAGAGATTGAATAGGTATGGAGATAAAATACACCCTTGTCTTACTCCTTTTCCCACTGTAAAAGTTTATGTAGTTGTGTTTTCCAGCCTGACTACTGCTTGTTGTTTGCTATAAAGTGATTTCAAGAGCGCGATTATCTTTGGGTGGAAGTTCATGTCGCTGAGCATTTTCCACATCATCTGATGATTCACACAGTCGAAAGCCTTGGAATAGTCGATGGAGCATATTCTTAGATCATTATTTATCTCTCTGAATTTCTGAATCAACATTCTCAGATTGAATATGTGGTACCTTGTGCCTCTGTTTTTCTGAAGCCTGCCTGTGTACTGCTCACTTCCATTTCCATTTTATCTTGCATTGTTTACATTATGATTTTCAGCAATATTTTGTTTGCATGGCTAATGAGTGATATGGTTCTGTAGTTGGAGCTGTAGGTCTCCTTTCTTTGGTAATGGGATGTATATTGATTTCTTCCAGTCGTCTGGCCATTTTCCTCTCTTCCATGTTTTCTTACATAGTGAATGGCATATGTCTATTCCTTCTTCTTCCGCTGCTTTTATCATTTCTGCCTATATGTTGTCGCACCCAGGGCTTTTCCCATCTTTTAGACTATTAATGGCCCATTTCACCTCATCTCTTAATGGTTCGAGATCGTCCTCGTCTTGGTCTTCGTTTCCCATATCAAGGGGGTCGTTGTTATCTCCATCTCGTGCATACATATTTTCACAATACTCTTTCCATCTTTTGGCTATGTCTTCTTCATCAGTCAGAGTTTTCCCATTTTTATCTTTGATGACACCGAGTCTGGGCTGGAATTGACCTGTCATGTTCTTTATTTCTTTACACATTTCTTGGTTTCGGTTTTCTGCCACACAGTCCTCTATTTTCTTACACTTGGCTTCTATATACTTTTTTATATTAATTTGTTCATCTCATTATACCTTAATCTGATCGATTCCTCGTGTTTGCGTTTCTTAAGCTCTTTCCTTTCTGCTATTTTCTTTAAGGTCTCTATACTGATCCAGGGTTTGTGTTTCCTCTCTCTCTTCTGTAGGTGTTTTTCCGCTTCTTCTCGGAAAATGTTCTTGATATCATTTGCAATTTCTTCTGGTTCTTTCTCTTCTGTCATTGTCAGTAAAGTTGAAAATCGATTCTTCACAGATATTGTGTATTCGTCTGTCAGATTTTCTACATTAAATCTTTAATTAAGATTAAGTTGTATCTTTTGTAATTGTTGTCAAAATGTACTAGCTATTATAAGTTGCTATTATAATTTTAATTTTATGATTTAAATATAAATTGCATAAGTTTGTAGGTATCCGTCTATTTTGTCTAAGTCTGCCGGAGGCTATGCTCAAATTTATGATTGAAATATATGTGCATTGCATAAGTTTGTAGGTAACTGTCTTGTGTGTCTAGGTCTGCCGGAGACTATGCTCAAATTTGTTATTGAAATATATGTGTTGCATAAGTTTGTAGGTAACTGTCTAATTCGTTTTGGCTTAGTTATATTAAATGTTTGTTGATTGTAGAATACATTGCGTGTTGGGTATGACTTTCACGTCTGTTCAGTGGAACGTATTGACGAGCATACGTTCACAGCTGATATTCGTTTTTCACTCGATCGTGTTTCGGAAGCTTAATTTTGGCTCAAGCAGTACGAAAATGTCACCAAAACTACCTCCTGGCGCACAACAGTTACGAGACCGGAAAGTAGCAGGATGAATTTATGGAAGTGCTACTTCTGCTGCCAGTACCGCACATTGCCACGCACTACCACAGCTGGTGAGCGCATGAAGTCGAAAAACACAGGCTGTCCAACACAGGTTGTTGTGATAGTGAAGCGATTTATCGAGAACAGTGACATCTCCTGCTGCAACAGCGACATCCTCTTCCACTTATGATGATGCAGTGACCGTTGTTGAGAAACAGAGTTGCTGATATGAAGCGGATTCACAATAGCCTCATTGCACAACTTCATGAAGACCTTACAACTATCGAATCCGCCTATGAGCAATTTGTTATCAACTTTGACAATTTGAAGACATCTACTGCTACAGTGTCTGCCCTGTGAACATTTGGTAAATACGTTGGAGCAGGCACAGCGCTGTCGGCATTGCGAAAGAACACGGGACACAGATTGGCATGCAACCCACAGCCATTGAATGATGAACCACAGTTCTTGGTGGTAGAGGGTGCCTACACACAGGGCGGACGGTATCGAAGAGTGGAGTCGTAAGGGTTCATTCGTATCTGATGCCGAAAAGAAGACCTGGAAGAGCGTCACACAGCAACACATCCCTGGGCAAGAACCACTCTTCGAAGTGCTAGATGTGGGATCGGGTTTGGCAATCGGGCTACAATAACACTGACATGATCTAGACACGTATACATGCAACTGTTCATAAGTAAACCATTGAAATGTTGATGGTTATCTTCCTGCAAGTTATATAAGAAACATGATTTCAGTGGTTCATGAGTGAATGGAAGTTAGAGTGTCCAATTAATCGTATATCTGAACATCCTGTTAGACAAAAGAACTGTGGTCAGATGGTTTAGACAAATACTCATCAATGCAGCATTAATGAACTGTAACTCCTCCAATTTTCGTGAATTATTAATGATAACATATATATGTCAATTGCCTCGGTTTTGATTCAGCAAAATATGACTATTCAGATTCAGTACAAAATCCTGTGGAACTGCATTCATGCAGATATTTTTATTATATGGAATTGTAAGAATTATTGATATGACTTAATGCAACAGGTTTTAGTAGCATAGTGGGTGATGCTGTTCAGTTGAAGTCTTAATTACCAAGCAGGTTGATCCTTGTTCACCCCCCTTAAAACAGTGGTTACATGAATATGATATTGCACAGGGAATATTTCACAGAGTAACTGGTGACAATCTAAAATATCTGTCTCGTGTAACTTAAGGTTGCATTTTATTTCTACATATAGATATGAGTGGAATGTTGGTTTTTGTGTAGTATTGAGTTGCCTAGCGCATATTTTAATTGTTTGGGTGATTTACTTAGGTGACTTACTTAGGTTGTTCTTGACCGTAGGCGGTGGACTCGGTGGTCAGATCTCCAGGTTGTTCAGTAAATGTTCTACTACTACCTTGCAAGGCGGCTTTGTAGTCGTAAAGAATTTTTTTTACTCAAGTGTTTATCTCGGCAGTTTTTAAATTAGTTAATGTAGGTGCAGTTACCACTTGTTCTGGTAAATTATTCCACAATTGTGTGACTGATTGAAAAGGTTTCATATCTAATATTTATATGTGCACATTCTTGAATTATTTCAAGTTATGATCCCCCTGTTCCTGCCTTATTTCACAGTCTTTATATAGCATCAAAATGTTAGAAGATATTTTAACTCCAGTAGCCGCAGCAGTCCCTGCGGAGTGATCTACTTGTTTTCAATGCATGTAATGAACTTTTAAGAGCACTTTCAAACACTGTCTTTTAATCAATATTTTAATTGCTATTGTGACTTTTATACTTGGCACTAAGCTTTATAATCTTTTGATTTATAATAACCCCAATGTCTTTTTCCTGTACTGTGATTCCAAACTCATGGACTGTATCATCTATTTTCAAATTGTAAGAAGTGTACCTATGTTCTTCTTTCTTTCGTAAGTGCATCAATTTGCATTTCGTCCAGGTTAAATCTGAGTAACCATTGATTAGACCACGATGTAAGTTTATCTAAATCTTCCCGGTCATATGAACTATTAATTGTTCTAAACATCTTTGTACCATTTGTCGATGAGATATGAATTCATCCTCTCATTTTAATATGTTCCTTAAAACGTGTCCTATGGTCATCTATTGTACCATTGCCAATTATTTTTCAATCTCGTTGTGTATAGGAATATTAAATAGTTTATCAATGTATGTCTTGCTATATATGCATAACACCTGAATGTTACCGTAAGAAGAAGAGAGTGAGCACTTTTTCCAAGAGAACGCTCATATAATATGTCATAAATCATACGTTTTTTAACTAAGTAAAGACGTGTGACTTGTTTCCTAGTCACCCCCTTATGGGCAGCGTAACATACTGGAAGAGCAAATGATCTTTTATGTTAGATTATGGATTACTGGTTGAGAATATATGTATGTTAGATTATAGATTACTGGTTGAGAATGAAATATTGTAGCAGTCAAGGCTGTTTGTACATAAAACTGAAGTTACTGTACCTCTTACATGCTTCTATGCCTCCCACTTATGGTACAACAATTCGCTGAGAATGCTTATAGATATTAAATAAATATTGCAATGCGAGCAGAATGTTTACTTATGTATTATAGTGATGCGTTCAAGTTAGTTTGGCCTCAGGGTGTAATTTTGTTTAATTACTTTCAATACCTATGGATTTGTGATCTAATGATTGCTCTCTCATGGTGTAGATGTGTAATTGAATGTTCTAATTTTCTCAAAACGTGCTATTGTTACTTCTTTATTAATAACATTGGTTATCAAATTAATAAACAATATTTATATTTAGATACATAGTATAATGCTAATTTTCTTCGATTTACCACAAAACTGTATTGCTTCCACAATGAATACATTGTACCATAAAATATATTTACTTAGGTAATATATATATATATATATACATTTATTTAGGTATAGCGAAGAGGACTCCAAACACGGAGTTGGCTTTATTGTGAACAAAAACAGACTAAGCTCTGTCATCAGTTGCATGCCGATATCCAGCAGGCTCATCGCTATACGCATCTCTGCAAGAACACGAAATATCACCATCATGCAAGTATACGCTCCAACGACGGACTATGATGATGAAATAGTTGAGTTTTGATGAGGATCTAGAGAACACATCATCAAGAACATTCCAAGGAAAGACCTCCTCATCATACAAGGGGCCTGGAACGCAAAGGTCGGTCTAGATTCATACGACCAGTGGGCAGGCACAGGGGGTCGTCTTGGAACAGGAGAAACAAACGAAAGAGGACTGAGACTCGTAGAGTTCACCAGTAGTCACAAGCTAATCCTGGCCAACACATTCTTCCCACACAAGACCTGAAGGAGAACAACCTGGCACTCGCCCAACGGGAAGACACACAATCAGATTTACTATATACTTGCACCTGAGATTCAAATCCAGCATCAATAAAGCCAGGACCAGGACATTTCCTGGCGCCGACATCGGCAGCGACCACGACATGGTCCTGATGACCCAAAAACTGAAACTGAAGAGGAACCTCAAACAGCGCAACCCAAGAATAAGATTCCATATTGAGAAACTAAGAGATCCTGCGGTCACAGCTGCATTTGAGGCAAACATCGGGGACAGGTTTGCAGCTGTAAATCTTCTAGAGGACGACATCGTCACGGAGAACATGAAAGAAGCATTTCATGAGGCAGCAATTGAGGAGGTGCTTGGGAAGGAAAGAAAGAAGAACCAGCCATGGGTCACCAATGATATCTTAGATATGTGCGACATATGATGGGACCTCAAAAAACCAAGAAAACGAACCCATAGGCAACACTGTAATACCGCATTGGCAATCAGACCATCAGGAAGAAAATGAACGAAGCGGAAGAACAATGGATGACAGACCAGTGTGCCCAGATTGACTCAGGACTAAGAAATTAAAACAGCAAAATGGCATTTGATACATTGAAGTAGCTGATAAGATCCCAAAAGCAAAAGGCTACAGTGATACAAAACAAAAATGGCTCTCCTAACAGAAGATGCAGCGGTGCTTGAAAGATAGTCACAATACAGCAAAGAGCTATACACCTACCAGCTGAGACCGGATGCCAGCATATTGAACAATGCAATCAACACCAACAATGGGAGATGCACAAATACTTCAAGTAGAGGTGGAAGAAGCAGTGCGCACACTGAAGGGAGGTAAGTCATCTGGAGTGACATGACCTCTACCACAACTTCATCAACTTCAAGAAAGCCTTCGACCGAGTCTGACACGAGGGCTTATGGCAAGTGATGAGAAACTTCAACATCGACAACAATCTCATCCAAGTGATTAAGACGCTGTATGAACACACTAACAGCGCAGTTCTCGTGAACAACAACCTTGGAGACTTCTTCAAGACGACAGTCGGAGTTCGTCAGGGCTGCATGCTGTCCCCTGTTCTGTTCAACATATATCTGGAGAACATCATACAAGAGGCATTAAGTGACTTCAACACCTCCATATACATCAGAGGAAGACCTCTATGGAACTTACGCTTCGCGGATGACATCGACTTGATGGGAGGCAGCGAAGCAGAACTCCAGGACCTCACCACCAGACCAGAGACAACATCAAGGGCTTACGGAATGGAAGTCAGCGCAAAAAAGCAAGATCCTTGTCAACAGCTCCAATCAAACAGCACCAACCAACATCACGATGAATGGACAGAGACTAGAAGAGGTGGATAACGACAAGTGCCTGAGCTCCACACGCAGCAAAGATGGCACGTCAGTAAAAGAGATAAGAACAAGACTTGCCCTGGCCTCGTCAGCAGTGACTGGACTAGACACCATCTAGAGGAGCAACACCATCAGCTTCTCCGTACAAGTCAGGCTATATAGGGCACTAGTGGTCTCCGTACTCCTTTACGGATGCGAGAGCTGGACATTGACGGTAGATACAGAACGGAGGATCCAGGAGTAGTATACTAGGTGGTCCAGCGGGGACACTGGGGGCCCCTCGGTGGAACCCCATGTTAAAAGATAGGGAAAATGTTCCATCTTCCACCGGACCGCCCCAAAAAAGCCCAAAATCTATTGCCGGGTGGAAGGAGCGTTTTGGAGCGCATTGGAGCGCCGCGGAGCAACCTATGTTAAAAGATAGGAAATTTTCTCCATGTTAGAAGATAGGGAAATTTCTCCATGTTACAAGATAGGGAATTTTCCCACGTTAAAAATAGGACATTTCGTTTAAAATAAAATATACCGAACAGCATTTGAATCTGTCACACACGAGATTTGTTGGCCCGTAGGCCGAGGCTCCGCCAAGGGACCGAGTGCTTATTTGGTGGGCGATGACGTGTCTAAAATGTGGTGTCATAATAAGGCGTAATTTATAATAAACGGATTATAAATTCAGCGGAGGTCTTTTTATTTGAAGTACTCTATATGAAATGAAGAATACATATAGTACGATGTTATAACAGGCCCTAAAGCCTTAGGCCCTTAAACATGGCGACCACCTTATAATTAGATTATTGATAGTATTTCCGTACGGTAGTGCTTAAATTCGTGTCTTTTATGTGGTGAACTATAAAAATAAGTCATAGATGTTATGAAATTTATCAATCATGTTATGGAATAGGGCATTACACATACTGACAGACCCTATATATGTCTAAAACCTACGTATAGTTTATACTGGTTATAAAATTGGAAAGTTCTCCGCTAAATCACTCAAACTGATGGATATTGGCATAGAGTTTTGATTTCTTCATGGAAATTGGCGGTAAATCGGTAAAAAATAGGGGGAATTTTGTAATAATGACGTCATTAAATTGGTACGCGTCGTAAATTGGTCAAACTTATAGTAATTTGGTTAGCCAACATTTGCAAGAACTATATTGAAGGTCCGTTATCAGCAAAGCGGTAACGAATGCTCTGTGACTGTATGTTGGAAAAACATCCGGGTATTTCGTCCCATGTTAAAACAGGAACTAAATCCTACGTTAAAAGATAGGAAATTATAAGATATAAATTTATCTGCTAAAGCACTCAAACTGCCCGCTATCTGTGTAGGTAATTGTAGTAAATCGTTCAAACTGGTAGTATTTTGGTCAAGACATTTGTCATGTAACATTCTTTGGGATACGACATTTGCTCTTACCTCAGTTGATTGCCTGCTGGTTGCAAACTGTTTTGAAGTGATATTCCCTGTCCAAGTCTCATCTGCACCTAGAGACCAACAGTATTGTTTCACCATTTTATCAAGCCAGCATTCTTTACTTGCACGTATGAGTATAATTTCGTTCAAGGACGTCATTAAATAAATAAGCACGCACGATGTCGATGCTTCGTCCTTGAACAGTATTTGACAACAATTGACCGAGTAAAGAATTGGTTGCAAGGCTCTTTTTCGAAACAGTCACCTAACAAAGTGAAGCGTTATGATGAATATGAGTATAAGAGTATAATAATCATCCAGATAAGGTGTACCAGTATTTATAGTTTACTGTATTGGTGGCCAAGTGTACAAATTCACATTAGATCGTTTTTTTTCTTTATTCCAAATATATTTTATATATATATATGTTTAAATTCGTGCTTCTTCTGGAAAAACCTTTCAAACCTAATTCTATCGTAAAACTCATAACCTGGCATCGGTAACCGAAAACGGACACAAATAAACATTATGCTTGATTATAATCATATTTCTGTATCTTTTACAGTATGTGTATGACATTAGATATAAAAGTATAACATACGTCACGCTATGAATATTACGAACATTCATAACCCGGCATCGATAACCGAAAACGGATACAATTAAAACATTATAATTTCCTTATAGTAAGTTCCAAGAAGTAATTCGGCTAGCCATCATTTTGAACTTGCGCATATGTATGTAATCTCAATCAGTGACGTCATTAAACTAGTATGCATGGTAAATTGGTCCAACGAGTGGTAATTCGGCTAGCCATCACTTTGAACATGCGCGTATGTATGTAATCTCGATCATTGATGTCCTTAATGGAGGGTGACCTGTAAATAACTTTCTTTTGTCTTGTACACGATTAAACTTGGAAGACTCGGTATCAGTGTCTGGTCTCTGGTTCTTGCAGTCATGGAGTGTGACATATCAATACGTTTGTGTTTGTTCACGAATAAAATGTGCAAACCTTATCTTGTGTCTTTGTTCATAGTGTAATGCAAAGCATACGTTGGGAACCTTACTAATTGTCTTACATTTCACAACTAAAGAGACTATCCGTATTGTCAATACCAAGGTCACCGATTTGCGTAAAAACAGGTTCGTGTACGATATGCAAGACACAGGAACAGTACAATGGATCAAAGTTAACCAAACTAAGACCAAAACTTCCACGAACCAAACTTAGATCAGCGAGTTGCAAGAACCAAACTTGTACGACTCTCTTCAGTCCACCGAATACACAGGTGGATCACCTTGTGTCAGGTACCGTTGTATCTATCGAGTTGTGGTCTTCGACACTGTGGTCACATTTAGACCAGCGACTTTCACTGACAAACTTGCAAACAAACCTAAAACATACTTTTAAAATTACAAATTTGCAAACTTTCACTGACAAACTTGCAAACAAACCTACAAACATACTTTTAAACTTACACTTTTTAAAGTTGCACGAATCAAACTTAGATCAACTAGTCGGACAAACGAAACACTAAACTTAGACCAGCGAATTGCACGAATCAAACTTAGACCAACAAGTCGGAAAAATGAAACACTAAACTTAGTCCAGCGAGTTGCACAAACGAAACACTAAACTTAGACCAACAAGTTGCACGAATCGAACTTATACCAACTAGTCGGACAAATGAACCACTAAACATAGACCAACAAGTTGCACGAATCAAACTTAGTCCAGCGAGTTGCACAAACGAAACACTAAACTTAGACCAACAAGTTGTACGAACCAAACTTAGTCCTGCGAGTTGCACAAACGAAACACTAAACTTAGACCAATGGGTTGCACGAATCAAACTTAGACCAACGAGAATCCCTCACTCCCTCACTCACTCACGCACTCACGCACTCACGCACTCACGCACGAATCGAACTTAGACGAACTAGTCGGACAAATGGTGGAACCGTAGAGGCCGCCATGGCAGTCAAGTGACTTCCGGTACGACGTCTCTTCCGGCGTGGCGCCACCTAATGGATAATTGGAGTACCACGTTACATGATGACGCCATCTAGCGGATAAAAATATATAATTAGGGTTAGATAGAGAAAAAAAGTTGGGGTTAATTTCGCGAAATTTAAACAACCCAGCAAGGTGGGTTGTATACATTTTCTGAAAATGTAATGTTTTTGTTCCACTGGGACAAAACATAAAATTGCCTACGGTTCCACCATTCCCGGAAGTGCGTCGACGAATATAGATCTATCATGACCGGTAGATGGCGTTACTCTGACTAATTACATTGGTGTCCGTTGGGTGGCGCCGGATGTTGCCTGTCTCATGAACGCGCACAGTTTTTATATTAAGGGAAGTCACGTGATGTACGTTCGGTCTGATTGATTATGCAAATGAGATGACGCTGAAAATACCAACTATAAAAATGTCTAAGTCCTACCAACTATAAAAATGTCTAAGTCCTACGAACTCTAAAAATGTCTACGTCCAACCAACTATACAAATTTATAAGTCCTACCAACTCTAAAAATGTAAATGTCTAAGTCTTACCAACTCTAAACATTTCTAAGTCCTTTCAACTATGAAACTTCTCATTGCTGCTAATTTTAATTGCATATATCGTCCTCCTGGAAACACAAATACATTTTTGATGTATTTCAAGATTTTCTTGAAACAACATTACAATTACATGAAAAATTATATATTCTAGGTGATTTCAATATCCATGTTGATTTACCTATCCTTAATACTAGGTTATTCGTGGATGCACTTCAAACATTTGACTTACAACAGCATGTCACATTCCCTACTCATATCCATGGGCATTGGCTCGACTTGTTTATCACTAGGTCAAACTGCAATAACATCAAGGCGGTATATGTTACTGATGGATTATCAGATCATCATACTGTAATTATTGATCTGTGTCTCAGAGTCGAGTCAAGACTAGCACAACAATGTATTACTTTCCGACCGATACATGACATTAATATATACATTCTTCGTGAGGACCTTGCAAATTCAGATCTCTTAATTCATCCAAAAACTACACCGTGTGAGCTAGTAAACGAGTACTACGTTACACTAAGTTCGTCCACCGTCACCATGGATGTCACTAGACATAGTGCAAGCAAAACGTCGCCGTCGATACCTTGAAAGAACTTGGCGTACCCGTTCACCCCTTGATCGGATCCGCTATACTAAGCAGTTACATATGTGCAACCACATGAGGTCAAAAGCAAAATCAGACTATTATACGAATTTAATATCAAAAATTTCTGAAAAACCTTACCAAATGTGGAAATCCATAAATAGTGTCCTTCATCGGGAGAAACCAAACGTATTGCCAGATACCTCTTCATTGGATACATTATGCAGCATGTTTTCAAAATAGTTCACGGATAAGATTGCTTACATTCGATCACGTTTTGTTATTAATGACGTTGATTACAAGTTTACTGAACAGCCGATTGTTGATAATACACTGCAATGTTTTACACCTGCTACTACAAGTGACGTTCGCACTATCATACAAAAGTGTACTAACAAATCGTGTGGTCTTGACCCTTTCCCAACATTTCTACTGAAGAACTGCATTGATCAACTGGTCTATCCTATTACAAATATTATAAATATGTCAATGCAGGATGGTGTTGTTTCACACGAATTCAAGCAAGCTCTTGTCAATCCTCTTATTAAAAAACAAAATATGTGCAAAAATGACCTTAACAATTACCGTCCTATCTCAAGTCTTAATTTTCTGTCGAAAGGATTGGAGAAGGTTGTTGCAAATCGACTCCATGAACATATTTATTCACAGCATTTATTAAATGATCTACAATCTGCATATAAGCGATTTCATTAAAATACACAGTGACAATGTATGCAATATGGAAAATAGCAAATTGACTGCTCTCACCTTACTAGATCTATCAGCTGCTTTTGATACAATAGATCACGACATTCTTTTACATCGCCTTAATATACATTTTGGTATATCTGGCAAGGCTCTTCGGTGGTTTAGTTCATATTTTTCAGACCGATACCAAAGCATTAACATATCTGGCTCACTGTCATGTCCAGAACATCTTCCATTTGGTGTCCCACAAGGTTCTGTCCTTTGTCCTGTTCTGTTTAGCTTATACACTACATCCCTTACTCGAGTCATAACTAATCATAATATAAATCATCACTTGTATGCTGACGACACACAGGTGTATATATCACTTTCACCAACTGACACACAGACACCTATATCAACTTTAAATGACTGTCTAACTGACATCTTGCTGTGGATGGAAGTAAGTAAATTGAAACTAAATCCAGATAAAACTGATGTAATTAGTATTGGCACAAAACAACAACAAAACAAGGTTGTTAACTACTTTCCGGTTAAATTGCTTGGTATTGATACATCACCATCAGATACAGTTCGTAATCTATGTGTTATCTTTGACATTGAGTTCAGCTTTCACCAGAACATGTCTCAACTATGTAAATCCTGTTTCTACCATATACGTGATTTCCGCCGAATTCAGCGTCACTTGTCTTTATCTACTACTAAAACAATATCATAATTTCTAATTAAGTCTTGACTACTGCAACTCTCTCCTAAACGATATTGCTAAAAACTTAGCAAAACTCCAACGTGTACAGAATTGTTTAGCACGTGTAGTACTAAAAGCATTTCGTTTCTCACCATCTCTGCCCCTACTTAGACAGTTGCATTGGCTTCCAGTTACATATCGAATACAATTCAAATTAGCCACTATCACATATCATACCCTTTCTACACAACACCCATCCTATTTGTTTAGTCTGCTTCGTTTTTCCGATATCCCCAGAAATCTCAGATCATCTGTTTCACGACTTTTCGTTCCGAAAACCAAGCTTTATATCGGCAAACGTGCTTTTTCTGTAGCTGCAACCAAAATCTGGAATCAACTCCCTATCGCTTCAAAATCATCTGAGACTATAAATACTTTCTGAAGTCTTATTTATTTGAAATTGCATTCCCACCCTAACCTCGGCGGTCCCTTGCTCTAATTACGACTCTTGCTTATCCCTGTTAAGGATTTTGCTCAATGATTGTTGTATGTTGCGCCTCTGAGCTCAGATTACTGGGGATTTAGACGCTATAGAAATTTGTCATTATTATTATTAATAATAATAGCGAAAACGCTGGCTTTCACGCATGCTTAGATATCATATTCTTGCGAGACGACTGACAAAGTGGGCGGAGCTATATGAAAGGTGGGCGGATCGATGGGTGTACTGTTTGCCAGTGTTTGGGAAAACATAATTCGCAGGCGGGCGGACGGGCAATAGTTGTACGTTGGTACTGCAGTGAATTGTTCTCATCGGAAACAGTGAGAAATGGCCAATCGTGTGCTCCCTGCCGAGTGACGACCCGTCGTGGACGAGACTTGCTTGCGCATGTTTACGACGGCCGCTGGCAACTGAGGCGGCGGTGATAGTTGAGCCGGTTATGTAAGGTGGCAGTTAGCGGGTGTCCGAGGAGCCACTTGACAGCCGCCGTCTGCGACAGTCGGCTGTGTTGATGTACCGTGCGTGATCTGTCGACAGCGGCGAGCCAGCGGGGCTGTTCGTTGGCCGCTGGTCGTCATTACGTCGCACGACATTGCGCCGGCGACCGAGTGAGAGCGCGTTCTTTGTGAGCCAGCACGCCGCGACTTATCTGCCCGGTGCCGACCGACCCTAGGGGTAGCTTCATTAAAAAATATCAATTCAGCGGCGTCGCTGCAGACTCGGCCACTGTCACGCGCGATGTAATGTCCCGGGGGCGTCTCATAGTAACTAGGCTCGCACGTTCTTCTTTCATAATCCGGCAGATTTGGTGTGCTGAAATTTAAAATGAGATTTTCTCAATGTTAACTTCACGAGATCACGATTACAAGAAAATGCATCTCAGAGCGGCCTATAACAAATTGGAATCTACGAAGAATATACATTTGCGTCACCAGATCTAAGATATTTTCTGTAGTAATATGCACCGAACACCATGCACCTTACACCATGCGCCGTGCACCGAGCAGCGTGCAGCGTACACCGTGCATCGTGCACCGTGCAGCTTATTCACAATTAAACCAGCACTTGACGACGACGTGACGAAAGTGTTGGTGTTGGCGTTGAGACGACCCCGACGACGAGGACGGCGGCTCGCGGGGCGTTATTAGAGTGGCGGCGTCGAGGGCGGGACGGCGGCGGCTTCATAGAGCTGCCGCGCGTAAATAATACGCCGGAGCATCCCGTACGCGTGAACGCCGCAGCCGTCGGCATATCTTGCGATATTTCAACGCCGATAAGCCGACGCCGCCGTCGCCGCCGCGGCGCGATAAAGGGCCACATCACCTTGTCGCCTGCCGACAAAGACGCCGCCGCCACCCGCCGCGCAAAGCCGCGTCAGCTGGTGCATACCGCCTCGCTACGCTAATTACGCGGCGGCACGACCGTTACGCCGCCTGCCCGCCGGGCCCGCCCAGCCGTACAGTTAGCGGCATAATCGGCCTTTGTCCCGTGTGTCACTGGTAAACGATCCTTATTGCATCCGACGAGTTCTAATCGGCCGTCGTCGCCGCACCGCCGTCGCTGTTTGCGTCACTCGCCAGCGACAACCGACGCGGCCTCTAGAAGGATCACGTGCTCGTTAGCCGGCACACTGCAGCGACGTCGCCGGCCGCTGGCCCCGGGGATGATCGCCCTCAAACAAGTTCCTACACGACCGAATCAGTCATTTGTGCAGAAGCTTTGGGCGCTCGCCTAACGAAGAAAGCTCGGGATGCCCAGCGAGCGAAATTAATGTGAGCTTTCACCGATAGACCGTGTTTTATGGGATATTTATATCAGACAGGCGTATAATCGTTTAGACTCTCTCAAGTTTCCAAATGTCCACCCCCTTCCTTGACCTTCTCACCCGCATCATCCCCTCTCCATCCTCTACCAGCCTATTGCCTCCTCTCTCCGCACCTCGCTCCATTACTGCTCTCCCTGTCTCCCGGCCTCTCCTTCTTCTGCTCGCATTCTTTCCTTCTCTCTCTCCGTCTCTCTCTATCTCCCTCCGTCTCTCTCTCTCTCCCCCCCCCCTCTCTCTCTCTCTCTCTCTCTCTCTCTCTCGCCATGCCGCCCATCCCTTCTTTAACCATCCCTCCATCTATTATCTCCCTCCTACTGCCCCCCCCCCCCTCTGTCTGTGTGTGTGTGTGTGTGTGTGTGTGTGTGTGTGTGTGTCTCTCTCTCTCTCACACACACACAGACACACACACAGACGCGGCAACACACACACGCACGCACACACACATACACACTTTTGCAGCATTCATGTTTTTTTATTTGTTTTCTTGGTTTTTGCTAATCTCAGCCATAATCTGACTAACGACTGCCCATTTAAAGGTGCATTCTGACTGAACCTACTATTTTAACTTTTATAAGACAATGTATGTACAACACGAACTATCTGTGCACAACACGAACAATGTATGTACAACGCGAACCATGTATGTGCAACACGAACAATGTATGTACAACACGAACAATGTGTACATATTTGATCATACTTGCAACCTTGTGTCACTTTGGCATATTATAATCTTATTCAATAAACTATGTTTTTCCAAAATTACCGGTCGCCAGGTCAGGCCAGCAGAATAACAAACGTTTGCCACGCGGTCGCGGATAAATAATTGTTCGACATTTTTTTACCATGAAATTTCATATTGTGTGACAAAAAGTATTATGGTGTTGAGGAAAGTTATATATAGTGCATGGGACATGTTGATTTACCGGATATTTGTATTTTTAAAATGAACAATCTTAGAATGCAACGTTATTCAAATTGATGTGTTTAGTCACCGTTATAACTATGCAGCCATCAGAACCAATCGTATACTCCATTCCGTTTCCATTATATTTATTAAACAAGCCTATACTGTGACGATACGGTCCTTTTTTTCAAAAAAGCTATCAATATCTTTTTCCACAAATCCCTTCCCAAAACTTGCTATGTTTCAGAAGACGGACGTTATTACGTGTACACGCACGCACCCACCGCTGACACTTCGGTTGAAGTAGTTATGCATAACAATTGGGACGTGAAAAGAGTTCCAAGCAGAAACATGCACCCCCAAAATACCAACCACGCTACGGGAATTCTTATGACAATTAACCGATTTCATGAAGAATGGCTTTGCCCGCCGGTAGACCGCACCTCACATTGTATGGAATGCCCTCGTGCTACCGTATCGCTCCTCGCTTTGAGAGAGGACAAGACTCGTAGCGCCGTCAGCCGACTCGAGGACGGACGTAAACTGAATTATTCATAGCGCGCGGCCTTTCGCTCGGACGGAAATGCAGAGGCGTCGGTAATTTGGGCGCGATAACGGTGGTGCATGTGGCGTGCGGCGAGGCGACGCGGATGTACGCGTAATGTTATTAGCTCGGCGCCGAGCGGGCGACGCCGTCATTAGCGCGTGCAGCGGAACTAAACGTCGACTCGGGCACGCCACGCCGCGGTCTCGCAACCGAACATATGCATTCCGCGCGCCTCGCTGTGGCGGTGGCGGTGGCAGTGGCAGTGGTCGGAGTGGTGAATGTTGTTGTGTTGTGGCGGTGGTTGTAGCGGTGGCGATGATTGTGGCGGTGGCTGTGGCAGTGGAGGTGGTTGTGGAGGTGGCTGTGGCAGTATCTGTTGTTGTGGTTGTGACGGTTCCAACGACTAACGTTCCCCCAAAACCGATAGGTTGCTGTTACCGTTGCCATTAGCGTGATCCTCAAGTCTCACCCGTATCCATAACAGTATCAATACATAATAATATACTAAATATATTGGTTGCAGCGACAGCTGTGTCAGTTGTTTTATCTTATTTCTTCAATATATACTGTTTTAAAAGGGGTAAACAAGATTGTTTACATAATCTGACTTGGCTACTGAGGAAATGCCAAAGATCAGCGACATACGAGTGTTTGTAACACAGTCTGGCGGTGCTCAAGGCTGAAGAACGGAAACACGTGACGACGTTCGCGACTCGCCCACTTCTTCCTTGCGAACTATCGCAACAAACAGCCGACAAACTGTCGAGTCGTTCCCGGTCTACGCCGCCCCACTCCGCCGCTACAACTCGGCCGTGTACTCGCGTCTGGTCCGCTGCTTCTGTCGCCGACGACGCAAGAGTTGCGTATCTACGTCTGCTACACTATACAGCTACACGCTACAGCTACACACTACAGCTACACACTACGGCTACACACTACAGCTACACACTACAGCTACACACTACAGCTACACACTACAGCTACACACTACAGCCACACACTGCAGCTGCGGCTACACACTACGGTTACACATTGCAGCAGCTGCACACTACAGCTAAAACAATACAGCTACACACTGCAGCTACACACTACAACTACACACCACAGCTACACACTACAGCTAGATCATGCACAGGTACACGCTAACGGTACACCCTACAGTTACACATACAACTACACAATACAGCTATACACATTATGGCTACACATTGCAGCTACACACTACAGGTACACATTCCGGCTACACAGTACAGCTACAAGCTACAATGTGTGTGTGTGTGTGTGTGTGTGTGTGTGTGTGTGTGTGTGTGTGTGTGTGTTGTGTGTGTGTGTGTGTGGTGTGTGAGAGAGAGAGAGAGGAGAGAGAGAGAGAGAGAGAGAGAGAGAGAGAGAGAGAGAGAGAGAGAGAGAGGAGAGAGAGAGAGAGAGAGAGAGAGAGAGAGAGAGAGAGAGAGAGAGAGAGAGAGAGAGAGAGAGAGAGAGAGAGAGAGAGAAATAGAGCGTGCGTGCGTGCGTGCGTGCGTGCGTGTATGTGTGTGTCAGTGCACGGTGTTCAAGTAGAGAGCGGGCTGTTACATGGTAGCGTCACCGTGGACCAACTCGCTTGAACTGTGTATTCAGGCTTCAGAGCGGTAGTGTAACAACATCAGTATGGCAGGAGGTTATAGAATTGCTGGAAACAGTTCTTAGTCCTTCACTAAATGTAACGCAACCGATATACCCACTTAGTTTGTTTGGTGCGAGGCGATCACTCGGCGTCCTGTGCCACTGTAGTTTCGTGCTTCAAGAGCTGCACGTGTTGCGCCGTTTCCGTGTTCCGTGATATGGTCACATGTGTGCGATATCACGCAGTCGGTGCCTTTCATTGGTAAAAGTCGACACCAACCCTGAACAAAATTGGCATGAAAGTGTTAGCTCGAGATCTGTACGTAGAACAGGGGACGCGAGCCCAGTTTTGGTGCAGTGCGTGTTAGACCTTTATTCGGACTCACTTCCATAGTTTGTGCTAGGCATACAACATGCACAACGCGCACGCGCACGCGCAAACGCACGCGCACTCGCACACGCAGACACACTTCCT